>JASDDO010000026.1:129226274-129906873 GCA_030015575.1 Agapanthus africanus | reverse complement strand
GTTTTGAGCCTGCAACAAAAGACGGATTAGACAGTTGTGATGAATAGCCATTACCCCACCCTAGACCCCTACGGGTACGGCAAACTACCCGCCAAGTACCCGAAGTGAAGCGGTCTCCCTCAACAACGTGAGTAGGCCACTAAACACTTCAAAGTACCCCGTAGTTTGTGCACCCCACCTTGGGTCTATCCTAAGAGCAAAAAAAAGTAAAATGAAATAATACAACGGTGGCTACAACCGCAACCTGGATGTGCCCCGTAAAATAATATTACAACATATTACAATTACTTTGAATGAATATAACAACCCATCACAAAACCCCGGCTAATCATCACAACAGTCCAATACAGTTCATAACCACAAACTGTAAAAACCATTACAGAAATGTGCAACCCCCTGCCAACCGACATACTAGCAGTTAGGGGAGGTTTACGAACACATTAAACAATCACAGATATAATCAAATTAGAAAACATTGTAAGATTTTGATCGAGCAAACACTTTAGATTCTACTCCAAAACTTCTCTGTGCACCTGAGACTTAAGCAGAAAAATAAACATTCCAGAAAACACAAAAATATCACAGAAGAGTTACTGGAGGAAACTGGGTTGAATCGGCTTCAACTCGGCCGCGGATCTGCGGCGGATCGGTGGGATCGGCCGCGGTTCTGCGGCAGTATGGCCGATTCAGGAACCCATTTTTCTCCAGTAACTTTATAATTTCTTTCTTGTTATTTTTAAGGTCCCTGAAAAATTTTTAGGGCCCGTTTTAAAAACGACAGAAACTTAGTGATATCGATGTTTTTTCCGGTTCGTTTTGCGTTCGAAATTCATACGACTTTGCTAATGAGTTAATTATTGTTTAGCGAGGCTCTGATACCACTGTAAGTCGATGTACAGCACCCCACGACTTGCGGGGAGGCGGAAAAATGAAAAACGATCTTGTTCTTTGCATAAACATCGACTAACCGAGAATCATTGCTAAACTATAACTAGCAAGAAACATAGAAGTTATGAACTACTATGATAAGTGATTATACCTAATGAACCGTGTCTTTCTCCTTTTCGTTATACACGTCCTTCTCGGCCTCCTCCACGTAATAGATGATCCACCCGAGAGCTATACTCCAAGCTTCACCTCTAACTTGAGGTAACTAGGTTTCTTAAAGTGCTAATCTAAGCAACCTAGGTGATATAGAGAAGGGTTATGGATTAAATAGTCTTATCTAATCTTTGGTCTCAACACATGAGAGGGAAGGATTAGGGTTTGAAGAGAGAGAGAGCTTGAGGAGAGAGAAGGTGAGCAAGAGAATGAGAAGAGATAATTAACTCATTTGAATATATATGAAGCATAATGTTTTATGAAATAAATCAATTAAATCATTTAACCACCATGCTTCATTCATTCATATGAGTGATTCATCTCATGAGTCATTAGATCAATAAATGATGCATTAACTCCATGGATGAATCACACAAATGAGTCATTAACATAATAAATGCACATGCCACCTTAACCCTCAAGTCACCATCCTTCTAGAAGCTTCTCGCGAAATTATGAGAACGCCCCTTCTATCCGTGAAAACACGGAAAAACTTTAAACTGTATAAATCCAATAACCTGATACTAGAAACTGGCTTAAACCAAAGCCGACTAGTAAAAACTTTCCGAATGTCGTACGTGCGTAAACACACGTATGCGTCCGAACCCTTGTCGTAAAACCATACGACCTCTATATCATTTCGCCCGGAGCAGGGAAACTCTCTGTGTGGGACTCTAAAAACTCGACTACTACGCTGGCAGTGTGTTTAACCACAGACCGCAAGCAGCACTAGCTGTACGTAACGGTCCCCAGGTAGATGTCGATAAGAAGGCCGATGAGGAAACCCATCCGAACTCCTACTAAGTCTGATGTGACAATCTCCGTACAGTCCGGTCTGTTCGTCTAAGACTATCGCATATCGGGCCTAGGGGGGCGGCAAGCGTCAGTCCCCTACTAGCGGTATAAGTCGTGTCGGAGCGTAGCCCATTACACCTTGAGAAAAAACCGGAACCTTCCAGTAAATCTCGCTTGCCCTGGCCAGGGACTTTGCGTAATGGCACTCTGACACAGCATGATATCAACTCCCAATACCGGGAGAGACGAATCCTGTCTAACCGCCACTGCCTCCAAGTGCTCGGGACTGCACCCAACTGCTACCTGTTTGCACGACTCCTTTGAGCCGTGGTAGGGTAGCAATCTAAGAACAGTGGGACACACTCGAGGCGAAGTAGCAGTGTCAAGTCTGCAGACTATGCTGTACTCATGTCACCTGAGAACTGTTAACTGACGACGGGTATAATACCAACCAACAGTTCCCCGCGAGTCCTGTCCGGTGTACCCGTAACCCAACGAGCACCTGTATTCTATCTCCAGTACGACATACTGACGGCTGTGGGGCAGACCATCTCCCCAACTGGGATGGAAGCGTACACACTAGTCTACTCTGGAGTATCGATGCCCTGTCTCGATAATCCTACGACTAGGGACCTGAAAAGGATGTGCTTGTAGACTACCCAGCCCAACTAGTGTGACTGCCATCACAACGCTGGTAGTCAAGCAAGATCCTAAGAGCTCTATCAATACGTATACTCACATATTAAGATAGATAAAACCAAGTAGCATACTATCATGTTTAGCATGACAGTTATATAACTGTGAATATCCCAAGCTTCCATTAAGTAATATACAATCTAGTATGATACGATAATGGCCCCTAGGGCATATACACTAACAGGCCTTAGGTCCGACGGGGTGAGTCCCATACGCAGGAAGCGGTCATAAAAGAGAACGTCTGCCGAGCTTCCCGTGTCGATCAGTATCCTCTGTACCTCGTAGCGGTGGACCCGAGCTGTGATCACCACCGGGTCGTTGTGAGGCAGGATATACCGTGGCGGTCCTTGTCGGAAAAAAATGATCAACTCGGTTGCTTTGGCCTTCTTCCTCGGATGGCAGCCATACCCCTCGATCGGTGAGGGACGCCGAGTCTCGTCGGTCTCTACCGTACACCCCGTTGATATGGTCATGATTTGGCCGATTGTCAATTCACCGGAAGGGAGACGTTGATCATGCTCACGATCGGCTTGCTGCTTATCTCGCAAGTATGTTGCCAGGTGCCCCGAGCGAATTAGCTCCTCGATGTAGTCTCGGAGCTGCTTGCAGTTCTCAGTGGAGTGGCCCTGTGACCTTTGAAAACCGCAGTAGGGGCCCCGGGTGCGCTTTGCAACCTTGTTAGAGACTGGGGGAGTTTGAAGAACTTCTCACCCTTAGCCTCCTGCAGCATTACCGTCTGGGAGACGTTGAGCGGGGTGTACTCCTGAAACTTCGGGGAGTAGGGCTTTGGCCGCTCAATCTTCTTTTTCTCTTCCCGGGCCTTTTTCTTCTTATCGGCTTGTTCTGTCCGGGGCAAGTTGGCGTTCACCTCGGACTCAAGCTGGATCTCGTGTTCGGTCCAGGCCTTTACCTCGGCCATGGTCTTAGGTTGCGCTAATGCAAAGGAGCGTAGCCACTCCTTGTGCCTAAGACCCGACCTAAGTGCCGTAATGGCCGTTTCGTCATGGTGTTCTGGGACCTTAAGGAGGGCGTTGTAGAAGCGGGTGACGTATCCTTTGAAGTACTCTTTATCCCCACTCTTTATGGTGAAGAGATGGTCGACGGTCCGCTTCTGCCGTCTTTTCCCGACGAAGTGACCGAGGAATTGGATGGCCAGTTCATCGAAGGTGGAGATTGAGCATGGTGCAAGCCCTCGGAACCAGTCTTGTCCGGAGCGGATGAGAGTGGCGGGTAAAGCGCGACATTGAGCGGCGTCGGAATAGTCCTGGAAACTCATCCCAGCTGTGAACGCGTCCAAATGGTCCTTCGGGTCGGACTTCCCGTCGAAGAGTGAGACTTTTGGTGGCTTGTTCCGGGAGGAGACGTGGACGGCGAGTAACTCTTCGGTGAAGGGCTTCGTGAGCGAGTCGGCGGCAAATTTAGCCCCGTCAGTTGAATGACGACTTTCCCGATGCATGCCTTCGATCTTCTTTTCGAGGGCGTCGAGTCGGCCGTGGTATCCCGATGATTCGGCACATTCTGATTCTTAGCCTCTGCTGCTGGAGACCTCTGCCTGTCCATGGCCCCGGTTCTGTTCGATGAGGTTCCTCAGGTCCCCTGGCGAGGTCGTCTTTGAGCTGCCGTGGCGAGTCCGTGCGCGTGACCCCGTCGAGGGAGGTGATGCCGGTTATGCCTGCGCGCAGGCGAGCTGATCGACACCTCCTCGGGAGGGACATGGGAGCGATGGGGCTCGAGGCGAGGCGCTCTGGCGAAAGACCTAGGTATTGAGCTGTAAGGCGCCCACCGGGTCATTGAATATGTTGGCCTGGGAGACCTGCGGTCGCCGGAGACAGCGAGGCGGTGTTCGGTCGTGCCAACGCGGGCAGAGTCTTCTCTCCTTCTGTAGGGGTCCTGGTCCCGAGGTGGGGGAGCGGCGACCTGGGGAACTTGCCTGGCCATTTGGACACGGACGAGTGCATCCACGACGGACGCAAGTCGATCTATCCAAATGGATAGGGCGTGGATGGTGCTCGGGGGAAGAGGGGACTCTCCCTCGTCTCCATTGCGGGGAGGCCTACGGCTGGTGCTTGGATCGTCGCAGTGACTGCTCGCCATGAATTCGGGATCGGAAGATGAACTTTCGTTGAGTGGAACTAGTCGTTCCCACAGACGGCGCCAACTGATGGATCTCTGGATCTCCTTCAGATATTATCTTCCGTTGATTTGCTGCGAGCGCTGATGGATGACTGTGATTGAGTTGGAGGGTTGACTCCTGAAGCGTGTGGATCTCAATGGGTTTTATGTGGTTGAGGCCGAGCTACCTGCAAAGAAGTCCCGGGATGGTTGTGCCACCGAGGACCCTCCGACAATCAAGTTAGACGGGGTATTTTGCCAGAGTAACGGCCTATTGGGGTGAAATTGGCTTACCTGAGTCGTCTGAGAGAGGGGTTTATGTAGTGGCAGCCATGGGCAGGCAGGCGCGAGATTCACGCCGGCCGTTACGCCCCTGGCGTCACACCCGCATGATAGACGGGATTCTCCATTAATGACGAGATACGCTCGTTAATGGGGGATCGTGATGGCGTGGAACATGAGATCATGGGCGGCGGATATCTCGCGTCTGGCGAGATTCGCGGGGCCGTGGCGGAGGCGCTTGTGATCGGTGCTGTGGGTTGGTCGGTGAGACCGAGGAAAATAAGCTCGGCGGGAGGCTCGGGAACGAGCGGGAGGTCGAGACATCTTGGTTCTGTGATAGTTCGGAGGTGAGCCGGGGGTGGTCTGGAAGGCCACCGAAGGTCGGGAACATCCTCGGGTCGGAGGCCCGGGGTGTGATCCCGACGCAACGTTCTTGATTCTTTCTTGTAAGTTTTGGGATACGTCATCTGCTATGTGTCATCATCTGGGGAGTCGCCGCTATCGAGCATCATCAGGAAACTATGTGAACTTAATATATAAATTATTTGCATCTCAAACCATGTGTTAATCATACTGATATGATCTGGATCTCATGATTACGATTCTACTGTTGTTCGTTTTGTATGGAGGCGTCAAAGAAATACCAATATCTTTAGCATTTTTTCTTGTACCCCAATTATAGATATGACAATGCTTAAAGTTTTTGGGCCAGTACCTTTTATGCTGGTCTAAATTAAATTAATCGCATTAAGCAATCATGTCCAGTAAATTGCTAGTTAAGTTACTGTACTTGAATGAACAATTTAATTATGTTATGCAATTTAATGCATGTTGCCTGGTTCCTTAATTCTAACTTACATGCTAGGGATTTAAATATTGCATACTTTAATTTAAGAGTTTATGTATGATGTTATTAAATCCATTCATAATTAATTTCAGACCTAAATTATTTTACTGAAAATTTTTGGACTGTTTGGTAATTACATAAAATTTTACTGCAATTCCAGAAATGTAATTTTGTAATTTCAAGGGTTTGTTTACAAATTTTTGGTAGAAACCGAATCCAGGAAGCTTACTGCAAAATTTTCAGTAAATTTCATTATTCACAAATCGGTCCATATTTATTATTCTGCACATTTCATGGACCGTCTTATAACGGCCCATAATAATTATTCAAGTTAAACGCTTCTTGCTCAATTTTGTAGTTTATACTTAAATTTAATCTTGTGTAATTCTAATATGGTTTTATATAAAATGCTTTAAATTTTTTATAATTAAATGCATATAAAGTTTAGGATTTGCATAAATGAGTTATTGCATATATTATTGATGTGGTTGTTGCTTAAATTTTATCCATTATAAGCTTTATCAATTACATGTGTTATATAAATTTGATTTGCATATATTTGTTGGCAACAGCGCCCTCAAGGCAATTATTGTAATCGAAAGTAGGCGGTTATGATAATTGAAGGATGACCCATACAAGTAAAACAATCTTTCTCGATATGATGGTATGCTACATGGTTTTTCTTTATTATTGATGTGTATGTGTTTTATTGGTTATTACGTGTCATTAATACATAATGATGAAACCCGTAAGATCTTTACTTGACTACCAGAGTTATTATGACGATCATACAAGTGAGAGATGGGTAGTCATAAGCACATCCTTAAATGTCCCTAATCGTGCGAGTATCGAGACTGGGCGTCAATATTCCAGAGTAGACTAGTGTATACGTTTCTAGATCCCGACGAGGGGCGGTGGGAGGTCTCATAGCTGTTGATGTGTTGCACATAAGATTGTATACATGTCCTCACTTGAGGTGAGTACACCGGACGGACTTTCTGAGAACTTTTAGATGGTAATATACCTATCGTCAGATAGCAGTTCTCAGTTGATATGAGTACATGTAGTCTGTTAACCTGGGATCGTTATTTGTCTCGTATAAGTTCCCGCTGTACTTAGATTGCTACTCTACCACGGCTCTACTGAGTCGTGCAAACAGGCTTTAGTTGGGTACAATCCCGAGCCACATAGAGGCAATAAGCGATCGTCAGGGATTTGTTCTCCCGGTATAGGGATTCGATGTCGCGCTGTGTTTGGTTGGCCATCACCATAAGTACCTGTTCAGGACGGATGAGATTTACTAATCGGAGATCAGTAGTTTCTCGGTTAGTAATGGCCTTGACACCGACACGACTTATCGGGTTATTAGGGGTCTGATGTTATCCACCCCTTAAACCTGGTATGCGATACTCTTAGACGAAGAGACCGGAATGTACGAAGATTGTCACTTACAGGCTCAGTAGGGATATATATGAATTTGCTCATCGAACTTCCTTTCGTTCAATACCTGGATAACCGTTACGTACAGCTAGTGCCTCTAATGTGCTTGTGGTTAAACCCACTGCCAGCGTATTGCCGAGTTTTTAGAGTCCCACACAGAGAGTTTCCCGGTTCAGGCGAAACGATGTAGTATGTGCGTATTTTGATACGCACTCAAGTTCGATTAAATACGTGTATTCAGTGCATGTACTTTAATCGAATTTTGCTAATACTGACCGGTTTGAAAGATATCCGGATCACTGTGATCTAGTTTTATATCTCTTTTTTGGATATTCATATTTTTATATGAATACGGGTATTTGTATTTTGATACGAATACATTATTTATATGAATACGAGTATTTGTATAAATATGGGTATTTGCATTTTAATATGAATACGGATATTCATATTTTTATACAAATGCCGTATTCATATTTTGATACAAATAACGGTATATGTATTTTGTTGCATATTTGGTTATACGTATATGTGTGTATATATGTACACACATTTTCCACTCACATTTAGAAGCTTTGTGAAGAGTGTGGATGGGTGACTCATTAGGGTGAGTCACTCATCCACCCACTCTCCATAATTAAAAAGAAGAAAAGGAAAAAAGAGAATGAGGATTGGGATTTTTTTTTAACTCACTCCCCATAATTTTCCTCTTTGCTTCTTCTTCTTCTTAGATGTTATCTTCAAAAATAAGAGGAAAAATTGACAAAGAGAGAAAGTTTGAGATTTTCATTATTACATCTCTTATCATCATTTCTTAATAAGTTGCGATCATGAGTTGCTTCACTTGTTGATTAGGTGTGAAGCTATAGTTTGGATCGAATTCACTCGGGTGGATCATCTTCGACGAGAAAGATCGGCGTGCAAGCTTGTCCCGGGCAACTACAAAGCCGAGTTAAAGTCCTTAGCGCGGTGTAGGGGTCTTCCGCAATTGCGCGGACACACTACAAAGGTAGCTATTGTAGGGTTCCTAGGCACTCTCAAGAGGTCTCACAAGGCATCAACTATGCCAATTTCAAATTTTACAAGTGCCGAGAAACTCTAATACGGATCGTTAACTAGAATTTTAGGCGAAAGATGAAACTAGTTAACAACTTAACTACAAGAACGGAAATACAAGCTTTGTAGATCCGGTCCTCCACCTCCATAGCTCCGCAATGAAGTCTCCTTGCTGTCCAAATCGAATCCCGGGCTCTAGCGTCGGCTTCATCGGAAAAATGGACGGGCTAGGTCATCGACTACGATGCCGAAGATGATCTACGTCGAGGTATCACAAGATCAAGCTTCCACTTCACCAAGTCATGAAACTTGTGAAGAAAACACCCTATACTACTTGGCAAGTGGTAGAGGATGAAGAAATAGGAGGTGGGTTCACTTTAGAATTGGATTTCTCACTCAATTGCTCAAGTTGCCATTGATGAAGCAAGCTTTCTTCATCTTTGAAGAAGAAGAAGATGAAGATGATTATGATAAGAATATTTCAAAAAGAAAATAAAAATCAATACTTATCATAATCAAAACCATGGTCAAGTGTAGAGAATGAACTAGGGTTAAGTGGAATGGTTATGGTTAAGCATGAGACAAAATGGTCACTTAGTCAAAGTTTCATGAAGCTTCAATATACAAACAAATAAAGCCACCATTATCCCTTTTTCTTTTCCAAAATAAAATAAATGAAATAAATAAATAAATGAATAAGAAAATGAAAACCCTAACCATTACACAACCATGGTTTAATCTTTACACAAACCCTAGTGAGCATGTATCATCAAACATGATACAAACTTGTGTACAAAAGTATATCACATATACAATGTGCACAAGCCAAGTGAGAAAATCCATTTAAAGTGAACCAACACTAGTTAATGCAAAGAAATATATCAAATATATAATTATGCATTAAATCATTAAATCAACACTTGATTTAACGATCTGGTCATATCGCATATAACCGACTAATATTCAATGTATCGGCTTATCGAATCAATCCTTGATTCGATAACTAGGTTATATCGCATACAACCATTCGATACATTCGTCGCGAGAATGAAATACTGTATCACATACACGCATTATTCTCGGTCCCGCACATATCTCATATGCGCTCCTATTTCGTTTCGCTTGAGCCAGGAAACCTCTGTGTAGGACTCTAAAGACTCGTCAATACGCCGGCAGCAGATGATGATCATATCAATCACCCACAAGCCGCAAGCGGTCTGCTAAACGTAACGGCCACCCGGGTATTGAGCGATCAGAAGATCGACGAGCAAGCCCGCTCACACTCCTGTGAATCCAACCAGTAACACTTACCGTACAGTCCGGTCTGTTCGTCTGATATGTCGCATATCTCGCCTAGGGGTGGTAAACGTCAGACCCCAATAGCTCGATAAGTCATGCCGACGTGAGGTATATAACAATTCGAGAAACTACTGGTAACACTTACCAGTAAATCTCAGCAACCCTGGCCAGGGATTTCCGGTTATAGCCAATCGGACACAGCGCAACATCAACTCCCTATACCGGGAGAGACGAATCCCCTCCTATCGCTCATTGCCTCCATGTGATTCGGGACTGTACCCAAAAACCACCGTTTTGCACGCCCTCTTGGACGTGGTAAGGTGGAAATCAAAGCACAGTGGGAACCACACAAGACTCTATGACGATCTCGGGTCAACAGACTACTCTGTACCAGTGTCACCAGAGAACTGCCATCTGACGTAAGGTATAATACCATCTGGGAGTTCTCGGCGAGTCCGTCCAGTGTACCCAGTCTCCACTGAGCACCCGTATATCATCTCTGATGTCAAACACCAATGGATATGGGATCATCCATCGCCCATCTGTATGGGTCGAGAAGGTATACGCTAGTCTACTCTGGTATATCGATGCCCCGTCTCGATATACCCACGACTAGGGACCTTGAAGGATGTACTTATGGACTACCATATCCCCACTAGTATGATCCGCATCATAGTCCAGGTAGTCAAGTACACATCCTAAGGGCTTTACCAACATGTATCAGAGAGACAATCAGTGTACACGTTAAGGTAAAGATCAACTAGATAACATACTATCATGTCGAGCAAGAAAGTCCTCCCTATATATGTCCAAGCATCCACTACAATATACATCCTATGTATAGTAATGGCCTCTAGGGCATACATATAACTAACAATCTCCCACTTGCACTAGGGCCATCTGATAGCAGTGGTTGTAGTATCTCATACTCAACTATCCCATAAAAGCCTCTCTCTGGGAAAAGGCTTTTGTGAGTGGATCCGCCGTATTGTCCTCTGAGTCAACTCTCCTAACCTTGATCACCCTGGAGATCAACTATCTCCATGATCAGGTGATACTGCCTTAGAATATGTCTGGATCACTGATGGGACGGGTGTTCCTTGGCATAAGCCACAACTCCATTGTCTCACAATGGTTGGAACGTAGTTCATCTCATGAACTAATATACACCCAGACAACCTCTTTGGTAGCATCTTAAGTAGCGATGTATCCAGCCTTAATCGTCTAGTATGCCACGGTATCTAGTTTGGAACTCTTCCAACATACCGTCCCTTTACTGAGGGTAAAGACAATGCCTGCGACTGACATTCAGTCATCCTTATCACCCTGGAACCCTTCCAGTGATTCTCCCTAGGATCGGTTGATACCATCTCACTACAACTAGTGCGAATCCTAACATCCAATTAGATCTATCTCATAGATCCGAAACCCAGGATTTAGGAGGTATCACTTTGATCCTATATGGAGAATCATTGTGATAAGTGGAGATTGACCGAGCGTAGCATAGGAAACTCCTTTCTTATCAAGAGTATGTCATCCACGTACTCTACGAGGATCATCACCATACTCCCTACTACCTTTTTGTTTATACAAGGTTCATCTACCATTTTGATGATATCAAACTCTTTGACAAACACATCAAAACAGATGTTCCAACTCCGCGATACCTGCTTTATCCTATAAAGCATCTTGTACACGTTTCCGCTGCTCCCACTGTCTACGAAGCCCTCTGGCTGTGTACTTATAGACGCTCTATTCTAAAACATCATTTAGAAAAGCTGTCATGACACCCAACCACCAGATATCGTAGTCATGGTATGTAGCCGTGGCAAGTAGGATCTGGATGGACTTAAGCATAGGCCCCTGGAAAAGGTTTCATCATTATCCACGCCTGGTCGATGACGAAAAGCTTTAACAAGTCTAGCTTTGAAAGTCTCAACTTTTCCATCTACACCAAGTAATCTTCTCAAGATATACTTGCTCCTGATGGGGATTTAACCCTTCAGATATAGCAACCAAAGTCCATACTTTGTTGGTGTACATGGATTTCATCTTAGATCACTAAGCATCCAGCCATTCTTACAGAGTCCCACTCCTGATGGCCAGCTTGAAACTAGTTGGGTCATCATCTCATGATGCAATCCTCGCTCCCACTGTCATAGAAAAACCGAAGTATCTCTCAGGTGGGTGAGGAACCCTACTAGATCGGCGGAGAGGCTGAGGTTCGTTGGAATCTACTGAATCCTTTGGTTCTATCAAATCATCAGCTGCAATTTGTATAGCTGGAACATTTCCAGTTCTACATAACAGACCTTGCCTCGAGCTTGTCCGGATTTTGCTTTTAGACATAGGCCGGTCAACCCTAAATCTTAACTAACTTAAGATATGGGATCTTCCCTTTCCATATCAAATATGAAGTGGTAGGCAACTGATTTGATTCGAACCCTATTCAATAGGTATGCAGCTTCTCAAGTGCATAACACCCAAAAGGAAATAGGTAACTCAGTAGTACTCATCATAGAGCACACCTTATCACATAGGGTGTTATTGCTCCGCCCCGATATACCATTGTGCCATGGTGTATACGGAGGAGTAATGCTGAGAGAGAATCTCATTCTCCTTTAGAATAGTCCAGAAATTCCGTGCTCAAGTATTCTCCTCCCTGATCGCATCAAAGGACATAATACTTATACCCGTATTTTGGTTCTCTACTTCTAATTTATATTCTGTGAATATCTCAAAAGGTTCGGACTTGTGTTTCAACAGGAACATAGGTCTGAATCTCGAAAAATCATCAGAGAATGTAATGAAGTACAAAGTACCATTCCTGGCATATGTAGACAGGGGACCTTATATACATCAACATGTATCATCCCAAGAGTTTACTAACTCTTTCTCTGTTTCCAGTAAACGGAGCTATGGTCATCTTATCTTTGTGACATGATTGGCGAGTTTCACAAGATGTAAATTCAAACTAATTTAAATATGCATCTTTATGTAACTCTAGCTAGTCGGGTCACATTGATCTGACCTAGTCTACAATACCTCAAGAAGGAATCGTTCAATTCTGAACTCTTCCTCATGTATGTGATCTGTATACTAAGAACTGTAGTTTGATTTAGAACATTAATGCTTTTAGATAACGTGCCTGAACCGATCAACTTTTGATATAGGAAATGTTCAAAACATTATCCAACAATACAAAATTTTATCATTTCTTTACTAATAAAGAGAGTGATATGATTTTGTATATCAGGTTCGGTATCTAATAACATTCGTTCAGAATCAATGTATTTGTAATACAGGGTGACAGTGACCAACAGACTTGGCTGCAACACTTGCCCCGTTTTCTGCCTCATGAAACTTATCACCCGTTCTCAGTTCTCTACCTATCTGTAGCCCTATGTAACAGATTACATATCTGGGATCCTGATCCGGTATCATATACCCAGGATGCGGAGGATACTGAGAAACAGTTCTGTATAATGAACACACCCGAAGACGATGCATCAGCATGCACTTTCTTCGTTTGGGCGGCACGGGAAATCTGGTATTCCCCAATTTCCTGCTCGGTCTTATAACAATTATAAGTTGGAGCGGGACCAATGTTCCCCAGCTCAGTATAACAAGCGGGTTCGGTCAATATTCCGTATTATTATCTTGATTAAGGCGTGATATGGTCGCGACCTGGAGAGGGAGAGAAGAAAACACTCAGCGTACGCTCTTGCAAGAATAGATTGGTTTTTATTTTATCTAATCAGGATGGCTCCTACTGCTTTTTATCAAATCTTCCTTCAAACCCTAAAAGGAAAGACTAGCCGGAATTAATTACACACTACAAGTTCGCCAATCTTTCAGCCAGGCCAGTGTCGGTACTTTGAGGGAGATCCCCCGTGCTTTCGCACGAACCTAATTAATGTAAACCTCTTTTTCCCAGAGGCGTAACCCCGTTAACACCTTTCTAGACACCTACTTGATCGGCTAATTGTAATGTGTAAAACTCTCCCAGGAGTAACAATTACTCGCAGCGGGTATCGGGATCCAACTATCTCATAGAAGGTATGCAATCTCATTGCAAATTTCAACACTTGAAATTCCCGATAATATTTTGCCCCTAGCACCCTATGACCTTGACGGAGGTCAACAAACCATAGGCTACTAGTCAAGTTCAACCCGTCATTTCTTGATCGAATTAAACCCACTCGTACGACCCTTGACGGAGGTCAATAAGGCCGCACGACTACCCTAATCCAATCTGCATCATATGCATAAGCAGATAAATACTAGTTAGCTATCGCACACTACGCCTTGACGGAGGTCAACAAACGTAGCACAAATACTAAATAGGACTTATCTGAAATGACGGAGGGCTACGATAGGTTTTTCTGAAAACCTATTGCGTAATGAACTTGATATCGTTGTAGAATCAAATGATTTTAAAATGGAGTGTTTTTGAGGCTTTTCTAGTTTTGCTAAAGGAGTCACTCCCGGTGAAGGGATCGTCGGTCCTTTCCTCGTCGAATGAGGTACGGGATATATCATATATATCACTGTGCAAAGCAGAACTCTTAAAAGCAATCAAAAGACAAACCGAGTGTGTAGCATCTGCCAGTTATTGCTAAAGGAGTCACTCCCGGTGAAGGGATCTCGGTCCTTTCCTCATCGAATAAGGTGCAGGATATATCATATATACCGCTGTGCAAAGCAAGAACTGTAGCTACCTGTTTTATTTTGAAATTCGATTCTACAACATCTTAGGTTTCTTTTATTTCATTAATCATATTAATGAAGTCCCATCATTTAAGTACCTAAACATCACAGATTAATACGACGTACACTTATGCCATCCGCATTCGCCTCGATGTCCCCTCGTGCACCGTTAGGTTAGGTAACTAATGGTAGAGCGGGACAGGGCTAGCGCGGGTGTAAAACATAAGTAACGTCTATATAATATATCATATATACTATATACTGTGTCTATCACAGAACATATCACATGATCACATCACAGATATCGCAGCAGAAGAATCATATGAAATATTGGATATACTAGGACGTCCGTGTTTTCAATACGAGCCAGTATAAAACACGGATTCCACGGTCGTGATGAATAGCCAAACCCACACCCCTAGACCCCTACGAGAGCGGCAAGCAACCCTACCAATTCTGGAGTTAGGAGACCCGGACTCGACTCCTCGAGTTGGTCTCCCACTGGACTCCAAAACCCGGTTACTTGTGCTCCCCTCCTTGGGTCTATCCTAGTGCGGAAAAGTAAATAATATATACAAAATGTGACATCTTCCACAACCTGGAAGTGCCCCAATAAAAGAATATTACATACAAGTTTTTACATGAATGAAAAAATAAAAAACACTCATCTCACATAAAAAACCCCGGCTATTCAAACACGACGATCCAATATAATATATCCAGCAACACATAACATCACATGTCATCAACGTAAGTAAATATGCGCATCCCAATTGTCGTTGACATATAGCAACGAAACCGGCGATATCACATATTACACTTACGGTCACAGAAAAGAAAGAGTAAAACTACAACAGTTGGAATCCGCAACCTGCATAGACATCGCATGCCTAATCTAATGAATTCCTTAGACATCGCATGCCTAACAATTATAAACCCCGTATTTTAGTCTCATTATCGAAAACACTTTTCAATATCAAGTCGGGTAATTCAACAAGATTCCCGACATACTGATCGAATGCTCGTTGCAAACTTTAGTAGGCGGCCGCACCCCCGATACCGTCGACGAAGTGCACCAAGGCGGAACACCGCTGCCGCGAGCACCCGAACGGATGCTTTCGGCGACGGGTTTCTCCTACAGTCACTTGGTCGGGGCTATGGAGTGAGGCTGTCTATTAAGTTTACCCGGCGAGTATCCGCGTACGCTACGTGATTGCGACGGACTTTTGATCACATCAAAATTCCGTGGCAACCGATCAAGTGAGACTAAACTGCTATGTTTATAACATTCATTCAGTTATCTCATAACTACTTGTGAATTCCAATTATTGTATCCCATTCCAGATAAATAGAAAATGTTAAACTTTCCGATCGAACAATCAAACACCCAAGTTTTCCAAAATTTACCCGGAAAACATATAGACGAAGTCTGACAATCCGATCGAATCTACGAACTCCCAATACAACCCAAAATACTCAACTCTTGAGTAAATATTAAAAATTCCCATAAAACTCAGCACTAGACAATATGAATTACTGTGCAAAAATTAGAGGCATCTCCCTTCATTTGGCCGCGGAACCGCCGCAGAAGCCATGCTTCTGCCGCGGTTCCGCCGCGTAATTGACACATCATCAAGAAATTTTTGCACCGTAATTCTTGTAATTCCCTGCTGAATATTTTAAGCATTTTTAATCTGGAAACAACCCAGTTTTTGAAAAATGTCCAGAGAGCAACTTGGGTTTAGGGTTTCGGTTCGATTCGGGTTTCAAACTTCGTCTACGCATCGCCTAAGGCTCTAGCTAGGCTCTGATACCACTGTAGGGTTCCTAGGCACTCTCAAGAGGTCTCACAAGGCATCAACCATGCCAATTTCAAATTTTACAAGTGCCGAGAAACTCTAATACGGATCGTTAACTAGAATTTTAGGCAAAAGATGAAACTAGTTAACAACTTAACTACAAGAACGGAAATACAACCTTTGTAGATCCGGTCCTCCACCTCCATAGCTCCGCAATGAAGTCTCCTCGCTGTCCAAATCGAATCCCGGGCTCTAGCGTTGGCTTCATCGGAAAAATGGGCGGGCTAGGTCATCGACTACGATGCCGAAGATGATCTACGTCGAGGCATCACAAGATCAAGCTCCCACTTCACCAAGTCATGAAACTTATGAAGAAAACACCCTATACTACTTGGCAAGTGGTATATGATGAAGAAATAGGAGGTGGGTTCACTTTAGAATTGGATTTCTCACTCAATTGCTCAAGTTGCTATTGATGAAGCAAGCTTTCTTCATCTTTGAAGAAGAAGAAGATGAAGATGATTATGATAAGAATATTTCAAAAAGAAAATAAAAATCAATACTTATCATAATCAAAACCATGGTCAAGTGTAGAGAATGAACTAGGGTTAAGTGGAATGGTTAGGGTTAAGCATGAGACAAAATGGTCACTTAGTCAAAACTTCATGAAGCTTCAATATACAAACAAACAAAGCCACCATTATCCCTTTTTCTTTTCCAAAATAAAATAAATGAAATAAATAAATAAATGAATAAAAAAATGAAAACCCTAACCATTTCACAACCATGGTTTAATCTTTACACAAACCCTAGTGAGCATGTATCATCAAACATGATACAAACTTGTGTACAAAAGTATATCACATATACAATGTGCACAAGCCAAGTGAGAAAATCAATTTAAAGTGAACCAACACTAGTTAATGCAAAGAAATATATCAAATATATAATTATGCATTAAATCATTAAATCAACACTTGATTTAACGATCCGGTCATATCGCATATAACCGACTAATATTCAATGTATCGGCTTAACGAATCAAACATTTATTCGATAACTAGGTTATATCGCATACAACCATTCGATACATTCGTCGCGAGAATGAAATACTGTATCACATACACGCATTATTCTCGGTCCCGCACATATCTCATATGCGCTCCTATTTCGTTTCGCTTGAGCCAGGAAACCTCTGTGTAGGACTCTAAAGACTCGTCAATACGCCGGCAGCAGATGATGATCATGTCAATCACCCACAAGCCGCAAGCGGTCTGCTAAACATAACGGCCACCCGGGTATTGAGCGATCAGAAGATCGACGAGCAAGCCCGCTCACACTCCTGTGAATCCAACAAGTAACACTTACCGTACAGTCCGGTCTGTTCGTCTGATATGTCGCATATCTCGCCTAGGGGTGGTAAACGTCAGACCCCAATAGCTCGATAAGTCATGCCGACGTGAGGTCTATAACAATTCGAGAAACCACTGGTAACACTTACCAGTAAATCTCAGCAACCCTGGCCAGGGATTTCCGGTTATAGCCAATCGGACACAGCGCAACATCAACTCCCTATACCGGGAGAGACGGATCCCCTCCTATCGCTCATTGCCTCCATGTGATTCGGGACTGTACCCAAAAGCCACCGTTTTGCACGCCCTCTTGGACGTGGTAAGGTGGAAATCAAAGCACAGTGGGAACCACACAAGACTCTATGACGATCTCGGGTCAACAGACTACTCTGTACCAGTGTCACCAGAGAACTGCCATCTGACGTAAGGTATAATACCATCTGGGAGTTCTCGGCGAGTCCGTCCAGTGTACCCAGTCTCCACTGAGCACCCGTATATCATCTCTGATGTCAAACACCAATGGATATGGGATCATCCATCGCCCATCTGTATGGGTCGAGAAGGTATACGCTAGTCTACTCTGGTATATCGATGCCCCGTCTCGATATACCCACGACTAGGGACCTTGAAGGATGTACTTATGGACTACCATGTCCCCACTAGTATGATCCGCATCATAGTCCAGGTAGTCAAGTACACATCCTAAGGGCTTTACCAACATGTATCAGAGAGACAATCAGTGTACACGTTAAGGTAAAGATCAACCAGATAGCATACTATCATGTCGAGCAAGAAAGTCCTCCCTATATATGTCCAAGCATCCACTACAATATACATCCTATGTATAGTAATGGCCTCTAGGGCATACATATAACTAACAGCTATCCCCCTAATCTTGTTTGTTATGATATATAGTTTAGTATTTGGAATCGTTTTTAGGGTTTTGGTCGCTAGTGCTCGCTTTAAAGTTTTTTTTTCGCTTCCGTCTTCACCGCGAGTCTTGCGGCGCGAGTACTAGGGTTCTTATAGTGGTATCAGAGCCATGCCAAACACTTTAACTAATTGTAGATGATGTTTACATTTCGAAACCGGAATTTTAACTGTATGCAATCATAAAAACAAGTTTCTGTTCTTTTTTGAAAACGACACCTGAAATTTTTTTAAACTATTGCAGAGGACTCCTCTTTAGAAAAGAAAACATGACACAAAATTCGAGGCATTTTGGCCGCTCGTTTTACATTTCCGTCGGCCCAAATTTTGAATCAGGTCCTTCGGTTTTTGCAGGTGCTTGTTTGTTTGAAAACTTGATTTTTTGTTATGTTTGTTTTTGCCAAGATTTCAGTTTGAGTTATCTTTGTGTTCGGACATATTCGAGAAGTTTTTTGGTCGAAACTAATGCATCCTTTATGATCTGTATCTTTATTTGTGTGTTGTTAAACGTCATTAAATTACTATATGTTCGATTAGACGGAGTTGCACACTGGTTAATTTTCATGTTGTTATATATATATATATATATATATATATATATATATATATATTTCTTGTGATGGTTTAGTCGGATTGTCGTGACGGATAGCCCCTCATGCGATTTGTTTGTATAGTTTTGATATGTTTGTATTCGTTTATTCAGGACGAGCGGCCGGATTGTGGTCATCGTTGCCGCTTGATGTATTTTTTTTGGGACACGTCCAAATTGCGGGCATTGTCACCATTGTATATATATTTCATTACTTGTACTAGGATACCCCGCGACGGAGTGCTCGGATAGCCGGATTCGAGAATGCAGCGGGTGATAATATCGTGGAGTCATGACCGAGCTACCTCATTCTTGGATTGGCGAGTTTCTCGCCACACTTATAGGGGGGTAGCTATGACCCACGGAGGAGTGCTCAAGTTACCAGATTCCAAGAAGTTCTGGGTGGCCTACTCATGACATTGAGTGCAAATTGTCTCACTTCTAGAATTGGTGGGTAACTTGCCGCACTCGTAGGGGTCTTGGTTCGAGTTTGTATGGGATATCCACATGACCGGAGAACGTTGGTTTTCGTTTGCGACGCAAATGAAACACGGGGCTTCTAGCTTATCCTCTATTCCATCTTGTTTGTTGTTTATCGCATGGCTGTAATATTTATTACTTGCCAGTTATATATATATATATATATATATATATATATATATTAAATGTATCTATATGTTTTGCATCCACGCTAGCCCTGTTTATGCCCTACCGTAAGTTAAGTAACCTTACGGTAAAGACCGAGGACCCTGTGGCGAATATGGATGGTATATAAAAGTATGTTATTTTAGTTGTTTCTAGTGTGGCTTAGAAATATAGTATGATGGGATCGCATTATAAGTTTAATGGAAGGAAAATAAATCTAAATGATGTTGTTGGAACTAATTTTTATAACCACTTGGTTTTCTTCAAAACCACTCGGTTTTCTACAAAACCAATTATTTTAAAAGCGGTGTCTGAACCAATCTTTTTTAAAGCCACTCGAGTTCCTTCAACGATATCAAGTTCATTACGTTAAAAGTTTTCGCCAAAAACCAGTCGTAGCCCTCCATCATTTCCTACGAGTAGTGCTTAGTATTCGTTCTGTGTTTGTTGACCCCGTCAAGACGTAGTGTGCGGTAGCTAAGTGGTGCTTGTTTGTAGTTAGCGATGTGATTGGTTAGGACAGTCGTACGACCTTGTTGACTCCGTCAATGGCTCGTGGGTGGGTTTAATACAATAAAGATAACGACGGGTTGAACTTGAATAGGACCATTTAATTTGTTGACTCTGTCAAAGTCACTAGGGCTTTAGGGGTAAAAAGCATATCGGGGGTTTCAAATATTAGGGAAACTTGCCAAGTTTGCGCATACCTTCTGGAGTGTGGTAACTTCGGTCAGCTTCCATCAAAGTTATCACAAAATGATAGTTGGGTCCCGATTCTCACTGATGAGTAGGTATTACTCTTGAAAGATTTTCACTTCACAATTAGCTAACCTATTAGATGTCTAGAAAGTGTTGACGAGCTTAGGCCTCTGCAGATACAAGTTTATTTAATTAGGTTCGTACAAAAGCACGAGGATCCTCCCTCGGAGTACCAACACTGACCTGGCTGAACGGCTGTACGGTTAGCGAGATTATAAGGTATAAATAATCCCGACTAGTTTTCCTTTTAGGGTTTGAAGGAGAATTCGAAGAAACGGTTGGAGCCATCCTGATTAGATAAAGTGATTAACCAATCTAATCTTGGTAGGTGCACGCTGAGTGTTTCTTTTCTCTCTCTCTTTAGTAGCGACCCATGACTAAGCTTAAACTAAAACTTATAAACCAAGTTGACCGAACCTTTTTACAAATCCGGCTTTAGTTTGTCATGATTCACGACTAAGTCACATATATTCTTGCCGTTCCTACTTTACCCTTTACCTTATCCAAAATACTCCGTATCATTATGGATATCCATATTGCTTGGAATGGCCATCTTGTATAATTACATACAAACTCGAAGAAGTTGCTTCTGTCGAAGATGGCCACGGGTTCTGGAGAAATTGAATTGTATAATTCGGTTGTCTCCCCTTCTTCACCTTCTCTCAAGTTGAGAGCTCTTTTTATTAGGAGAGTACACCCGTTATGTTTGTTGGATAATCTTCTTCCAAACATTAGGCAGGTGTCGAAAGGTAGTAAAGGAAGAAAACTAACTAGCCTAAGTTGGTATACAGAAGGTAAGATGCGGAGACATATAAAGGGATTGAAGTGAGGGCAAAAGAAATTGTGAATAGTGTCATAAATCTAGGAATTGGAAGAGGCATTTCTAGGAATACCCGGTCACCCCCTTGGAACATTTTAATATTTCAGTTTTTCCTGTGTAGTTATTATTGAAAACAATTTTCCAATTAATTTTGACTTCAGGGTATGTATATACTGAATTTGGATCTCACATCTGTATGGCGTTACAAATGCTGAGAAGGATTAGAATATTGAGAAATGAGTGATTTGATTCTCAATATCGAAATTTGTAGCAATTGGTGATATTGGATTAAATCACCAGGTTTTGGCTAACGGCAAATATTTTGGTATTTGAATAACCATTGTTATGCACCATTTTTAAATTAATATATCCGTATCTTTATTTTATCGAGTGAGATATAAATTTTTGAAAATTGTGTCCTAAACATTTATCTTTATCAGTTGAGGATAAGGTAAGGTGTATTAAATAACAGTATAAGACATTCTTAACCAAAATACAGTTATCAACTTACAATCACATAGAATTTGAGTTAGTAAACTCTTGGGACTTATACAAAGTACTGTATATTGTCTGGTGTCTATTTGGACAAGGGGTTGGTACTCGTATTATATTCCGTTTACTTATAATTTCTTTGGTTTTAGACACATATTTCGTTGAAATGCAAGATCCAAATTTTAAGAAGCTCATTGGTATAAGAATACAGTAGAGAATCAGATGTTGAAAGTATCAAGATTTTTCGAAATGATCGAAGATGTAGATATTTATGCTAGGTATTCCGTTAAAGTAATAATGAGAATATTGTTTCTCTAATAGGTTACTCATCTGTAGGTGCGCTCCTTGATGAGTAATATTGTATGGCCCTTTTCCATTTAGGTGATATGCACTAAACACAATTGCATAACTTTTTGAATCTGGTTCCATTTAAATTAATGCCTTTGATTCTATATGGATATAGAATGGTAGCATATCTTATGGTTGTTAAGAAATGGAGTTATCCGGTTTTTGTTTAAAAGCAGAATCCGGACGAACTCAACGCACGCTTCAGTAACGACAGTTTGTGGGCTTTCCCAAACTTTCGCAAGGATTTAATTTCTACCATTTGCAAGATCAATGGTTCATTGTTCTTGACTCGCCACCTTTTTATAAAAGAGCTTCTTTGCAAAAGAATTTAATGAGAGTATGGTAAAACTGGAAGTGATTTCAGAACCACAAACGATTACTGAAAATTTAATAGAATCTAATGATTCAATTGGATTCAACAAACCATTAGCCACTCCGCAGATTAAGTGGGTGACCTCAGCCACCTGAGAAGTACTTCGGTTTTCCCGTAGACGGTGATAGGGAGGTTTACATCATGGCAATGATGACCCTACTTGCCATTGCTGCTATTCATGACTATAAGATCTGGCAGGTGGATGACTATAACGTCTTTCTAAATGGTAATTTAGAAGTGCATGCGTATATGACTGTGCCAGAGGGTTCGAAGTTAATGGGATCAGCAAAAGGTGTGCAAGCTGCTTATGTCCATTCATAGACTGAAGCGGGCATAGCGGAGACGAATCATCTATTTTGATGAGAAAGTCAAGGTGCTTAACTTCATCAAAAGAATAGATGAACCTAGTAAGAAGGTTTTAGGGAGTATTGTTCTGAGATTTGGATGATATACTCCTGATAGGAAGTGAAATTCCTATACTAAAATCGGTTAAACTGTGGTTGTCACAAAATTTTATCCATATAAGATCTAGATAATATATCTGGGATTCTGGTGACTAGATTTATTTCGATAGATATAGATTTGGGAAGTGTCCCAATTTGGGTATTTGGACACCATTCTAAAATCCTTTAGAATGGAGGGCTCCTGGCGTGGTGGTGTACCCACAGGTGATGTAATCACCCTCTCTAAAGAGGTGTCTTCTAGACTGATGGGGAGAGGGACTCGCATGAATGACATACCAATTGCTTTGCCAATTGGATCAATCATGCAATGTCAAGTACCAGACCAGAAGTTGCTTTCGCACTTAGTATAGTAAGCAGATATTAATTTTGGAGAAACAAAAGGAAGCGATGAAGAACATATCAGGATGTTCTTAGGATATGGTAATGGCAGCCTCCTTCATGAGGCGATTACCGGTACTAGCTTCTAAGGTGACCTGAATGATAGAGTGGCTGTTAGAGTTATAAATTTATTCTCTTTTCAGGAGCAGTATGTTGGACGGAGTTCCAAGCAGAATACTGTGGTAGAAATGGTACGGGTTGCTGATTATGATCAGCGGATGATACGATACAAGAAGTTTGTTGGATAAAATTGTTCATTTATGAACTTGGTCCCATTAGGTATCGAGAAAAATTCTAAGGTAGGGTATCGCTCAGTTTGGAAGATATTTGATCTCCGCGAAGTTGAGATATAGAGAGAGAAAGTTAGAAGCATTGTAGATTATCCACTCACCGAGGCTATTTCTCGAACACACGAGCTGTCAGTAGAGAAGTTCGGTATTCGGTAGCACACGAGCTGTGGGTATGCGATACCGCAATAATTGGCCTTAAGTGCAAGTGGGAGATTGTTGGCTATAGTGCCCTCAAGGCAATTATTGTAATCGAAAGTAGGCGATTATAATAATTGAATGAGGATTCATACAAGTAAAATAGTCTTACTCGATATGATAGTATACTATTTGCTTTGTCTTTATCATTGATGTATACACGTTTTACTTGTTATTACATATCGCGAATACATAATGATAAAGCCCGTAGGATCTTTGCTTGACTACCAGAGTTATGATGGCCAGCATACATGTGAGAGCTTGGTAGTCTATAATCACATCCTTAAATGTCTCTAGTTGTGGCAGTATCGAGATTGGGTATCGATATTCTAGATTAGATTAGTGTATACATTTTTAGACCCCGATAAGGGGCGGTGGCGGGTCTCATAGCCATTGGTGTGTTGCACGTAAGATTGTATACAGGTGCTTACTGGAGGTGAGTACATCGGACGGACTCACCGAAAACTTCAAGATGGTACTATACCTATCGTCAGATAGCAGTTCTCAGTTGACATGAGTACAGATAGTCTGTTGACCTGAGATCGTTATTTGTCTTATGTGATTTCCCACTGTACTTAGATTGCTACCATACCACGGCTCTACTGAGTCATGCATATAGGCTTTAGTTGGGTACAGTCCCAAGCCACATGAAGGAAGTGAGTGATCGTCAGGGATTCGTCTCTCCCGGTATAGGGATTCGATGTCACGCTGTGTTCGATTGGCCATCACTATAAGTCCATAGCCAGGGCGGATGAGATTTACTAATCGGAGATCAGTAGTTTCTCAGTTGGTAATGGGCTTGATACCGGCATGACTTATTAGGTTATTAAGGATCTGACGTTATCCACCCCTAGACCAGATATATAGTACTCTTAGACGAAAAGACCAGACTGTACGGAGATTATCACTTACAGGCTTATTAGGGGTATAGATGAGTTTTCTCGTCGACCTTTCTTTCATTTAATATCTGGGTAGCCGTTACGTACAACTGGTGCCGCTGACGTACTTATGGTTAAACTCACTGCTAGCGTATTGTCGAGTTTTTAGAGTCCCACATAGAGGGTTTCCTGGTTCAGGCGAAACGATATAGTATGTGTGTATTTTGATACACACTCAGGTTCGATTAAATACGTATATTTAATGTACGTACTTTAATCGGACGTTTTGATAATACTAGCCGGTTTGAAAGATAGCCAGATCATTGTAACATAGTATTATCTCTCTTTTTGGTATTCGTATTTTTATATGAATACGGGTATTTGTATTTTGATACGGATACGGTACTTATACGAATACGGGTATTTGTATAAATACGGGTATTTGTATCTTAATACAAATACCCGTATTTTTATCTCAATACGAATACAGTATTCGTATTTTAATACGAATACGGTATATGTATTTTGTTGCATATTTGGTTATATGGATATGTGTGTGTATGTACACACATTTTCCACTCACATTTAGAAGGTTTGTGAAGAGTGTGGATGGGTGACTCATCGGGGTGAGTCACTCATCCACTCACTCTCCATAATTAAAAAGAAGAAAAGGATAAAAGAGAATGAGGATTGGGATTTTTTTTGAACACACGTCCTCTTTGCTTCTTCTTCCTAGATATTAACTTCAAAAATGAGAGGAAAATTTGACAAAGAGAGAAGGCTTGAGATTTTCATTACTACATCTCTTATCATCACTTCTTAACAAGTTGTGATCATGAGTTGCTTAACTTATTGATCAGGTGTGAAGCTATAGTTTGGATCAAATTCACTCGGGTGGATCATCTTCGACAAGAAAGATCGGCACGCAAGCTTGTTCCCGAGCCGAGCTAGAGTCCTTGGTGCATTGTAGGGGTCTTCCGCAATTGCACGGACATATTACAAAGTTAGCTAGCCCTCTAATCTTGTCTGTTATGATACCTAGTTTAGTGTTTGCAATCGATTCTACGGTTTGGGTCGCTAGTGCTCGCTTTAAAGTTTTTGTTTTCGTTTACGCCTTCACCGCGAGTCTTGCGGCGCGAGCACTAAGGTCCTTACAATATTGAGTAATTGTTACCTAAAATTATTTTATATGATTACCGTGTCACATGAAATCATAGATGTTGTAATTTATACTTATTCATGTTATAGTGACACATTATGAGTGTGAGTAAAATATGCAAATATTATTATAAAGATGGATAACTTTTTACATTACCAAAGTGAATCTATTTGTGATAAAAGTGCTAATGATATTAAATTGTATTTAAACTTAATGAAATAATGTTCTCCTCCTAAAGGAGGATCATCTTGTTCAGTGTTTAAATAGTATGAAATAGTGAAATAATTTTGTGGGCTATTTAGTACTCTATGCTTAAAGACATGTTGCTGAATTATCACTAGTTAATACATTTCTCTGTAAAGTGTTTTTCGTTACCCATTGAGATGGATGCACACATGTCTCAGATGTTTACATATTCCCCCTCCAAGGTAGGCAGGTTCTTATTGATTGTGGGGATCCTTTCTCCAGCAGCCGCGGGCAAAACTGTTGTTAATTATCTTTTGCTTTCGATGTGAGGGAACCTTCGATTAACGGGTCGTGGTGGTCATGCGAACTCTGTGTGCAATATGCATGGGTTGTATTTGAGAACAATTTTGAGGGTGCTTTGGACATATCGGGGGCCTCGTAGAGTTTACGGGGGTTCCGCTGCCCGGTTAGCGGGCTGTGGGTCAAGCAGGCAAGCATCCCTTGTGAGGTGCGGGGTAGCGCCCCGTGGAAAAAAATTATTGAAAGGGAAAGTGCTTTGAGTTGGAGAGCTCCCAAAAAGGGAAAAGGAGATAGGGAAGGAGAGGTGAGAGATCACCACCCGAGTTCGGGTGACCTCCCGATAGGGTCGGGAACTCCTCCTGAAGAGGTGGACCCCTTTTAGGGGGTCCTAAAGCGGTAGGACCCCTAAGAGGGGGTCTCAAAACGGTGGACCCCTTTAGGGGTTCCCGATGTTGAGAGCTCCCCTGGGGGTGCCGAAATCAGGAGCTCCCTTTGGGGTAGCTCCAAAGAAAGAAAACCCATTTTGGGGGGTTTTCAAAAGCAGAAAACCCCCAATTTGGGGGGTTTCGGACTTGGGGACCCGGGAGGGGTCTCGAAGCAGGTAATCCGGGAGGGGTTCCGAAAAGGGAATCCCTTTTGAGGGGATTCCGAAGCGGGAACCTCATTTGAGCGGGTTCCAAGGATGAACATAGATTTGCCCCGTGTTCAAGATTTGTGGAGGAACATGGGTGTTGACCCATGTTCGCGTAGATCTCGCAAGAGATCCGGGGTCAAGTGAGCTTTCATCGAATCTACATGTCTAAAGATGCTTGCTCGTGGTGAAAGCAGTGGGCTTTCACCACAAGATCACTTATTCTCTCCTGTTCTTCAAGTTTGAGGAAGAAAAATTGCTCCTTTACTTGGTTTTGATATTGGATCTTGGGCTTTTGATGTAAAGTTTTCTCAAAAGAGATGGGTTCTCATTTGATATGGGTTATTTTAGGAGAGAAGATGATGAAAAAGATGAGAGAGACCCAAAAGGAACCCTCTTCCATTTTGGAGTCTCTCTTTTTAAGAAAGAAGAAGAAGAAAGAGAGTTGTCTCTTTTTTATGGAGTCTCAAAACCTTAGAGAATGAGAAGAGAATAGAAGTTATTCATGTCTTCTTTGGGTGGGGTTTAAATACCCTTTACATTTTCTACATTTAGGCTTTACAAATTGGATTTTTGCCTCTTTTCTTTGCCATGTGCACACATTTTGCACTTTTAACCCCATGGCTTACAATTTTGGATTTTTGCCCACATTCTTTTACATTTATTTTCTACTTATTACATATTGCATCTATTTATTAAAATTTTCATTTCTTGGTCACCATGCTTGAACTCGGACTTGGTTTGGACCGGGCTTAGGCCCACTTGACTTGGACTCGGGCTTGGGCCCACTTGTCTTGGGTTTGGGCTTGGGCCTACTAGTTTGGGGTTTGACTTTGAATTTTTTATTTTGATTTTGACTTTTTAACTTTTGATTTTGGGAGTGGGGTGTAAATTTCGGCCCCAACATCCACTAGTTTCATATTTTTGATAAAACAGTTTTCTTTTAATCTATATAAAAGGGATAATCACTCGCCTATGACAATACTCGACTAAAGGAGAGACTGTAATGGCCTAATTGATTTACCTATCAAACTTAATTATTTAAGACATTTGATTTTCTTTGATTAAGGTTAATGTGGTCTTATTATGAGCATGTTTATTTTTTCCATTTATTCTTGCCTCTAGTGTGCCCGATTCTAGTTCAGTTCCTTATTTGATTGAATCAAATTTTGATGAATAGAAAGAACGCATTTTATTTAAATTAGGATGTGCTGATTTAGACCTGGCTTTACGAGTTAATGCTTCACCTTCACTTACAAGCTGATTGTGCTGCTACTCAAAAAGCATTTCATGAAAAGTGGGAGCGCTCAAATCGGTTTAGCCGCTTAGTTATAAAATCCCATGTTGCTAAGCCTATTCGAGATTCCATTCCATCTTGTGATACTGCTGAGGAATTCATAAAAGCTATTGAAGAACAGTCTATCAGTTCAGATAAGACCAAAACTAGCGCCTTAATATCTAAGCTGTCATCTATGAATATTTTAGGAATGAAAGCATTCGTCAACATATTATGGAAATGAGAGACATCTCTGCTCCGCTTGGTGATATGAAGGTTTTGTTGATATGTCATTTTGATCGATTCGGGCTAGTTTTGGATATTATATACATAGTACGTAAA
The DNA here is from genome assembly GCA_030015575.1 of Agapanthus africanus. Lineage (NCBI taxonomy): Eukaryota > Viridiplantae > Streptophyta > Magnoliopsida > Asparagales > Amaryllidaceae > Agapanthus > Agapanthus africanus. The sequence continues at coordinate 129,878,329 of JASDDO010000026.1, read as the reverse complement.
AATAGCTCAAAATACCATCAAATTGTGCCTGGAGTTTCAAAATAATTTTATGAATCTTTAAAAGATTTTTGCAAAAATTTTAAGACAACATGCCGCACATGAGGACCGATCCTGTCCTCATAGGCGACATGAAAAGCATACTGAGTTATGTTTATAAACTATATCATCCATATCATAAAAATCCAAAATTAGAATTTTTGGAATTTGGAAAAATTAACCTACGGAATTCGCAGGTAATTTAAACGAATTTCGAACCTGTTTTCAATCAAAAACCAGCTTGAAACAAAAATGTTTCAAAAGATTTTTAAAATATCTAAAATTTAGAGTCGGGTGCGCACATGCGGAAGCATGCCGTCCACATGCGTTCCCTGATCTTGAATCTGGACCTTTACATGCATTTCAAGGCACCTGAGTTGGCATTTTTTTACCGACTTGGGTATACATGTGGACGCATGTCGTACGCATGCATGCCCCGAAGATTTTTTCAATAGATTTTTACTATTTGGGACGTGAAAAATTGCTAAAAGTGGGCAAATTGGCATGCGTGTGGACGAGGGTCGTCTGCATATGTGTCTAATTTGTAGATTTCTCCAAATCTCGAAGATTTCTTCAATGATTCGGTGTGAGGACTATAAAAGCATTCCATTGCCTTTAGAATTCATCATCCCAAAATCTCTTCTCCTTCGCAAGTCTCTCAGAGCTCTCATGAGGCAAAATTCTCTCCAATGATCGCCAGCATGGATCGTGGAAGCTACGAAGGTTTTCGTTGGCAGCGAAACTGTAAAGTGTTTTTCGTTACCTATTGAGATGGATGCGCATGTGCCTTAAGTGTGTACAGATTCCCTCTGTTTAGAGTAGGCGGTTTTTTTATTATGGGTATTCTAATCTCCAGCAGCCGAGGGCAAAACTGCTGTCAATTACTCCTTGCTCTTAATGCGAGGGAATCTTCGATTAACAGGTTGTATAGGTTATGTGAACTTAGTATGTGTTCCCGCCAAAAAATTCTGCGCAAAAGAGTCCAAGGTATCAAATGGCAGCGATACGCTTAAGAAAATGCGAACCAGTATCTTCCGGCCTGTATTTTGATAAACTCCCCAATGAGCAACTGTTAAATTATGATGTTATTGAAAGCATCTCGAAAAAACCTTCGATTTGATATATTATGGGCCTCATAATTCATTCGGGATCAAAAGTTATGAGCAAATGTGTTATGCACATGTGATCTAAGAAAGAAGATGTAAACCAGTATTTTCCAAGCTGTATTTTGACAAACTCCGGAATGAGAAACGGCTAAATTCTGATGGTATTGAAAGCATCTTGAAAATACCTTCGATTTGATATATTATGGGCCTCATAATTCATCTGGGATCAAAAGTTATGAGCAAATGTCTATGCACATGTGATCTAAGGAAGAAGATGCGAACCAGTATTTTCCGAGCTGTATTTTGACAAACTCCGAAACGAGAAATGGCTAAATTCTGATGATATTGAAAGTATCTCGAAAAGACCTTCGATTTGATATATTACGGGCCTCATAATTCATCCGAGATCAAAAGTTATGAGAAAATGTGTTATGCACGTGTAATCTAAAGTAACGCTCTACTACATGGGGAATGCATTTTTTAGTCCCACATCGAGAAAAGCAGAGATGACTTCTCTACCACTCCAATATAAATAAGAGGGGATACCTCTTAGAAAGACTAGAGTTAAATCCTGAAAGGATTCAATACTCAAAGGAGCTTAGTTCTCCAAAGAAGCTTAGTTCTCCAAGATAGGAGAATGCTCCTCCCTATAATGCGCATATGCGCAAGCGTCATATACGCTACGTGCAACGCATGTGTGCCTGCCATACGGCACCATGTGCAACGCACGTGCGCACCACATGAGAACATTTAATAATATTAAAAGGAACCCGTTCTCCATATATAGAAGTCCTGCTTCTCCTCATAATGCGCTACGTGCAACGCACGTGTGCTCGCCACGCGCGCACCACGTGCAACGCACGTGCGCACCACATGAGAATATTTAATAATATTAAAAGGAGCCTGTTCTCCATATATAGAAGTCCTGCTTCTCCTCATAATGCGCATGTGCGCCACGTGCAATACACGTGTGCCCGCTACGCGCGCACCACGTGCAACGCACGTGCGCACCACATGAGAATATTCAATTAAAAGGAGACTCGTTCTCCATAGGAGCTTGCTTACCCCATAATGCGCATATGCGCAAGATACATGTGCGCTACGTGCAAATATGAGCACCCAACACGTGCGACGCACGTATGCCCAACACGTGCGACGCACGTGCGCGAACGCAAAGAAGCCTTTTTCAGCAGCGAGAAACTTAAGCTCCAGCCTGTTCTTCCCCCTAATGAGTGAGACATGGTTCAAAGGGTATATCCCTCCACACCTTCGATATATGGCACTGTAATCTCTCAGTGTCGTCGGAGAGGTGGTGGGTCCCAACGACCAATGATCCTTCTTTCTAAAATAAAAAAAAAGAGAAGAAGAGAGAACATTGACAGAGAAACAGAGAAAGAATTCAGAGAACTCCTAAAAAGAAAGTTTGAGAAGAAATCAGAAAGAAAAGAATGTAAACCTTTGAAAATAAGAATTTCTTCTGAAAAGATCAATAATCTAAGAACAAGATCAAGATCTTAAAATAAAAAGAAAAGATCAAATAATAAGAATAAAATAAGAAGTAATATACTTCTTTATTAGATCATTTGATCTACATAAAGGCATTGCCTTTTGATGAACCACTGGTTCTAGAATCTTAAAAAGATTCTTTTCTTGAATCCAAAATTGGATCAAGATATTAAAACAGTGCTTTGCACTTGTAAATCTGTACTGTTGCGCTCTTGGGTTGGCGCAAGCCACCAGAGAGCGCCACGTGTCAGCTCCAGAACAACTTGCGCTATGCGCTTTTAAAATAGAGTATTGCTCTCTGAAATTGGTGCAACTCACCAGAGCGCGCTACGTGTCAGCAGCGCAGCAGCGCAGCGCACTGCGCTAACTGTGCTTGCGCTCACCAGAGCGTGACACGTGTCACCTCCATATGCGCTTGCACTCATTAATTAGCGCAAAGCGCCTGACAGGCCACATGACCACTGTCAGATAATTAATGCACTGCATTATTGAAAAGAAGGGCCGAGCCCAATTAAAAAGGCCTAACAGGCCTAATAAAATGCCATGCATTATTTTAAAAAGGACAGAGCCCAAACAAAGGTCTGCCAGACCAAAACAGATGCTCTGCATCATAAAAATAAAGGGACAGAACCCAAATCAAATAGACCTTACATGCCAAAATAAAATGCAGTGCATTATTAAACAGGAGTAAAACCCTAGTAAATGCCTAATAGGCCAAACGCAAATAAAAATGTTGAGCATTTTCAACTGGACTTAACCCAATCATGGCTATAAGTCCTCAAATTAAATTGACTGAGCACGACTGCTCCCTTAAATCAATTTACATCCGGTTCAAGGGTACATCTCCGAACTCCTCTGACACCTATCATTGTAATCCTTCAACGACGTCAGAGAGGTGGCGGGTCCCGACTACCATACATCGATACGGACTGTGGGGGTCCTTAAACTCATGGACTTACGCGTCCTTAAACTAATGGACTAATGCGTCCTTAAACATATTCATATGGACTGTGGGGTCCTTAAGCCCATGGACTAATGCGTCCTTAAACCAATGGACCGCAACGTTCTTAAACTACCTATAGACCACCATGTTCCTAAATTGGAATATGGACCCCCATGTCCCTAAACTGGCAATGGACCGCAATGTCCTTAAACTACCTATGGACCACTACGTCCCTAAACTGGAACAATAGAGCTCCCAAATGCTCTTTTGTCAGATCTAAACGATCCCGTTTAAGTTGATCTTAGCATCAAATATGGCTAACGTATTTTTAAACATTCAAACAGACTTTAGTCCTAAATTGGACTATAAGAACCCCAATCAACTTTGGTTCAAGGGTACATCTCCGAACTCCTCTGGCACCTATCGTTGTAATCCTTCAACGACGTCAGAGAGGTGACGGGTCCCGATGGCTATGTATACAATGGACCACTATGTCCCTAAACTGGAACAATAGAGCCCCAAATGCTCTTTTGTCAGATCCAAACGATCCCGTTAAGTTGATCTTAGTCTCAAATCAGACTAATGTATCCTTAACGAACGTTTAAGTTGATCTTAGCCTCAATATGGCTAACGTATCCTTAAACTAAAACACCAAACCCAAATCTAAATAAATACGGATTTAGACTAATCCACGTCCTACGGGCGACGGCATAACTTAGTCTCCGTATACAATCCACGGGCAACCACAAACAAAACAAACACATACGACACGAAGTGAAATTCTGGAGAAAGAGAAAGTTGTTACCGCGATGCGGTAGCGTAATTAACTGCAGGGGTTTGCGCCTGTAGGGAAGAGCGTCCCCACAATCAAAAACCCCTCAAGCGAGGGGGAATATGATGAAATCTGCTACATCGGCCGCATCCGTCTAAACCTCCGATACACGGTGCCATAAATCAACTTGGCATCTTCGGAGAGGTGGACGGGTAAAACCAAATAGCATCTGCCCCGAATCTCAGGCCAGACGTCCTAATGTCTCGGCCGCTATTCGGAGGGGAACATTATGCAATATACATGCGTTGTATTTTGAAAATGATTTGGACATATCGGTGGACCCGTAGAGTTTATGACAGTCTATCTTGTGTCGAGTTCAGAAGGCCACCCGAGACGGTGGGACCCTTTTAGGGGGTCCCAAGGCGAAGACCCTCTAAAGGGGGGTCCTGACAGCGGGAACCTTCTTTTTGGGGTCCCGACAACGGGACCCCTTGAGGGGGTTTGTAACATTTCAGAAATATAAAATATTATTTGTGGAAATTAAATATTAAAATAATATATTTCGCGAAAACTATTCGATTTGCGAATAAGGGTTTTTCGTAAAATGGTATAAGTATATACCAATATTTGGAAAAATAATCGGAGATTAAAATGATTTATCCATTAAAAAGATATTTATCAGATTATGACATTTTTATAATAATTGATATGCAAATTTAAATTAAACTTGATTAATGCACTATTAATCGTGATTTGGTCAAATCCGTATTTTTTTTTCATTTTTCCATTGCTAGTGCACCATGTCAAAGGCATGTTATGCATTGTGTTTGTGATTTGTGAGTTGTGAGATTTAGAAAAGAAAAGAAAAGAAAAGAGAAGAGAAGAGAGTTAAGAGTGAGAGACAAAAAGAGAAAGAAACAAAAGAGATATTTGAGAGAGTGGGTGTAGGAGATATTTTAGAGTGAGAGATTGAGCATAAGAGAGAGAGGGAGAGACTTGGCTGCTCATTCTTTTCCCATTGTTTTCTTCAAGTCTTTCTTCATGCCTCCTTCATCTCACTACCTCCATATATCATCTCTCATCCTTGTTCAAACTACATGTCACCTTCACAATAAACATGCACAAGCCAATTCTAAACCCTTTGAACCAATCAAGTGTGGATTTTGAAGACTTTGGACAACTCAAGAATTTTTCTAAGTTGCCAAATGAGGTAATCTCTACACTTTTAGTTAAGTATTTGTGTTAGTATATCCTATTGTAGTTTAGAAATTTATTTAGTTAGGTTTTATGATCTTGGAAATTTCCAAGTTGTTGTTAAGTGGTAAATAGAGATGCAGTGAGTGTTTGCAAGACTTTAGAGGTGATTACCTGGCCAAGAACAGAGAATAGAAACCAAAACATGAACTTAGAATTTTCCCGATATCGTATTTTGTGGATTTTGTGATGGGATACTGAGATCTGCTATAATCCGGAGATCCTAAAAATTATTTAGCAAACACAGAGAGACGTGCAGGCAACCAGGAACCTACCCTAGAAACCTAGCACACCACAACACCGTGTGGTTGAGTACCGAGTTAGTGGATCCGGCTACCCAAACAAAGACAGCAGCTTTGGCTGAAACACATCTCCTTGCTGGTATGAACCCTTGAGCGACTCAACCCAAAGATGCTTGAGACCTCCAAGCCTACATACCACCTACCTTGGAAGATGTCTCTGAGCTAGGATCGTAGGCCAGCCAAGCCAAGGCTTCTACCGCTGCGTCTCTGCCGGCGACTTTCTAAGGTTGGTTCAGGTTCATCTGTCTTTCCGAGGTCACCTGCCCGAACGAATATCTAATAGCCTAACCAGCGAAAGCGAAAGCACAAGCAGTAAGCACGGAAAGGAAGGAGCTAGCCATACACACGGGAGAGTCAGGCAAGTCTCGGAGTCGGGATTAGCTAAAGCATTCGAGAGAGCAAAGCGGTCTCCAGTGGTCGTCAGAGGGTCAGCTAGGATGGTTGTCAGTTAGAGCAATAGGGAGGATAAGGGTATAGTACATTCACCGTAACGTCATGTAGTGATCGAGTCATTCAATGAGCATTCTCAATAACAGATTTCGGATCTAATCAATATTGATATACCGAGTATCTTATCTGTTGATACGAAGTATTCCGGCGATCCCCACGATCCGAGTCCGAGCTGTTGGAATAAATCATTCTATATGAGGAGCCAGTTGAGATTGAGATATCAACAAGTGGAGTCTTTTCTTATAAAGCCTCCTCGGCTATTGGTCTTCCGGTCCGGCTTCCTAAACCCACCGGGTCCCTGGCCATGCGAATCTAGGATTCAACCTTCGCATCTCACTCGACTTTCTTTCTGGGAGAGCCCATAGAGAACTCAACGGTATCGACTTTTGACTCGACTCGTTGAAACGGTCAAAGCTCCTGACTCGCTTTAGAGCACACGGCGAGCCCATTTCCTTCTATTATGGCCGCAGATTTATTGCCTGGGGCCGCAAATTGCGGCCACTTTGTGGTGAAAAGTGTTAATTTTTGGTCTGTGGTTTACTTATCCTATATCTAGAGCAACCCCATGTGCAAAATTAGCTAATTTTACATGAGTTAAACTCTAGGAGTGAATTCTCATGTTGCTGAATTTCGTTTTCCGATTTCTGAAACGTGGTTTTTAGATTTGAGTTTGGATTCCATCGTCGGACATTTGTACGTCAATGGACGAGAGTTATTTGGTTGATTTTGTATGCGAAGCTATAGGTTTTAACCTATGAGAGAACCATGTGCTGTATCAGTTTTTCCGATTGATTTTAATTGCATTTCGATGTGTATTGATTATAGGTACCTCCGCGTGGACTTCTGAGACGACGAAGCACATCGACTTCGGCTATGCGAGGAGTTTAGCTGGTGAGTAGATTTATATCCACGGGGGAAGTCGGGCGGATGGCGTATAGCACCCCCGAAACCATTGATATGGAAGATTATGTTATACATTATAATTATGATAAAGTTGACGCTGATGGATAAATTTGCTTTAGAATATGATATAAGTATATAAGATAACCTGATGTAGAATATTGAGATGATAGATATAGATGACTCGGATTGATATATGAGAATATGATATAGGTATATAAGATAACATGATGTGGGATATTGAGATGATAGATATAGATGACTCGGATTGATATATGAGAATATGATATATGCATATAAGATAACATGATGTGGAATATTGAGATGATAGATATAGATGACTCGGATTGATATATGAGAATATGAAATGAGAAAGTGAATCATGATAAGTATGAATTGAAAGAGGACAAGTATGAGTTGATAATGGTACGATATGAGCTCGAGATCGATACGACTTGAGATTAATAAGATATGGCGTATATATAAATGTGACTTGATATGAGATTGATACAAATGTAATTTGAGATATATGTGTATATATATTTATTTATGCGGATAAAGAGTGATATGCCGTATGAGATTTTAGATCCGTACCCTTATTGATGAAGAGGACGATAGAATCCCTATTTTGTTTGATGTCACCGTACGATAGATTACCGTACGTGATGAGATGTACCAGATGTTTGATCCGCGCTAGTGATTTGAGGTTGATGATCGAGGATTATTATTATATCGGATGTTATGAGGCGGGATCGCCGACGTAGGATATTACCCCTCGTGATGTACATATTATGTTTCTAGTATTTAATGCTATACGATATCATTTGCTAATACACCTGCACAATTACCATTGATGCGCATGTTACACTTACACAGATTTGCCGGCTCACACCCATTCTTCATCGGTAATTTCCATGCCACTTACACAGTAGAACTACTGTATCATGATATTATTCTTAACTGTATAGTACATTCATTGTTCAGTACTACCACTTGACATGCTTGCATGATATACTCGATATGTTCATATTACTACTCTATGTTGCATACATCATACTTTATGGTTGTATTCTTGAGATGTTGTTTTCATGAGATCTCTGGATTTGAGAACCGTGGTTATATTTCAAAGGAAATTGCGTATTGTTTTAAAAACACGGTTTCTCTTGATATGAAATTTCGAGACGTCCACCATGAGTTTTCTCAGTTCTGAGCTTGTTTTCGAGATCCGATTCGAGGAGTTGGCGGATGTCATTTGCGGGTACATGGTGGACCCAGTATGGTATCCCGGGGTAGGAAATGATTTTTGTGGTGTAGACGATTGGCCTGGAAAAGGGACCATTACCTACCGGTGATTGTATAGAACTCGGCGGATATCCGGAGGATACCGTTTTGGAATGATGATATGAGATGGATATGAAGGCCGATCTGAGTATGCGGTGCCTGAGATGAGATAGATTTGAGGGCCGATCTGAGTATGCGGCGCCTGAGATATGAGGATTTACGAGTCGATACTGGACACATGTTTTCATGATGTTTCGAGTGTCGGTGTTGGACACCCAGGTTCCATGATTTTGATGTGTCGTTGATGGACACACGTAGTTGATATCCTCATATATACAGGCTTATATTTTCATGATGTTTCGAGTTTCGGTGTTGGACACTCAGGTTCCATGATTTAGATGTATTGTTGATGGATACACGTGGTTAATATCCTCATATATATATACAGGCTTATGTTTTCATGATGTTTGAGTGTCGGTGTGGGACACTCAGGTTCCATGATATTGTTTGTGTCGTTGATGGACACGTGGATGATATCCACATGCTTACAGGCATATGATATCGGATGTTTATTTATATATGTCATTGTATTGACTCGATTGTTGACATATATGCATATGTGGTCACCCTAGATATCATAGTATTACCTTCATGATATAGTGACCTAGGAAACTGTTGCTTTATTCGATTTCTACCTGTTGATATTTTCTATTCACGAGTTGGCAACTCACCCCCGTTGTGCCACAGTTCTTGCAGGTTTGACCGCTTGGGATCAGTTGCGGTATTGCTGGCACACAGCTTCATCCAGGGTGCTTTTCTTTGGTAGGTGGGACACGTGTTGGATCATGTCTACCCGCATACTTTTATATTCCGTTGTATCTAGATAAACTCCATCAGATCAGATCAAATCAAATTAGAGACTAGAAATTGTATATTGGTAGACCTAGTCAGACTTGGGTATTGTGCGAGACTTATAGCGATGGGTTTATGTCCGCTCCTTTAGTTTTGATGTCTTGCATATTTATTAACTGGGTTGATCTTCGCCGTTGGGTGTCGTATATATGTTATTGCGTGGTTGTGATTTCTCCAGTTGGCGTAGAGCTAGCTCTCGCTTGGGGATGCTTATATATTGTTGTGTATATGGTTTTGGATCAAAATAAATAAGGGAAGTGCTGCCCAAATTTTAAAAAAGACGAAACATGTTTTCAACTAGTATAACCCACTTGCATTTTCATGTTTCATTATATATGCATTTAAAGAAAAACTTGATTCATTATACCTTTATTTCAAACTGCACCCCCACCATTTTCTGCAAAGTGGTTTAGATTTTTCGGGCTTCGGCTTACTTGATTTTCGTTACGCCTTTAGACGTTGCATAACTTAAGTGCCGGTCACGTACTAAATTACGGGTCATGATAAAGTTGGTATCAGAGCGTTAGGTTTTAACCTTGGTTCGAGTCTGGGTTTGACTATGCGGAGTCTAGGTTGTATATATTTCGGAATCTTGGCTTGACCTTACGGAACTTAGACTTAACGGGGGGTATTAGACATGAAATTTCGTTTCATAGGTTGACTTTGATTGATGGAGTAGGTAGCTTGAGTAGAGTGACGTACCATACGTATGTTCCGTGGTATATTTACGATACGATACTCTACTTAAGAAACCTTAGGATGTACTTATCTTGAGATCTGTGATACTGTTCGTTCCTTTGATCATATATCCATTTGGGATCTATTGATTTCTTTCGTTCATTTGATCTACCATCATCGATACCTGCTTGAGCTTTCTGTCACCATGGTTTGAGCGCAGATTGAGCTGCTGCTAGTGTTGTGGTCAGAGCGAGCTCGTCATGGAGGAGGAACGACCTTGTTGTTTTCTGGTGACATAGGGACGTGTAGGTATAGTGTTGTGTTGTGATATCTCGTTAGAGGCGAGTGTTTAGTTTTGCACCGGATGATCGGGTTATTAATAGAGGCTGCCAGATTGAGATGACTGTTGATGTACAGCCTACCTCAGAGATCGTGATGTTGTCTACCGTGCAGATAGATGACCCAGCTGTTGCTGAGATTGATAGGATGTCGTTTCCATAGTTTATGAGCTGAAACCGCTGGAGCTTTCAGAAAGAGATGTGACAGAAGATAGCTAATCTATCTTGAGTTAAGCGACAGAGGTGATTCGTGAGATTTGATGTGCCGATGCATGCTCAGTTGAATCGAAGAATTCCAGTTGAAGGATCTTATTTAGATCTAGAGAAGATCGATCAAGAGAAGACGTTATTCGTTGGATGCTCCGATGTGAGATCAGTAAGTTGACTAGTTTCGGATAGAATGACCTCACCCTGATATGTTGTGAGTTGATCGAGAACGTACGAATAAAGCGTATTCCTCCGATGATTTGGACGAGTTCCCGATGACGTGTTCTGCTAGATATCTCCTACAGAGTGATGAAGATATTGAGTTCGTAATTTCGAGTCTGTGTGAGAGACTCCAGATTGACCGTAGCCGAGGAAGAATTGCAATATGTAGACCGCAAGAGATGACTTCGAAGTGGACGATAATAAAGACGAGTAGAACAAGAGGTTCGTGCGAGATGTTAATGAGCGGTCGTTACTCTCCGTTGATGCCAGAGGATTGATATGTGTGCTGAGGCGTTAGATATAACCAAATTTGAGATGAAAGCCATGCTGAGGACACAGCTGTCCGGTTATGAGAAAAGAGTTAAGCAAGAGTGCCAACCTTCATATAGTTTGGCATAGGTGAGATCGGAAGAAGCCATGAGCAGGTTCTTTCCAGGATACCGTAGTGATAAAAATTTGCACCTAGGATCAGTTATATCGTGCGTATTCAAAGGGCCATATGCCGCCGTCAGTAATGTGCCGTTGAGAGTGGTCATGTTGATTGGCCAAACGGTGATCAGAGGAGTTCCAGAGTGGAACTGTTCCGTTAGTGTACCTGACCGGGCCGACGAGCCGAAAGATCGTGAGATTTCTAATCCACAGAGAAAAAGAGGATCTTGAGACCGAAGACGCCATATTGTGAGCAGGCGGCAAATAGACGATCTTGCTCTGCCAGCTTGGGCGCACCGGCATAATTTTTCGACATTGTAGGAGGTGTACCTCAATGTCAGTTATTGCGATTTGCGTTTTGTGATCCGAGTATCACACTTTTATCGCTTGGACTTGAGTTTCGATGATTGGGTTTCGTGACTTATGTTTTTTTGCACCATGGCTGCACCTACTGGAGATTTATATTTTTGTGCACAATTATTGCACTTGATTTATGTTATATACACCGCTACACTAGTTTATGATTTGTGCATATCTATTGCACTTGGTATTGATTTGTGCCTTCGTTGCACGTATTTATGGTTTCGTGGATTCAATACTGTAGATTTGATTTCATGCATGTTATATGCACTTGCCTTTACTTATGCACTCGGTATAGCTTATATGTGCTTGTAGTGCATTGGGACGGATTTTGTGTACGTAATTGCACACGTTTATGATTCTATACACCTTGGTATACTCGGTGTCGTTTTTGTAAGCATTTGGGATATTTATGAGTTTTCATGCATTGGTTGCACCATATTTGTATTTCGTGCATTGGTTACACCAGATTGTATTTTGTGCATTTGTTGCACCAGATTTGTATTTCATGCATTGGTTGCACCAGATTGTATTTCGTGCATTTGTTGCACTAGATTTGTATTTCGTGCATTTGGTGCACCGTATTTGTATTCTATGCATTGGTTGCATCAGATTTGTATTCGTGCATTTGTTGCACCAGATTTATGTTTTCGTGAGCGTCTGCACTTGGCGTTTGTTATCGTGAACGCTACTGCACTGGATGTTTTATATGAACCTGACGTACTTGATTTAGATTTTCGTGCATGTTGGGCACATGATATGAGATTTTGTGCACACCGAATGCGCTTGATTAGGATTTTTATTCATGCATTATTGGATGCACTTGATTGAGATTTTTATTCGTGCATGTTGGATGCACTTCATTGGGATTTTCATTCATGCATGTTAGTTGCACTAGGTTGAGATTTTCGTGCACTATAGATGCACTTGATATTGTTGTCGTGCACATCTATTGCACTAAACAGATGCTTTCGTACACACCCGTTGCACTTAGCTTTGCTTTTGTGCATATTCGTGGCACTTGTATTGGATTTGGTTTTCCGTGCGCACCAGACGCATGTGATGTTGGATACGCCTTTTGAGGCTGATTTTATTTATGAGTATCACGTTTTGATGATAGATACTATATTGTATAGTAGTCGAGTAGGACTAATCTAAAGACAGTGCTTGAGTACTTTTGCATGGATGAAAAGTTACCAAGTGGTTTTCAAAAAGGAGCTATAGTCTCGTTATTTCCTACATGTCCGCGAGTGACACGAAATTTTATAAGGAAAACTTTTTGAGATATTTCAAAAAGACGGGACGTATAATTTGAGCAAAACATATATATGTATATATTTACTACTTTACAAACGATCGTCTGCCACTTGTGCCGTGAGCTACGCATAGCAAGACAATTTGGAAAAGATTTGGCATGAGTTATTTAGTTTTTAAAATGGTTTTACAAAGATACGTGCTTTATACGTATTATGATTTGACTATAGTGCATTTGGATTCCAGTAGTGGAATTCGATATTTGTATTTCATTTATAACTCTAATGATTGCGTGACGCTTGACGGAGTTTGATTTTGAGTTTCGCACTCGTTTTCAGGCGCACACGATGCGCTGTGGTATTTCTATATCTTCCGTGATTTCGGAGCCCCGTTGATTTGAGCTGATTATTCAAATGTTTTAGTATTCGGGGATTTAAATTTAAATTCGGGGACCGAATTTATTTAAGGGAGGAAGATTGTAACATTTCAAAAATATAAAATATTATTTGTGGAAATTAAATATTAAAATAATATATTTCGCGAAAACTATTCGATTTGCGAATATAGGTTTTTCGTAAAATGGTATAAGTATATACCAATATTTGGAAAAATAATCGGAGATTAAAATGATTTATTCATTAAAAGATATTTATCGGATTATGGCAATTTTATAATAAATGATATGCAAATTTAAATTAAACTTGATTAATGCACTACTGATCGTGATTTGGTCAAATCCGTATTTTTATATTTTTCCATAGTTAGTGCACCATGTCATGTGCATGCGATGCATTGTGTTTGTGACTTGTGAGTTGTGAGATTTAGAAAAGAAAAGAGAAGAGAAGAGAGTTAAGAGTGAGAGACAAAAAGAGAAAGAAACAAATGAGATATTTGAGAGAGTGAGTGTAGAAGATATTTTAGAGTGAGAGAGTGAGCATAAGAGAGAGAGGGAGAGACTTGGCTGCTCATTCTTTTCCCATTGTTTTCTTCAAGTCTTTCTTCATCACTTTTTCATCTCACCACCACCATGTATCATCTCCTATCCTTGTTCAAACCACATGCCACCTTCACAATAAACATGCACAAGCCAATTCTAAATCCTATGAACCAATCAAGCGTGGATTTTGAAGATTTTGGGCAACTCAAGAATTTTCTTAATTTGTCAAATGAGATAATCCCTACACTTTTAGTTAAGTATTTGTGTTAGTATATCCTATTGTAGTTTAGAAATTTATTTAGTTAGGTTTTATGATCTTGGAAATTTCTAAGTTGCTGTTAAGTGGTAAATAGAGGTGTAGTGAGTGTTTGCAAGACTTTAGAGGTGATTACTTGGCCAAGAACAGAGAATAGAAACCAAAACACGAACTTAGAATTTCCCCGATATCGTATTTTGTGGATTTTATGATGGGATACTGAGATCTGCTATAATCCGGAGATCCTAAAAATTATTTAGCAAACACAGAGAGACGTGCAGGCAACCAGGAACCTACCCTAGAAACCCGAGCACATTTCCTTCTATTATGGCCGCAGATTTATTGCCTGGGGCCGCAAATTGCGGCCACTTTGTGGTGAAAAGTGTTAATTTTTGGTCTGTGGTTTACTTATCCTATATCTAGAGCAACCCCATGTGCAAAATTAGCTAATTTTACATGAGTTAAACTCTGGGAGTGAATTCTCATGTTGCTGAATTTCGTTTTCCGATTTCTGAAACGTGGTTTTTAGATTTGAGTTTGGATTCCGTCGTCGGACATTTGTACGTCAACGGAAGAGAGTTATTTGGTTGATTTTGTATGCGAAGCTATAGGTTTTAACCTATGAGAGAACCATGTGCTGTATCGGTTTTTCCGATTGATTTTAATTGCATTTCGATGTGTATTGATTATAGGTACCTTCGCGTGGACTTCTGAGACGACGAAGCACATCGACTTCGGCTATGCGAGGAGTTTAGCTGGTGAGTAGATTTATATCCACGGGGGAAGTCGGGCGGATGGCGTATAGCACCCCCGAAACCATTGATATGGAAGATTATATTATACATTATAATTATGATAAAGTTGACGCTGATGGATATATTTGCTTTAGAATATGATATAAGTATATAAGATAACCTGATGTAGAATATTGAGATGATAGATATAGATGACTCGGATTGATATATGAGAATATGATATATGTATTTAAGATAACATGATGTGGGATATTGAGATGATAGATATAGATGACTCGGATTGATATATGAGAATATGATATATGTATATAAGATAACATGATGTGGGATATTGAGATGATAGATATACAAGACTCGGATTGATATATGAGAATATGAAATGATAAAGTGAATCATGATAAGTATGAATTGAAAGAGGACAAGTATGAGTTGATAATGGTACGATATGAGCTTGAGATCGATACGACTTGAGATTAATAAGATATGACGCATATATAAATGTGACTTGATATGAAATTGATACAAATGTAATTTGAGATATATGTTTATATATATTTATTTATGCGGATAAAGAGTGATATGCCGTATGAGATTTTAGATCCGTACCCTTATTGATGAATAGGACGATAGAATCCCTATTCTGTTTGATATCACCATACGATAGATTACTGTACGTGATGAGATGTACCGGATGTTTGATCCGCGGTAGTGATTTGAGAAGATGATCGAGAATTATTGTCATATCGGATATTATGAGGCGGGATCACGGACATAGGATATTACCCCTCGTGATGTACATATCAAGTTTCCTGTATTTAATGCTATAAGATATCATTTGCTAGTACACCTGCACAATTACCGTTGATGCGCATGTTACACTTACACAGATTTGCCGGCTCACACACATTCTGTTAGTTATATGTATGCCCTAGAGGCCATTACTATACATAGGATGTATATTGTAGTGGATGCTGGGACATATATAGGGAGGACTTTCTTGCTCGACATGATAGTATGCTATCTGGTTGCTCTTTACCTTAACGTGTATACTGATTGTCTCTCTGTTACATGTTGGTAAAGCCCTTAGGATCTGTACTTGACTACCTGGACTATGATGCGGATCATACTAGTGGGGACATGGTAGTCTATAAGTACATCCTTCACAGTCCCTAGTCGAGGGTGTATCGAGACGGGGCATCGATATACCAGAGTAGACTAGCGTATACCTTCTCGACCCATACAGATGGGCGATGGATGATCCCATATCCATCGGTGTTTGACATCAGAGATGATATACGGGTGCTCAGTAGAGACTGGGTACACTGGACGGACTCGCCGAGAACTCCCAGATGGTATTATACCTCACGTCAGATGGCAGTTCTCTGGTGACACTGGTACAGAGTAGTCTGTTGACCCGAGATCGTCATAGAGTCTTGTGTGGTTCCCACTGTGCTTTGATTTCCATCTTACCACGTCCAAGAGGGCATGCAAAACGGTGGTTTTTGGGTACAGTCCCGAGTCACATGGAGGCAATGAGCGATAGGAGGGGATTCGTCTCTCCCGGTATATGGGAGTTGATGTTGCGCTGTGTTCGATCGGCTATAACAGGAAGTCCCTGGCCAGGGCTGCTCAGAGAATTGCTGGTAAGTGTTACCAGTAGTTTCTCGACCCGTTATGAGCCTCATATCGACACGACTTATTGAGCTATTGGGGTCTGACGTTTACCACCCCTAGGCGAGATATGCGACATATCAGACGATCAGACCGGACTGTACGGTAGTGTTACTGGTCGGATTCACTGGAGTGTGAGCGGGCTTGCTCGTCGATCTTCAGATCGCTCAATACCCGGGTGGCCGTTACGTTTAGCAGACCGCTTGCGGCTTGTGGGTGTTTGATATGATCATCACCTGCTGCCGGCGTATTGACGAGTCTTTAGAGTCCTACACAGAGGTTTCCTGGCTCAAGCGAAACGAAATAGGAGCGCATATGAGATATGTGCGGGACCGAGAATAATGCGTGTATGTGATACCGTATTCTATTCTCGCGATAAATATATCGAATGGTTGTATGCGATATAACCTAGTTATCGATTCAAGCGTTGATTCGATAAGCCGATATATTAGATACCAGTCGGTTATGTGCGCATGACCGGATCATTGAATCAAGTGTTGATTTAATGATTTAATGCATATTTATATATTTGATATATTGCTTTGCATCAACTAGTATCGGTTTACTTAAGATGGATTTTCTCGCTCGGGTGTGCACATTACATATGCGATATGATTTTGTGCACTTGATTGTATCATGTTTGATGATACAAGTTTACTTGGTTAAAGTGCAAAGAATAAACCATGGTTAAAAGAATGGTTAGGGTTTTATTTTCCATTACTTATTTATTTGTTTATTCACTTTGGAAAATAAAAAGAAAAGAGAAAAGAATGGTTGCTAGATTTGGACTTTAGTTGAAGCTTCATGAAGCTTTGTTCAAGTCAACCATCCTTATCTCATCCTTAACCCTAACCATTCCCATTAACCATGATTCATTCTCTACACTTAACTCTAGTTAGAATTATGATAAGAATTCATTTTCTTTTCTTTTTCTATTAACTTATCATAATATCTTTCTTCTTCTTCTTCATTCTTCAAGTGAAGAAAAGCAAAGTCCATCAATGGTGATTGTTGGATATGAGTGAGAAATCCAATTCTAAAGTTAACCCAATTCCTATTTCTTCATCCTCTACCTCTTGCCAAGTAGTAGAGTGTGTTTCCTTCACAAGATTTTAGGGTTTGGTGAAGGTGGAGCTTGATTCATCGATGCCTCGACGTAGATCATCTTCGGCATGGACATCGACGACCTAGCTTGCCCATTCTCCGACGAAGCCGATCCTAGAGCCCAGATTCGATTTGGACAGCGGAGAGGACCTCGTTGCGGAGCTATGGAGGTGGAGCACCGGATCTACAAAGGTTGTATTTCCGTATTTTATATAGTTAACTGTTAACTAGTTCTTGTTCGCCTAGACATCTAGCAAACGATCCGTACTTTAGGGTTTGTAGGCACCATAATTTTTGAAATTGCCATGGTTGATGGCTTGGGTGACCTCACTAGAGTGCCTAGGAACCCTGCAGTGGTATCAGAGCCTAGCTAGAGCCTTAGGCGAAGTCCAGACGGAAATTGAAGTCCGAACGAACCCGAAACCCCGATTCAAAGTTGCTCTCTGTACATTTTTTAAAAACAGGGAATTTTCAGTATTAAAAATATTCAGAGAAACATGCAGGAATATCTAAGAGTTACTGTGAAGACGTAAGCCCTAATTCCCTTAAAGCGCCGCGCTTCCGCGGCACGAGCCTGGCTTGTGCCGCGCAAGCGCGGCGGTTTTGTCGTGTTGTGAGGTCTTAACAGCACAGTAACTCCTATTTAACATTTCTGGTATTCCTGGATATTTTTAATATATTTTCAAGAGTTGAATTTTTCTGAGTTGATTTGGGGCTTCGGTATTTCGATCGGGGTATCAAATTTTGTCTGTGTGGCTTTCCGGATAAATTTTAGAATATGTTAAAAAGTTCGACCGGATATAAATACCCAACTTTTCCCCTGTCGGGAAATTTCCAAGTGTTGGATTTTTCCGTAGTTTAACGACGTTCTAAGTAGTGCAAGTAACTCGATGGTCCCTCTAGAAGACACAAACCTTAACTCGATTATGTGACCGTCTTGAACTGCCCTTTGAACCTTCGGGTTTAGGGCAGTACGGCGTGCCACATGTGAGGCGTTGGCTTGACCCTTCTACGGCTGGATCGTTGGTACTGAGGCACGAACGGAATGTTGTTAGACTTGTTTCATGTGTTGATCTGTTTCGGGAAAACTTGGGTGTTCGATTGTTCGATCGGAAAGTTTAACATTTTCTGTTTATCTGGAATGTGATACAATAATTGGAATTCACAATGAGTTATATGATAACTAAATGAATGTTATAAACATAGCAGTTTAGTCTCACTTGATCGGTTGCCACGGAATTTTGATGTGATCAAAAGTCCGTCGCAATCACGTAGTGTACGCGGATACTCGCCGGATAAACTTAATAAACAGCTTCACTCCATAGCCCCGACCAAGTGACTGTAGGAGAACCCCGTCGCCGAAAGCATCCGTTCGGGTGCTCGCGGTAGCGGTGTTCCGCCTTGGTGCACTTCGTCGACGGTATCGGGGGTGCAGCCATCTACTGAAGTTTGCGACGAGTATTCGATCAGGATGTCGGGAATCTTGTTGAATTGCCCGACTTAATATTGAAAAGTGTTTTCGATTTTGAGACTAAAATGCGGGGTTTATAATTGTTAGGCATGCGATGTCTAAGAAATTCATTTGGTCAGGCATGCGATGTCTGAGGAGGTTGCGGATTCCAACTGTTGTAGTTTTACACTTTCTTTTCTGTGACCGTAAGTGTAATATGTGATATCGCCGGTTTCGTTGCTATATGTCAACGACAATTGGGGTATGCATATTTACTTACGTTGATGACATCTGATGTTATGTGTTGCTGGATATGTTATATTGGATCGTCGTGTTTGAATAGCCGGGGGTTTTTATGTGAGATGAGTGTTTTTCATTTTCATTCATGTAAAAAACTTGTATGTAATATTCTTTTATTGGGGCGCTTCCAGGTTGCGGGAGTTGTCACCTGTTGTATATTATTTACTTTTCCGCACTAGGATAGACCCAAGGAGGAGGGCACAAGTAACCGGGTTCTGGAGTCCAGTGGGAGACCAACTCGAGGAGTCGAGTCCGGGTCTCCTAACTCCAGAATTGGTAGGGTTGCTTGCCGCTCTCGTAGGGGTCTAGGGGTGTGGGTTTGGCTATTCATCACGACCGTGGAATCCGTGTTTTATACTGGCTCGTATTGAAAACACGGACGTCCTAGTATATCCAATATTTCATATGATTCTTCTGCTGCGATATCTGTGATGAGATCATGTGATGTTTCTGTGATGGATATAGTATATAGTATATATGATATATTATATAGACGTTACTTATGTTTTACACCCGCGCTAGCCCTGCCCTGCTCTGTCGTTAGTTACCTAACCTAACGATGCACGAGGGGACATCGAGGCGAATGCGGATGGCATAAGTGTACGTCATATCTATCTGTGATGTTTAGGTATTTAAATGATGGGACTTCATTAATGCGATTAATGAAAATAAAAGAAACCTAAGATGTTGTAGAATCGAATTTCAAAATAAAACAGGTAGCTACAGTTCTTGCTTTGCACAGCGGTATATGTGATATATCCTGCACCTCATTCGACGAGGAAAGGACCGAGATCCCTTCACCGGGAGTGACTCCTTTAGCAATAACTGGCAGATGCTACACACTCGGTTTGTTTTTTGATTACTTTTAAGAGTTCTGCTTTGCACAGTGATATATATGATATATCCCGCACCTCATTCGACGAGGAAAGGACCGACGATCCCTTCACTGGGAGTGACTCCTTTAGCAAAACTAGAAAAGCCTCAAAAGCACTCCATTTCAAAATTCATTCGATCCTACAACGATATCAAGTTCATTACGCAATAGGTTTTCAGAAAAACCTGTCGTAGCCCTCCGTCATTTCAGATAAGTACTAGTTAGTATTCGTGCTACGTTTGTTGACTATGTTAAGGCGTAGTGTGCGGTAGCTAACTATTGGTTATCTGTATTAGCATATGATGCGATTGGATTAGGGTAGTCGTGCGACTTTGTTGACTATGTTAAGGGTCGTGCGGGTGGGTTTAATTCAATCGGGAAATGACGGGTTGAACTTGACTAGCACTTATGATTTGTTGACTATGTTAAGGTCATATAGCTGCTAGGGGCAAAATATTATCGGGAATTTCAAGTGTTGAAATTTGCAATGAGATTGCATACCTTCTATGAGATAGTTGGATCCCGATACCCGCTGCGAGTAAGTGTTACTCCTGGGAGAGTTTTATACATTACAATTAGCCGATCAAGTAGGTGTCTAGAAAGGTGTTAACGGGGTTACGCCTCTGGGAAAACGAGGTTTACATTAATTAGGTTCGTGCGAAAGCACGGGGGACCTCCCTCAAAGTACCGACACTGGCCTGGCTGAAAGATTGGCGAACTTGTAGTGTGTAATTAATCCCGGCTAGTCTTTCCTTTTAGGGTTTGAAGGAAGATTTGATAAAAAGCAGTGGGAGCCATCCTGATTAGATAAAATAATAACCAATCTATTCTTGACAGAGCGCACGCTGAGTGTTTTCTTCTCTCTCTCTCCTGGTAGCGACCATATCACGCCTTAATCAAGATAATAATACGGATATTTGACCGAACCCGCTTGTTATACTGAGCTGGGGAACGTTGGTCCCGCTCCAACTTATAATTGTTATAAGACAGAGCAGGAATTTGGGGAATACCAGATTTCCCGTGCCGCCCAAACGAAGAGAGTGCATGCTGATGCATCATCTTCGGGTGTGTTCGTTATACAGAACTGTTTCTCAGTATCCTTTACGTCCTGGGTATATGATACCGGATCAGGATCCCACATATGTAATCTGTTACATAGGGCTACAGAAAGGTAGAGAACTGAGAACGGGTGATAAGTTTCATGAGGCAGAAAACGGGGCAAGTGTTGCAGCCAAGTCTGTTGGTCACTGTCACCCTGTATTACCGATACATTGATTATGAACGAATGTTGTTAGATATCGAACCTGATATACAAAATCATATCTGTCTCTTTATTAGTAAAGAAAGGATATAATTCTGTATTGTTGGATAATGTTTTGAACATTTCCTATATCAAAAGTTGATCGGTTCAGGCACGTTATCTAAAAGCGTTGATGTTCTAAATCAAACTACAGTTCTTAGTATATGGAACACACACAAGAGGAAAAGTTCAGAAATGAACGAATCCTTCTTGAGGTATTGTAGACTAGGTCAGATCAATGTGACCCGACTAGCTAGAGTTACATAAAGATGCATATTTAAATCAGTTTGAATTTACATCTTGTGAAACTCGCCAGTCATGTCACAAAGAAAAGATGACCACAGCTCTGTTTATTGGAAACAGAGAAAGAGTTAATAAACTCTTGGGATGATACATGTTGATGTATGTAGGTCCCCTGTCTACACATGCCAAGACCGGTTCTTTATACTTCATTATATTCTCTGATAATCTCTCAAGATTCAGTCATATGTTCCTGTTGAAACATGAGTCCGAACCTTTTGAGATATTCACAGAATATAAGTTGGAAGTAGAGAACCTAATACGGGTATAAGTATTATGTCCTTTGATGAGATCAAGGAGGAGAATACTTGAGCACGGAATTCCTGGACTATTCTAATGGAGAATGAGATTCTCTCTCAGCATTACTCCTCCGTATACACCATAGCACGTTGGTATATCGGGGCGGAGCAATAACACCCTATGAGATAAGGTGTGCTCTATGATGAGTACTACTGAGTTACCTATTTCCTTTTGGGAGTTATGCACTTGAGAAGCTGCATACCCGAATAGGGTTCGAATCAAATCAGTTGCCTACCACTTCATATATGATATGGAAAGGGAAGAGCCCATATCTTAAGTTAGTTAAGATTTGGGGTTGCCCGGCCTATGTCTAAAAACAGAATCCGGACAAGCTCGAGGCAAGGACTGTAATGTAGAACTGGAAAGGTTCCAGCTATACAAACTACAGCTGATGATTTGATAGAACTAAAGTATTCAGTAGATACCAACGAACCTCAGCCTCTCCGCCGATCTAGTAGGGTTCCTCACCCACCTGAGAGATACTTCGGTTTCTCTATGACAGTGGGAGCGAGGATTACATCATGAGATGATGACCCAACTAGTTTCGAGCAGGCCATCAGGAGTAAGACTCTGTAAGAATGGCTGGATGTTTAGTGATCTTAGATAGAATCCTTATACACCAGCAAAGTATGGACTTTGGCTGCTAGATCTGAAGGGTTAAATCCCCATCAGGAGCAAGTATATCTTGAGAAGATTACTTGGTGTAGATGGAAAAGTTGAGACTTTCAAAGCTAGACTTGTTAAAGCTTTTCGTCATCGACCAGGCATGGATCATGATGAAACCTTTTCAAGTAGCTATGCTTAAGTCCATCCAGATCCTACTTGCCACGGCTACATACCATGACTGCGATATCTGGTTGGGTGTCTTGACTGCTTTTCTAAATGATGATTTAGAGAGCGTCTATAAGTACGCAGCCAGAGGGCTTCGTAGACAGTGGGAGCAGCGGAAACGTGTGCAAGATGCTCTATAGGATAAAGCAGGCATCGCGGAGTTGGAACGTCTGTTTTGATGAAGTAGTCAAAGAGTTTGACATCATCAAAATGGTAG
Source organism: Agapanthus africanus (assembly GCA_030015575.1). NCBI lineage: Eukaryota > Viridiplantae > Streptophyta > Magnoliopsida > Asparagales > Amaryllidaceae > Agapanthus > Agapanthus africanus. The sequence continues at coordinate 129,855,084 of JASDDO010000026.1, read as the reverse complement.
ATGAACCTTGTATAAACAAAAAGGTAGTAGGGAGTATGGTGACGATCCTCGTAGAGTACGTGGATGACATACTCTTGATAGGGAAGGAGTTTCCTAAGCTATGCTCGATCAATCTCCGCTTATCACAATGATTCTCCACTTAGGATCAAAGTGATACCTACTAAATCCTGGATTTTGGATCTATGAGATAGATCTAAATGGATGTTAGGATACTCACTAGATGTAGTGAGATGGTGTCAATCGATCCTGAGGAGAATCACTGGAAGTGTTCCAGGGTGATAAAGACGACTGAGTGTCAGTCGCAGGCATTGTCTTTACCCTCAGTAGAGGGACGGTATGTTGGAAGAGTTCCAAACTAGATACCGTGACATACTAGACGATAAAGGCTGGATACATCGCTACTTAAGATGCTACCAAAGAGGCTGTTTGGATGTATAATGGTTCATGAGATGAACTATGTTCCTCCCATTGTGTGACAATGGAGTTGTGGCTTATGCCTAGGAACGCCGGTCCCATCAGTGATCCAGACATATTCTAAGGCAGCATCGCCTGATCATGGAGATGATTGATCTCCAGGGTGATCGAGGTTTGGAGAGTAGACTCAGAGGACAACACAGCGGATCCACTCACAAAGGCCTGTTCCGAGAGAGAGACTTTTATGGGATGGTTGAGTATGAGATACTTCAAACCACTGCTACAGATGGCCCTAGTGCAAGTGGGAGATTGTTAGTTATATGTATGCCCTAGAGGCCATTACTATACATAGGATGTATATTGTAGTGGATGCTGGGACATATATAGGGAGGACTTTCTTGCTCGACATGATAGTATGCTATCTGGTTGCTCTTTACCTTAACGTGTATACTGATTGTCTCTCTGTTACATGTTGGTAAAGCCCTTAGGATCTGTACTTGACTACCTGGACTATGATGCGGATCATACTAGTGGGGACATGGTAGTCTATAAGTACATCCTTCACAGTCCCTAGTCGAGGGTGTATCGAGACGGGGCATCGATATACCAGAGTAGACTAGCGTATACCTTCTCGACCCATACAGATGGGCGATGGATGATCCCATATCCATCGGTGTTTGACATCAGAGATGATATACGGGTGCTCAGTAGAGACTGGGTACACTGGACGGACTCGCCGAGAACTCCCAGATGGTATTATACCTCACGTCAGATGGCAGTTCTCTGGTGACACTGGTACAGAGTAGTCTGTTGACCCGAGATCGTCATAGAGTCTTGTGTGGTTCCCACTGTGCTTTGATTTCCATCTTACCACGTCCAAGAGGGCGTGCAAAACGGTGGTTTTTGGGTACAGTCCCGAGTCACATGGAGGCAATGAGCGATAGGAGGGGATTCGTCTCTCCCGGTATATGGGAGTTGATGTTGCGCTGTGTTCGATCGGCTATAACAGGAAGTCCCTGGCCAGGGCTGCTCAGAGAATTGCTGGTAAGTGTTACCAGTAGTTTCTCGACCCGTTATGAGCCTCATATCGACACGACTTATTGAGCTATTGGGGTCTGACGTTTACCACCCCTAGGCGAGATATGCGACATATCAGACGATCAGACCGGACTGTACGGTAGTGTTACTGGTCGGATTCACTGGAGTGTGAGCGGGCTTGCTCGTCGATCTTCAGATCGCTCAATACCCGGGTGGCCGTTACGTTTAGCAGACCGCTTGCGGCTTGTGGGTGTTTGATATGATCATCACCTGCTGCCGGCGTATTGACGAGTCTTTAGAGTCCTACACAGAGGTTTCCTGGCTCAAGCGAAACGAAATAGGAGCGCATATGAGATATGTGCGGGACCGAGAATAATGCGTGTATGTGATACCGTATTCTATTCTCACGATAAATATATCGAATGGTTGTATGCGATATAACCTAGTTATCGATTCAAGCGTTGATTCGATAAGCCGATATATTAGATACCAGTCGGTTATGTGCGCATGACCGGATCATTGAATCAAGTGTTGATTTAATGATTTAATGCATATTTATATATTTGATATATTGCTTTGCATCAACTAGTATCGGTTTACTTAAGATGGATTTTCTCGCTCGGGTGTGCACATTACATATGCGATATGATTTTGTGCACTTGATTGTATCATGTTTGATGATACAAGTTTACTTGGTTAAAGTGCAAAGAATAAACCATGGTTAAAAGAATGGTTAGGGTTTTATTTTCCATTACTTATTTATTCATTTATTTATTTGTTTATTCACTTTGGAAAATAAAAAGAAAAGAGAAAAGAATGGTTGCTAGATTTGGACTTTAGTTGAAGCTTCATGAAGCTTTGTTCAAGTCAACCATCCTTATCTCATCCTTAACCCTAACCATTCCCACTAACCATGATTCATTCTCTACACTTAACTCTAGTTAGAATTATGATAAGAATTCATTTTCTTTTCTTTTTTTATTAACTTATCATAATATCTTTCTTCTTCTTCTTCATTCTTCAAGTGAAGAAAAGCAAAGTCCATCAATGGTGATTGTTGGATATGAGTGAGAAATCCAATTCTAAAGTTAACCCAATTCCTATTTCTTCATCCTCTACCTCTTGCCAAGTAGTAGAGTGTGTTTCCTTCACAAGATTTTAGGGTTTGGTGAAGGTGGAGCTTGATTCATCGATGCCTCGACGTAGATCATCTTCGGCATGGACATCGACGACCTAGCTTGCCCATTCTCCGACAAAGCCGATCCTAGAGCCCAGATTCGATTTGGACAGCGGAGAGGACCTCGTTGCGGAGCTATGGAGGTGGAGCACCGGATCTACAAAGGTTGTATTTCCGTATTTTATATAGTTAACTGTTAACTAGTTCTTGTTCGCCTAGACATCTAGCAAACGATCCGTACTTTAGGGTTTGTAGGCACCATAATTTTTGAAATTGCCATGGTTGATGGCTTGGGTGACCTTACTAGAGTGCCTAGGAACCCTGCACATTCTTCATCGGTAATTACCATGCCACTTACACAGTAGAAATTCCGTATCATGATATTATTCTTAACTGTATAGTATATTCATTGTTCAGTACTATCGCTTGACATGCTTGCATGATATACTCGATATGCTCATATTACTACTCTATGTTGCATACATCATACTTTATGGTTATATTCTTGAGATGTTGTTTTCATGAGATCTCTGAATTTGATAATCGTGGTTATATTTCAAAGGAAATTGCATATTGTTTTAAAAACACGGTTTCTCTTGATATGATATTTCGAGACGTCCACCATGAGTTTTCTCAGTTCTGAGCTTGTTTTCGAGACCCGATTCGAGGAGTTGGTGGATGCCGTTTGCGGGTACATGGTGGACCCGGTATGGTACCCCGGGACAAGAAATGATTTTTTTGTGTAGATGATGAACCTGGCAGAGGGACCACTACCTCCCGGTGATTGTATAGAACTCGGTGGATATCCGGAGGATACCGTTTTGGAGTTATGATATGAGATGGATATGAGGGCCGATCTGAGCATACTGTTAGTTGTATGTATGCCCTAGAGGCCAGTATTGTACAGATGATGTATCTTATATTGGATGCTTAGACATATATAGAGATGACTTTCTTGCTCGATATGATAGTATGCTATCTGGTTACTCTTTATCTTAACATGTACACTAGTCTCTTTATACTGTCTTATAGTTACATGTTGGTAAAGCCCTTAGGATATGTACTTGACTACCTGGACTGTGATGCAGATCATACTAGTGGGGACATGGTAGTCCATAAGTACATCCTTCAAGGTCCCTAGTCATGGGTGTATCGAGACGGGGCATCGATATACCAGTGTAGACTAGCGTATACGCTTCTCGACCCATGTGATGGGCGATGGATGATCCCATATCCATTGGTGTTTGACATCAGAGATGGTATACGGGTGCTCAGTGGAGACTGAGTACACTGGACGGACTCGCCGAGAACTCCCAGATGGTATTATACCTCACGTCAGATGGCAGTTCTCAGGTGACACTTGTACAGGTTAGTCTGTAGACCCGAGATCGTCATAGAGTCTTGTGTGATTCCCACTGTGCTTTGATCTCCACCTTACCACGTCCATGAGGGCGTGCAAAACGGTGGTCTTTGGGCACAGTCCCGAGTCACATGGAGGCAATGAGCGATAGGAGGGGTTTCGTCTCTCCCGGTATTGGGGGTTGATGTTGCGCAGTGCTCGATTGGCCGTAGCAGGGAAGTCCCTGGCCAGGGCTGATCAGAGATTTGCTGGTAAGTGTTACCAGTAGTTTCTCGACCCGTTACGAGCCTCACATCGGCACGACTTATTGGGTTATTGGGGTCTGACGTTTACCACCCCTAGACTTGATATGCGACATATCAGACGAAGAGACCGGACTGTACGGTAAGTGTTACTGATCGGATTCGCAGGAGTGTGAGCGGGCTAGCTCGTCGATCTTCTGATCGCTCAATACCCGGGTGGCCGTTACGTTTAGCAGACCGCTTGCGGCTTGTGGGTGCTTGATATGATCATCATCTGCTACCGGCGTATTGAGGAGTCTTTAGAGTCCTACACAGAGGTTTCCTGGTTCAAGCGAAACGAAATAGGAGCGCATATGAGATATGTGCGGGACCGAGAATGATGCGTGTATGTGATACCGTATTTGATTCTCGCGATAAATGTTTCGATTGGTTGTATGCGATATAACCTAGTTATCGAATCGAAGATCGATTCGATAAGCCGATACATTGAATACTAGTCGGTCGTGTGTGACTTGACCGGATCATTGAATCAAGTGTTGATTTAATGATTTAATGTATAATTATATATTTGATATATTACTTTGCATTAACTAGTATTGGTTCACTTTAAACGGATTTTTCTCACTTGATGTGCACATTGTATATGTGATATGTTTTGTGTACACTTGAATGTATCATGTTTGATGATGCATGTTGTTTTGGCTTTGTGTATAGAATGCAACCATGGTTATGCAAGTGGTTCGGGTTTATATTTTATTCACTTATTATTTTATCCATTTATTATTTATTTAAATGGATTTATCAAAACAAAATGGTTTCATCTTATCATGAAGAGTGGTGAAGCTTCATGAAGCTTTTACTAATGATGCCATTTTGTCTCCTTGCTTAACCCTAACCACTCCTACTAACCATGGTCTATTCTCTACACTTGACCATGGTTAGAAGATGATAAGAATTGATTTATTATTCATTTTTTACATACAACTTATGAAAAACAATTCTATCATCTTCTTCTTCTTCTTCAAGTGAGAAACCTAGATGCCATTAATGGCAACTTGAGATCTAGTGAGAGAAATCCAAATCTAAAGTGAACCCACCTCCTATTTCTTCATCCTCTACCTCTTGCCAAGTGGTTTTGGGTGTTTTCTTCACAAGTTTCACTACTTGGTGAAGTCGAAGCTTGAACTAGTTCAACCTCGACGTAGATCGTCTTTGACACGAAGCCGACAACCTTACTCGCCCGTTTTCCGATGAAGCCGACGAATGAGTCTAGGATTCGTGATGGACAGCGAGAGCACACACACGTTGTAGCCTTTCTCCTTTAGTTAAATAGTGAACTAGTTTAAAGTTTCGCCTAGAATTCTAGCCGACGATCCGTGTTAGGGTTTCTCGGCACCCATAATTTTTGAAATTGGCATGTTCGATGCCTTGTGAGACTTCATTAGTGTGCCTAGGAACCCTACAGTGGTATCAGAGCCTAGCTAGAGCCTTAGGCGAAGTCTAGACGGAGTTTGAAGTCCGAACGAACCCGAAACCCCAAAACCCATGAGCTCTCTGGACTTTTTCTAAAATCAGGGATTTTTCGATATTAAAAATATGCAGAAAACTCAGCAGGAAATTATAAGGTTTACTGTTAAATTCGTGAGCGTAATTCCACTAATACGGCGCGGATCCGCGGCATGAGCATGGCTCATGCGGCGGATCCGCGGTCGTACGGCATAATTATTTAAAGGATTTTACACAGTAATCCTTAATTTCCAGTGGTGATTTTCCTGGGTATTTTTAATAATTATTCAAGAGTTGAATTTTCTGGGGTTGCTTTGGGGATTCGGTGTTTCGATCGGGGTATCAAATTTCGTCTTTGTGTTTTTCCGGATAATTTTTAGAATATGTTAAAAAGTTCGACCGGATATAAATACCCAATTTTTCCCCTGTCGGGAAATTTCCAAGTGTTGGATTTTTCCGTAGTTTAACGACGTTCTAAGTAGTGCAAGTAACGCGATGGACCCTCTAGAAGACAACAAACCTCGATTATGTGACCGTCTTGAACTACCCTTTGAACCTTCGGGTTTGGGGCAGTACGGCGTGCCACATGTGAGGCGTTGGCTTGACCCTTCTACGGCTGGACCGTTGGTACTGAGGCATGAACTGAATGTTGCTAGACTTATTTCATGTGTTGAGCTGTATTTGGAAAACTTGGGTATTCGACTGTTCGATCGGAAAGTTTAACATTTTCTGTTTATCTGGAATGTGATACAATAATTGGAATTCACAAGTAGTTATGGGATAACTGTATGAATGTTATAAATCTAGCGGTTTAGTTTCACTTGATATCGAAAAGAGTTTTCGATAATGGGACTAAAATGCGGGGTTTATAAATGATAGGCATGTGATGTCTAAAAAGGTTGCGGATTCCAATTGTTGTAGTTTTACACTTTCTTTTCTGTGACCGTAAGTGTAATATGTGATATCGCCGGTTTCGTTGCTATATGTCAACGACAATTGGGATGCGCATATTTACTTACGTTGATGACATGTGATGTTATGTGTTGCTGGATATGTTATATTGGATCGTCGTGTTTAAATAGCCGGGGTTTTTTTTATGTGAGATGAGTGTTTTTTCATTTTCATTCATGTAAAAAACTTGTATGTAATATTCTTTTATTTGGGGCACTTCCAGGTAGCGGAAGATGTCACCTTTTGTATATTATTTACTTTTCCGCATTAGGATAGACCCAAGAAGGGGAGCACAAGTAACCGGGTTCTGGGGTCCAGAGGGAGACCAACTCGAGGAGTCGAGTCCGGGTCTCCTAACCCTAGAATTGGCAGGGTTGCTTGCCGCTCTCGTAGGGGTCTAGGGGTGTGGGATTGGCTATTCATCACGACCGTGGAATCCGTGTTTTATACTGGCCGTATTGAAAACACGGACGTCCTAGTATATCCAATGTTTCATATGTTTCTTCTGCTGCGATATCTGTGATGTGATCATGAGATGTTCTGTGATGGATAAAGTATATAGTATATATGATATATTATATAGACGTTACTTATGTTTTACACCCGCGCTAGCCCTGCCCTGCTCTGTCGTTAGTTAACTAACCTAACGGTGCACGAGGGGACATCGAGGCGAATGCGGATGGCATAAGTGTACGTCATATCTATCTGTGATGTTTAGGTATTTAAATGATGGGACTTCATTAATGTGATTAATGAAAGAAAAGAAACCTAAGATGTTGTGGAATCAGATTTTAAACAAAACATGTAGCTGCAATTCTTGCTTTGCATAGCAGTATATATGATATACCCTGCACCTTATTCGATGAGGAAAGGACCGAGATCCCTTCACCGGGAGTGACTCCTTTAGCAATAACTGGCAGATGCTACACACTCGGTTTGGCTTTGATTGCTTTTAAGAGTTTTTGCTTTGCACAGTGATATATATGATATATCCCGCACCTCATTCAACGAGGAAAGAGCCGACGATCCCTTCACCGGGAGTGACCCCTTTAGCAAAACTAGAAAAGCCTCAAAATCATTCCATTTTAAAACTTCATTTGATTCTACAATGATATCAAGTTCATTACGCAATAGGTTTTCAGAAAACCTGTCGTAGCCCTCCGTCATTTCAGATAAATTACATATAGTATTCGTGCAACATTTGTTGGCTTTCGTCAAGGTGTAGTGTGCGGTAGCTATGTACTGTTTATCTGCTGCATATGATGCGACTGGATTAGGGTAGTCGTACGGCTTTGTTGGCTTTCGTCAAGGGTCGTGCGGGTGGGTTTAATTCAGTCAAGAAATGTACGGGTTGAACTTGACTAGCGGGCTGTGGTTTGTTGGCTTTCGTCAAGGTCATAGCACGCTAGGGGCAAAAGCATTATCGGGAATTTCAAGTGTTGAAATTTGCAATGAGATTGCATACCTTCTATGAGATAGTTGGATCCCGATACCCACTGCGAGTAAGAGTTACTCCTGGGAGAGTTTTACACATTACAATTAGCCGATCAAGTAGGTGTCTAGAAAGGTGTTAACGAGGTTACGCCTCTGGGAAAACGAGGTTTACATTAATTAGGTTCGTGCGAAAGCACGGGGGACCTCCCTCAAAGTACCGACACTGGCCTGGCTGAAAGATTGGCGAACTTGTAGTGTGTAATTAATCCCGGCTAGTCTTTCCTTTTAGGGTTTGAAGGAAGATTTGATAAAAAGCAGTGGGAGCCATCCTGATTAGATAAGATAATAACCAATCTGATCTTGCACGAGCATACGCTAAAGTGTTTTCTTCTCTCTCTCTCCAGGTAGCGACCATTTCGTGCCTTAATCAAGATAATAATATGGATGTATTGACCGAACCCGCATGTTATACTGTGCTGGGGAACGTTGGTTCCGTTCTTTCCTATAAGAGTTATAGGACTGAACAGGATATAGGGGAATACCAGGATTCCCATGCCACCCGAATGAAGAAAGTACATGATGATGCATTTTCTTCGGGTGTGTTCGTTACAGAGAACTGTTTCTCCATTTGCCCTACGTCCTGGGTATTAGATACTGGGTCAGGATCCCATATATGTAATCAGTTACATGGGCTTAGGAAAGGTAGAGAACTTGGAGAAGGTGATAAAGACATTAGAGTTGGAAATGGTGCAATTGTTGCAGCTAAGACTGTCGGGGAATATCACCTTGTATTACCAACTGGTAATACATTGGTTCTGAACGAATGCTATTACATGCCGAACCTGATATGCAACATTATATCGGTTTCTTTGTTGAGTAAAGAGGGATATAATTTTGTATTACAGGACAATGTTATGAACATTTTCCGTAACCAAAAGTTGGTAGGATCAGGCACGTTGTGCAATGGCATTTATGTTCTAAACCAATCAACAGTTCTGAGCATAACAAACACACACAAGAGGAAGAGTTCTGAACTGAACGAATCCTTCTTGTGGCATTGTAGACTGGGTCACATCAATGCGACACGACTGGCTAAGTTGCATAAGGATGGGTATTTGAAACCATTCGAATTTTCATCTTATGACACTTGCCAGTCATGTCTCAAAGGCAAGATGACCAAAACTCCGTTTACGGGACACGGAGAAAGAGTTACTGAACTCTTAGGACTAGTACATAGTGATGTATGCGGTCCAATGTCTACACATGCCAGGGATGGTTCTTCGTACTTCATTACATTCACTGACGATCTCTCAAGATACGGACATGTGTACTTGATAAGACACAAGTCTGAAGCTTTTGAGAAATTTAGAGAATATAAACAAGAAGTCGAAAACTAAACCGGAAAAAGTATTAAAATCCTTCGATCTGATCGAGGAGGTGAATACTTGAGCAATGAATTCCTGGACTTCCTAAAAGAGAATGGGATTCTCTCTCAGCTAACTCCTCCATATACACCACAGCACAACGGTGTATCAGAACGGAGGAACCGCACCCTATTAGATATGGTACGCTCTATGATGAGCACAGCTGAGTTACCTATTTCCTTCTGGGGGTATGCGCTTGAGACATCCATACATCTATTGAATATGGTCCCCACCAAATCTGTGCCTACCACTCCATATGAGATATGGAAAGGGAAGAGACCATGTCTTAACTATGTTAAGATATGGGGTTGTCCAGCCTATGTCAAACGACAAAATCCGGACAAACTCGAGGCACGGTCTGTTCTATGCAAATTTATAGGATATCCCAAGAATTCTCAAGGGTATATCTTCTACCACCCTGAGGAACAAAGAGTATTTGTTTCTCGGCATGCCACCTTTTTAGAAAAGGAATTTCTTGAAAAAGAGATTAGTGGTCATGAGGTAGAACTGGAAGAGGTTCCAGCTGCAGAAGCTACAACAGAAGATCTGGTGGAACCAGAGGATTCCGTAGTTCCCGATGAACCCCAGCCACTTCGCCGATCTAGTAGGGTTCCTCGCCAACCTGAGAGATACTACGGTTTTCTCATGGATGGAGGGAGCGAGGATTGCATCATGGATGATGATGACCCGACTAGCTTCGAGCAGGCCATCACGAGTAGGGACTCAGTGAAATGGCTGGATGCTATGCGGTCCGAGATGGAATCCATGTACACCAACAAAGTATGGACTTTGGAAGTTGCTCCTGAAGGGGTAAAACCCATTGGGTGCAAGTGGATCTTCAAGAAGAAACTTGGTGTAGATGGGAAAGTGGAGACTTTCAAAGCTAGACTTGTAGCAAAGGGTTTTCGTCAAAGACCAGGTGTGGACTATGACGAAACCTTTTCTCCAGTGGCTATGCTTAAATCCATCCGGATCATGCTTGCCATTGCTGCCTTTCATGACTACGAAATCTGGCAAATGGATGTTAAGATCGCCTTTCTAAATGGTGATTTAGAAGAGTGCGTGTACATGACTCAGCCAGAGGGCTTCGTAGACAGTGGGAACAGCGGGAAGGTGTGCAAGCTGCTTAAATCCATTTATGGATTAAAGCAAGCATCGCGGAGTTGGAACATCTGCTTTGATGTCGTTATCAAAGAGTTTGATTTCGTCAAAAATCCAGATGAACCTTGTATCTACAAGAAGGTGGCAGAGAGTAAGGTTGTCTTCCTCGTATTGTACGTGGACGACATACTCTTGATAGGAAATGATATTCCTATGCTGCAATCGGTCAAGCTCTTCTTATCACAAAGATTCTCGATGAAAGATCTTGGTGATGCCTCCTGCATATTGGAAATTAGGATCTATAGAGATAGATCTAAAAGGATTTTGGGATTGTCCCAATCCAGGTACATTGACACCATACTAAAGAGGTTTAGTATGGAAGAGTCCAAGCGTGGGAACTTGCCCACGATCTCTGGAGTCACTCTCTCCAAAGAGATGTCTCCCAAGACTGATTTGGAGAGAGCTCGCATGCAAGGGATACCCTATGCTTCGGCAGTAGGCTCTATCATGTATGCGATGCTATGTACCAGACCCGATGTAGCATACTCACTAAGTGTAGTGAGCAGGTATCAAGCTGATCATAGAGAGAGTCACTGGACAGCTGTGAAGAGTATTCTCAAGTACTTGCGAAGGACTAGAGATATGTTTTTGGTGTATGGTAACGGAGAGCTCCAAGTGGAGTTCTTTACCGATTCGAGCTTCCAGAGTGATAAGGACGACTCTAAGTCGCAGTCGGGCTTTGTCTTTACCCTTTACGGAGGGGCGGTTAGCTGGAAGAGTTCCAAGCAGGAAACCGTGGCAGACTCGACGATGGAGGCTGAATACATCACTGCCAACGATGCTGCTAAAGAAGCTGTTTGGATCAAGAAGTTCATTACTGAACTTGGTGTGGTTCCATCCATTGAGCATCCAATACCTTTGTATTGCGATAACAATGGAGCGGTGGCTTTGGCCAAGGAACCCAGGTCCCATCAGCGATCCAGGCATATTCTGAGGCGGTATCACCTGATCCGGGAGATAGTTGATCGCCGGGAGATCGAGGTCAGGAGGGTTGACACGAAGAACAACACCGCGGATCCACTCACGAAGGCCATTCCCCAGATACAGTTTGAGAGACTCTTCGGGATGCTCGGTATGCGATACTACAGCAGCTGGCCCTAGTGCAAGTGGGAGATTGTTAGTTGTATGTATGCCCTAGAGGCCAGTATTGTACAGATGATGTATATTATATTGGATGCTTGGACATATATAGAGATGACTTTCTTGCTCGATATGATAGTATGCTATCTGGTTACTCTTTATCTTAACATGTACACTAGTCTCTTTATACTGTCTTATAGTTACATGTTGGTAAAGCCCTTAGGATATGTACTTGACTACCTGGACTGTGATGCAGATCATACTAGTGGGGACATGGTAGTCCATAAGTACATCCTTCAAGGTCCCTAGTCATTGGTGTATCGAGACGGGGCATCGATATACCAGTGTAGACTAGCGTATACGCTTCTCGACCCATGTGATGGGCGATGGATGATCCCATATCCATTGGTGTTTGACATCAGAGATGGTATACGGGTGCTCAGTGGAGACTGAGTACACTGGAAGGACTCGCCGAGAACTCCCAGATGGTATTATACCTCACGTCAGATGGCAGTTCTCAGGTGACACTTGTACAGGTTAGTCTGTAGACCCGAGATCGTCATAGAGTCTTGTGTGATTCCCACTGTGCTTTGATCTCCACCTTACCACGTCCATGAGGGCATGCAAAACGGTGGTCTTTGGGCACAGTCCCGAGTCACATGGAGGCAATGAGCGATAGGAGGGGTTTCGTCTCTCCCGGTATTGGGGGTTGATGTTGTGCAGTGCTCGATTGGCCGTAGCAGGGAAGTCCCTGGCCAGGGCTGATCAGAGATTTGCTGGTAAGTGTTACCAGTAGTTTCTCGACCCGTTACGAGCCTCACATCGGCATGACTTATCGGGTTATTGGGGTCTGACGTTTACCACCCCTAGACTTGATATGCGACATATCAGACGAAGAGACCGGACTGTACGGTAAGTGTTACTAATCGGATTCGCAGGAGTGTGAGCGGGCTAGCTCGACGATCTTCTGATCGCTCAATACCCGGGTGGCCGTTACGTTTAGCAGACTGCTTGCGGCTTGTGGGTGCTTGATATGATCATCATCTGCTACCGGCGTATTGACGAGTCTTTAGAGTCCTACACAGAGGTTTCCTGGTTCAAGCGAAACGAAATAGGAGCGCATATGAGATATGTGCGGGACCGAAAATGATGCGTGTATGTGATACCGTATTTGATTCTCGCGATAAATGTTTCGATTGGTTGTATGCGATATAACCTAGTTATCGAATCAAAGATCGATTCGATAAGCCGATACATTGAATACTAGTCGGTCGTGTATGACTTGACCGGATCATTGAATCAAGTGTTGATTTAATGATTTAATGTATAATTATATATTTGATATATTACTTTGCATTAACTAGTATTGGTTCACTTTAAACGGATTTTTCTCACTTGATGTGCACATTGTATATGTGATATGTTTTGTGTACACTTGAATGTATCATGTTTGATGATGCATGTTGTTTTGGCTTTGTGTATAGAATGCAACCATGGTTATGCAAGTGCTAGGGTTTATATTTTATTCACTTATTATTTTATCCATTTATTATTTATTTAAATGGATTTATCAAAACAAAATGGTTTCATCTTATCATGAAGAGTGGTGAAGCTTCATAAAGCTTTTACTAATGATGCCATTTTGTCTCCTTGCTTAACCCTAACCACTCCTACTAACCATGGTCTATTCTCTACACTTGACCATGGTTAGAAGATGATAAGAATTGATTTATTATTCATTTTTTACATACAACTTATGAAAAACAATTCTATCATCTTCTTCTTCTTCTTCAAGTGAGAAACCTAGATGCCATTAATGGCAACTTGAGATCTAGTGAGAGAAATCCAAATCTAAAGTGAACCCACCTCCTATTTCTTCATCCTCTACTTCTTGCCAAGTGGTTTTGGGTGTTTTCTTCACAAGTTTCACTACTTGGTGAAGTCGAAGCTTGAACTAGTGCAACCTCGACGTAGATCGTCTTTGACACGAAGCCGACGACCTTACTCGCCTGTTTTCCGATGAAGCCGACGAATGAGTCTAGGATTCGTGATGGACAGCGAGAGCACACACACGTGGAGCTAAGGAAGTGGGGAACCGGATCTACAAAGGTTGTAGCCTTTCTCCTTTAGTTAAATAGTGAACTAGTTTAAAGTTTCGCCTAGAATTCTAGCCGACGATCCGTGTTAGGGTTTCTCGGCACCCATAATTTTTGAAATTGGCATGTTCGATACCTTGTGAGACTTCATTAGTGTGCCTAGGAACCCTACATACGGCACCTGAGATGAGATGGATATGAGGGCCGATCTGATTATGCGGCATCTGAGATTTGAGGATTTACGTGTCGATACTGGACATGGGTTTTCATGATGTTTCGAGTGTCGGTGTTGGACACTCAAGTTCCATGATTTTGATGTGTCGTTGATGGACATATGTAGTTGATATCCTCATATATACAGGATTATATTTTCATGATGTTTCGAGTGTCGGTGTTGGATACTCAGGTTCCATGATATTAGATGGGTCGTTGATGGACACACGTGGTTGATATCCTCATATATATATATACAAGCTTATGTTTTCATGATGTTCGAGTGTTGGTGTGAGACACTCAATTTCCATGATATTGTTTGTTTTGTTGATGGACACGTGGATGATATCCACATGCTTACAGGCATATGATGTCGGATGTTTATTTATATATGGCATTGCATTGACTCGATTGTTGACATATATGCATATGTGGTCACCCTAGATATCATAGTATTACCTTGAGGATATAGTGACCTAGGAAATCGTTGTTTTATTCGATTTCTACCTGTTGATATTTTCTATTCACGAGCTGGCAACTCACCCCCGTTGTGCCACAGTTCTTGCAGATTTGACCGCTTAGGATCAGTTGCGGTATTGCTGGCATACAGCTTCATCCAGGGTGCTTTGCTTTGGTAGGTGGGACACGTGTTGGATCGTACCCACCCTCGTACTTTTATATTCCGTTGTATCTAGATAAACTCCATCAGATCAGATCAAATCAAATTAGAGACTAGAAATTGTATATTTGTAGACCTAGTGAGACTTGGGTATTGTGCGAGATTTATAGCGATGGGTTTATGTTCGCTCCTTGAGTTTTGATGTCTTGCATATTTATTAATTTTTCTGGGTTGATCTTCGCCGTTGGGGGTCGTATATATGTTATTGCGTGGTTGTGATTTCGGCAGTTGGCGAAGAGCTAGCTCCTGCTTGGGGATGCCTATATTGTAAGGTTAGTATAGCACCCTATGAAGAGATTTCAAGTATCACATGACCTAAAGTTTTCATTTTTAAGGTGCTAAACTAACATGCAAGTGGATCGATCCTAGAAATTAGGGTTAACAAACTATAAGTAAGTAAAGATTAGGGTTTGAAGGCTACAACCTTTGTAGCTCCCGTTTTTGCTTCACTCCTTAGGCTCTAGTGTGTTGGAAGAAGGTTCACTCGTCGTCCTCTTGCGTCCACGACGATCCACCACGGAGATCTCCGTCCAAGCTCGCTACTTCGTCAAACCGAAGATAACACTCTAAACAAAACGGCTAAGCTTGTGTAGAATGTTGTTATGGCTTTGGATCTCACTTCAAAAACCTTTCTTTGATTGTGTTTGACTCACTAGAAAAAACTAGAGAGGAGAAGAAGAAGGAGGATGAAAATGGTGGCTATTTCTTTTCAAGAGGTAAAATGATAACCATAAGGTTAAGCTTGCAAAAGAAATAAATATCACTATATATATATTTATTCCTTCTTGACTCCAACCATGATTAAATGATAGATGATTAATTTAACTTGGGTTTAGAATGATAAAGGAAAGGATAACCATGGTTTAGTGGTAGGTGAGCATGGTTAGGTTAGAAGAAGCATGTAGAAACTAGCATAATTATCCTTTCCTTTTCATTTTCTTTTTAAATCCATAATCAAATAATAATCCATTAAATAATCTATGGTGTGAGTCTTGCATTGCCACCATTTCCATATGCTAACAACCATGATGGATGGTTGTATGTATGTGTGTATGTATGCACATCCATATGTGCAAGAAACTAGCATGAAAGAAAGAAAGATAAACACACATGCATGCACACATCCATCATCCAAGAAAAGGTTTTCAAGTGAGAAAAACTAATGGTTAAATGATAAATCAACTCTTGATTTATCAATCCGGCCATATCACATATGACCCTACCAAAAGCAAGCCGCCCGATTAATGTACAGTATCATATACGCACATTTCAATCGGGTGCATGCGCATATCGCATACGCGCACCACAACATTTCGCCTGGACTGAGCAACTCCTTTGTGGGACTCTAAGACTCGTCAATACGCCGGCAGAGGGTAATGATCATATCAAGTACCCTCAAGCCGCAAGCGGTCAGCTAAACGTAACGGCCACCCGGGTATTGAGCGATCAGAAGACAACAAGCGAACCTGTTACAACTCCCGTCGAGCCATCCGGCAACACTACCGTACAGTCCGGTCTCTTCGTCAGATATGCTGCATATCGAGCCTAGGGATGGTGACGTCGACCCCAATAACTCAATAAGTCGTGTCGATGAATGGTCTATAACAGATCGAGAAACTACTGATAACACTTATCAGCAAATCTCAGCAGCCCTGGCCAGGGACTTGCTGTTATAACCAGTCGGGCACTGCACAGCATCAACTCCCAATACCGGGAGAGACGAAACCCCTCCTATCGCTCATCGTCTTCGTATGTCTCGGGACTGTACCCAACGGCCACCTGTTTGCACGACTCAGTAGAGCCGTGGTAGGGTGGCAATCAAAGTGCAGTGGGAGAACACACAAGACTCCATGACGATCTCGGGTCTACAGACTAACCTGTACCAGTGTCACCTGAGAACTGCTATCCGACGATAGATATAATTCCATATAGGAGTTCTCGGTGAGTCCGTCCAGTGTACCCAGTCACCACTGAGCACCCGTATATGATCTTGATGTCAAACATCGATGAATGTGGGAACATCCATCGCCCATCACATGGGTCTAGTATCATATACGCTAGTCTACTCTGGTATATCGATGCCCCGTCTCGATACACCTCCGACTAGGGACATTTCAGGATATGCTTATAGACTACAGATGTCCCACTAGTATGATCTCCATCATAATCAGAGTAGTCAAGCCGATATCCTTAGGGCTTTATCAGCATGTATGAATGAATAGAAGCATGATCAAATAAACATGTCAGATAAAGAAGTACCAGATAGCATACTATCATGTCGAGCAAGAATGCAAACTGAATATATATACATGTATAGATACATCCACTATCACATAATGGCCTCTAGGGCATACATATATCCAACAATCTCCCACTTGCACTAAGGCCAGTTATTGGCGTATCTCATACCCAACATCTCAAAAAGTCGCTCATGCTGTGGCTGTGGGAGGGCCTTGGTGAGTGGATCCGCGGCGTTGTTCTTTGTGTCTACTCTCTTAATCTCGATCTCGCGGCGATCTACAATCTCCCGGATCAAATGAAATCGCCTCAGGATGTGTCTGGACCGCTGATGGGATCTGGGCTCCTTGGCTAATGCCATGCCCCATTATTATCACAATACAAGGGTATTGGATCAATAATGGTTGGAACTACTCCTAGCTCCGAGACGAACTTCTTCATCCAGACGGCTTCCTTGGCGGCATCATTTGCAGCAATGTACTCAGCTTCCATCGTAGAGTCTGCAACGGTATCTTGTTTGGAACTCTTCCAACTTACCGCCCCTCCATTGAGGGTAAATACAAACCCTGAGATAGATTTGCTGTCATCCTTATCGCTCTGGAAGCTCGAATCGGTAAAGGCCTCCATTTGGAGATCTTTATTACCATACACCAAGAACAATTCTTTAGTCCTTCGTAAGTACTTAAGAATATTCTTCACAGCTGTCCAGTGGTTCTCCCCTGGGTTGGATTGATACCTTCTTACAACACTAAGTGCATAAGCTACATCTGGGCGTGTACATAACATCGCATACATTATAGATCCTACTGCCGAAGCATAAGGTATAATGCTCATGCGAGCTCTCTCTTCATCGGTCTTTGGAAAAGAATCCTTGGAGAGAGTGACTCCATGGCAAGCGGGTAAGGCACCCCGCTTGGAGTCTTCCATACTAAACCTCTTTAGGATGGTGTTGATGTACCTGGTTTGGGACAGTCCCAATAACTTTTTGGATCTATCCCTATAGATCCTTATGCCCAGGATGTATGTGGCATCACCCAGGTCCTTCATGGAGAACCTTAGTGATAAGAATGATTTGACCGACTGTAGCATAGGAATATCATTTCCTATCAGAAGAATGTCATCCACGTACAATACGAGGAATGTGACAGCTCTTCCTACAGCCTTCCTATAAACACAAGGTTCATCCGGATTTTTGATGAAATCAAACTCTTTGATAACATCATCGAAACAGATGTTCCAACTCCGAGATGCCTGCTTTAACCCATATATGGATTTAAGCAATCTACATGCTTTCTCGCTGCTCCCACTGTCAATGAAGCCCTCTGGCTGATCCATATAAACGCATTCTTCTAAATCTCCATTCAGAAATGCTGTTTTAACGTCCATCTGCCAGATTTCATAGTCGTAGTGAGTAGCAATAGCAAGTAGGATCCGAATGGATTTAAGCATGGCTACGGGCGAAAAATTTTCGTCATAGTCCAAACCTGGTCTTTGACGAAAACCTTTCGCCACAAGTCTTGCCTTATAGGTCTCTACCTGCCCATCCACACCAATCTTTCTTTTAAAGATCCATTTGCACCCTACAGGTTTTACCCCAGGGGGTACAACGTCCAAAGTCCATACTTTGTTGGTGTACATAGACTCCATTTCGGATCTCATGGCATCCAGCCACTTCACAGAGTCACCACTCGTGATAGCTTGCTGAAAACCGGTAGGATCATCATCTTCCATGATACAGTCTTCTCTGTCACCATCAATGAGGAAACCGTAGTACCTCTCCGGTGGGCGAGAAGTCCTACCAGACCTACGGAGTGGCCGAGGTTCTTCAGTTTCTGTTGCAACAGCCGGTTCAACCAAATCGTCATTTGTAGTTTGTGTCTCCAGAACCTCTTCCAGATCTACTACCTTGCCATCATCTTTATCTGTGAAAAACTCTTTTTCCAAGAATGTGGCATACTGAGAAACAAACACCTTTTGTTCCTCTTTGTGGTAGAACAGATATCCATAAGAATTCTTTGGATATCCCACAAAGTTACACATGACTGACCGTGTCTCGAGTTTGTCCGGATTCTGCTTTTTAACATAGGTCGGGCAACCCCAAATCTTAATTCTCTTAAGAGATGGTCTCTTCCCATTCCATATCTCATATGGCGTGGTAGACACAGCTTTGGTCGGAACCCTGTTTAGCAGAAACGCTGCAGTCTCCAACGCATGCCCCCAAAACGAGACTGGTAACTCAGCATCACTCATCATGAACTGGACCATATCTAATAGGGTCCTATTCCGTCGTTCTGACACACCGTTGTGCTGTGGTGTGTAAGGAGGAGTGAGCTGAGAGAGAATCCTATTCTCTTTTAGGAAGTTTGCAAATTCTGTACTGAGATACTCTCCACCTCGATCTGATCGAAGCATCTTAATACTCAAGCCGGTTTGTTTTTCTACTTCTTGTTTATATTCAATGAATTTCTCGAAAGCTTCGGACTTGTGCTTTAATAAAAATACATGACCGAATCTTGAGAAATCGTCGGTGAATGTAATGAAGTATGAAAAACCGCCTCTAGCCTGTGTAGACATTGGCCCACATACATCACTATGTATGAGGCCAAGGAGCTGAGTAGCTCTTTCTCCGTGTCCGGTAAACGGAGTTTTGGTCATTTTACCCTTGATACAAGACTGGCAAGTCGCATAAGATTTATATTCAAAAGGATTTAAATATCCATCTTTATGTAACTTGTTTAGTCTTGTTTCGTTAATATGACCAAGTCTACAGTGCCAAAGAAAAGCTTCATTTAATTCTGAAAGTTTTCTTTTATTAGTGTGTTGTATACTGAAAACTGTGTGTTGATTTAGGACATATATTCCGTTATTAAGTGTACCATACCCAACCAACATTTGATTCAGGTGAATGTTCATAACATTGTTTTGCAATACAAAATTATACCCTTCATTGTCCAACAAAGAAACGGATATTATATTACATAGCATATCAGGTACAAAATAACATGGATTCAAAATCAAAATACATCCAGACGGTAACCCCAAGTGATACTCTCCCACTGCGACTGTATGTACATTGGAACCATTTCCAACGCGGAGAGTATGGTCACCTATCTTCAAAACCTTGCTATTTCTCAGCCCCTGCATAGAATTGCAAATGTGAGAACCTGAACCGGTATCCAATACCCAGGAAGCAGAGTTTATAGAAAAACAGTTTTCAGTCACAAACGCACCTGAAGCAGAAGCATCACCATACTTCTTCTTGAGACTTAGGTACTCCGTGCAATTGCGCTTCCAATGTCCTGTCTTGTGGCAATGAAAACACTCGCCTTTCCCTGGGTCTCCAGCCGTGGACTTTCCCTTTCCCTTCACCTTTTTGACTCCGCCCTTAGGATTAGTGGGTTTCTTCTTTTTCTTTCCCTTGGCATTAGCTTTTGGGCGAGAAGAAGAAGACTGTCCAATGGTCATAACGGGAGTCTTTGCCGACTTCATAGTGCTTTCTGCACTCCTTAACATATTAAGGAGTTCAGGGAGGTCCTTCTCCATGCCATGCATGTTGAAGTTCACTATGAACTGAGCAAAGGTGGAGGGGAGGGACTGCAGAATAATATCTATATATTGCTCATTGTCCATTGTCCATCCAAGGTACTCAAGCTCTTCTATAAGAGCTATCATCTTCAAAACATGGTCCGCTACTGGTGTGCCAGGGGCCATCCGCATGTGAAATAGTTTCCTTGATGCTTCGTATCGTAATACGCGGGACTGCTCCCCATACAACTCCTTTGTATGGAGCAGTATCCCGTGAATGTCCATGTCCTCGTGCTGCTTTTGATGTGTGTTATCCATCAATGCAAGCGCGAGGCATGTGGCCGTGGCACAGTCAGCGTCCCATGTCTTGCGGACTTCGATGTCCGCAACTGAGGATTTTGGGCCTGGGACGGGCGGGGCTGAAGCCGTGAGGACATATGATACTTTATCATAAGTCAAGGCGATCTTCAGATTCCTTAGCCAGTCTTTATAGTTGGTCCCATTCAGTTTGTTCTTATCTAGTAGAAGCTTAAGTCCAGTCATTGGTATCTGCCATTAAGAGAGAGAAAAGAATACACTCAGCGAAAGCTCTTGCACAGATTAGATTGGTTTATTATCTTGTCTAATCGATGTTTCCCACTGCTTTTTATCAAGTTTTCTTTCAAACCTTAAAAAGAAAAACTAGCCAGGATTAATTACAGTCTACAACTTCGCTAACCGTTCAGCCAGGCCAGTGTCGGTACTTTGAGGGAGGTTCTCCGTGCTTTCGCACGGACCTAATTAGAGTAAACCTCGTTTTCCCAGAGGCGGAGCCCCGTTAACACCTTTCTAGACACCTAATGAGTTAGCTAATTGTAAACTGTAAAACTCTCCTAGGAGCAACTATTGCCCACAGTGGGATCGGGATCCAACCATCACATGGAAGGTATGCAATCTCATTGCAAATTTCAACACTTGAAATTCCCGATGTAATTTTTACCCCTAGTACTTATGACCTTAACTATGGTCAACAAATCATAAGTACCAGTCAAGTTCTACCCGTCATTTCTTGATCAATTAGACCCACCCATATGACCCTTAACTATGGTCAACAAAGTCGCATGAATGTCCTAATTAATCTGCATCATATGCATTGTAGGAAGACATCACTTAGCTACCGTACACTACGCCTTAACTAAAGTCAACAAACGTAGCACGAATACTAAGTACTCTACTTCCTAAAATGACGGAGGGTTGCAAATGATTTTTAAGAAAATCTCTAACGCTTTGAACTTGATATCGTTGTAGAATCAAACAGTTTTCAAAAGGAGTGGCTTAAGCTCCGCAGTTTTGAAAAGTAGCTTTTTCATAAATAGCCGAGTCGTTTTTAAATCCGATTCTACAACATCTTTTAGGTTTATTTTCTTTACATTAATTACATTAATGTAATCCCATCATTTAAGTCCTTAAGCCAATCACAGAAAAGAAACGAAAATAACACGTACGCTTATGCCATCCGCATTCGCCGCAATGTTCCGTTATGCACCGTTAGGTTACTTAACTAACGGCATACCGGGACGGGACTAGCGCGGGTGTAAAACATAAACAACGTCTACTATATATCATATATATAATATGTCATTCGTCTCAGATATCACAGAACACAGGCAGCAGAAACATAGATATAACGTGGGATATCCTAGGACGTCCGTATTTAGTATTTAGCCAGAATAGAAAATACGGATTCCACAGTCGCGATGAATAGCCAAGCCCACACCCTGAACCCCTACGAGAGCGGCAAGTGACCCTACCAATCCTGGAGTTTAGGAGACCCGGTCTCGACTCCTCGAGATGGCCTCCCACTGAACCCCAGAACCCGGTCACCTGTGCTCCCCTCCTTGGGTCCATCCTAATGCGGAAAAGTAAATAATATACAACACTGGTGACACAACCGCAACCTGGAAGTGCCCCAAATAAAAGAATATTACATTACATTTGAATTTACATGAATGAAAATATAAAACTCTCATCTCACAAAACCCCCCGGCTATTCGATCGCGACAATCCTACACATCATATCTCAGCAACACATAATATCACCAACGTAAGTAAGTATGCATACCCCAATTGTCGTTGATGTATAGCAACGAAACCGGCGATATCTAACATACTACACTTACGGTCACAGAAAAGAAAGTGTAAAACTACAATATTTGGAATCCAGATTCTCTTTAGACATCATAAATGCGAAATATCACATATTTCGTATTTCATGCCTACACTATATGAATTCCACATATTGTATCACATTCCAGACAAACAGACAGTATTAAAGTTTTCGAACGAACATTCAAGCACCCAAGATTCACTAAAGCTCAACACTTGAGCAGGGTTCAAAAGATCCGGAGTGTGGCACAGTAGCGGCGGTCCAGCCGTAGAAGGGTCAAGCCAACGCCTCACATGTGGCACGCCGTACTGCCCCAAACCCTAGGGTTCAAAGGGCAGTTCAAGACGGTCACATAATCGAGTTAAGGTTTGTTGTCTTCTAGAGGGACCACCGCAAAAAAGACTTGCACGTATCTCCAAACTATTTAAACCCCGTGAATATTGAGTAAATGATATTCGTTCAAACACTTCAATACTTTCTAGTTTACCCGGAAAAGAAAGCGAAATGAAAATTCCGATCCAACCCACGAGTCTAAAAACATCTCCAGAATTTTTCAACAGCAGATTCAGATTAAATATACTCAAAATATACTGTAGCAGGTAAAGAAAATTACTGTGCAAAAAATTGTCAAAGAACCCCTTATATGGCCGCGGATGCGCGGCCTAAGCTTGCTTATGCCGCGCTTCCGCGGTCAAAGTTACTGTTCACTGGCTCGAATTTTCCAGATTGTCTAATTTTTACCTGCTCTAATTTTTGAGAATTTTTAATTCTGAAAAAAGTCAGTTTTTAAAAAATTTCCAGAGAGCATCTTTAAAAGTCGTATTTTTGTTTCGATCGGACTTTTTACTTCGCAAAAAGGTCGCCTAATGTTCTAGGTCGGCTCTGATACCAATGTAAGGTTAGTATAGCACCCTATGAAGAGATTTCAAGTATCATATGACCTAAAGTTTTCATTTTTAAGGTGCTAAACTAACATGCAAGTGGATCGATCCTAGAAATTAGGGTTAACAAACTATAAGTAAGTAAAGATTAGGGTTTGAAGGCTACAACCTTTGTAGCTCCCGTTTTTGCTTCACTCCTTAGGCTCTAGTGTGTTGGAAGAAGGTTCACTCGTCGTCCTCTTGCGTCCACGACGATCCACCACGGAGATCTCCGTCCAAGCTCGCTACTTCGTCAAACCGAAGATAACACTCTAAACAAAACGGCTAAGCTTGTGTAGAATGTTGTTGTGGCTTTGGATCTCACTTCAAAAACCTTTCTTTGATTGTGTTTGACTCACTAGAAAAAAACTAGAGAGGAGAAGAAGAAGGAGGATGAAAATGGTGGCTATTTCTTTTCAAGAGGTAAAATGATAACCATAAGGTTAAGCTTGCAAAAGAAATAAATATCACTATATATATATTTATTCCTTCTTGACTCCAACCATGATTAAATGATAGATGATTAATTTAACTTGGGTTTAGAATGATAAAGGAAAGGATAACCATGGTTTAGTGGTAGGTGAGCATGGTTAGGTTAGAAGAAGCATGTAGAAACTAGCATAATTATCCTTTCCTTTTCATTTTCTTTTTAAATCCATAATCAAATAATAATCCATTAAATAATCTATGGTGTGAGTCTTGCATTGCCACCATTTCCATATGCTAACAACCATGATGGATGGTTGTATGTATGTGTGTATGTATGCACATCCATATGTGCAAGAAACTAGCATGAAAGAAAGAAAGATAAACACACATGCATGCACACATCCATCATCCAAGAAAAGGTTTTCAAGTGAGAAAAACTAATGGTTAAATGATAAATCAACTCTTGATTTATCAATCCGGCCATATCACATATGACCCTACCAAAAGCAAGCCGCCCGATTAATGTACAGTATCATATACGCACATTTCAATCGGGTGCATGCGCATATCGCATACGCGCACCACAACGTTTCGCCTGGACTGAGCAACTCCTTTGTGGGACTCTAAGACTCGTCAATACGCCGGCAGAGGGTAATGATCATATCAAGTACCCTCAAGCCGCAAGCGGTCAGCTAAACGTAACGGCCACCCGGGTATTGAGCGATCAGAAGACAACAAGCGAACCTGTTACAACTCCCGTCGAGCCATCCGGCAACACTACCGTACAGTCCGGTCTCTTCGTCAGATATGCTGCATATCGAGCCTAGGGATGGTGACGTCGACCCCAATAACTCAATAAGTCGTGTCGATGAATGGTCTATAACAGATCGAGAAACTACTGATAACACTTATCAGCAAATCTCAGCAGCCCTGGCCAGGGACTTGCTGTTATAACCAGTCGGGCACTGCACAGCATCAACTCCCAATACCGGGAGAGACGAAACCCCTCCTATCGCTCATCGTCTTCGTATGTCTCGGGACTGTACCCAACGGCCACCTGTTTGCACGACTCAGTAGAGCCGTGGTAGGGTGGCAATCAAAGTGCAGTGGGAGAACACACAAGACTCCATGACGATCTCGGGTCTACAGACTAACCTGTACCAGTGTCACCTGAGAACTGCTATCCGACGATAGATATAATTCCATATAGGAGTTCTCGGTGAGTCCGTCCAGTGTACCCAGTCACCACTGAGCACCCGTATATGATCTTGATGTCAAACATCGATGAATGTGGGAACATCCATCGCCCATCACATGGGTCTAGTATCATATACGCTAGTCTACTCTGGTATATCGATGCCCCGTCTCGATACACCTCCGACTAGGGACATTTCAGGATATGCTTATAGACTACAGATGTCCCACTAGTATGATCTCCATCATAATCAGAGTAGTCAAGCCGATATCCTTAGGGCTTTATCAGCATGTATGAATGAATAGAAGCATGATCAAATAAACATGTCAGATAAAGAAGTACCAGATAGCATACTATCATGTCGAGCAAGAATGCAAACTGAATATATATACATGTATAGATACATCCACTATCACATAATGGCCTCTAGGGCATACATATATCCAACATATATATTGTTGTGTATATGGTTTTGGATCAAAATAAATAAGGGAGGTGCTGCCCAAATTTTTAAAAAGACGAAACATGTTTTCAACTAGTATAACCCACTTGCATTTTCATATTTCATTATCTATGCATTTAAAGAAAAACTTGATTTATTATACCTTTATTTCAAACAGCACCTCCACTATTTTCCGCAAAAAGGTTTAGATTTTCTGGGCTTCGGCTTACTTGATTTAAGTTACGCCTTTAGACGTTGTGTAATTTAAGTGCCGGTCATGTGCTAAATTACCGGTCATGACAGGGGCCCGAAAGCGGTATCCCTCTTTTATGGGAATCCCGAAAGCGACACCCCTTAGGGGGGTCCTGAAAGGGGAACCCCCTTTGGGAGGGTACCCTTAAAGGAAACCCTTCTTTGGCGGGATTTCCTAAGACAGAACCCATGGAAAGGGCCCCCGAAAGTAGGAACTCCCTCTTAGGGAGTTTCGAAAGCGAGAACCCCCTTCGGAGGGTTTCCAAGAGTGGGAACTCCTTTCTTAGGGGTGTCCCAACGAAGAATATGTGTTGTGACCCATATTCCCGTTGATCTCATGGGAGATCCGGCAGTGAAGGAGGTTTGTGAGGGCCAAAGACGTCGATTTTATGCATCTTGATGGTAAAACCCATGGGTTTCACCAAGGTTATTCATCTATGACTATCCTATGTGTTTGAAGGAATCAACCCATGATAAAAGCTATCGGCTTTCACCCTATGGGGGTCGATCCCTCCTTCTTCTTTCTTGGGTTGGAGGAAAAGATTCCCCGGATTGATCGCGCGAAAAATGTTTTGTAAATAACCGTAATCAAGACGGTGTCGCAAATAGCTAGCCACGATGAGTACGGGTCATCCGCAGGGAAACATGAACTTCTTTTCTTGCTTTAGACGAGTTGACAAAAGAGAGGATGGTTTGTTGTCGTTTTATTTTAATATGGATATAAAATTGATAATAGAAAGACTTGTAGGGTTTATAGGACTTAGTAGTTAATGGATGAAAATTTAGATATGTCTCTTTTAATCTTTTAATAGTTTAAAACTTAGAGAGATTGCGATGAATGTGGATTAGGGTTCTTGGAGGGATTAGAGTTTTCCTTTACCGACCCTTGTCCTTCCATTGATCTCTATTCATCTCAAGCCCTTAACAAAACAAGTGTTTAACCAATCTCAAATCGTGGTCGTGACTATCAATAAATTTATAGAGCGCCCGATTAGAAGGTTAATATTTATTTTGCTAAAGTTTATAAATATTAAAATATCAAAAGAAATTAAAAGGATATTTCATCCATTATTCTACCTTATCCTACAAACCCTAGCAAGCTTGAAATTACTCGCACATGGTTAGTAGCGTAATAGAGAGGTTGAAGATGAATGGAATCATAATTAAGATGCAGAAAAGTGATGCGGATAATTAATACAGAAACGTAATGCGTAAAGTAAATGCGTAAAAGTAAATGCAAAAAGAATTAAAACAAAAGCTACCTTTTATTAATCAACTATTGCATTACAACTTTTCTCCTCAGAAAGTAGATTACAAGAACCCTAGTTGCGCTAGATCTTTCTCTAGAATTCTGCGATAGATAAATAGTTGTATTAGATAGATAGCTCTCGGTCCTTTTATAAGCTTTGAAACGTGAAACCCTAGATGCCATATTAAAGTATGTGAGATTATGATCATGACCCTGAAAATTCACATCCAACGGCCGCTAAATGACCGCCTGATTGGTTCGAAAGAGTGTTTTTGTAGAGTAACCGCAATCAATAACGGTGTTGCGTGTAGCTAGACCGAGATGAGTATAGGTCGTCCTCTGGGAAATGTGGAACCTTTTATTCTTACATTATATGTGTTGAGAAAGAAAGGAGGAAGAAAGAATATTTTAGATTGGTTTCTAGATCTACGTTAAGCACTAATTCAAAATATAGATCTAGATTATTAATGGATGTAGTTAATATATTAAGGGGGCTTGTAGGGTTCGCTAGGATTTAGTAGTTATGGACGATTAATTAAAAGTTGCCCTTTTTATCCTTTAATAGATTTATAACTAGAACGACGGTGATGCGTGTAGATTAGGGTTTCTGGAGGGAAAAGGAATCCCACTCTTAACCCTTATCTTGACATGGAACTCCGTTCATATCTAGCCTTTACCAAAACAATCATTAATCTAATCTCTAATCGCGGTCGGAACTAACAAAGAATTGTTAGCGTGCCCGATTAGGATGTTAATGATTCTTTTGATAATGTTCATAAACTTTATAGGACTTAAAAAGGGTTTAGGGATGTTCATCATCCATTAGCCTACCCTAAACCTACGAACCCTAACAAGCGGAGAATTACTCGCGCATGTTCGGAAAAGAAGATGAAAAGATAGAAAGGGAAAACATAATGTAAAATGCAAAAGAATTAAATAAAACAACTACCTTTATTAATCAACTTGAACAATCTACACTTTATTCCTTAGAAAATGATTACAAAAACTTGGTTTGCTTCTCGAACTCTTCGAAGGAGGTAGATGAACAGTTGATGATCAGCCTGGATGCCTGAGCCGTCTTGGACTTCGTGATCTCTTCGGCTTGATGCCTTCTAACTTTAGCCCTTGGTCCTTTATATAGCCCTCAAAGAAGAAAAACTAGTTACCATATATGGTGACTTCCTAATATGGTGACTTTCCATACCTGGATTCTGAGTCCCTGTCGGTATTGATTTTATGATTTTGGCAGATTTTTGATCTTGACATCTTGAACATCTTGATCTCTTGACCTGAGCTAAATCTTGTACAATATCTCTATGAATAATGCTAGTTTATTTATTAAATTGGAGAGAGTATCTTAATCACTATATATGGTAATAAATCTTTAAGAAACTTGATTAAGAATATTTAATATGCTATGCATCTTTTAATTACTAAAATATTTTGCATATATTTTGAAATATTATTCTAACCATTTGTATGATATTATATCTTTTAAGAATTGTGATTAGAATATTTGATATGATATGCATATTTTCAAGTACCAAAATATTATATAAATATAAAATGCCTATATTTTCCTTCATAATATTAATATAATATATAAACATATGGCAAATAGTATTTTGCAGATAAATCCAAATATGTTTAATATTTACAAAAAACACCTTTTATTATTTAAGAAATATAAGGAAAATACTTATACCAAAGTGCAATATTTTCAACTGAACAAATACCCCCAAACTTAACTTTGATCGTCCCGAGTAAACTAGTTATTCAAGAGAAAGAGAAAAAGAAAAAGAAAAACCTAATTAGCACACTTTCATAGGCAAACACGATTGCACTGAGCACGTGCAACAAGCCGTTAAACCTCCAGGTGTCCCTAGTAGGAGGAGTGTTGTCTCCTGAGGGTTTTCAGCGGATTACACCCACAAAATCCTATAATAAAAGAGAGATGGTGAAATTTACATATAAAGATAAGAACCATAAAAGAAAGACTTTGAAAATAAGAGTTTCCAACTATACTAGCTTTTCAGTTGCCATGAGCCCTATCTTAATAGTCATGAAAAAATGTTAGAAGTCACATCATCCCTCAATAAAACATCGTCTTTATTTTTCGTTCCTACCTTTCATCCAAACATCGATCATATACCCTTACGTGTGTGTAATGGACATCCCTACACTCGGAGAATTCAATTCAAGCTATCATACTCTTTTCCATCTACCTCGGTACTTTTTAACTTGATGAATATTTATGGATTTGCTCGCATATTTTCATGCGACCGTTAATACTTCTTAAGGTACTAACCGACCGATTACTCATGTGCTAGCAGATTAGGTGATAATATTTTTCTCGTCTTGCACCACCTAAGGCTTAGCAGTGACTCCCAGACCAGTTGGCCTTAGGGCACTAGGTGAAGAGGCACCCTCCCTATATTTTTTTATTGCTGCCTTGACGATACAAAACCAGTGTTCATTTTTTTCTTTTAACAATTTTTATATTTTCTTCATTTTTTTTCATTTCCTTCATACTTTGGCTTTTAGACAAGAGCATTTCAAGGTATCCTCAACTATCCCGAGTTTCAAGACGTGTGTAAGTGCATATAGTAGGGTATCAACATTCAAATGTTTGGCTTCCAGAATAGGGACTATTTTTCAGACTAATTTTTATCCTCAGATTAGTGACTTCCTTCATCTTACTAACTCTTGGGACAACAGCTCATAACTACTTATTACTAGTTCGTTTAAGAAAACTTTTAATTTTCTTGGTTTTCTTAAGCTATTCCTATCTTTTGGATGTAATTTTTCACTTTCTACTCTTTTGTTATCAATTTTTTTTTGTGCTTATATATAGTATAATGCAAAGTATGTGTAAATAAGCACAAACCTCCCCCAAACTTGTTTTTAACAGTGTTCTCACTGTTGCTATCTGCTGGATCACAAAAACCTGTAAGCTTGGAAGGATATTATTAATGGGGGCAAGAATATATGAAAGTGAAAGGACATTATTAATGGGGGCAAGAATATATGAAAGTGAAAATGCTCCCCCAAACTTATTTTTGGCTCACAAATTTAAGGACAAAAGTTATGTTCAAGAGCCAAAAATATACCCCCCCTCAAACATGAGTTAGACAATACGAAGCATTTTAAGAGGGGGTGAGCCATTTGGTCAAAGTAAGACTTTACAAAGACCAAAAGTTAACACCAACCATTCAAAATTTTTATCAGTATAGCGTATAGGTTGGTGGAAGAATGTGTTGTATCGAGTCAAGAAAAAATGGGGAAGGGATAAGAGGTGGTATGAAAAGGGTTTGAAATTAGAGAAAAGAAAGAATGGGGATGAATGTGAACGATTAGGAAGAAGGAATGGTGATGGTTCAATCTCTATAGGTGGAGATTGATCAATCATAAAATCCGTATTGCTTAAAAATTCAAGTTCGTCAGCAAAAAGTTCTTCAAAACTTTTATCAATGGTGTGATTGAATATTTTGCTGTCAACGAGTTTTGTGCCAGAATTTATCCTACTTGATTCAAAAATTATTGAGGTAGAGGACTCGAAAAACTCATCTACCTCATTTTCAAAAATATCCAAATCAAGTTGAATTTATGGTATTATTGAACTTGAATTAACGGATTGTGATTTATCAAAACTCACTGAAACTATAGGAACAGTAGAAGAACCGGAGAAAATAGAAAGTGAAATGGGTAAACAAATTGGTGTGTCGAGTGTTGCTGAACCAGATGTGGAAGATGGAGGCTATATTTCGGTCTGATCTTTGTGTATACCATTATCATCAACTTCAAGACATATTTGGGGTTCGGGAAGAATTAAAGGCTCAAGATGATGACCACAAGGAAGTGAAAGGATTTGATAAATTGGTGGGACAAAATCATCCAAAATTTCGAGTTCATCAATCAATATATCCCTAACGTCAATCACCTTATTCAAGTGAAGGTTAAAATTCTCAAACACCTCATCAAAAGTATGGTTTTCAATCAGTTTTGGTTCAAGAGTGGAGGTGTAGAGATTACAAGGGTTGGGTATGGTTTCACTTGAGATGGACCCTTCACAGTCGGGTTAATCAAACACTACAAAATCACACAACTTATCAGACATTCTATTTGGTGTACTTGATGAATCTATGAAACTGGAGTTGTGGATTTCAGTTTAGAATGGGGAGGTTTGATTAGGAAGGGTGTACAGTTCTTTCTTACTACCCAAATCCTTCATAATTTGGTTCGACAGTTCCAGAAATTTTTCTAATGTATGCTCCAGACTAGTCTTGGGTTGATAAGGGGTTTCAGTATAAGATTGAAATTCCTGTGGATAATTAAAACTCCCAAATGACTGATTAGAAGAACTATCTAGAGTAGGTGGAAAAGTCGGATTCGATTGATAGGAATAGAATGGTTATGGAAGTTGGGTAGGAGTAGGATCAATATTATGATAAGAAGAATATTGATATGGGTTGGTTGGTTGGCTATTTTCAACAGACATCTTATATGCCACAAACCGCATATCAAACTCTTCTCCGGAAAGTGGTGGTGATGGTTGATATTGGTCCGGGTTGAAACTTTGGCCTCTAGACCTAGCTATGTGCTCAGCAATGGACATTCGTCTAGGGGCTTCCTCACTCTGGGTATGAACTGAAACAGGTGTAGAATTAGGATACGGTTGATAAGACCTAGACTGAGGTGGCCAACTATTTCTTCCTGCTTGTTCTATATGATCTCTTAAGGACATGGAAGAGCCGGACGGTATACCGAAAGGATTTCGAAAACAAGAGATATCTGGTTGTGGATAGCAAAGCTCGGCAAGTGTTCTTCTGTTTAGGTCACCCATTATAAGAAGAGAAGAAGGGGGAAGGGGTAAAAAGGGGAGAAAATAATTGGTTTGTTTTGAAAAATGACGGATTTAGACAAATCACACAAAAATGCACAAACAACCCTAGAACTATGGTTACCTAGGTCCAGTCTCTAGACCGCTCCTAGACTTCCAAAGGACAAGCCGTAGGATCAATCCTCTATCGCCTCTTTACTATCCTTGTAGCCAGGTAAGTGCCAGGTGAGTGGGAAGCTCCCCACTATGAAAGTAGTGGTCCTAATTAAGTAACCACTCGCCTTAGACACACTTGCCTAGACACTACAAAAGTAATGCGGATAAGCGATAGAATACCCACGACCTTCCTCTGTCCTTATTGAACGCGACAGTCCTTAGATTCTGGTCTAGATATTTTTTAAATTAATGTAGGGTTGATGCAGATGCTCGGTTTGTGATTTGTGGGGCTTAGGAAGGGTGATGAAATCCCCACCTAATCTGGATTTTGGTCTTACCCCTTAAAAATCCGTATTAAAATATGCAAAAACAAACCGCAAAACAAAACTTTGCAAAAAGATTTTTGAGCGGCGATATTTTACAATGAATCCTGCAGAAAATAGATTTTATTGGATTTGAGAGGAGAGAGAAGGAGTTAAGAAAGATGCCAGAGAAGTGTGAAACCCTAGATCTCTTGTTTCCTCAAGTCCGTGACTCCAGATTCTCTCGCAAAATTCACACACAAATCGTTAAATATGCAATTTGCAGTTTTGTTTTAATAATGATATGAATCGTCTAAGAATTCAATACAAATAGTAAGAATAAAAAAATTTACGCACGTATCCCCGGCAACGGCGCCATTTGATTGATTCGAGAAAGTGTTTGTTTGTAGTTAACCGCAATCAGAACGGTGTCGCGTGTAGCTAGACCGAGGTGAGTACAGGCCGTCCTCAAGGAAACGTTGAACCTTTTACTCTTACTTTAGATGTGTTGAGAAAGAAAGGAGGAAGAAAGAATATTTTAGATTGCTTTCTAGATCTACGTTAAGCACTAATGTAAAATACAGATCTAGATTATTAATGGATGTAGTTAAAATAATAAGGGGGCTTGTAGGGTTCGTTAGGATTTAGTAGTTGTGGACAATTAATTAAAAGTTGCCCTTTTTATCCTTTAATAGATTTATAACTAGAACGACGGTGATGCGTGTAGATTAGGGTTTCTGGAGGGAAAAGTAATCCCACTCTTAACCTTTATCTCGACACGGAACTCCGTTCATATCTAACCTTTACCAAAACAATCATTAATCTAATCTCTAATCGCGGTCGGAACTAACAAAGAATTGTTATCGCGCCCGATTAAGATGTTAATGATTCTTTTGATAAAGTTCATAAACTTTATAGGACTTAAAAAGGGTTTAGAGATGTTCATCATCCATTAGCCTACCCTAATCCTATGCACCCTAACAAGCGGAGAATTACTCGCGCATGTTGGGAAAAGAAGATGAAAAGATAGAGAGGGAAAACATAATGTAAAATGCAAAAGAATTAAATAAAACAATTACCGTTATTAATCAACTTGAACAATCTACACTTTATTTCTTAGAAAATGATTACAAAAACTTGGTTTGCTTCTCGAACTCTTCCGAAGGAGGTAGATGAACAGTCGATGATCAGCCTGGATGCGTGAGCCGTCTTGGATTTCGTGATCTCTTCGGCATGATGCCTTCTAACTTTAGCCCTTAGTCCTTTATATAGCCCTCAAAGAAGAAAAACTAGTTACCATATATGGCGACTTCCTAATATGGTGACTTTTCATGCCTGGATTCTGAGTCCCTGTCAGTATTGATTTTATGATTTTGGCAGATTTTTGATCTTGACATCTTGAACATCTTGATCTGAGCTAAATCTTGCACAATATCTCTGTGAATAATGTTAGTTTATTTATTAAATTGGAGAGAGTATCTTAATCACTATATATGGTAATAAATCTTTAAGAAACTTGATTAAGAATATTTAATATGCTATGCATCTTTTAATTACTAAAATATAATGCATATATTTTGAAATATTATTCTAACCATTTGTATGATATTATATCTTTTAAGAATTGTGATTAGAATATTTGATATGATATGTATATTTTTAAGTACCAAAATATTATATAAATATAAAATGCCTATATTTTCCTTCATAATATTAATATAATATATAAACATATGGCAAATAGTATTTTGCAGATAAATCCAAATATGTTTAATATTTATAATAAACACTTTTTATTATTTAAGAAATGTAAGGAAAATACTTATACCAAAGTGCAATATTTTCAACTGAACACCGCCCTTTCGCCACCAAAAACCCTATTTGACTGCTCTTCCGCTGCCGTTTGGTGGGATCGTGCTTGGGATTTTTTCCGGCTTTTCTTCTCGATATTTGGAGATCCTATTGATATATAGATTATGAAAATATTGCCCTTAGTCTCTGCCGTTGCTAGCTTCCTCGATTTGCTTCTAATATTTGGCAGTTTCGGTTTGATATTCCGATTTGACTTGGATCTCTTACTTAGATTTCAGACCTGAGCTAATATCTGCATAATATCTCAAATCAAGTTGTTAATAGCATTTGGTATTTTTGAAATATTATTCCAACCATTTATATGATATAATATCTAATGAATATTGATTAGGATTATTTGACATGATTTGCAATTTTAATTACTAATATTTCATTTAAATATTATATGCTTATATTTTCCCTTATTATATTAATTATAAATGAAGAAATATATGATAATGATCTTTTTTACAAATAAACCCACATATGTTCTTTATTTACAATTAACACATTTTAGTTATTAATAATAGTAGGAAAAATGTTCATAAAAATGTGCAATATTTTTGATTAATCATCTCCTTTTCTCAAATCTTGAGTTTTGATGTTACGAGTTTGTGGAATTTTTAATGAAAAAGGGGTTCCTTTTCTCTTCTTTCTTGAAGGGTAAGCTAACAAAATGAAGAAGAAGAAGATCATCTCAAGAGAGGTGGAAGCTCAAAACCATAGAAAGACTGAGAGAATGAAAGTTGTTATTGATTTCTTCATATATTTGCCTTATTTAGGCTTACAACTTTACACATAGCCCCTTGGGCATTATAAATTTAGATTTTTGTCTTTTCCATGGCTCATGTGCACATCTTTTTGCACATGAGCCATGAGCTTTATAACAATTTGGCTTTTTGCCCATTTTTATTACATCTTCACACTTATTTTCATACAAAACTTATTTATTACAAATTTCTTTCTCTTTCTTCTTCTTCGATGGTCGGCCGAATTCGCTCGGGCTTGAGGTGGTTTGGGCGTGGACTAACTTGCTTGGACTTGGAACCGGGTTGGTTGGACTTGGGTTCACTTGTTTGGGCGTTAATTTTGACTTTTTGATTTTTAATTTCGGCAATAGGATGTAAATTTCGACCCCAACAAAGTGCTTCCCATCAATAAATGCGCACCACATGTATGGATCGTGTGCATGAAATTGATGGATCTTCTTTTGCGGAGAGGTTGACTTGGTTTCCCTTTCAGCAATGTGAAGGTCGATGCTGCCTTTTTGTGACGTTGATGGTCGATACTTGATTTGGTTCCTTTTCTGCGACATGGAGGTCGATATTTCCGTTATAGCGACGTGGAAGGTTGGTACTTCCATTTTTGTGACGTGGACGGTCGATACTTGATTCGGTTCGTTTTTAGCGATGTGGAGGTCGATACTACCATTGTTGTGACGTAGACGGTTAATACTGCTCTTTTTGCGACTTGGACGGTCGATACTTGGATTTGGTTCCATTTTGACGACGTAGAGGTCGATACGGCCCTTTATGTGACTTGGATGGTCGATACTTGGATTTGGTTCCATTTTGACGACGTAGAGGTCGATACGGCCCTTTATGTGACTTGGATGGTCGATACTTGGATTTGGTTCCATTTTGACGACGTGGAGGTCGATACCGTCCTTTTTGTGACGTAGATGGTCGATACTTGATTTGGTTCCTTTTTAACGCATGGAGGTCGATACTGCCATTTTTGCGACGTGGACGGTTGATACTGCCCCTTTTGCGACATGGACGGTCGATACTTGGATTTGGTTCCATTTTGACTACGTGGAGGTTGATGCTACCCTTTTTGTGATGTGGACGGCCGATACTTGATTTGGGTACTTTTTAGTGACGTGAAGGTCGATACTGCCATTTTTACAATGTGGACGGTCGATGCTGCCTCTTTTGTGACGTGGACGGTCGATACCTCACGTGATTCCTTTTTAGCGACGTGGGGGTTGATATTGCCATTTTTGCGATGTGGACGGTCGATACTTGGTTTTAGTTCCCTTTTGACGATGTGGAGGTCGATACTGCCCTTTTTGTGACGTGGACAGTCGATAATTGATTTGATCTACTATGGTCTTCTTTCGTAGGACTTTTTAAGCTAGGAAATACTGTCAGATAGGGACTTTGAATTTGAGGATTTTGAATTTGGGTTCTTGGTTGGTATCATCACCGTTAACACTGAAACATAGTATCAGGAGCGACTCATCATTTACCTTTGGAGGATTGGGAATTTTGGTTTTTGTTCTGCATCAGCACTGCTAACACTGAAGCATAGTATCAGGAGCGACTCATCATTTGCTTTTGGAGGAGTGGGAATTTTGGTTTTTGTACGGTGTCAACACCGCTAACGCAGAAGCATAGCACTAGGAGAGACTCATCATTTGCCTTTGGAGGATTGGGAATTTTGGTTTTTGTTCGGCATCAGCACCGCTAACGCTGAAGCATAGTGCTAAGAACGACTCATCATTTGACTTTGAAGGATTTTGTTTGTTCCTAATTTAATGACTTAGGGGTCAACCATTCCCAGTTTAACGACTTAAGGGTCATATTTTATTCCTAGTTTAACGACTTAGGGGTCATCCTTTTCTTTCCTAGTTTAACGACTTAGGGGTCAATTGGGTTTGATTTCTTTATTTGGCAGTTTTGGCGCATTCTTGCGGGGCTGTTTGAAATCAGTTTGTCCGTAATCTGGAGCATTTATGCATAATATTTCTTTAGATATTATCCATTGATGGGTGGCATGGGAAAATTTCCCTCAACGCTTGTCAACTGGTAGGATCCTCCACCATACACCTTTTCGATGACGTACAACCTTCCCAATTTGTTTCAAATTTTCCCTTCGCATGTTAGTTGGGAATGATCGGTCTTTTGAGGACCAACACCAGTTCTTCTTTCTTGAAGATGCAGAGATGTGTCATTTTGTTGTAAGCAGGTGACATTGGGCTCGGTACAACTCCAGATTTTGTTGCACGACGAATCTTTTTTTTGAGCGCATCGAGCTCTTCGAGCCGAAGGAGGGCATTTTCCTCTTCTGTTAGACTGTGTTGGACGGCCATTCTTAAACTTGGAATTTCAATTTCGAGGAGAAGGATTTCCTCTACCCCAAAGTGTAGTGAGTATGGGGTAAATTGTGTTGGAGTGCGATGCGTGATACGATATACCCACAACGCTTTGTAGAGCTTGAGATCCTAGTCTCTTTTGTTTGCTGAAGAATTTTTTTTAAGAGCTTGCATAGAGTTTTGTTGAAGGTTTCATCCAACCAATTAGCTCTTGGATTATAGATGGTGGAGTATCTCCAATCTATCTTGTGTTGAGTGGCGAATCTTGAGAGTTTGAAGCTCTTGAAAGAAGGCCCGTTGTCAGAAATGATCCGCCTTGATGTGTCAAAATGGTATAAGATATTAAGTTGGAAAAATGTTAGGATTGTTGGATATGTATGCCCTAGAAGCCATTATTATGCCTGTGTGTAGTGAATGCTTAGATATATGTATGTACAGGAAAATCATTCTCGATATGATAGTATGCTATTTAGTTTGTCTTTATCTTAACATGTGTATATATTTTACTTGTTATTACGTATCGCTAATACATGTTGATAAAACCCATAGGATTATTGCTTGACTACTAGCGTTATGATGGCGATCATATATATAAGGGCTGGGTAGTCCATAAGCACATCCTTAAATATTCTTAGTCGTGAAAGTATCGAGATTAGACATCGATATTCCGGAGTAGACTGGTGTATTCGTTTCTAGACACTGACGAGGGGTGATGGTTGGTCCTACAGCCATTGGTCTTTGGCACCTAAGATCGTATACAGGTGCTCATTGGGTGTAACGTTTTAAAAAATAAATAAATAAATAAAATCCTTTAGGTGAATTTTCTGATAATCGGTAAAATAAATCGTATTTTCCGTAAAACTCAACTACGGTTATTTTTCAATATAGATTTAAATACGCCTATTTTAACTATGCAATTACTAGTAAATGGAGTTTATTTTGCGAATTATAAATTATTAGTTTACTAAAATATTTTCCGTAATTAATTAATTTTCAATATTTACATAAGCTTTTAATTATACAATTAATTAGTGATAAATACAAATTTGAATGGGTTAATTTTACAAATGTGAACCATAACAATTTAAAACAAGTGTGTATCATGCAAAATTCTTTTTCAAATCTCTCCATGGTTCTAGAAATCTCTACGAAAATGATTAAATTGAAAAAATTAGATAAGTAAGGGTTTAAGTGAAAGATGCATTAAATCATGAACTTTCTACACAAACCTACACACTTTTCTCTCTCTCTCTCTCTTTTCTCTTCCATCTTCATGGCCGAGCCTAGCTTGAGGCAGCCCCCATTTTCCCAAGCTCAATCTCACTTCAAAATTGTTCAAAAATTCATCAAAAATCCAATAAAATCTACACCAATTTCCATTAACGCCTAATCCAACTTTTAACCCTTGTTCCTTGGCCAAATCAAAGATGGATTTTGGGAGCAAGAGAGCATATTGGGGTGGCTAGGTTGCAAGCTAAATTTCTAAACTTGTGAGGTATAATTCTAACCTAATGGCTAATTAGTTGTTAAACTATTCTTATTTAAGCTTTTCATGTAATAAATTGGTTTTGATTTCTAATTTGTGAAATTCAAGAAAGGGTTGTGATCAAGCTAGGGTTTTTATAAATTGTTCATGGTTTTAATGAGTGGATTAACACATAAAGACATGTAAAATCTAATCTAGATTGTTAAATTACTAATTGTTACATTTTAATTGTTCAAATTAAGCTATTTGTAAACTAGATTTTTATAAATCATGTATATTGGTGAGATAAAATTATGATGAGGGTTGATATCATTAGATTATGGTTTTAATGAGGAGATTAACATGTTAATTGAATGCAAAACCTAATTTGGTAGTTGTTATTTGTTAGTTTAAAAATTGTGATAAATATGCTATTTTGCAAACTAGGTTTTAGAAATTAATTTAAAATGTGGGATTAAAAATCTAGTTAGGGTTTTAGCACATCATTAAGGTTTCCATGAGTGGTTTAACAATTTAAAATATGCAAAATCTAGCTTAGTTGTTGAATTGTGAATTTTGCTTAAAAAGTGTTAAAATTTGATATTTTTGCAAACTAGAATTTTGGAATTAATTCAAATTGATGAGATTAAATTATAGAAATGGTTTATATGACTTAGTTATGATATTTAGTGAATATTATGGCCATTAGTTTTGTTAAAATATCAAGTTTCGAAGTAAAACGGTTAATTGACGCTTTCTAGGTTTTTGCGAAATAGAACGATTTGATTGATTTTAAGGTTTTGATGAATTAAACCTTGTTTTATATTATAATTAATGAGTCTTGGAACTACGATTTGTACGTTTGTGTTTTATCTCGATCAATCGGCGTTGGTATGCCAATATCGAGGGTTATTTGGTTCTTTTGCATGAGCGGGCCATAGGTTTTAACCTATGCGCGTTTCGTGTGCCGTTTTGGTTTTGTCCGCGATTTCGGTTTACGATATTATATATGTTTGTGTATAGGTACCCCTCACGTGAACTTCGGATGATGAAGAAGAGGATGGCGGCATCGAATTCGGCAGACAAGAACCAGGTGAGTAGATGTATATCTACGGGGGAAGTCAGGTGGATGGCGTATAGTACCCCCGCAAATGTAGAATAGGGATATTACGTATTGTTATTAGGAAGTCGGACGTGATCTTAGATTCTTGGCAATTAGGGTCCTATTGAAGACTTTAGGTTGGACTAGACTGATTTAGAAAGACTTAAGCAGAGGATGACTGCCTTGGAGGGAATTCGTAGGTTTCAGGTAGACACACACACACGCACACACATAAACTTGACTTGGTGTATGTGTGTGTGTGTAGGAATGTGTGTAGGTATATATATACACACACACAACATATACATGTGATATGGGGAGGTTATATGATACATGGGGATGAGTCAATATGACTAGGCTTGATGCCGTGATTTATTGGGTATATGATCGAGTTATGACATGAGATGTGTTATGATAGTAGCGGATCGTTGGACAATGAGATTATATAAAATATATTTATATAAACGATAATATGTGTTGATGACAGTGGAATGAACGAGACTCTAGAATGGGACCCAGATTGTAATATGTGACCTAATCACGATATGATATATGACATGATATTTTAGTGGATCATTTGACAATGTATATTTACACAGACGATGATATATGTTTGATGATATTGGGAGGTATGCGATTATAGTATAGTACCCTTGATCATGATATTGTTTGACGATGATACTATGCGAACGATGATGTGTATATGTGATAATTGATCCGCACTCTTGACTTGAGGAAGTCATACTATGTACGTGACGCTATTGAGGCTGGATCGCCGACTACTTTGTAAGGTTCCTAGGCACTCATACAAGGGTTAATAAGGCATCGACCATGTCCGAATAAAATTTTAGACGTGCCAAACAACCCAAAGCCGGGATCTTTGCTAGATAATTAGGGTTTAACATGCTAGTAAATATCTTTACAACTAAGAGCGAGAGATTACAACCTTTGTAGTCCGCTCCTTCACTTCATAAGCTCCGAGTAGAAGTCCCTTCGCCGCGATCCACGATCTCCCGGACTCAAGAGAGGCTCCACAACTCGCTTCCTTTTCTCCGATAATCTACCTCGAAGTTTCTATAACTCAAGATCTCTCTCTCTCTCTAATGAGGTGAACACCTTAATCTAATTGGCTAGATTAGATGAGGATGATTGAGTAGTATTTGTGCTCTCTTTTATTATTAAATTCTCACTCTTAATCATCACTTAAAGAAAACCTAGAAAGCATTTTCCAAGCTCGTGGAAGAAGAAGAAGAATAATCAATGGATAAATCCTTTTGTGATGAATAATGAAATGATATATGATTACAAATGAAACCATGGTCAACTATGACAAGGCTAACTCATGTAGAGAATTAACTAAGGCTAAGGGTTTGAGTTGCATTAAGAATGAGTCACTAGAAAATATCAACCATAATATCTTAGCTCAAAACAAAATAAATCCTTCTAGAAGCATCAAGAGAGAACTAACCCAAATCAAACCCTAACCTTATTTAATCTCCACTAAACATGTTGCATTAGTAATCATATCTTGTTACAATATTATATATATCACATATATAATATATTTTGTAACAAAAGAAAATAATACAATTAATATATATCGCATATATATCAATGTATTACCCGGTGAGAAAATGAAATAATAAAGCAAGCCAATATTAGATAATGTAATGCAATATATCATATATATTAGTATACATTAAATTATCGAATCAACACTTGATCCGATAATCCGGCTATATCGAATATAACCGACTAATATATCATATACCGATTCATCGAATCAACACTTGATCCGATGATCCGGCTCATATCAAAATATCGTGAGAATATAATATGGTATATCATATCGTGTTATCCTCAGTCCTGCACATATCACATATGTGCTCCTAGTCCGTTTTGCCTAAGTCAAGAAACCTTTATGTATGACTCTAAAGAATCGTCAATACGCCGGCAGTAGATGGTGATCATATCAAACACCCACAAGCTGCAAGCGGTCAGCTAAACATAATAGCCACCCAGGTATTGAGCAATCAGAAGATCAACAAGCAAGCCTGTACATTCTCATGTGAATCCAATCAGTAACACTACCGTACAGTCCGGTCTCTTCGTCTGATATGTTGCATATCTAGTCTAGGGGTGATATACGTCATACCCCAGTAACCGATAAGTCGTGTCTATGTGAGGCTCATAACGGGTCGAGAAACTACTGGTAACACTTACCAGTAAATCTCTATATCAGCTCTGGCCAGAGACTTCCAGTTATAGCCAATCGAACACAGCACAACATCAACTCCCTATACCGGGAGAGACGAATCCCCTCCTATCGCTCATTGACTCCATGTGATTCGGGACTATACCCAAAAGCCACTGTTTTGCACGCCCTATTGGACGTGGTAAGGTGGAAATCAAAGCACAGTGGGAATCACATAAGACTCTATGACAATCTCGGGTCTACAGACTACCCTGTACCAGTGTCACCGGAGAACTGTCATCTGGCGTGAGGTATGATACCATCTGGGAGTTTTCGGGAAGTCCGTCCAGTGTACCCAGTCTCCGCTGAGCACCCGTACACCATCCTTGATGTCAAACACCGATGGATATGGGATCATCCATCGCCCATCATGTGGGTCAAGATGCGTATACGCTAGTCTACTTTGGTGTATCGATGCCCTATCTCGACACACCCTCGACTTGGAACAGTTATATGATGTACTCATC
Organism: Agapanthus africanus; assembly: GCA_030015575.1. Taxonomy (NCBI): domain Eukaryota; kingdom Viridiplantae; phylum Streptophyta; class Magnoliopsida; order Asparagales; family Amaryllidaceae; genus Agapanthus; species Agapanthus africanus. The sequence goes on along the minus strand of JASDDO010000026.1, from coordinate 129,812,379 downwards.
GACTACCGTGGCCCCACTAGTATGATCTCATCATAGTCTCAGTAGTCGAGTACATATCCTAAGGGCTTTATCAACATGTGAGAGTAAGACAGTAAACTAATATAAGTCAACATGTTAAGATAAAGTGAAACCAAATAGCATACTATCATGACGAGCAAGAAAGTCCTCTCTATATATATCCAAGCATCCATTATAATATACATCATATGTACAACAATGGCCTCTAGGACATATACATAACTAACAATCTCCCACTTTCACTAAGGCCAGCTGTTGCAGTATCTCATACCTAGCATCCCGAATAATCTCTCAAACTGTATCTGGGGAATAGCCTTCGTGAGTGTATCTGCAGTGTTGTCCTTCGGATCAACTCTCCTGACCTCGATCTCCCGGCGATCAACTATCTCCCTAATCAGGTGATACCGCCTCAGAATATGTCTGGACTTCTGATGGGACCTGGGTTCCTTGGCTAAAACCACAACTCCATTGTTATCACAACACAGAGGTATTGGATGCTCAATGGATGGAACCACACCAAGTTCACTAATGAACTTCTTTATCCAGACAACCTCTTTGGCAGCATCGTTGGCAACGATGTATTCAGCCTCCATCGTCGAGTCTGCAACGGTATCCTGTTTGAAACTCTTCCAACACACCGCCCCTCCATTGAGGGTAAAGACAAATCCCGAGTGCGACTTAAAGTCGTCTTTATCACTTTGGAAGCTCGAATCAGTAAAGGACTCCACCTGGAGTTCTCCGTTACCATACACCAAGAATATCTCTTTAGTCCTTCGCAAGTACTTAAGAATGTTCTTCACAGCTATCCAGTGACTCTCTCCTGGATCTGCTTGATACCTACTCACTACACTAGTGAGTATGCTACATCGGGTCTGGTATATAGCATCGCATACATGATAGAGCCTACTGCCGAAGCATAGGGTATCCCTTGCATGCGAGCTCTCTCCAAATCAGTCTTGGGAGACATCTCTTTGGAGAGAGTGAGTCCAGAGATCGTGGGTAGGTTCCCACGCTTGGATTCTTCCATACTAAACCTTTTTAGTATGGTGTCAATGTACCTGGATTGGGACAATCCCGGTATCCGTTTAGATCTATCTCTATAGATCATAATTCGCAGTATGCAGGAGGTATCACCTAGATTTTTCATTGAGAATCTTTGTGATAAGAAGAGCTTCTGACTGCAACATAGGAACATCATTTCCTATCAAGAGTATGTCATCGACGTACAATACGAGGAAGACAACCTTACTCTCTGGAACCTTTTTATATATATAAGGTTCATCTACGTTTTTGATGAAGTAAAACTCTTTGACTACAACATCAAAGCAGATGTTCCAACTCCGCGATACTTGCTTTAACCCATAGATGGATTTAAGCAGTTTGCACACCTTTCCACTGCTCCCACTATCTACGAAGCCCTCTGGCTGAGTCATGTACACGCACTCTTCTAAATCACCGTTTAGAAAGGCGGTCTTAACATCCATTTGCCAGATTTCGTAGTCATGGTATGTAGCAATGGCAAGTAAGATCCGGATGAACTTAAGCATAGCCACTGGAGAAAAGGTTTCGTCATAATCCACACCTGGTCGTTGATGAAAACCCTTTGCAACAAGTCTAGCTTTGAAAGTCTCAACTTTTCCATGTACGCAAATTTTCTTTTTAAAGATCCACTTGCTCCCAATGGGTTTTATCCCTTCAGGAGCATTTTCCAAAGTCCATACTTTGTTGGTGTACATGGATTCCATCACAGATCGCATTGCATCCAGCCATTTCACAGAGTCACCACTCGTGATGGCCTGCTCGAAACTAGTCGGGTCATCATCTTCCATGATGCAATCCTCGCTCCCACCATCAATGAGAAAACCATAGTATCTCTCAGGTGGATGAGAAACCCTATTAGATCGGCGGAGAGGCTGGGGTTCGTCGGGTACTACTGAATCCTCTGGTTCCAATAAATCATCAGTCGTGGTTTGTGGTGCTGGGACCTCTTCCAGCTCTACCTCTTTGCCATTAATTTCTTTTGCAAGAAATTCCTTTTCCAAAAAGGTGGCATGTTGAGCAACAAACACTTTTTGTTCCTCAGCGTGGTATAAAAAATATCCTTGAGAATTCTTTGGATATCCCACAAACTTACAAAGAACTGATCGTGCCTCGAGTTTGTTCGGATTTTGCCTTTTGATATAGGCCGGACAACCCCATATCTTAACTCGTTTAAAATATGGTCTCTTCTTACTCCATATCTCATATGGTGTGGTAGGTACAGATTTAGATGGAACTAAATTCAATAAGTATATGGCTGTCTCAAGTGCATACCCTAAAAGGAAATAGGTAACTCTGCATCACTCATCATAGAGCGTACTATATCTAATAGGGTGCGATTCCTCCGCTCCGATACACCGTTGTGCTGTGGTGTATAAGGAGGAGTAAGATGAGAGAGAATCCCATTCTCTTTTAGATAATCCAGAAAATCATTGCTCAAATATTCTCATTCTCGATCAGATCGAAGGATCTTAATACTTTTGCCCGTTTGGTTCTCTACTTCGTGCTTATATTCTCTGAATTTCTCAAAAGCTTCAGACTTGTGTTTCATCAGGAACACATGTCCGTATCTTGAGAGTTCATCAGTGAATGTAATGAAGTAGGAAGAACCGTTCCTGGCATGTGTAGACATGGGTCCACATACATCACTATGTATCAGCCCTAAGAGTTCCTCAACTCTTGCTCCGTGTCCACTAAACGGAGTTTTGGTCATTTTACCTTTGAGACATGAATGACAAGTATCATAAGATGATAATTCGAACGTATTCAAATATCCATCCTTATGTAACTTAGCTAGCCGTGTCGCATTTATATGACTAAGTCTACAATGCCATAAGAAGGATTCGTTCATTTATGAACTTTTCCTCTTGTGTGTGTTTTGTATATTAAGGACTGCATTTTGATCGAGAACGTATATGCCATTATGTAACGAGCCTGATCCAATCAACTTTTGATTCAGGAATATGTTCATAACATTATCCTGTACTACAAAATTATATCCTTCTTTACTTAATAAGGAAACTGATATAATGTTGCACATCATGTTCGGTATATAATAACACTCGTTCAGAATCAGTGTATTACTACTTGGTAATACAAGATGATATTCGCCAACTGCTTTAGCTGTAATACTTGCACCATTCCCTACTTGTACGGAATGATCACCCTTTCCCAGTTCTCTACCTTTACGTAGCACACGTAACAATTTACATATGTGGGATCCCAATCCGGTATCTAATACCCAGGACGTAGGGTGAACTGAGAAACAGTTCTCAATAACTAACACACCTGAAGAAGATGCATCAGCATGCTTATTCTTCATTTGGACGACGTGAGAATCCAGATTTTCTCATGTTTCCTGCTCAGTCTTATAACTCTTATAAGAAAGAACGGGACCAACGATCCCCTGCTCAGTATAATAAGCGGGTTCAGTCAATACATCTATATTATTATCTTGATTAAGTCCTGACATGGTCGCTACCTGGAGAGAGAGAGAAGGAAACACTTTAGCGTATGCTCTTGCAAGATTAGATTGGTTATTATCTTATCTAATCAGGATGTCTCCCACTGTTTTTATCAAATCTTCCTTCAAACCCTAAAAGGTAAGATTAGCCGGGATTAATCACACCCTACAATTTCGTCAATCTTTCAGCCAGATCAGTGTTGGTACTTGAGGGAGGTTCCCCGTGCTTTTGTACAGACCTAATTAAAATAAACCTCGTCTTCCCAGAGGCATAACCCCGTTAACACTTTTCTAGACACCTACTTGATCGGCTAATTGTCCTGTGTAAAATTCTCCCAGGAGTAACTCTTACTCGCAGTGGGTATCGGGATTCAACTATCTCATAGGAGGTATGCAATCTCATTGCAAATTTCAATACTTGAAATTCCCGATAATGCTTTTGCCCCTAGCAATCTATGACCTTGACTAAGAACATACCATAAATCGCAAGTCAAGTTCAACCCGTACATTTCCCGATTGAATTAAACCCACCCGTACAAACCTTGACTAAGTCAACAAGGCCGTACGACTACCCTAATCCTATCGCATCTCATGCTATAGCAGATAAATACTATTTAGCTACCGTACACTATGCCTTGACTAAGTCAACAAACATAGCACAAATACTAACTAGTCTCTATCTGAAATGACAGAGGGCTACGCAGGTTTTTCAGAAAACCATGAGCGTAATGAACTCGATATCGTTGTAGAAATAAGTGATTTTGAAAAGGAGTGGTTCTGAGGCTTTTCTAGTTTCGCTAAAGAGGTTACTCCCGGTGAAGGGATCTCAGCTCTTTCCCCATCGAATAAGGTGCAGGATATATCATATATACCGCTGTGCAAAGCAAGAACTATATAAGCTATCAAAAACTAAACCGCGAGTTTGTAGCATCTGCCAGTTTTGCTAAAGAGGTCACTACCGGTAAAGAGATCTCGGCTCTTTCCTCATCAAATAAGGTGCAGGGTATATCATATATACCACGGTGCAAAGCAAGAACTGTAGCTACCTTTTTATAAAGTTTTGATTCTACAACATCTTTTAGGTTTATTTTCTTTTTATTAATCTCATTAATATATCCCATCGGCTTATGCTTCCTAAGCATCACAGAAGAAACGAAAGCAGTAATATTTATATATCAGCATATATATATATATATATAGTATAAGCATTCGTCTCAGGCAGTAATATGATCTCATCACAGAACATTGCAGCAGAAGAACATATATGAAATATTGGATATACTAGGATGTCCGTGTTTTAATACGAGCCTGTATAAAACACGGATTCCACGGTCGCGATGAATAGCCAAACCCACATCTCTAGACCCCTACGAGAGCGGAAAGCAACACTGCCAATTCTAGGGTTAGGAGACCCGGTCTCGACTCCTCGAGATGGCCTCCCAATGGACCCTAGAACCCGGTTACTTGTACTCCCCTCCTTGGGTCTACCTAATGCGGAAAAGTAAATAATATACACTGGTGACATCAACCTCATCCCGGAAGTGCCCCAATAAAAGAATATTACATACAAATGAATTTTACATGAATGAAAATAAAAACCATCATCTCACATAAAACCCCCGGCTATTCAGAACACGAAGATCCAATATAACATATCACAGTAACACATAATATCTCATATCATCAACGTAAGTAAGTATGCATACACCGATCGTCGTTGATGTATAGCAACGAAAACCGGCAATACAACTACATACTACACTTACGGTCACAGAAAAGAAATTGTAAAACTACAACATTTGGAATCCACAATCACTTTAGACATCGTAAATCCGAAATATCACATACTTCGCATTTCATGCATAACTATATGAATTCCACATATTGTATCACATTCCAGATAAATAGACAATATTAAACTTTCCGATCGAATAATCAAATATCCAAGATTTCCTAAATAGCTCAACACTTGAGCAGAGTTCAAAAAGTCCCAGAATATGTCACAGTACCAATGGTCCAGCCGTAGAAAGGTCAAGCCAACACCTCACATGCGGAAACGCCGTACTGCCCCAAACCCTAAGGTTTAGAGACGGTTCAGACGGTCACATAATCGAGTTAAGGTTTGTGTTCTTCTAGAAGGTCCACCACATTACTTTCACGTTTTTTCGAAAGATTTAAACTCAAGAAAAATTCAACACTTGAAAGTTTTTCGTGCCGGGAAAAAGTGAGATAATAATATCCGTTCGAACATTTTAACAGTTTCTAAAATATCCGGAAAAAAAAATGAAATTAAATTTTCCGATCGAATCAACGAATACAAAATAATCCCCAGAACACTCAACACTTGAGTCAGATTAAAAATACCCAGAAATATGCAGAAACACCTACGGCTAATACTGTGCAAACACGTGTCCATAATGCCAAAGTTCGGCCGCGAAATCGCCGCGGGAAGCAGGTTCTTGCCGCGGTTCCGCGGCGGCTTTATGGTATTTTGGGTTCATGTTTCATGGTAATTCTTAGAATTCCCTGCTAATTTTTTGAGTATTTTTAATGCAGAAAAAATCACATTTTTACAAAATTTCCATAGAGGGGGTCATTTTCGATGTTTCGGGGTTCGATCGGAGTTTTAACTTCGTATACACGTCGCCTAATGCTCTAGCTTGGCTCTGATACCACAGTAGGGTTCCTAGGCACACATATAAGGGTTAATAAGGCATCAACCATGCCCGAATAAATTTTTAGACGTGCCGAACAACCCAAAGCTGGGATCTTTGCTAGATAATTAGGGTTTAACATGCTAGTAAACATCTTTACAACTAAGAGTGAGGGATTAAAACCTTTGTAGTCCGCTCCTTTGCTTCATAAGCTCCGAGTAGAAGTCCCTTCGCCGCGATCCACGATCTACCGGATTCAAGAGAGGCTCCACAACTCGAACGATCCATGCTAGCTTATAGTCTTCCTTTTCTCCGATGATCTACCTCGAAGTTTCTATAACTCAAGCTCTCTCTCTCTCTCTCTCTAATGAGGTGAACACCCTAATCTAATTGGCTAGATTAGATGAGGATGATGGAGTAGTATTTGTGCTCTCTTTTATTATCAAATTCTCACTCTTAATCACCACTTAAAGAAAACCTAGAAAGCATTTTCCAAGCTCAAGGAAGAAGAAGAAGAATAATCAATGGATAAATCCTTTTGTGATGAATAATGAAATGATATATGATTACAAATGCAACCATGGTCAACTATGACAAGGCTAACTCATGTAGAGAATTAACTAAGGCTAAGGGTTTGAGTTGCATTAAGAATGAGTCACTAGAAAATATCAACCATAATATCTTAGCTCAAAACAAAATAAATCCTTCTAGAAGCATCAAGAGAGAACTAACCCAAATCAAACCCTAACCTTCTTTAATCTCCACTAAATATGTTGCATTAGTAATCATATCATGTTACAATATTATATATATCACATATATAATATATTTTGTAACAAAAGAAAATAATACAATTAACATATATCGCATATATATCAATGTATTACCCGGTGAGAAAATGAAATAATAAAGCGAGCCAATATTAGATAATGTAATGCAATATATCATATATATTATTATCCATTAAATTATCGAATCAACACTTGATCCGATAATCCGGCTATATCGAATTTAACCGACTAATATATCGTATACCGATTCATCGAATCAACACTTGATCCGATGATCCGGCTCATATCAAAATATCGTGAGAATATAATACGGTATCTCATATCGTATTATCCTCGGTCCTGTACATATCACATATGTTCTCCTACTCCGTTTTTCCTGAGTCAAGAAACCTCTATGTAGGACTCTAAAGAATCGTCAATATGCCGGCAGTAGGTGATGATCATATCAAACACCCACAAGTTGCAAGCGGTCAGCTAAACGTAACAGCCATCCAGGTATTGAGCAATCAGAAGATCAACAAGCAAGCCTGTACATTCTCCTGTGAATCCAATCAGTAACACACCCGTACAGTCCGGTCTCTTCGTCTGATATGATGCATATCTAGTCTAGGGGTGGTATACGTCAGACCCTAGTAACCGATAAGTCGTGTCGATGTAAGGCTCATAACGGGTCGAGAAACTACTGGTAACACTTACCAGTAAATCTCTATATCAGCCCTGGTCAGGGACTTCCAGTTATAGCCAATCAAACACAACACAACATCAACTCCCTATACCGGGAGAGACGAATCCCCTCCTATCGCTCATTTCCTCCATGTGATTCGGGACTGAACCCAAAAGCCACCGTTTTGCACGCCCTCTTGGACATGGTAAGGTGGAAATTAAAGCACAGTGGGAATCACACAAGACTCTATGACAATCTCGGGTCTACAGACTACCCTGTACCAGTGTCACCGGAGAACTGCCATCTGACGTGAGGTATGATACCATCTGGGAGTTTTCGGCGAGTCCGTCCAGTGTACCCAGTCTCTACTGAGCACCCGTACACCATCCTTAATGTCAAACACCGATGGATATGGGATCATCCATCGCCCATCATATGGGTCAAGATGCGTATACGCTAGTCTACTCTGGTGTATCGATGCCCTGTCTCGACACACCCTCAACTAGGAACAGTTATAGGATGTACTCATCGACTATCGTGGCCCCACTAGTATGATCTCATCATAGTCTCAGTAGTCGAGTATATATCCTAAGGACTTTATCAACATGTGAGAGTAAGATAGTAAACTAATATAAGTCAACATGTTAAGATAAAGTGAAACCAAATACCATACTATCATGACGAGCAAGAAAGTAATCTCTATATATATCCAAGCATCCATTATAATATACATCATATGTACAACAATAGCCTCTAGGACATATACATAACTAACATACTTGAGTTATCGACTCAGACGTTGGGAGAATTCTTCTTACCTTTCGACTAGTATCTTTAGTTAGTTCCTTAGTTGGTTAGGTACATCTTAGTTTAGGCTCGAGTCATACTTATTTTCAAAACTAATGAATCGTGCTTTTTCAAACAACAAACTGTATGACTCGTAATTAGTATGTATTTTCTAGTTGTGCGTTAGTATACATTCACCGTTATATTCATGTTGTATTCATCGCATTGCATATTTATACATATGTTTCTTTAGCTAATATGAAACTCTGCCTGTTAGGACACCAGCACCATTACCGATGATGCACATGTTACACGTACACTTATTTGCCGGCTCATACACATCATCATCGGTAATTACTTTGTCACGTACACTTTAGAACTTATTATCTTTTATTGATAGAATCAGCTAAAGGCTAGATCTATATAATATTGTGTGATTACTCTCATGTGCTAGTTTAGACATCGCATTTATTACTTAGACACTTCATGCATTCATATTTTCATGTTATCATGCAGTATTGTGAGGCTTATGCCGATACTCATTATTTACTTACTCATGATTTTGGGATTTTGGATTTCTATGAGATTTCTGGATTTTGGGGAAAACCGCAAGAATATATATAAAAACTTCTCTCTCTCTCTCTCTCTTTCTCTCTTTCCCCTCTCATTTTAAAATACAAGTTGCGGTTTTCTCGTGATGTATGTGTCATCCACTATGAGATTTCATGTTTTCTGTTGGATTTCGAGACCCGATTCGAGGAGTGGATGAACCGTCTCGGGTACATGGTGGGCCCGGTATGGTACCCCGGGGCAAGAAGCTCTAGTTGTAGATGATGAGCCTGGCAGGGGAAGACTACCTACCGGTGATGTCTGGAGCAGCGGATATCTGGAGGATACCGACCATTGTCGTGAGATTTGATGATATGGGCCGATCCGGACTGACGGAGCCCAAGATATTGAGACTATGAGATATTGAGACTATGAGGTATTGAGACTTTGAGATTTGTATGTTTTGTGTCGATACTTGACACGGATTTTCATGGATTTCATTGATGATATTTCAGATTACCATAAAATTTTTACTATGATACAAGTTAAAGATTTCTTATACAGATATATCCAGATTTCATGGTTGATTGTTTTACATTCATGGCGCATGCATACTCATACACATGACATGTTACTACTTGAGGCACTGACACGAGCACTGAGCATTTCACTTACGCATAGATTATTACCCTGCAACTACTAGATGACTAGTGTTATATTAAGTATATTATTATGACCTAGGAGAGTGTCGTGCATGCGATTTCTACTCGCAGATATCTTCTACTCACAAGTTGGCAACTCACCCCCGTTGTGCCAAATTTTCTTACAGGTTTCGATGTACAGGTTTCCTTGGCAGCTTGCTGGCACTTCATTTTATTCAGGGTGATTTGCTCGGTAGGTTGGTTCACTTGTATCAGGACCGCCGTTGTACTTTTATTATTTCATTTGTATCTAGTAAGCTCCATCAACCAGACTTGTATTACTTGATAATTTAGTAGACTAGTTGCTTATTCTTTCGACCTTAGAGTCACGCCTGTACCATTATGGTTTTCTGGTGGTTTGGCTTTCTTTTGAGTTTTGAGCTTCGCCCTTCGGCGTTGTATATTATAGTGCATTGTGTGGTTGTTTCCGCCATTTGGCATAGAGCTAGCTCTCGCTTGGGGATGCCTTTTTATTATTGCATATGTATATATATTCTTATTTGTACCCGTTTGGGGCCAGTTTCTACAAAGGAGACTTTGCCGATTTTTTTGAGAAATTTGATGTTTTTAAAACATGTTTTCCTACACTTCTTCTTTTAAATGGTTTAGATTTCTGGGCTTCGGCTTACTTAGATTACGTTACGCCTTTAGACGTTTCGTAATTTAAGTGCCGGTCACGTTCCGTACCTTTGGTTCGTGACATTTGAAGTGAGTACATTGGATGGACTCACCGAGAACTTCTAGATGGCACTATACCTATCGTCAGATAGCAGTTCTCAGGTGACATGAATACATGTTGTTGGGTTACACTAACGCCCTGGCCATCTTCTGTGGCCGTTTGCGGAACAAATTTTTTTCTAGAGTTTAAAACTGGCTCTAGAATAACCCGTCTAAAATCTACCATATACCCTAAACTAGCTAACCAGGAGTGGCTATCTACTATGATAGAGATTCTCACCAAATGATCTGTGTCCTTTGGTCTTCGTTCCTCTTCATAAGCTCCTAATGGTCTCCATGATCGAGCTTGATCGTCCGTCTCCCTCCGTTGAAGATGATCCACCCAAGAGATGTAGTCCATAGCTCTGGCTCTAAACTAAATATCAAATGGAAAAACTAGAGAACTTGGATTGCTAATCTAAGAACTCTAGAATGTAGTCTAGGGTACTAAGTGTATTTCTATCACACCTCCTCTCTTGATTTTCAACATATGAGAGTGTAGAGAAGAAGTAGATAATGAAGGTGGAGGAGCTCAAGAGAAGAGAAAAGAAGAGAGTGAAGCAAATGGTGAGATCAAAATAAAATGAAGCATGCAAGTGAGAGAAAATCCTTCTAATGGTTTTGTAAAATGATTTTTACAATATAATAAAGCAACCATGCTTCAACAGTGAACACAAATGAATTGAAAATTCATTTGTCAACACTATTTAGGCATGGCTCTCACCATACTCTCCTCTCCTCACTTTACACCTCATTTTCCATTTATGAATAAATGGAAAAATCAAGAACGAGGTGTCCACCTTGTAGAATGTTTTCCGTATAAAATACGGATTTCAGTCTACTGTATATACATACCTGCATTCACATAAAAACACGAATACCCAAAGAGATAGAATAACACAAAGAACATAATACTAGAATATACATATCGAAATATATATATGTAAATTATTGAATAAATACCTGATTTGCTAATCTGGCTCAAAACCCTAGTCGGCTTGTATTATCAACTGTCCGATCGAAAGTCCGGATACATAGTACCATCAATCAATCGGAACCCTGCACATATCTAATACGACTACTACATCATTTTGCCTGAACCAGAGAAACCCTCTGTGTAGGACTCTAAAGACTTGACAGTACGCTGGCAGTAAGTTACTGGATAAATCCATAACCACAAGCACGTCAGCGGCACTAACTGTATGTAACAGCTATCCGGGTACCTGTCGAAAAGGAAGGCCAACGAGCAAACTCATCTGGATTGCTACTGAGCCTATCTATGACAATCTCCGGACAGTCCAGTCTCTTCATCTGAGAGTATCGCATACCGAGTCTAGGGGGTGGTAAACGTCAGACCCTAATAACCCGATAATTCGTGCTGATGCGGCTCAAGACCAATCCGGGAAACTACTGATCAACCTATCAGTAAATCCCAACTTTCTTGGCCAAGATCTTATGGTCCTGACCAATCGATCACAGTGCGATATTGACTCCCTATACCGGGAGAGGCAAATCCCCAACAAACCACTCACTGCCTCAATGTGGCTCAGGACTGTACCCAACCAAAACCTGTTTGCACGACTCAGTAAAGTCGTGGTAGGGTAATGATCAAAGCACAATAGGAACTCACATGAGACAAATGATGATCTCGGGTCTAAAAACTATCCTGTACTCATGTCACCTGAGAACTACTATCTAACGATAGGTATAGTGCCATCTAGAAGTTCTCGGCGAGTCCGTCCAGTGTACTCACCCCAAGTGAGTATCTGTATACGATCTTAGGTGTAAAAGACCAAAGGCTGCGAGACCAACCATTGCCCCTCGTCGGGGTCTAGAAATGTATACACCAGTCTACTCCGGAATATCGATGCCTAGTCTCGATACTCCCATGACTAGGGACCTTTTAAGGATGTGCTTGTCGACTACCCTGCCCCTACAAGTATGATCACCATCATAACGCAGGTAGTCAAGCAATGATCCTACGGGCTTTATTAACATGTATAAATGATATGTAATAACAAGTAAGATATATGCGCATGTTAAGATAAAAACAAACCAGATAACATACTATCATATCGAGAAAGATTGTCCTGTACATATATATGTTCAAGCATCCACATGTATACATATATAATAATGGACTCTAAGTCATACATATCCAACAATCTCCCACTTACACTAAGGCCATATATTGGCGTACCGAGTACCCAACGTCTGCACTAGGACCAGCTGTTGGCGTATCACATACCCAACATCTCAAAAAGTCGCTCGAACTGCATTTGAGGGAGGGCCTTGGTGAATGGATCCGCTGTGTTCTCTTTTGTTTCCACTCTCCGTACCTCGATCTCCCGGCGATCAACGATCTCCCTGATCAGGTGATACCGTCTCAAGATGTGTCTGAACTTCTGATGGGACCATGGTTCCTTCGCTAAAGTTATAGCCCCATTATTATCGCAATACAAAGGTATCGGATCAACAATGGACGGAACTACCTGAAGTTCAGTAATGAACTTCTTCATCCATACCGCTTCTTTTGCAGCATCGTTCGCAGCAATGTATTCAGCCTCCATCGTCGAGTCTGCGACGGTGTCCTATTTGGAGCTCTTCTAACACACCGCCCCTCCATTGAGGGTAAACACAAAACCCGAGATAGACTTGCTGTCATCCTTGTCACTTTAGAAGCTTGAATCGGTAAAAGACTCGACCTGCAGGTCTCCATTACCGTAAACCAAGAACATCTCCTTAGTCCTTCTCAGGTACTTGAGAATATTCTTCACAGCTGTCCAGTGATTCTCACCTGAGTTCGACTGATACCGGCTCACCAAGCTAAGAGCGTAAGCTACATCTGGTCTTGTACATAGCATCACATACATTATAGATCCTACCGCCGAAGTGCATGCGAACCCTCTCCTCATCAGTCTTAGGAGACATCTCTTTGGAGAGGGTGATTCCGTGCAATACGGGTATGTTACCGTGCTTGGAATCTTACATACTAAATCTCTTTAGTACGGTCTCTATGTACCTGGACCACGAAAGTCCCAATAATCTCTTGGATCTATCTCTATAGATCTTGATCCCCAGAATGTACGAGACATCACCCAGATCCTTCATGGAGAACCTTTTTAACAAGAATAGCTTGACCGATTGTAGCATAGGAATATCATTTCCTATCAAAAGAATGTCGTCCACGTATAATACTAGGAATACGACATTTCGTTCTACAATCTTCTTATATATACAAGACTCATCCTCGTTCTTGATGAAGTCAAATTTCTTGACTGTTTCATCAAAATAGTTGTTCCAGCTCTGCGATGCCTGCTTTAATCCATAAATTGATTTAAGCAACTTGCACACTTTCCCGCTGCTTTCACTGTCTACAAAACCTTCCGGCTGATCCATATAAACCCACTCTTTCAAACTTCCGTTTAGAAAAGCCGTTTTTATGTCTATCTGGCAGATTTCATAGTCATGGAAGGCAGCAATAGAAAGTAGGATCCGAATGGATTTGAGCATAGCCACTGGAAAAAAGGTTTCATCATAGTCCACACCTGGCCTTTAACGAAAACCTTTTGCAACAAGTCTAGCCTTATAGGTTTCCACCTTCCCATCTACACTAAACTTCTTTTTGTAGATCCATTTGCATTCAACGGGTTTTATCCCAGGTGGAGCAATATCTAAGGTCCACACTTTATTGGTGTACATGGACTCCATTTCAGATCGCATAGCATCCATTTCGGATTGCATAGCATCCAGTCACTTATCAGAGTGCCTACTGATAATGACCTGCTTGAAACTAGTATGATCATCTTCTTCCAAGATGCAATCCTTTCGATCCCCGTTTATGAGAAAACTATAGTATCTCCTGGGCGGATGAGAAATCCTACTAGAACTGGGGAGTGGCTGAGGCTCTTCCGGGGTTATTGAATCTTAAGGTTCCACCAAATCTTCAGTTTCAGTTTGTGGTCTGTGAAATTCTTCCAGTTCTACCGTGCTCCCACTTATTTCTTTTGCAAGAAATTGCCATTCTAAAAAGGTGGCGTGCTGAGCAACAAATATCTTCTGTTCCTCGATATGGTAGAACAGATATCCATAACCATTCTTTGGATATCCTACAAACTTACATAAAACTGATCGTGCCTCTAGTTTATCCGGATTATGCTTTTTAACATAAGCCGGACAACCCCATATCGTAATTTTTTTAAGATATAGCCTTTTACCATTTTATATCTTGATTGGTGTCTTAGGCTTGGATTTGGACGTAACATCATTCAACAGATGTGCTGCTGTTAAAAGTGCATGTCCCCAAAATGAAAGAGGTAACTCGGCGTTACTCATCATGGAGCGAACCATGTCTAATAGGGCACGGTTCCTCCGCTCCGATACACCGTTGTGCTGTTGTGTATACGGAGGAGTAAGCTGAGAGAGAATTCCATTCTCTTTTAAGTACTCTAGGAATTCTGTGCTTAAGTACTCCCCTCCTTTATCAGATCGAAGGATCTCGATACTTCTGCCAGTCTGGTTCTCTACTTCGTTTCTATATTTTTTGAATTTCTCAAAAACTTCAGATTTGTGTTTCATAAGATACACATACCCGAACATAGAGAGATCGTCAGTGAATGAGATGAAATATGAGAACCCGTCCTTTGCATGTATAGACATCGGACCACACACATCACTGTGTATGAGTCCCAAGAGCTCTGCTGCTCTTTCTCCGTGTCCGGTGAACGGAGATTTGGTCATCTTTCCCTTGAGACAAGACTGACAAGTTTCATAAGATGAAAATTCGAACGCATTCAAATATCCATCTTTATGCAACTTACTTAGTCTTTTCTCTCCGATATGACCAAGTCTACAATGCCACAAGTAGGATTTGTTCACTTCTGAACTCTTCCTCTTGCGTGTGTTCTATATATTGAAAACCGCGTTTTGATTTAGAACATATATACCATTACATAGTGTACCTTCTACAACCAATACCTGATTAAGGTAAATGTTCATGATATTTCTATTAAGAACAAACTTATATCCATCTTTATCAAGTAAAGAAACTGATATGATGTTGCAAATCATGGAAGGCACATAGTAGCAATTGTTCAAAATCATAGTATTGTCTCTTGGCAATGCTAGGTGAAATTCACCGACGGCAGCAGCATCAATTTGTGCTCCATTCCCTACTCTGAGGGGCATATCACTAGGTCTAAATATCATACTTTTTCTCAGTCCCTGCAATAACTTACAGATATGAGATCCTGATCCGGTATCTAGTACCCAGGAGGTAGGACTGACCGAAAAGTAGTTCTCAATAACAAGAGCACGTGAAGGAGACGCTATGGTATGCTTCTTCTTCGATGGGGTTATCAAGGAATTCATGCAATTCCCTTTACTCTGCTCATACTCATGACTTTTTTCATAAGTTAAAGCCGAACCGACGTTCCCCAGCCCCGAATAAGAATTTGGATCGGTCAAGCGATGCATTTTATTATCTTGATTAGGGTGTGAAATGGTTTCTACCTGGAGAGAGAGAAAATAAACACTCAGCGTGTGTTATTGCAAGATTAGATTGGTTATTAGTTATCTAATCAGGATGGCTCCCACTGTTTCCTTGAATTCTTCTTCAAACCCTAAAAGAAGAATTAGTCAGGATTAATCGCACGTCACAATAGTTGCTTAACTTTTCGGCCAGGCTAGTGTCGGTATTTCGAGGGAGGTTTTCCAACGCTTTCGCGAAGTTCCTTAATTACAAAACCTCTTTTACCTGGAGGCGTAGCCCCGCTAACACCATTCTAGACACCTACTTGGTTTATAGCATTGATTGTTAAGTGAAAAAAATCTCCCAAGAGTAATCCTACTCATTAGTGGGATCGGGATCCAACTATCATTGTGTGATCAACTAGATGGAAGCCACTCTAGTTACCACATTCCATAAGGTATGCAACACTAGCAAGTTTCCTGGATATTTGAAACTCCTGATGTGGTTTTTGCCCCTAACGGCTTGTGACCTTGACTAGGTCAACATATTATAAACCGCTAGTCAAGTTCAACCCGTCAATATCCTGGATTAATTTAAACCCACCCGTATATACCCTTGAATAGGTCAAAATGGTTATACGGCTGTCCTAAATAATCGCAATACCTGCAACAAACAAGCACCACTCAGCTACCGAACACTATGTCTTAACCAGGTCAAAACATGCAGCATGAATATTAAGTAACACTCGTAAGAAATGACGGAGGGCTACGATGTGTTTTTGGCGAAAAACCCTTTAACGTAATGAACTTGATATCGTTGAAGGAACTGAGTAGTTTTAAAAAGGAGTGGTTTAGGCTCCGCTTTTTAAAACTTGTTGTTTTGAAGAAACCGAGTAATATATAGCATAAAATTTTGCTCAAGAGGTCACTCCCTGCGAGAGATCTAGGCTCTTGCCTCGTAGAATAAGGTGCTGGATGTTCATGACCGAACACCACTATGCAAAGAAAGAATATAACTATAGTTTTTCAAAATTTATTCCAACAACATCTTTTAGGTTTCTTTTCGTACATTAATCAAAATCAATGCGGTCCTATCAATTAATTCCTATCACATCAGAAAAGAACGAAAATACAATGTACGTATATGCCATCCGCATTTGCCACGGGGTCCCGTCATGCATCGTTAGGTTACTTAACTAATGGCAGAGCGGGGTTGGACTAGCGCGGGTGCAAAACATATACAACATCTACTAGTATATATATAAATATATATAACATTCGTTCCAGGCATGATATAATCAACATCACAGATCAACAACAAGCAATACAGATAGGTGGATAATCTTGGAGCCTCGGGTTTCACTTGAGCCGCAAATAAAACCGACATTCCCGATCCTGTGGATAGCCCATGCAATGAAAACCTGGACCTCTACGAGCGCGGCAAGTTACCCGCCAATCCTAGAAGTGAGGCAACACTAATCAACAAAGTGAATGGGCCACCAAGCACTTCATGAGATCCGGTTACTTGAGCGCTCTTCTGTGGGTCATCCTATACCCCCTAGAAGTGCGACGAATAGCCCGCCAATTTTAGAGTGAAGCCCCCTCCGTTTCAACACCATGAGATGCGAGCTTGTTTCCCTCTAGAACCTGGCTATTTTGAGCACTCCACCATGGGGTAATCCTAGTACAGAAAATGAAAATATATGTACAAGGGTGATATTGACCTCAACCCGGTCGTGCACCAATAAAATAATATACAACACGGCAGAAACGTCTGTTCACATGTCGGAAGCTCGTCCCGCAATAACAAATGTGCAAATGAATATAAACTGTACCACTACCTTTGCACTGCAAGCTATCCACCACGACAACCCAACCACAATATCAGCTTAATCACAGAACATCAATGTGAATGTCATGTTCGTAAACCCGTCTAATAGAATATATAGCAGTTAGATAGGTTATACTGCTCAAATGACATTCACGGTCGCAAATAGTAATGTATGTACTGAAACATATAAACGACGTTAAAATAACTACTTTGAAATACTCCGAATTGCCCTAATACCAAACATAACAGAATATCCAACCTGGGCAAAAACAAACAATACCAAAAACCAAATATTCAAGATTCCAGAACACCTAAAAAATTTCAAGATCTAAGTCCGTTATAAGACCGGCGTCGCCAGGAAAATCCTCTTTCTCGCCGGCCAAGTCAAGGAATTTGGGGCTCGTTTTTAAACTGTGTTCTAGATGCAATATGAGTAGTCTTCTGCAATTGTTTAAAATTTTTTTTGAAGACTAAAAATTTGACAGAAACTTGAATATTGTTTGGTTCGTTTCGAAGTTGTTTCAGTTTTGTTACTTTGAACATCGTA
This sequence comes from Agapanthus africanus, assembly GCA_030015575.1. NCBI lineage: Eukaryota > Viridiplantae > Streptophyta > Magnoliopsida > Asparagales > Amaryllidaceae > Agapanthus > Agapanthus africanus. The sequence continues at coordinate 129,794,150 of JASDDO010000026.1, read as the reverse complement.
TAAAACTGCTAGTTAAGGGTTTATGAGCTGGCTCTGATACTATATTAGGTTACACTAATGCCTTGGCCATCTTCCGTAGCCGTTTCCGGAACAAATTTTTTTCTAGAGTTTAAAACCGGTGCAAGAATAACCCATCTATAATCTACCATATACCCTAAACTAGCTAACTAGGAGTGGCTATCTACTATGATAGAGATTCTCAACAAAATATCCATTTCTTTCGGTCTTCGTTCCTCTTCATAAGCTCCTAGTGATCTCCATGATCGAGCTTGATCGTCCGTCTCTCTCCGTCAAAGATGATCCACCCGAGGGATGTAGTCCATGGCTCTATCTCCAAACTAAATATCAAATGGAGCAACTAGAGAAGTTGGATTGCTAATATAAGAACTCTAGAATGTAGTCTAGGGTTCTAAGTGTATTTCTATCATACCTCCTCTCTTGATTCTTAACGCATGAGATTGTAGAGATGAGGTAGATGATGAAGGTGGAGGAGCTCAAGAGAAGAGAAGAGAGTGAAGCAAATGGTGAGCTCAAAATAAAATGAAGCATGCAAGTGAGAGAAAATCCTCACAATGGTTTTGTAAAATGATTTTTACAATATAATAAAGCAACCATGGTTCAATAGTGAGCACAAATGAATTGAAAATTCATTTGTCAACACTATTTAGCCATGGCTCTCACCATACTATCCTTACCTCACTTTACACCCCAATTTCCATTTTTGAATAAATGGAAAAATCAAGAATGAAGTGTCCACCTTCTAGAATGTTTTCCGTATAAAATACGGATTACAGTCTATTGTATATATATAACTGCATTCGCATAAAAACACGAATACCCAAAGAGATAGAATAACATAAAAAAAATAATACTAGAATATACATATCGAAATATAAATATGTAAATTATTAAATCAATACCTGATTTAATAATTCGGTTCAAAACCCTAGCCGGCTAGTATTATCAACTGTCCGATCGAAAGTCCGGGTATATAGTACCATCAATCAATCGGAACCCTACACGTATCCAATACGGCTACTATATCATTTTGCCTGAACCAAGAAAACCCTCTTTGTGGGACTCTAAAAACTCGATACTACGCTGGCAGTGAGTTACTGGATAAATCCATAACCACAAGTATGTCAGCGGCACTAGTTGTATGTAACGGCTACCCGGGTACCTGTCGAAATGGAAGGCCAATGAGCAAATTCATCCGGATCCCTACTGAGCCTATCCGTGAAAATCTCCAAACAGTCTGGTCTCTTCATCTGAGATTATCGCATACCGGGTCTAGGGGTGGTAATGTTAGACCCCGATAACCCGATAATTCGTGCTGATGCGGCTCAGGACCAATCCGGGAAACTACTGATCAACCTATCAGTAAATCCCAACTGCCTTGGCCAAGGTCTTATGGTCCTGACCAATCGATCACAATGCGATATATACTCGCTATACCGGGAGAGACGAATCCCCAACAATCACTCACTGCCTCCATGTGGCTCGGGACTGTACCCAACCAAAACATGTTTGCACGACTCAGTAGAGCCGTGGTAGGGTAGTGATCAAAGCAGAGTGGGAACTCACACGAGACAAATTATGATCTCAGGTCTAAAGAATATTCTGTACTCATGTCACCTGAGAACTGCTATCTGACGATAGGTATAGTACCATCTAGAAGTTCTCGGCGAGTTCGTCCAGTATACTAATCCCCAGTAAGCACCTGTATACGATCTTAGGTGCAAAAGGTCAATGGCTGCGGGACCAACCATTACCCCTCGTCGGGGTTCTAGAAATGCATACACCAGTCTACTCTGGAATATCGATGCCCAGTCTCGATACTCCCACGATTAGGGACCTTTTAAGGATGTGCTTATCGACTACCCTGCTCCTACAAGTATGATCGCCATCACAACACAGATAGTCAGGAAATGATCCTACGGGCTTTATCAATATGTATAAATGATTTGTAATAACAAGTAAAACATACGCACATGTTAAGATAAAAGACAAACCATATTGCATACTGTCATATCGAGCAAGATTGTCCTGTACATATATATGTCCAAGCATCCACATGTATACATATACAATAATGGCCTCTAGGGCATACATATTCAACACATGTTAGTCTTTAGACCTGAGATCATCATTTGTCTCGTGTGAGTTTCCACTGTACATAGATTATTACCCTACTACGGCTCTACCGAGTCGTGCAAACAGGTTTTAGTTGGGTACAGTCCCAAGGCACATGGAGGCAGTGAGCGATTGTTGGGGATTCGTCTCTCCCTGTATAAGGTGTCGATATCGCACTGTGTTTGATTGGCAAGGACCATAAGACCTTGGTCAAGGCAGTTGAGATTTACTGACAGTTAGATCACTAGTATTTCCAATTGGTCCTGCGCCACATCGACACGAATTATCGGGTTATTTGGGTCTGACGTTTACCACCTTTAGATCCGGTATGCGATACTCTTAGACGAAAAGATCAGACTGTACGAAGATTGTCACAGATAGGCTCAGTAGGAGTTCGGATGAGCTTGCTCGTCGGCCTTCCTTTCGACAGATACCCAGGTAGCCGTTACGTACAGCTAATGCCGCTGACGTGCTTGTGTTTATGGATTTATCCAGTAAGTCACTGCCAGCGTTCTGTCGAGTCTTTAGAGTCCCACACAGAGGGTTTCCCTAGTTCAGACGAAATGATGTAGTTGCCGTATTTTGATACGTGTAGGGTCTCGATTAAATACGTGTACTAGTTATACAGACTTTAATCGGGCGGATGATAATACTGGCCGGCTTAGGATTAAGCCGGATTATTAAATCAAGTATTATTTTAATAATTTACATATATATATTTCGATATGTATATTCCAGTTTTATGTTCATTGTATTATTCTTTCTCTTTGGGTATTCGTATTTTGATACGAATACGGGTATGCATATCCGGATGTGTATTCTTGTATTTATACAAGTATACATTCTAGAAGAAGGATACCTCATCTTACATTTTCTATTTTGATTAATAATAGAAATGAGATGTAAAGGTTATGTAAGGTGAGAATGGGAGAGACATGCTTAAATAAGATTGACAAATGAATTATATATTCATTTGTCCAAAGTATTCAAGCATGGTTGCTATATTATATTTGCAAAAATCTTTTCACAAAACCATAGATTTGATTTTCTCTCACTTAGTTTTTTCATTCTCACCATTTTGTTCCCTCTCCTCACTTAAATCCTCCTCCTTCTTTCTCTTCTCTTGCACTCTGATGAGTTGAGAATCTAAGAGAAGAAGAGGTAGAAAAATACTTGAACACTTCACTACATTTCTAAGCACTCTAGATTAGGGTTTTTAGTTGCTCCACTTGATTGTTTGTGTGGAGCTAGAGCCTTGAACCATATCTCTCGGGTGGATCATCTTCGACAAAGGAAGACCGGTGGACAAGCTTGATCCCGGAGTCCCAAGGAGCTAAAGAAGTGATTTTGAAGACCGAAAGACATTAATCTCTTTGGTATAATCTCTTTCCATAGTAGATAAACTTTTTGTAGTTTTCTAGTTTATGTGTTTGGTTAAGATTCTAGGGTTTAAAGTTTCTAGCGCCTCTCGAATTTTCGTTTTTCATTCCGAAAATGCTGCGGTTGTAGCGGCAAGGGTGCTAGGAACTATAACATGGTATCAGAGCCACCCAAACATATAAACTTGTTAGTTACGACGTTCAAATTCCGCCGTTTTCGTCACGCAAAAACTGCCAACAAAAACAATCCCAAAATTCCTAGTTTTAACATGTTTGCACTCCCCATGGGCTCACAATTTGGACTGAGAAGCCACGGGGTGTTGCGTGGATACCCCGAGGATCACCCTGAAGGGATGAAAGGTCGGGCCCGCCCCCCGAGACCACCATGAAGTGGCCTTGGGGGTGGGGACTCGAGCCTTACCCCAATGGATAAGTTCGGGTCTGCCGCCCCTTTGGGGCAGCCTCATGGTGGATTTAGGGGGATGGTACCCCTTCTTGCCTCCTTGAGCGATAGTTAATTTTGGGTACTTCCATCCCACGAAGGTTCGGGTGAGTTTCGAATTCGTTTCTACTCCCGGATTGGCTTAAAACATTGGAATTTTGGGGTTTTAGTGAACTATTTTTTCAGTTTTAGGACAACTTGTTGTGTTTGCTATTTGTGCGCGGATTCATAATGCCGTGGCTTTCGTTACTTGCTTATGTGATGCGTATATGTGTTGTTTAACGTCTTCTAATCGCTATACATGGATTAGAAGAGGTTAAACGCATCTTTTTTACTTATGATGTTGCTTGAGATGTCTCTATGATGGTATCAACGGATTGTATTGTTGGACTGCCTTTTGTGTGATATCTGTTGTACAGTTTTGAGTTATTTTGTATATTCATTATTGCGCGGCGAGCGTCCGACATGTGGACTACCATTTCTGCCAATTTGTATATTCTTTTATTAGGACACGTCCGGATTGAGGTCGATATCACCATTGTATATTATTTCTTTTCTGTACAAGGATAAACCCACGGAGAAGTGCTCGAATAGCCGGATTATAGAGTGCACTAGGTGGTCATCTTGTAGTGGCGAGTTTGAGATGCCTCGCTCTATAATTAGCGGGCTTTTCACCGCACTTGTAGGGTTTTAGGATGACCCACGGTGGAGTGCTCAAGTTACCGGATTCCGTGAAGTGCTGGATGGCTTCCTCATTACCTAGATTGCGGGTTGCCTCACTTATGGAATTGGCGAGTAACTTTCCGCGCTTATAGAGGTCTTGGTTCTATATTGTATGGGCTATCCACACGAATGAGGAACGTCGAGTTTCATTTGCAGCTTAAATGAAACCCTGGTCTCCTAGATTATCTGCTATTCCAAATTACTTATCACTTTTCTGTGATATTGCTTATATCATGCCTGAGATGACTATATATATATATTGTATAAGTTTTGCATCTGCTCTAGCCCTACCCCTGTTCTACCGTTAGTTAAGTAACCTAACGATGCATGACGGGGCTCCATGGTGAATGCGGATGGCATATACATACATTCTATTTTTGTTCTTTTCTGGTGTGATAGGTTTTAATTGATCGGACCGCATTAATTTTGATTAATGCAAGAAAAAATAAGCCTAAATGATGTTGTCGGAACAAATTTTCAAAAAACTATAGTTGTATTCTTTTGCTTTGCATAAGGGTATTCAATTAAGAATATCCTACACCTCATTCGACGAGGGAAGAGCCTTGATCCCTTCACGGGAATTTCGCTCGTAAGAAAAAGTTTGTGTTACTATAGATTACTCGGTTTTCTTCAAAACCATTAGTTTTTAAAAGCGGATCCTAATCCACTCCTTTTTAAAGCTATTCGATTCCTTCAACGATATCAAGTTCAATACATTCACAGGTTTTCGCCAAAAACCATCTGTAGCCCTCCGTTATTTCGGATAAGTAGCACATAGTATTCATTCGGTGTTTGTTGGCCAAAATCAAGGCATTGTGAATGGTAGTTATATGTTGTTTATCCATAGTATAGATAGATGCATTGGTCTAGGACGGTCGTACCTCCATGTTGGCCAAAGTCCAGGTGTGTACGGGTGGGTCTAAATTAATCTGGATAATGACGGGTAGAACTTGACTTGCGTGTTATGATTTGTTGGCCAAAGCCAAGGTCATAAGCGCATGAGGCAAAAATCACATCGGGAGTTTCAAATATACATGAAACTTGCTAGTGTTGTATACCTTCTGAAGTGTGGTAACTAGGGTGGCTACCATCTAGGTTATCACGTGATGATAGTTGGGCCCCGATTCCATTGATGAGTAGGATTACTCTTGGGAGATATTTTTCACTTCATAATTAGCTAACCTATTAGGTTTCTAGAAAGGTGTTAATGGGGTTACGCTTCTACGGAAACGAGCTTTATTTTAATTAGGTCTGTGCGAGTGTACGGGGAACCTCCCTCGGAGTACCAACATCCACCTGGCTAAACAGTTAGCGAACTTGTAAGGTGTAAATGATCCCAACTAGTTCTTCTTTTATTATTTAAAGGAGAATTCGATGAAACAATGGGAGCCATCCTGATTAGATAAATTAAAAACTAATCTAATCTTGTAAGAGTGCACACTGAGTGTTTCGTTTCTCTCTCTCTCCAGGTAGCAACCAAAACAAGATAATAAAATGTATGACTTGACCAACCCGGATTCTTATTCGGGGCTGGGGAACGTCAGTTCAGCTCTGACTTGTGACAAATGTCATGAGCTTGAGTAAGGGAAAAAGGATTACATGAATTACTTGATGATCCAGGTGAAGAAGAAGTATACTATTGCGTCTCCTTCAGGTGTTCTTGTTATTGAGAACTATTTTTAGTCAGTCCTACCTCTTCGATACTAGATACCGGATCGGGATCTCATATCTTTAATTTATTACAGGGATTGAGAAAAAGTAGGATAGTTAGACCTGGTGATTTGTTCCTCAGAGTAGGGAACATAGCACAAGTTGATGCTGCCGCCGTCAGTGAATATCACCTAATATTGCTAAACGACAACACTATTATTTTGAAAAACTACTACTTTATACCTTCTATTCTTTGCAATATCATATCAGTTTGTTTACTTGATAAAGATGGATATAACTTTGTTCTAAATAAAAATATCATGCACATTTACCTTAATCAGGTATTGGTTGCAGAAGGTACACTGTGTAATAGTATCTTTGTTCTTAATCAAAATACAGTTCTCAATGTACAAAATACACGCAAGAGAAAGAGTTCAGATATGAATGAAACCTACTTGTGGTATTGTAGACTTGGTCATATCGGTGAGAAAACACATGCAAGAGGAAGAGTTCAGATACGAACGAAACCTACTTTGGCATTGTAGACTTGGTCATATCAATGAGAAAAGACTAGCTAAGTTACGTAAGGATGGATATCTGAATCCGTTCAAATTTTCATCCTATGAAATTTGTCAGTTTTTTCTCAAAGGAAAGATGACCAAATCTCTGTTCATCAGACATGGAGAAAGAGCTACAAAGCTCTTAGAACTCATACACAGTAATGTATATGGTCCATTGTCTACACATACAAAGGGTGGGTTCTCTTGCTTCATTATATTCACTGATGATCTCTCTAGGTTCGGATATGTATTTCTCATGAAAGACAAATCTGAAGATTTTGAGAAGTTCAAAGAATATCAAAGTGAAGTAGAGAACCAGACAGAAAAAAGTATCAAGATCCTTTGATTTGATCGAGAAGGGGAGTACTTGAGTATGGAATTCCGTGAGTTTTTAAAAGAGAATGGTATTCTCTCTCAACTTAATCCTCTATATAAACCACAACACAACGGTGTATTGGAGCGGAGCAATCGTACCCTATTGGATATGGTTCGCTCAATGATGAGTAATGCTGAGTTGTCTCTTTCATTCTGGGGATATTCTCTTGAATCAGCTGCATTCTTATTGAATAGAGTTCCGACTAAATCAGTGTATACAACCCCATATGAAATATGGAGTGAGAAGAGACCATATCTTATTTACATTAAAATACGGGGATGTCCTACTTTGTTAAAAAGCATAACCCAGATAGACTTGAGGCACGATCAGTATCGTGCAAGTTTGTGGGATACCCCAAGAATTCAAAAGGATATCTTGTCTACCACACCGACGAAAAGAAGGTGTTTGTCGCTTTCCTCTTAATCTTTTTAGAAAAATAATTTCTTACGAAAGAAATTAGTGGGACCACTGTAGAACTCGAAGAAATTCCGAAAGCACAAACTGAAGCTGAAGATTTCGTAGGACCTTAAGATTTTGTAATCCCGGACGAAGCTTAGCCACTCTGCAGATCTGGTAGGATTTTTCATTCACCTGAGAGATACTATCTTTTTCTTATAGACGGGGATCGAAAGGATTGCATCTAAAGATGATCCTACTAGTTTCAAGCAGGCTGTTCATATCAGATTTTTGCATTTTTATACCGCCCAATTTTTATCACATTGCTGATCGGTTGGTACTCTTGAGCCGTGTTTGCTAGTCAATTGCAGGATACAGGTTCTCAGCTCTAAACAGTGAAATTCATGGAAAAACATGACAAATTCTGGATTACTGCCAACAGATAAAACACGGGTCTCCGCTCTCTATCCGTGTGTTTCCACACACCAGTTTAAGGGACAAAATGGCAAATCGATGTCATTTTCATGCACAAAGCTCAATGTCAACACAAAATCCAAAAGATCTACGCGGAGCTCGAGGAAATCATGGCAAAAGATCCACATCACATCACCTTTTGTTCTGCTGAAATTCTGGAAATATTGTGAAGAGATTCTGGGAAAAAACATATGCCACACTGAAGAGTACACAATACCAGGGAAACCCATAAAAAACCACAAGACAAATCACCTAGATGGCCGCGGATCCGTGGCCAATAGGGGGTCTAGGCCGCGGATCCGCGCCCGTACGGACTCCTCAAATGATGATGTTTTAAGGGCAGTTTGGTCGTTTTATGTGGAGCCAGATTCTTGCCCTAGGTTTCCAGTTCCCTGCCTATAAATAGTCCAGAACTTGCCAAAGCCAAGGGTCCATATTCTTGTATTTAGATTTTAGAATACATGTGTTGTTCTTCTTCCTCCTCTCAACTCTTCTCCATTAAAAACTTGTAGTGAGCTTTTGTGAGTGAAGAATGAATAAAGGAGTTCTTGTTCATAGCATGCTTATCTTGTTGTAATTGTTAATTATATTTTCTTGTATTTTTCATTTGCTAATCTAGTTGTTGTTATTTGTTGTTTGTTTCTTTCTTGTTCTCTTTTTCTTTATCCTTAAAACAACTATGATGCTTAAGCTTGATCCTTGCCAAGGTGAGATCTTAAATAGCTAGTTGTAATCTTCTAACCTCTTTCTTTCTATCTTCCTCCTTTTTTTTTATTTTCTTTTCCTTATAATGGGTGAGTAGTTTTCATACTTGTTAGGGTAGGATAAGGAAAGTTTGAGAGAAGAAAATCTCTCTCACTCTTTTCTTGCCCAACATCTTAATTCGGACTCCCGTTAATTGAACCACAATCCGCTCCCTACGGCACCCTATCCTACATGATAGCGGTGATTCCTTAGTGAGACCGGTTGTGGTTGAATTAACCGGAGGTTAAGGCTAAGAGCCATGAACGGACGGACAAGCACCAAAAGGAAGAAGTTAAGCGTTGGAAAGCCTAGCTTATACTCGCAAGTTCCTTCCTAGTCGTGCTAATCTCCGTTGTTGCCGATTACCGTAATACCGATATTAAGAGTAGCAACGAAAGAAGTGAGCGACTCCTAACTCAAACTAACCTAATTCTAACCCTAACAAGCTCTCTTTATATATCATTTTAGCACATAAGTAATCTAAAAACAAACCTGGACATTTGGACTTAACTCGTTAAAGCACATAGAAAAAGATTCCCATCTCCCTGTGGACGACCCCTACTCAATCGGCTAGCTACAAACGAAACCGTCTTGATTGCAGTAATAAACTTAGCATGCAAAAACTCTACTAATCAAATGGCGCCGTTGCCGGGGAGACGGTAGTTTATTTCTTTGTTTAATTTCGGGTTAATTTGTGAATATAAATATAACCGAAAAACAAAAAAAAATATACATTGTAAAAAAAACCATCTTGTTATTTTTGATTAGTTTTTGTGCAAGTGTGTAGGATAAAAAGACGGTCGAGTTCAGTGCCAAAGACGTGGGATGTTAGACCCATATCTCGCGGCTACACCGCGACAGATCAAGACGGAGCCAACGGTCTACTGTAAAAATCTGGAGCAGATACAGTGAGCAAATCAAAATTCAGGAAATCCAGACAAGAAGAGGACAGCCAAAGAAGGATCTACAGAATTTTTGAAGCCCCAAAGCCACCTTACTGCCACGGAACCGCGGCATAAGCAGGCTTAGGCCGCGGAACCGCGGCCGTTTGGTGCCATGAGGGTGCCAAATTTCCTATGAGTGTTCCTTATCTCCTCCCCACTCCTCTGAACTCCACTGAACTGTGTTTTCTGCAGCATTCTTTGCGCAAACTCTCTTCCCCCTTCCAATAAATTGTTTTTGTGCAGGATTCTTTGTGCCGCGCTAAAAAATAAAAATTGATTGCAGTTGATTGTTACTGCTTTGTATTTATTAATACGGACTTTAAGGGGCTTGAAACCAATCCAGATTGGGTGGGGATTTCATCACCATTCCCAGGACCCCAGAAATCACAAAAAGCATATGCATTGACCATTGTTTAATTAAAAAAATATTAGACTCAGCCCTAAGGACTTCGCGCTCAATAGGACAGAGGACTAGTTACAGGCATCGGCCGTTTATCCTATCCTGACTTTGCGGTGTCTAGGCAAGTGTGTCCAAGGCAAGTGGTTACTTAATTAGGACCACTACTTACATAGTGGGGAGCCTCCCACTTACCTGGCACTTTCCTGGCCGAAATTGTTGGAGAAGAGGCGGTTTGAGGTCCTATTTCTAGCCCTTTGGAATAGTTAGGAGCTGTCTAGCTGACCTAGGTGACCCTAGATCTATGTGTGATTGTGCATATCTTGTTTGTGATTGCTTGAAGCCGTAAGTCCGTACATATTTCTGTAAAGCTCTTTCTAAAAAACAAAACACAAAACCAAAAACTTTTATAAAAACTTGTTCTTTGTCGCCAGAATCCATTTTTTCACCCACCTCCTATCATATTTCTCCATTGACATTTTCTTACCCTCACCTTCTCCGCTTTGACTATACTAAACTCGTTTAGTGTATGTCTGCATGGACTCGGGACACTAGCGCCCGCCGAGTCCGCGTTACGTTAGTCGCTACCGACTACGCGATCGACTCAGACGTCGAAACTCCGTCCACGCCTCTTTCACCCTTACCTTTGCTGGCCAACTCCGACGTTGACCGGAATTCTATTCATACATCTTCACCTTCACCATCACCAACCTCTTCTTCCGCGATGTCAGGATATAATCCAAACATCTCTTTGACTCCCCCGGGATTGACTCCACCTCCTATGGAAGCAAATAACCCACCACCACCGCCTGTTGTAGCGCCGCAACGAATCGCGCTCCAAGATCGTTTCTATCCCACCCGTTCTGCACTTCCCACCTATCTTTCCCTTCCACCGGCCAATGGGGATAATTTTGAAATTAAACCCCACTTCATTAACATGCTTCCGAAATTTCATGGGCTTGAATATGAAGATGCCTATATCTTTATCAACAAGTTCCAAAATGTTTGTGCCATGATGAAAACCACCCAGCTGTCGGACGATGCTATACGGCTACGGGTCATTCCGTTCACTTTATGCGATCTTGCAGAAAAATGGCTGTATAGCACCGCTTCCCACTCCATAACCAGTTGGGACGAGTTTGTGAAAGCGTTTCTCAAGAAATTCTATCCGAATCATAAAACCGCAAGGATCCGTAACGAAATCAACCAATTCTCTCAGCTTCCTTCTGAACCCTTCTGGAAGTGCTTTGACCGGTATAAAGACCTTTTTGTTCAGTGTCCTCACCATGGTATCGAGAAATGGCAACTTTGCCAAACTTTATACGAGGGCCTGAACCCAGCAATCAAGCAGTTGTTGGAAACCATTTGTCAGGGCCACTTCCTATCGAAATCTGACGAGGAAGCGTGGCAATTCTTCGACGACCTTGCAGAACAAACGCTTCAATGGGAGAGCACTAGACCAACTACTTCTTTTTCTTCCTCCACTTCTACTGGTCAGTCTAGGGTAGGAATTCACCAACTCGATGTCTCTATTGCGATGAAAGATGAAATGGCTGCAATAACGAGAAAACTTGAAGCGATAAAGAGCAAATTTTCATCTCCTGCTCCTGCCCCTGTTCTTCCCCTTTGTACCATTTGTGCTTGTTGTTCCGATCCTTCTCACTTAACCGAAGAGTGTCCTTACAATCCACCATCCCAAGGACATGATCAGGTTAATGCTGCATTTCAGTAAAGACCAAGGAATGATCCATACTCTTCCACCTACAATTCCGGTTGGAGGAACCACCCCAATTTCGCCTGGAATCAGAATCAGCAACAATTCCAAGGCAACAATTTCCAGAGGCCTCCTCCTCCACAACAACAAGCGCAGCAACAAACTCAACAACAGTTTCAGCAGCCCTTCCAACCCCAACCTTTTCAAAATCAGACGAACAACTTTGCACCCAACAATTCTTTTCCACAAAACAACTTTGTTCCGTCAAACAACGATAAGGTTTCCTCGCTAGAACGAAGTCTGGAGGCGTTCGTTAAACAATCGACACAATCCACCGCCAACATCTAGTCGTCTATTCAGTATTTGGTGCAACACACTGCTGCATACGGGCAAAGCATCAAGACCATCGAAGCCCAGATTGCACAGCTGAATGCGGCGTTAAGCGAGCGAGAAAAGGGGAAGTTTCCATCTCAACCACTCCCAAATCCCGGTCACCCACATAATGTACATGTTGCTCTTGAACAACAGAACCATAATGTGAGTACCGTGACTACATTGAGATCGGGAAGGATGCTGCACAACAACATCGGCATAACAATTGAGGATAATGACACCCCGGCCGCTTCTTCTTCTTCTTCTTCATCTTCTGAGCCTATTCTCCATTCTTCAAAAGGCTCTTCTCCTTCTTCTTCTTCTGCTCTGAACGGACCCACTTCTCACTCGACGAAAGCACCAGCTCTGGGATCCGTTCCAGCTCCACAATCTCCTCCACAAGTATTGGACTCAACCAATTTTAAAAACGTTCCATTTCCAAACCGGTTGAGGTCCAATAAACAAAATCCACAAATGGAGAAGATTCTGGAGTTGTTTAAGCAGGTTAACATCAATATTCCCCTTTTAGATGTTGTCCAACAAGTCCCGTCCTACGCGAAAATCTTAAAGGACTTGTGCACGAAAAAGAGAAAGTCTCAGGTACTTAAGAAAGTTTTCTTGGCTAGTGCTGTGAGTGATGCTCTTACCCAATCTTTACCGCAAAAACGGAAGGACCCTGGCTGTCCTACGATTTCTATTACCATTGGGGATAAGAACATCAACCGCGCACTATTAGATCTTGGTGCCAGTGTTAACCTGCTTCCGTACTCAGTATATGAGCAACTAGGTGTAGGAGCGCTGAAACCCACACACTGTACTCTTCAAATGGCCGACCGATCAATCACCTATCCTAGGGGTGAGCTAGAGGATGTGTTAATCAAGGTTGGGGACTTCATATTCCCCGTTGACTTCATTGTATTAGACACACAGCCTGTAGCTAACCTCCGAAATCAAATTTCGGTGATACTCGGTCGCCCATTCCTTGCAACCTCAAATGCTGTGATCAATTGTCGCAATGGTTCGATGAACCTATCTTTTGGAAACATGACAATTGAACTCAACATTTTTAGGTTGGGGAATCAGCCCTCCGAACCTAATGCTCATATACTAGACGTTTGCTCAATCCAGGAGAACACCCCAGAAGAGTGTGAATCCGAGCAGTTTTTGTTCGATCACGATAACCTTAACGCCACTAGTGCGTTCCTCTTCGAACCTGCTGCTGTTTCTGCGCCCGATAATGACTACGAGTGTTTCACTTTCTCGAACGATCGTAGCCCCTCACCACCCGAGTTTGAATCCTTCGAATTTCCGGATGAGTTACCTGAACCATCCAACTCGGTCGCTTACACTCGTTTCGAACCTTTGCTAGAATCCTTTAAGTTCGAGACCTTCTCACCAATCTTGCCTTCAATCGTTTCACCTCCAATGCTCGAACTCAAGCCTTTGCCATCTCACCTTAAGTACGCTTACTTAGGTGAGAACGAGACCCTCCCTGTTATCATCTCGGCTTCTCGAGCTCCAGAGCAAGAGAAAGCCCTTCTTGCGGTCTTGCACAGTAATAGGCAAGCTTTTGGCTGGTCCATGGCGGACATCAAGGGGATCAGTCCCCTGATCATTGAACATCACATTCATCTGATGGATGATGCCAAACCAGCCAGGGATCCACAAAGGCGACTCAACCCAGTCATGAAAGAGGCTGTGAAAAAGGAAATCGTGAAGTGTCTGGATAGTGGTATCATTTACCCTATCTCTGATAGCCAGTGGGTTAGCCCCATTCACGTTGTCCCCAAGAAATCAGGCATAACGGTCATTACTAACGAGGCGAATGAGTTAATCCCTACTCGCACCCAAACTGGGTGGCGAGTATGCATCGATTACAGAAAACTCAACGCCGCAACGCGGAAAGACCACTTTCCGCTACCTTTCATTGACCAAATGCTTGAACGATTGGCCGGACACGAGTACTACTGCTTTCTTGATGGCTACTCCGGCTATAATCAGATTCCCATCGCCGAAAAAGACCAGGACAAGACCACATTCACTTGTCCTTTCGGCACGTTCGCATATCGTCGCATGCCCTTTTGGTTATGCAATGCGCCCGCTACCTTCCTGCGGTGTATGATGGGAATCTTCTCAGACATGGTGGAGAAATTCCTGGAGATCTTCATGGACGATTTCTCCATCTTCGGCGATTCCTTTAACGAGTGTTTGCTGCATCTTGACGCTGTCCTTACCCGATGTAAGGACAAGAACCTCACATTGAATTGGGAGAAGTGCCACTTCCAGCGGTGTATGACGCATGCCCTTTGGGTTCATATCAGATTTTTGCATTTTTATACCGCCCAATTTTTATCACATTGCTTATCGGTAGGTACTCTTGAGCCGTGTTTGCTAGTCAATTGCAGGATACAGGTTCTCAGCTCTAAACAGTGAAATTCATGGAAAAGCATGACAAATTCCGGATTACTGCCAACAGATAAAACGTGGGTCTCCGCTCTCTATCCGTGTGTTTCCACACACCAGTTTAAGGGACAAAATGGCAAATCGATGTCATTTTCATGCGCAAAGCTCAATGTCAACACAAAATCCAAGAGATCTACGCGGAGCTCGAGGAAATCATGGCAAAAGATCAACATCACATCACCTTTTGTTCTGCTGAAATTCTGGAAATATTATGAAGAGATTCTGGGAAAAAACATATACCACACTGAAGAGTACACAATACCAGGGAAACCCACAAAAAACCACAAGACAAATCACCTAGATGGCTGCGGATCCGCGGCCAATAGGGGGTCTACGCCGCGGATCCGCGGCCGTACGGACTCCTCAAATGATGATGTTTTAAGGGCAGTTTGGTCATTTTATGTAGAGCCAGATTCTTGCCCTAGGTTTCCAGTTCCCTGCCTATAAATAGTCCAAAACTTGCCAAAGCCAAGGGTCCATATTCCTGTATTTAGATTTTAGAATATATGTGTTGTTCTTCTTCCTCCTCTCATCTCTTTTCCATTAAAAACTTGTAGATAGCTTTTGTGAGTGAAGAATGAATAAAGGAGTTCTTGTTCTTAGCATACTTATCTTGTTGTAAGTGTTAATTATATTTTCTTGTATTTTTCATTTGCTAATCAAGTTGTTGTTATTTTTTGTTTGTTTGTTTCTTGTTCTCTTTTTCTTTATCCTTAAAACAACTATGATGCTTAAGCTTGATCCTTGCCAATGTGAGGTCTCAAATAGCAAGTTGTAATCTTCTAACCTCTTTCTTTCTATCTTCCTCTTTTGTTTTATTTTCTTTTCCTTATAATGGGTGAGTAGTTTTCATACTTGTTAGGGTAGGATAAGGAAAGTTTGAGAGAAGGAAATCTCTCTCACTCTTTTCTTTCCCAACATCTTAATTCGGACTCCCGTTAATTGAACCACAATCCGCTCCCTACGGTACCCTATCCTACATGATAGCGGTGATTCCTTAGTGAGACCAGTTGTGGTTGAATTAACCGGAGGTTAAGGCTAAGAGCCAAGAACGGACGGACAAGCACCAAAAGGAAGAACTTAAGCGTTGGAAAGCCTAGCTTATACTCGTAAGTTCCTTCCTAGTCGTGCTAATCGCCGTTGTTGCCGATTACCGTAACACCGATATTAAGAGTGGCAACGAAAGAAGTGAGCGACTCCTAACTCAAACTAACCTAATCCTAACCCTAACAAGCTCTCTTTATATATCATTTTAGCACATAAGTAATCTAAAAACAAACCTGGACATTTGGACTTAACTCGTTAAAGCACATAGAAAATGATTCCCATCTCCCTGCGGACGACTCGTACTCAACCGGCTAGCTACAAGCAAAACCGTCTTCATTGCGGTAATAAACTTAGCACGCAAAAACTCTACCAATCACAGGCCATTAACAGTAGTGACTCTGATAAATGGCTGGATGCTATGCGATTCGAAATGGAGTCCATGTACACCAACAAAGTTTGGACCTTGGATATTGCTCCTCCTGGGGTAAAACCCGTTGGATGCAAATAGATCTTCAGAAAGAATACTGGTGTAGATGGACAGATAGAAACCTATAAGGCTAGACTTGTAGCAAAAGGTTTCTGTCAAAGACCCGGTGTGGACCATGAAGAAACCTTTTCTCCAGTGGATATGCTTAAATCCATTTGGATCCTACTTGCCATTGCTGCCTTCCATAACTATGATATCTAGCAGATGGAAGTAAAAACGGCTATTTAAATAGCATTTTAGAAGAGTGCATTTATATGGATCAGCCGGAGGGATTCATAGACAGTGGGAGCAGCGGGAAGGTGTGCAAGTTGCTTAAATCCATTTATAGATTAAAGCAGGCATCGCGGAGATGGAACATCTATTTGGATGAGATAGTCAAGGAATTTGACTTCATCAAGAACGAGGATGAGCCATGTATATATAAGAAGATTGTAGGAAAAACTGTCGTATTCCTAGTCTTGTATGTGAATGACATTCTCTTGATAGGAAATACCATTCCTATGCTACAATCGATCAAGCTATTTTTGTCACAAAGGTTCTCCATGAAAGACCTGGGTGATGCCTGTTGGATATAGTGCCCTCAAGGAAATTATTGTAATCGTAGGCAGGTGATTATGATGATTGAGGGAGGACCTATACGGGTGGAACCGTCTTACTCGAGATGATATTATGCTATCCGATTTGTCTCTACCATCATGTATATGTATTATGTGGTATTACAGATCACTATTACATGTTGATAGAGCTCATAGGATTCTTCCTTGACTACCAGCATTACGATGGCGATCATATACATGGGAGCTGGGTAGTCCATAAGAACATCCTTAAATGTCCCTAGTCGAGGGGGTATCGAGACTGGGTATCGATACTCCGGAGTTGACTAGTGTGTACTTTTCGATACCCCGACGAGGGGCGGTGGTCGGTCTCACAAGCCATTGGTGTTAGTTAGTCATCTAAGATAGTATACAGGTGCTCATTGGGTTATGAGTTACATTGGACGGACACGCTGGGAATATGCTAAATGGTATTATACCTATTGACAGATAGCAGTTCTCAGATGATATGAGCACAAGTTATTCTGTCGACCTGAGATCGTCATTTATCACGTATAAGTTCCCACTGTGCTTTCATTACTACCCTACCACGGCTCAAAGGAGTCGTGCAAATAGTTTTTAGTTGGGTACAGTCCCAAGCCACATGGAGACAATGAGCGAATCGTCGGGAATTCGTCTCTCCCGGTAATGGGGGTTGATGTCGCGCTGTGCACGGGTGGCCATCACCAGAAATCCTTAGCTAAGGTGGACGAGAATTACTAATTTGGATCAGTAGTTTCTGAGTGGGTGATGGCTTCACACCGACACGATATATCGCGTTATTAAGGGTCTGAATTTATCCATCCCTAGACCCGATATGCGATACTCTTAGACGAAAAGACCTGACTGTACGAAGATTGTCACAAATAGGCTCAGTAGGGGTATGGATGAGTTTGCTCGTCGACCTTCCTTTCGCTCAATACCTGGGCAGCCGTTACGTACAGTTAGTGCCGCTGACGTGCTTCTAGTTAAACCCACTGCCAACATATTGCGAGTCTTTAGAGTCCCACACAGAGGGTTTTTCCGGTTCAGGCGATATGATGTAGATGATGTATGTTAGTACATGCATGTGTCTAATTAAATATGTGTACAGGCTACACGGACTTTAATCGGACGATTGATAATACTAGCGGCTTCGGATTAAGCCGGATTATTAAATCAAGTTTTGATTTAATAATTTATATATATATATATATATATATAATATATATATATGTATTCTAGTATTATTGTTCACTATTCATTTTCTCTCTTGGCTATTCGTATTTTTATACGAATACGCGTATATGTATTTCGATACGTATACCGGGATGTATTCCGTATTTATACAGAATATTTTCTAGAAGTTGGACACCTCATTATATGATTTTCTTTTTAGAAAATCATTTGCAAATGAGGCGGAGGGTGAGGTGGCATGAGCATGGTTGGAGGTTTGTAGAGAGGTATGGCCTTTATTAGTTTATTGTAAAATTTTGTGAGATATTTTTTGCATGGTTGTAAAATTTCAATATGTTCTATTTTCTACATACCACTCTCTTCATTTCTATCTTTCATGCTTGCTCATTTTGCTCATGCCCATGTTTCTTCACCTCCTCCTCCTTCTTCTTTAGTTGCTCACTTGAGCTTTAGAAATGAGAGAAAAAGATAGTGGAAAATTCCTACATCCCCACTCTCCATTGCTAGTGACCTTGGAGTGTGGTTGCTTCGCTAGGCGATGCTGGAGCTTGGATCGTTTCCCTCAGGTGGATTATCTTTAGCAAAGGAGGACCGACTTGCAAGCGCGATCCGGAGCACTTGAAGAAAGCTTGAGGATGTGAGTATGCTACATATAGTAGATTAGTTTAGCTCACTAGGTTTTGTATACAAGTCTTAACTCTTTAGTTCGATTCTATATGTGTACAGGCTACACGGATTTTAATCGGACGGTTGATAATATTAGCCGCTTAGGATTAAACCGGATTATTAAATGAAGTTTTGATTTAATAATTTATATATATATATATATATTTAATATATGTATTCTAGTATTATTGTTCACTATTCATTTTCTCTCTTGGCTATTCGTATTTTTATACGAATACGCGTATATGTATTTCGATACGTATACCGGGTTGTATTCCGTATTTATACGGAATATCTTCTAGAAGATGGACACCTCATTATATGATTGTTTTTAGAAAATTATTTGCAAATGAGGTGGAGGGTGAGATAGCATGAGCATAGTTGGAGGTATGTAGAGAGTTATGGCCTTTATTAGTTTATTGTAAAATGTCGTGAGACATTTTTTGCATGGTTGTAAAATTGCAAGCCGTTCTATTTTCTACATACCGCTCTCTTCATTTCTATCTTTCATGCTTGCTCATTTTGCTCATTCCCCATGTTTTTTCACCTCCTCCTCCTCCTTCTTTAGCTGCTCACTTAAGCTTTGGAAATGAGAGAAAAAGATGGTGCAAAATTCCTACATCCCCACTCTCTATTGCTAGCGACCTTAGAGCATCGGTTGTTTCGCTAGGCGATGCTGAAGCTTGGATCGTTTCTTTCAGGTGGATCATCTTTGGTAAAGAAGGACCGGCTTGCAAGCGCGATCCGGAGAACTTGAAGAAAGCTTGAGGATGTGAGTATTCTATATATAGTAGATTAGTTTAGCTCACTAGGTTTTCTAAATAAGTCCTAGCTCTTTAGTTCGATTCTTAGTTTTGGAACTTTAGCAAACTATAAATTTTTGATATCCATATTGTCTTCTTCTAAAATTAGTCTGCTAGTGTGCCTAAGTTCCCAGCACCTCCTATATTCTGGGGATTAAGATCTATAGAGATAGATCTAAGAGATTTTTGGGACTTTCACAGTCCAGGTACAAGAGGCCATACTAATGAGATTTAGTATGGAAGATTCCAAGCGCGGTAATATACCCGCTTTGCATTGAATCACCCTCTCCAAAGAGATGTCTCCCAAGACTGATGAGGAGAGGGCTCACATGAGCATTATACCCTACGCTTCGGCGGTAAAATCTATAATGTATGTAGTGCTTAGCGTGGTGAGCCGGTATTAGTCAATCCCAGGGAAGAACCACTGGATAGCATTGAAGAACATTCTTAAGTACCTGAGAAGGACTAAGGAATTGTTCTTGGTGTATGGTAATGGGAACCTCCCGGTGGAGTTTTTTACCGACTCGAGCTTCCAAATTGACAAGGATGACAATAAGTCTATCTCGGGTTTTGTATTTACCCTCAACGGAGGAGGGGTCTGTTAGAAGAGCTTCAAACAGGACACCATCGCAGACTCGATGACGGAGGCTGAATACATTGCAGCCAATGATGCTGGAAAAGAAGCGGTTTGAATGAAGAAGTTCATTACTGAACTTGAGCTGGTTCCATCCATTGTTGTCGCAAATACAAATCCATTGTTGATCTAATACTTTTGTATTGCGACAATAATGGGGCTATGGGTTTAGTGAAGGAACCACGGTCTTATCAAGAATCCAGACATATCTTAAAGCTGTATCACCTGATCAGGCAGATCGTAGATGTCACACCCTACTCCCAACACAGACGGTATTGTCCGCTCTGGCCGAAGCCACACGGTTTTGTCCTTCGGAGCGAATTGGATCCGAGTAGGGGCCATTTCCCAGGAGGTCACCCATCCCAGGATTTCCCTAACCCGAGCATGCTTAACTACAAAGTTTTCAAGCTCCTTTAGTTATAGTTCACTCAGAAGGCGCCTCTGTATATCAGTGGAATCATTCCATTTATAGTTCTCGGATTTGCCCTCTTTCGGAATGTATTCTGAAAATTCCCCATTGTTTTACGGTTGGTTCCCATGTATATCCTGTATAAATGGGTATATCGGATATTACATTCTACCCCACTTAGAACAACGGTTCGTCCTCAAACTATAGACCTATTATTGAGGGACCAACTCTGATACCATAATGTCACACTCCACTCCCAACACAGACGGTATTGTCCGCTCTGGACGAAACCGCACGGTTTTGTACTTCGGAGCGAACTGGACTTGAGTTGGGGCCACTTCCCATGAGATCACCCATCCCAGAATTTCCCTAACACGAGCACCCTTAACTACAGAGTTTTCAAGCTCCTATAGTTCCAGTTCACTCAAAAGGAGCCTCTGTGTCTAGGAGTGGATTCATTCCATTTATAGTTCTCGAATTTTCCTTCTTTCGGAATGTATTCCGAAAATTCCCCATTGTTTTACGGTGGGTTCCCGTGTATATCCTATATAAATGGGTATACTGGATATTACAGTAGATCGCCGGAAGATCGAGCTTCGGAGAGTAGACGCAAAAGAGAACACGGCGGATCTATTCACCAAGGCCCTCTCTCAAGTTCAGTTCGAGCGACTTTTTGAGATGTTAGGTATGCGATACGCCAACAACTTCCCCTAGTGCAGATATTGGGTACTCGATACGCCAATATATGGTCTTAGTGCAAGTGGGAGATTGTTGCATATGTATGCCCTAGAGACCATTATTGTATGTATCCACCGCTGCCGGTCCCAAGTCCGGATGAGAAAGGGTGAGGGTTGTGGTAGGCTTGTGACAGCCAACGTAAAACTTTGTCACATTCTATGACATGAACCATAATAAGAATATCGTTGGGGCATCCCCTACTCAGCGACGCGCTACATCGTATCTCGGGTGCAGTGTTAAGTATGCAAAGGCTTCTAGGTCGTCGTCCAGAAACGGCGCACTACATCGGACCCCGGGTGTAGTGACAAATAAGGAAGGGTCGTCGTCCAGAAACGGTGTGCAACATCGGACCCAGGGTGTAGTGACAAATAAGCAAGGGTCGTCGTCCAGAAATGGCGTGCTACATCGGATCCTGGGTGTAGTGACAAATAAGCAAGGGTTTCATAGGATCCGTCTAACTTCCTGGCATATAGGTTCCCTTACGGGTAGACTAATAGAATTAGTGGAGGTGATGATTAGGAGGAGAGTTGGTATTATGTGTTTGCAAGAAACTAAGTGGGTAGGTGAAAAGAGTAGAGTCATAGAGCATTGGGGTTATAAGCTTTGGTATACGGGTAGAGATAAAAATCATAATGGGGTAGGCATAATCATAGATAGACGATTGCTTGAGGATGTAGTTGAGATCAGGAGAAAAAGTGATAAAATTTTACTGGTTAAGCTTATTCTAGGTGGAGAGATCCTTAATGTTATTAGTACTTATGCACCACAGATAGGTCTTGATGACGCCAGTAAGCGTCTATTCTGGGAGGATTTAGACGAGATGGCGTAAAGTATACCTAGTGGAGAGAAGTTATTTATTGGTGGTGATCTTAATGGACATGTAGGTACTAGTCGTAGTGGGTTTGATAATCCATGGAGGTTTTGGTTTTGGACAAAGGAATGAAGTAGGTGACTCGATTCTAGATTTTGCCTTATCTTATGACTTGATCTTAGCAAACACCTGGTTTAGGAAAAGAGAGTCCCACCTTATCACTTTTAAGAGCGGATCAAGTGCTAGTCAAATAGATTTTTTTCTGACGAGAAGAATAGATAGAGGTTGTTGTATCGACTGTAAGGTAGTGCCAAGTGAGAGTGTAACCACTCAACATAGACTTTTAGTTTTAAATTTTCGATTTAGAAGAGAACCTAGGAAGATTAGACGTAAGGTAGAGCCTAGAATTAAATGGTGGCGATTGAAAGAAGTTAACCAAAAGGCTTTTATAGATCGTGTATTCCAAGAAGCGGATTGGCAGTCGGAAGATGATTCAGACAGAACATGGAACAAAATGGCTAGTTGTATCAAGAAGGTAGCTAGAGATCTACTTGGTGAGCCGAGAGGTGGTGCTCCACCATCTAAGGACACATCATGGTGGAATGAAGAAGTAAAGGCTGCAATTAAAATTAAAAGCGATTCTTATAAAGATTTAAAGAAAAGTAGAGATGTGGAGAGATTTGAGAAGTATAAAATGGCTAAAAAGAAAGTTAAGAAAACTGTTCGGGAAGCTAAATCTAAGGTCTACAAGGAGGTGTATGAGAAATTAGACACTATAGAGGCTGAAAATGATATATACCGGATTGCTCGGATGCGAGAAAAGAAGACTAGAGACTTATGTGTGGTGAAGTGTGTCAAAAATGAAAATCAGAAGGTTTTAGTTCGAGATGAGGATATCAAGGAAAGATGGAGAGATTATTTTGATAAATTGTTCAATGAGAACTTTACTAAGAATTTGGATGGATTTGTCATTCAATCTCAAGATATAAACCGTGATTTCATGTGTAAAATAAGACTACTTGAGGTTAAAGAAGTTTTGAACAGAATGAGTTTAAGAAAAGCAGTTGGTCCTGATGGGATTCCTATCGAGATTTGGAGATGCTTAGGGGAAATAGGCGTTAAATGACTGACAGATCTGTTTAATAAGATTTGGCAGACAAAAAAGATGCCAAATGAATGGAGGAAAAGTATCCCTGTACCTATCTACAAGAACACGGGTGACATTCAAAGTTGCTCAAACTACCGTGGAATAAAACTTTTGTGTCACACCATGAAACTTTGGGAGAGAGTGATTGAACATGGGCTAAGGAATGATATTAAGATAACAGAGAACCAGTTTGGGTGCATGCCTGGACGATCGACGACAGAGGCTATTCATTTCCTTCGTCAACTTGTCGAGCGTTTTCGAGAAAGGAGAAGAGATTTGCATATGATATTTATTGATTTAGAAAAAGCGTACGACAAGGTACCTAGAGAGGTATTATGGGGGACAATGATGAAGAAGGGGGTCCCCGTCAAGTATATTGACATGATCAAGGATATGTACGATGGAGTAGATCAAGGATCTGCATTAAGTACATTCCTGTTTACCATCGTGATGGATGAGCTTACTAGAACTATCCAAGATGAGGTACTTGGTGTATGCTATTCGCTGATGATATTGTTCTAGTAAATGAGATGAAAGACGGGTTAATGCCAAATTGGAATTATGGAGGCAAACATTAGAATCTCGGGGATTCAGATTGAGCAGGTCCAAGACAGCATATATGCATTGCAAATTTAGTAACCAGAGAAGTCAAAACCATATTGGTATAACATTGGAAGGGCAAGAGATATCACCGAGCGACCAGTTTAGATATCTAGGTTCCATCATCCAAAAGAATGAGGAGATCGATAGTGATGTTAATCAAAAGATCCAAGCTGGTTGGTTGAAATGGAGGAGTGCAACAGAGATTTTGTGTGATCATAACTTTCCGTTAAAATTGAAAGGGAAGTTTTATCGGAGCGCTATTCGGCCTGCCTTATTATATGGTACAGAATGCTGGGCTCCTAAAAAGCATCATACACAGAAGATGCACGTAGTGGTGATGCACATGCTTCATTGGATGTGCGGTAACACTAGAAAAGATAATATGCGAAATGAGGATATTCGTGCAAAAGTTGGTGTAGCACCTGTGGAGGAGAAGATGCGGGAAAACCGGCTAAGATGGTTTGGTCATGTGTGACGCAGACCTATGGAAGCACCGGTTCGACGAATAGATACTCTCGATATGGGCAATGGCAAAAGGGCAAAAGGGAGACCGAAGAAAACATGGATGTAGGTGATACAAAACGATATGGTTGCCAAAGGACTCAATGAAAGTATATTGTTCGATAGGAGTGAGTAGAGGCGGAGGATTCATGTGCTGGACCCAGCGTGATTCTCATGTTGGTTCATGTAGCCTACCCCATATGCTTGGGACAAAAGGCTCAGCTGTTGTTGTTGTTGTTGTTGTTGTTGTTGTTGTTGTTGTTTATAGGTAGGTAGATAGATAGATGCTTGGACATATGTATGTACAGGAAAATCATGCTCGATATGATAGTATGCTATTTGGTTTGTTTTTATCTTAACATGTGTATATGTTTTACTTGTTATTATGTATCTCTAATATATGCTGATAAAGCCCATAGAATTATTGCTTGACTATCAGCGTCGAGACTGGGCATCGATATTCCAGAGTAGACTAGTGTATGCGTTTTTACACCCCGATGAGGGGTGATGGTTAGTCCCACAACCATTGGTCTTTGGCACCTAAAATCATATGCAGGTGCTCACAGGAGGTGAGTACACTGTACGGACTCGCTGAGAACTTCTAGATGTTATTATACCTATCGTCAGATAGCAGTTTTCAGGTGACATGAGTACATGTTACTCTTTAGACCTGAGATCGTCATTTATCTCGTGTGAGTTCCCACTGTACTTAGATTACTACCCTACCATGGCTCTACTAAGTCGTGCAAACATGTTTTAATTGGGTACAGTCCCGAATTACATGGAGGCAGTGAGCGATTCTTAGGGATTCATCACTCCCGGTATAGGGAGTCGATATTGCACTATGTTCGGTTGGCCAGCACCATAAGATCTTGGCCAAGGCAATTGAGATTTACTGATAGTTAGATCAGTAGTTTCTCGGATTGGTTCTGATCCAAATCGACATGAACTATCGGGTTATTAGGGTCTAATGTTTGCTACCCCCTAAACCCGGTATGTGATACTCTTAGATAAAGAGACCGGACTGTACGAAGATTGTCACAGATAGGCCGAGTAGGGGTTCGGATGAGCTTGCTCGTTGGCCTTCCTTTCTATAGATACTCGGGTAGCCGTTACATACAACTAGTGCCGCTGATGTGCTTGTGGTTATGGATTTATCCAGTAACTCACTGTCGGCGTTCTATCAAGTCTTTAGAGTCCCACACAGAGAGTTTTCTTGGTTCATGCGAAATGATGTAGTGGCCGTATTTTGATACATGCAGAGTTCCGATTAAATACGTATACTAGCTATTCGGACTTTAATCGGGATGATGTTAATACTGGCCGGCTTAGGATTAAGCCGGATTATTAAATCAAGTATTGATTTAATAATTTACATATATATATATATATATATATATATATTTCGATATGTATATTCTAGATTTATATTCATTGTATTTTACTATCTCTTTGGGTATTCGTATTTTGATACGAATACGGGTATATATACACGGGTATGCATTCTAGTATTTATACAAGTATACATTCTAGAAGTAGGACATATCATCTTGCTTTTTATATTTTGATTAATAATAGAATTGAGGTGTAAAGGTTATGTAAGGTGAGAATGGTGAGAAAGATACTTGAATAGGATTGACAAATGAATTGTATATTCATTTGTGCAAACTATTCAAACATGGCTACCATATGATATTTGCAAAAATCTTTTCACAAAACCATGGCTTGGATTTTCTCTCACTTAATTTTTTCATTATCACCATTTTGTTCTCTCTTCTCACTTAACTCCTCCTTCTTCTTCCTCTTTTCTTGCATTCTCATGAGTTGAGAATCAAAAAGAAGAAGAGGTAGAAAAATACTTGAACCCTTCACTACATCTCTAAACACTCTAGATTAGCAATCTAGGGTCTTTAGTTGCACCACTTGATTGTTTGTGTGGAGCTAGTGCCTTGAACCATATCTCTCGGGTGGATCATCTTCAACAAAAGAAGACCGGTGATCAAGCTCGATCCCGGAGTCCCAAGAAGCTAAAGAAGAGATTTTGAAGGTCGAAGGAAACAAATCTTTTTGGTATAATCTCTTTCCATAGTAGATAAACTCTTTGTAGTTTTCTAGTTTATGTGTTTGGTTAAGATTTTAGGGTTTAAAGTTTCTAGGGCCTCTCGAATTTTCGTTTTTCATTCTGCAAAGGCCGCGGTTGTAGCGGCAAGGGCACTAGGAACTATACCAATGATATCTTCTGTTTTGACTTCCTTTAGAGGGGCAGTTTCGGGCCATCTAGAGAAGTAATTAGTGGCGGCCAATGTGAACCTATGCCCTTTAGACGACGGAGGATCAATTGGGCCAAATATATCGGTGCCCTACATTTTGAATGACCATAATGCCATGGTAGGATGCAGCGGATTGAGATACTTGTGTATGAAATTGCCATATATTTGACAGAGGTGACATTTCTTCATGTATTCTTCACAGTCCTTTCATGGTAGGCCAGCAATATCCTAGCCGCTTAATTTGAAGGCATATTTGGGGCCAGACTGGCGTGCCCTACAGACACCAGAATAGACTTCTTTCATGAATTTTTAGGCTTTGGCTGAGGACAGACATCTGAGCCATAGCTGGTCATATGATTTTCGGTATAGCGTATCATTTACGAACACAAACTGGAGAGCTCTCTTCTTCAGCTGGACTCTTACAGATTTTTCTTCTAATAGCTTATCTTATCGGAGATACTCTATAAAATGTTCTCTCCAATTAGGCTCTTCTTTAATGACCAGGGTTTCTTCAACAGGAAATTTTTATTGTTCTAGTCTTTCTTCAGGAATGGAAGTTGGCGGTAAAATTTTCCGATTTCAAACTGAAATTAAAATTTCATCCATGTCGGGATCCGCCAGTTCTTTAGCTAAGCGAGCGAGTACGTCAACTTTTCCATTCAATGCCTTAGGAATTCTCATCAGTTCAATGTAGATAAATTGTTTCATGAGTTCCACAACACGGTTTCTATATCGAGCCAACTCGACCTTGTATATTTTGTATTCGCCACTCACTTGGTTGAAGACTAGCCGGGAATCTCCGTAAACACGTAGCCGTGTCTATAGTGAGCACGAGACCAGCTATTAGCACTTTATAATCAGCCTCTCTATTTGTGCGAGGCTCGGTGAGAGCGAAAGAACATCGTAGGGTCCCCATTGATGGTGTGATGAACACAATTCCTATCCTTTCTTTTATCCATGGGATGCTTACACCTGTTCTTCGGGTAACTTACAATTTAACGGCGACCCTTCAGGTATGGGATGAGCAGCGAGGAAGTCAGCCAGGGCTTGCCTTTTTATTGCCTTTTGGGGAGTATATATTATGTCAAACTCGAGCAGCATGACAATCTATCTGAACATCCTACCCGTCAAATTTTCCTTTGTCTTGAGATATTTCAGCGTGTTGATCTTAGAGATCCGCATAACCCAGTGAGCGGGAAGATAGTGTCTCATCTTCTTTACGGCAAATATTAGAGCCAGTAAGTGCTTTTCTATTAGGGGTAATTGTGCTTAGTCTCGACCAATGTTCAGCTGAGACAGTAGAGAGAGTTTTCTTTTACCTCCTCGTTATTTTGGGCGAGGAGCGCACCGAGTGATCCTTTTAGTGCAGCAGTGTAGAGGATCGATGGTTTGTTTGGAATAGGAGCAGTGAACACTAGGGGCTGCAATAGGTATTTCTTGATGTTTCTGAACGTATCTTGACATTCGATGTCCCAAACGAAAGGAGCATCTATCTTCATGAGCATTGAGAAAGGCTGACATCTTCCGGATAAGTTTGAAATGAACCTCCGTATATAAGTGAGCTTTCCCTGAAAGGATCTTAGCTGCGTCAAATTCTTTGGGGGGCATCTCCATGATTGCTTTTATCTTTGATGGGTCAATTTCGATCCCTCGATGTCGGACTGTAAAGCACAGGAATTTTCCTGATGAAACCCCGAAAGCGCATTTCAGAGGATTCAATTTTAGATTGTCCTCTCTCGGGCTTGTGAAGACAATTCGGAGATCTTGGATGTGATTGGTTTCAGCTTTAGTTTTGAATACCAAATCATCAACTTATCATTCAACGACTTGATGAATTAAGTCATCAAAAATCTTCATCATCACTCTTTGATATGCGGCGCCCGCGATTTTCAGTCTAAACGGCATGACCTTGTAGCAGTATATGCCGATCGGGGTTCGAAATACGGTGTGTTTCTCATCTTAGGGCAACATTTTGATTTGGTTGTATCCAGGCGAACCATTCATGAAGGTGAACAGCTCATAGTTAGAGATGTCATCGACCATCATTTCCATCATCAAGAGTGGAAAATCATCTTTAAGGCATGCCTTGTTGAGCTCCCTGAAATCGACATAAACTCGGATCGGCCCATTTTTCTTCTTTACTGGGACAATGATGTTGGATATGTATACCCTAGAGGATTTTATTGTATAGGATGTTGGGGGTATGTATGTACAGGACAATCTTGCTCAATATGATAGTATACTATTTGGTTTTCCTTTATCTTAACATGTGTATATAATTTACTTATTATTTTATATCGCTTATACATGTCGATAAAGCCCTTAGCGTCCTTGCTTGACTACCAGCGTTGTGATGGCAATCATACTTGTGGGAGCTGGGTAATCTATAAGCACATCCTTAAATGTCCCTAGTCGTGAGAGTATCGAGACTGGGCATCGATACTCCAGAGTAGACTAGTGTATACATTTCTAGGCCCAGACGAGGGGCGATGGTTGGTCCCGCAGCTATTGGTGTGATGCACTTAAGATTGTATACATGAGCTCACTGGGGGTGAGTACACAGACTCGCCGAGAACTGGCTAGATGGTATTATACTTATCGTTAGATAGCAATTCGATGGTGACATGAGTACAGATAGTCTGTCGACCTGAGGTCATCATTTGTCTCATATGAGTTCCCATTGTGCTTTAATTACTACTCTACCATGGCTATATTGAGTCATACAAACAACTTTTAGTTGGGTATAGTCCCGAGCCATATGAAGGCAGTGAGCGATTGTTGGGAATTCGTCTCTCCCGGTATAGGGAGTCGATGTCGCGCTGTGTTCGGTTGGCCAACACCATAAGTCCCTGGTCAGGTCGGATTGAGAATTACTGATAGTTAGATCGGTAGATTTTCGGATGGTCTTGAGCAACATTGGTACGACTTGTCAGGTTATTAGGGGTCTGACATTTTCCACCCCTAGACCCGGCATGCGATACTCTCAGACAAACATACCGTACTGTACGAAGATTGTCACGGACATGCCCAGTCAGTGTTCGGATGAGTTTTCTCGTCGTCCTTCTTTTCGACAAGTACTTGGGTAGCCGTTACGTACAGCTATTGCCACTGACGTGCTTGTAGTTAAACCCACTTCCAGCATACTGTCGAGTGTTTAGAGTCCCACATAGAGGGTTTCCCTGGTTCAGGCGAAACGATATAGAGGCCGTATAATTTTACGTGCAGAGTTCCAATCATATACGTGTACTAGCTATACGAATTTTGTTCGGACGGATAATACTAGTGGGTTTAGAATTAAGCTGCATTATTGAATCAAGTTTTGATTTAATAATGATCTAGTATTATATTATTGGATTGTTTTATCTCTTGGTATTCGTATTTTTTTAGTGCGAATTCGGATATGTATATACGGTTTAGGTATTCTTGTATTTATACTAGAATGCTTCTAGAAAAAGACACCTCATTATGTATTTTTCTATTTATTGTAAATGGAAAATGAGGTGGAGGGGTGAGGTAGATTTAAGCATGGCATGAAACATAGCTATATGTTTTATTTATTCATTTGTGATTACTATTCGAGCATGGCTACTATGTTTTATTTGGAAAATGAAATGCTTGATAGTTTTTGACTTAGCCATTCTTCATTTATTCTAAACTTGCCATTCTCTCTCCTCCTTGCTCTCTTCTTCTTCCTCAAACCCTAACCCTCTCATGAGTTGAGAAACATACGGTATTTGAGATAAAATTAATCTAATTAACACTCTATATCTTCTAAACTACCTAGATTAGCAAACTAGGTATTTTAGATACCCCACTTTTGAGGTTGGAGATTGAATCAAAGACTCTCGGGTGGACCCTCTTCGACACGAGGAGGCCGAAAACCAAGCTCAATTCCGACGGACAAGGAGCTTAGGAAGAGGATAAAGAAGACCCGAAGGACGTGAGCATATAGGTATAATCACTTTCACAGTAGATTAGAACCGTATAAGGTTTATGGTTGTTTTGGGGAGATTAGTCGATGTTGCTTACTTAAAATTGTTTTTTGTAAATTTTGCCTCTCTACAAACCCTGTGAAGTGTGCGATATTGACGTACATGCTATCAGAGCCACTCCATAAGCCTTAGATAGCTTTTAGCGACGTTGGAAATCCGCCGTTTTTGTTGCGCACGAACTGCCGACAAAAATAGTCCCCAAAATTGAAGTTTTGAGATGTTTGCACACCCCATGGGCTCAAGGTTTGAACCAAGAAGCTGCAGATGAAGCATGGGTACTCAGGGGATACCTCGAGGGGACCGAAGGTCGGACCCACCCCCAAGACCACCACAAGGCGGTCTTGGGGGTGGTGACCGGAGAGCACCCCAATAGGGTGCTCTAGGGTCTGCCTACCCCATGGGGCCATCTCGTGGTGCCCCCTGGGGGTGGGTACCCCCTTATGCCCCCGAGTCGACAGTTAATTTATTCCCTTTCACCTCCGTGAAGATTTGAACAGGTTTCGAGTTTGTTTCGACTCCCGGATTTGTTTAAAACGAATTTTGGGGATTTTAGTGGACAGATTTTCATGTCTTGGAAAATTAGTTTCATTCACTAATTGTGCGTGGAATTCTAATGTCGTGGTTTTCTTTACTTTCTTTGTGATACGTATATGTGTTCTTAAACAACTTCTAATCGCTATACAATGATTAGAAGGGGTTGCACATATCTTGTGATGTTCGGTTGCGAATGGTTTCATGGATCGTCGTGTGAATGGCCCAATGTGAATTTAGATGTGAGTGGATTTTTTTGTAATTCATGTAATTATTGATGTATACTCTTTTACTGGGGCACATTCGGGTGAGGATGTAGTCAGCGGCTGTATATTATTTTTCATTTTCGCATCTAGGATTGACCCACGAAGGAGTGCATAAGCTACCGGGTTCTAGGATTTAGTGGGTGGCCATATTGAGGAGTCGAGACCCGGGTCATCCAATTCTAGGATTGGCGGGTAGTTTGCCGCACTCGTAGGGCTCTAAGATTATTCACATTCGGCTATTTACATGAACGTGGAGGACTGTGTTTCAAAGCTGGCTCAATGAAATGCAAATGTTCCTAGTTGATCCATTTTTCCATTCTCTGTGTTGCTTTTATCTGTCTGTATTGCTTATCATGCTTGTGATGGATATATATATATATATGTATGTATGTATGTATGTATGTATGTATAAATAAATGTTGTATATGTTTTGCATCTGCGCTGGTCCAGCCCCCGCTCTACGGTTAGTTAAGTAACCTAACGGTGTATGACGGGGCCACATGGCGAATGCGGGTGGCATATACGTACATTCTATTTTCGTTCTTTTTCTGGTGTGATAAGGTTAATTGATGGGACCGCATTATTCTCAATTAATGCAAAGTAATAAACCTAAAATTTGACGTTGTTGGAACAATTGCAAAATCACTTGGTTTTCTTCAAAAACAACTTTCAAAAGCGAGGCTTAAACCACTCCTTTTCAAAAGCTATTCGGTTCCTTCAACTATAACGAGTTCATTACGTTCACGGCTTTCGTCAAAACCAGCTGTAGCCCTCCGTCTTTTCAGATAGGTATCAACTAGTATTCATGTTATGTGTTTTGACCTTCGCCAAGGCATAGTATTTGGTAGCTAGTAGGTGCTTATCTGTAGCATAGACAGATGCATTAATTTAGGATAGGCGTACAACTGTTTTGACCTTCATTAAGGGCTTATACGAATAGGTCAAGATTAATATGGACAATGACGGGTTGAACCTGACTTGCGACTTATGATATTTTGACCTTCATCAAGGTTATAAGCGCTCGGGGGAAAAACTACATCGGGAGTTTCAAACATACAGGAAACTTGCAAGTGTTGCATACCTTCTGGAGTGTGGTAGTTTTGGTAGGCTTCCTTCAAAATTATTACACAATGATAGTTGGGTCCGATCATACTGTGAGTATCAGCTACTCTTCAGGAGAGTTTTTCACTTTGCAATTAGCTAATCAAGTAGGTCTCCAGAAAGGTGTTAACGGGGCTACGCCTCTGGGAAAACAAGGTTATTTAATTAGGTCCGTGCGAAAGAATGGGGCACCTCCCTCCGAAGTACCAACACTAGCCTGACCGAAAGATAAGCGAACTTGTTGGGCGTGGTTAATCCTGATTAATTCTTCTTTTAGGGTTTGAAGGAGAATTGGAGGAATCAGTGGAAGCCATCCTGTTTAGATAAACTAATAACCAATCTAAACTTGCAAGAGCATATGCTGAGTGTTTCTTTTCTCTCTCTTTTAATTGCAGCAACCATGACGGGACTTAAGCTTATATTTGATAAAAATAAATTGACTGGGCCAAATTACAAAGACTGGTTAAGGAACGTCCATATGGCCCTTACTTATGATAAGCTTGCATATGTCCTTATGGCTAATGCCCCCTGTTCCAGGTCCAAAATCCTCGGTCGAGGACATTGAGGTCCGTAAGACTTGGGATCTGGATTGCGTGAGAGCTAAGTGCCTCGTGCTGGCCTCCATAGATAATGAACATCAGAGACAGCACAAGAAGATGGACCTTGCTTCTATCTTCTTCCGTACCGAAGATTTATATAGAGAGCAATCTCGTATTGTAAGATACAAGACCTCAATGAAATTGTTTCAAGAAAGATTGGCTATCAGATCATCTATTGGGGACCACGTCCTGAAGATGATTACTCTCATTGAAGAGCTCGCAGACCTGAGGACTATGTTGGAGAATGAGTTGTATAACGACTTAATTCTACAGTCCCTTCCTTCCACCCATACCCAATTTGTATTGAACTTCAATATGCAAAAGACGGAAGTTAAACTTCCTGGGCTCCTCAACATGTTGAGGGTGGCAGAGGGCACCTTGAAGAAATCCAAGAAAACACCCGCTCTATTTGTCGGGGAATCGTCTTCCTCTAAATTCAAGCTTAAGGCCAAATGGAAGAAGAAGAAGGCCCGCACCAAACCAAAAGGAGGTGTGCAGAAGGTGAGGGGTAAGAGAAAAGATAAGTGTCACGACCCGAAAGTACGGAACGTGACCGGCACTTAGATTACGAAGCGTCTAGAGGCGCCACGTAACCTAAGTAAGCCGAAGCCCAGAAATCTAAACCATGAAAAAGAAGAAGAAGCAGTAAAAGAAAACATGAAGGAATAAGTTTAAAACATCAGCAAATTTTCCCAAAAATTTCGGCAGAGTCTCCTCTATAAAAACTGGCCCCCAAACGGGTACAACAAATATAATATACATAAACAACAATAAAAAGCATCCCCAAACGGGAGCTAGCATCAACGCCAATAGGCGGAAACAACCACAACAGGCACAATAATATACAACGCCAAAGGGCGAGGCTCAAAACTCAAAAGAAAACAAAACCACCAGATCAGAATAATACATGCGCGACTCTAAGGTCGAAATAAAAGACTGGTCCAATAAACTTATCAAGTAATACAAGTATGGTTGATGGAGCTTACTAGATACAAATGAAAGAATAAAAAATATAATGGTGGTTCAGATACAAGTGAACCAACCTACCGTGCAAATCACCCTAAAGAAAAGATGTGCCAGCAAACTGCCAGGGAAACCTGTACATCGAACCTGTAATAAAATTTGGCACAACGGGGGTGAGTTGCCAACTCGTGAGTAGAAGACATCTACGAAAAGAAATCGAATGCACGACGCTATCCTAGGTCATAATAATACACTACTATATCCCAAACATCTAGTAATAGCAGGGTAATACTACGTGTAAGTGCAAATACTCCGTGTCGTGTCAGTGCCTCATATAGTACTATGTCATATGAATGGATATGCATGTACCACGAATGTAAAATAAACAAATCCTGAAATCCAGGTATATCTGTATAAGAAATCTTTAGCTGTTATCATATTAAAGTGTGTATAAGCATCTGAAATCTCAACAATGAAATCCATGGAAATCCGTGTCAAGCATCGACACAACACATATAATCTCAAGTCTCAATATGTCGGGCTCCGTCAGTCCGGATCGGCCCATATCATCAAATCTCACGACAACGGTCGGTATCCTCCGGATATCCGCCGCGCCAGACATCACCGGTAGGTAGTCTTCCCCTGCCAGGCTCATCGTCTACAACTCGATCTTCTTGCCCCGGGGTACCATACCGGGCCCACCATGTACCCGAGACGGTTCATCCACTCCTCGAATCGGGTCTCGAAATCCAACAGAAAACATGAAATACTCATGGTGGACGACACATACATCACGAGAAAACCGCATCTTATTTTAAAAAGAGAAGAGGAGAGAGAGAGAAGTTTTTATATATTTTTGCGGTTTTCCCCAAAAATCCAGAATTCTTATAGAAATCCAAATCTCAAAATCATGAGTAAGTATATGATAAGTGTCGGCATATGCCCATAATACTGCATGATAACATGAAAATATGAATGCATGAATGTCTAAGCAATAAATATCATGTCTGTACTAATGTCAGAGAAAAATCACAATATTATAGCGGTCTAGTTGTTAACTGATTCTATCCATAAAAGTCAATATGATCTAAAGTGTACGTGACATAGCAATTACCGATGATGATGTGTGTGAGCCGGCAAATAAGTGTGCGTGGAATATGCGCATCATCGGTAATAGTGCTGGTGTCCTAACAGGTAAAGTTTATACTGATTATAGCAACATATAAAAGAACATGCACCATGATAATTACAGTATGAATGTAAATACAGATGTGCATTATCCACTCCTCTGCGAGATACGAGTACAACTACCACTATGTGAGTCGAACCTAAACCAGTGTCCATCTAACATCCTAAGGAACTAAACCTAATAGACTAGTCAGTAAGAAACTAGAGTCTACCTAAGGTCTGAATCAATATCTCTAATAGTCGGCGATCCCGCCTCAATAGCGTCACGTACGTAGTACGGCTTCCTCGGATCAAGAGTGCGGATCAATCATCAAATCTAAGCCTCGTACGGTAAAATCCATCGTACGACATCCCAATATCGGGGTACGGTCAAGTATCTCCTAGGTGTCTCCTCATTCGTATAATGTCATCATCAACACATCTCATGATCAAGGTGCTAAACTGTGATCGCATACATCAATCATATATCATTGCCATCATGATAAGCATCATTAGTTTATCCTCAGAAATATCATGTCATATGTATCATATTGTGATTAAGTCATACTTATATGATATCGGCATCAGGTCACACCAATATAATGTCGTAATCAAATTATACATATATCATATCGTGATCAGTCACAAGTTACAGTCCGGATACTATTCTAGCGTCCCATGTACATCAATATCACCACCACTCTTTATAATTTATATATTCATGTTCATTATCTCATTCTCTAATGATCCGCTAACACTTTAATACGACTGTATAGCCAAGAATTACGGCATCAAGCCCAGTTACATTGTTTCATCATACCTCAGATATCATATCACATCAATAATCCCATATACGTGTTGTATATATATATATACACCTATACCTAGTTTTATATAAATACACACATATACGTATACTCCATGTCGAGTTTTAGTGCGTGCGTGTGTGTTTCTATCAGAAACCTACGAACCTCTCCCAAAGTATTCATCCTCAGGTATGGTTTTCCTAAATCAGTCTAGTCCCGTCTAGGGTCATTACTAGGGTCCTGCTCAGTAAGAATCTAGGGTCACATTGGGTTTTCCTAATGTCAATAAGTACTATTCCTATTCTACGTTGCGGGGGTGCTAAACGCCATCCACCCGACTTCCCCCCGTAGATATACATCTACTCACCTGGTCCATGTCTGCCGAAGACAATGTCGCCATCCTCCTCTTCATCGCCCGCAGTCCACGTGAGGGGTACCTAGACGCAAACATATAAATAGCATCGTAAACTGAATCACATACGAAAGTCAAACGATACAAGGAACAAGCATAGGTTAAAACCTATGTCCCGTCCACGCAAAAGCACCAAATATCACTCGATATCGGTGTACAAACTCCGATGGATCGAGATAAACATTAACAAATAACTCATAGTTTTAAAACACATTACTTATATTATAAAACATGATTAAATCCATCGAAACCCTAAAATCCATCAAATCGCCCGATTTCGTACAACCCGAAAATGCCAATTTACCGTTTTTCATCAAAACTTGACATTTAAATGAAACCAATGGTTATAAAACTCATTAAATAGCATAACTAGACTATACAACCCCTTACTTTATTTTTATTACACAATTTTGCATTTATTTGAAATTTCTAGTTTGCAACTTTTAACAATTTTTAACATTTTTCAAGCAAAATACCACAATTCCACCACAAAACGTGATTTTTCATGAATTAATGTATTAAACCATAATTCATAATGATAATGATTTAATGAAACCATAAATTATATTTTTAATCACATTTATTTAGAAATTTCTAAAATCTAGTTTACAAAATTAGCAATTTTTTATCACCATTTATCAATTAACCATAGAAACTAGCAATCAAACTAAGTTTTTCTTTCCATTAACATGCTGATATTTCCACTAAAACTATAATCCAATGATAACAACCCAAATTAGAATTTTATATTAACCACAACCACATTTTGCAAAAACCTAGTTAACTAAATTCCTAATTTAAAACAATTTTTGAATAACAATTTGTTAAGCAATAACCATGCAAGATTTCCTAATACTAAAAGTGTTAAACTAACTACTATAACCCTAATTAATTATTAAAAATCATAACTTGAATTTAGAACCCTAGCTTGCATTTTAAAAAAAAGAACATAGAATTAATTCATTAAATCTAATTAAGCTTAAATGAACATCTAAAACAATAAATCAAAAGAAGGAAATTATACCTCCCAAAATATGAAATCCAAACAAGAAATGAGCCTCCAAAATGCATGCCTTCCATCACCAAATTTCATATAAAAATGAGCAAGGAATAAAGAGTATGAAATAAATAGGATTTTGTGGAATTTTAATAGAATTTTTGATGTATTTTTAATGAATTTTGATTAAAAGTGAGGTGGGAAGGGGGGGGGACAGCCATGGGGGGTTGTGGCCAGCCCTAGAGAGGTGAGGGAGAGAAAGAAGAGAGTGGGAAAAGTGTGTAGAAGTTTCAAGAGAAGAAACATCAATAAAAGTCTTTTCATGCTTTATTTATTTATTTATTTATTTCTTTACTATAGCAACTCAAGAAAGCTCTAGAAAATAGGAAAAATTTGCAAATAAATTTTGCATGATACACACTAATTTCTAATATGCCATGGTTCATTTTTGCAAATTAAAACCATTTAAATTTGTAATTTACACTAATTTAGTGTAAAAATAAAGCTTATGTTAATATTTAAAATAATTAATTTAGGAAAAATATTTTATTAAACTAAAAATTTATAAGTGGATAAATAAACACCATTTACTAGTAATTACATAATTAAAATATGTATTTTTGAAATTATAATGAAAAACAATCACGGTTTAATTTTACGAAAAATACATTTTACTTTACCGAAATTCATAAAATTCACTTAAAATTTTTTATTCATTTAATTATTTATTTAATTATTTTTAAAACATTACAATATTCCCCCCTTTTAGAAATTCTGTCCCCGAATTTAAATTAAAACTCCCCCTCCAAATATTAAAACATTTAGCAAACACTCAAATCGTCGGGGCTCCGAAATCATCAATACATAAAAAAAATCAACTCCGTCAAGCATTACGCATTCATCGGAGTTATGGCGAGAATAAAATTTCAAAACTCAATATGAAAACCATCATAATATACATCAATCTATAACTTATATATAGTTCGCATCCTAGTAAAATCGCCGAATCATCATAATAAAGAAGCATACAAAAACCCCTCTTGAAAATCGCCGTGCAATGCACGTGTCACGGCATAAGTAGCGGACGTTTAATTTTTAAAAAAAATAACTATATATATATATCTTTTATTTAACATACATGTCCCGCCTGGTTACTAAATCAAATAATAATGACTATGAAACATACTGCTCAAACTGAAATCAATCCCAATCACATCAATAAAATATCATGTGCGTCCGTTGCGCACTGAAATCGAAACCAAATACAGATACCATGAATACACACAAAAACAAAATAAGTGCAACAGGTGTGCACCAAAACATCTGTCAAGTGCAACGGGCGTGCACGACTCACTATCAGGTGCATCTAATCTGCACAAAACCCCGATTTAGTGCATCTGGTGTGCACAAAATCGCATCAAGTGCGCCAAGTATGCGCAAGAATCCTAATCAGATGCACATGGTGCACGAAAACATACATCGAATATCAGAATCGAAATCACAATACGAAAATGGATAAAAACTAGGTCGAAGCATATATCAAAATTATGTGTAACCCATATGCACGAAATCAAATAAAAAAATCTCAAAATATATAAAACCAAATCAAGTGTACTAGGTGTATACCAAGCAACATCAATACAGCTGATATGTGAAACACGGATAGAATGCAATGAAGGTACACATAAGAAATACCAATCGTAGAACAAAATCCTCAAAATACCAAAATCCAATAACAGAAATATGAAATTCAAATCACCAAGTCACATCGTAAACACTATCGTCAATGTGCGCCTCTTTTCTCTGATGTCGATTGCTTCGAACTCGTCTCTTCCTAGCTGTGCTGACTGCGCTACCAACGGCAATACTCATATCTAGAGTCTCCCACGTAGTCGATCCCTTCACTTGATATCCGGACTACATTAAACTTTTCGATCGATCCATCAAAATCCCATAATTCCCCGAGAGCTCAACACTCAAGTACAGTTTAAAATATCCGGTACATACCCCAGCATCGATGATCCAGCCATAGAAGGGCAAACCCAAGCCTCACTAATGGCACCGCGGAACTGCCGTAAACCCTAAGGTTCAAGGGCGTTCTCGTGGTCATTATGTCGAGTTAGGGTTTCATTCTTCTAGAGGGTCCATCGAAATACCTGCATGTTCTTCCGAATACCTTAAACTTGGGAAAATGGTTTTCTGATAATCGTTCGAACCCTTTAACTTCATCCGGACGGCATGTGAATACCCTTCATCCGCACGCTAAACAATGCTTCAATCCTCAATAATAACCAATACTCTAATGGTTATCGCATTCGAGCCGCAGCTCCCTCTGCCCGTGGTAACAGAAACCACCATCCGACATCGACGAAGACAGATCAAAGGAACGAATGAAATACGGTGCAAACAATGTACATCCTAAGGCTCCTTAAGTAGAGTAGCGTATCGTAAGTATGCCGCGGACCATACCTACGGTACGTTACTCTACCTAAATCGCCTACTCCATCAACCAAGGGTCACCTAGACTTATACAAGATTAAACCTAGCGCTCTGATACCAACTTTGTCACGACCCGAAAGTACGGAACGTGACCGGCACTTAGATTACGAAGCGTCTAGAGGCGCCACGTAACCTAAGTAAGCCGAAGCCCAGAAATCTAAACCATGAAAAAGAAGAAGAAGCAGTAAAAGAAAACATGAAGGAATAAGTTTAAAACATCAGCAAATTTTCCCAAAAATTTCGGCAGAGTCTCCTCTATAAAAACTGGCCCCCAAACGGGTACAACAAATATAATATACATAAACAACAATAAAAAGCATCCCCAAACGGGAGCTAGCATCAACGCCAATAGGCGGAAATAACCACAACAGGCACAATAATATACAACGCCAAAGGGCGAGGCTCAAAACTCAAAAGAAAACAAAACCACCAGATCAGAATAATACATGCGCGACTCTAAGGTCGAAATAAAAGACTGGTCCAATAAACTTATCAAGTAATACAAGTATGGTTGATGGAGCTTACTAGATACAAATGAAAGAATAAAAATACAATGGTGGTTCAGATACAAGTGAACCAACCTACCGTGCAAATCACCCTGAAGAAAAGATGTGCCAGCAAGCTGCCAGGAAAACATGTACATCGAACCTGTAATAAAATTTGGCACAACGGGGGTGAGTTGCCAACTCGTGAGTAGAAGACATCTACGAAAAGAAATCGAATGCACGACGCTATCCTAGGTCATAATAATACACTACTATATCCCAAACATCTAGTAATAGCAGGGTAATACTACGTGTAAGTGCAAATACTCCGTGTCGTGTCAGTGCCTCATATAGTACTATGTCATATGAATGGATATGCATGCACCACGAATGTAAAATAAACAAATCCTGAAATCCAGATATATCTGTATAAGAAATCTTTAGCTGTTATCATATTAAAGTGTGTATAAGCATCTGAAATCTCAACAATGAAATCCATGGAAATCCGTGTCAAGCATCGACACAACACATATAATCTCAAGTCTCAATATGTCGGGCTCCGTCAGTCCGGATCGGCCCATATCATCAAATATCACGACAACGGTCGGTATCCTCCGGATATCCGCCGTGCCAGACATCACCGGTAGGTAGTCTTCACCTGCCAGGCTCATCGTCTACAACTCGATCTTCTTGCCCCGGGTACCATACCGGGCCCACCATGTACCCGAGACGGTTCATCCACTCCTCGAATCGGGTCTCGAAATCCAACAGAAAACATGAAATACTCATGGTGGACGACACATACATCACGAGAAAACCGCATCTTATTTTAAAAAGAGAAGAGGAGAGAGAGAGAAGTTTTTATATATTTTTGCGGTTTTCCCCAAAAATCCAGAATTCTTATAGAAATCCAAATCTCAAAATCATGAGTAAGTATATGATAAGTGTCGGCATATGCCCATAATACTGCATGATAACATGAAAATATGAATGCATGAATGTCTAAGCAATAAATATCATGTCTGTACTAATGTCAGAGAAAAATCACAATATTATAGCGGTCTAGTTGTTAACTGATTCTATCCATAAAAGTCAATATGATCTAAAGTGTACGTGACATAGCAATTACCGATGATGATGTGTGTGAGCCGGCAAATAAGTGTGCGTGGAATATGCGCATCATCGGTAATAGTGCTGGTGTCCTAACAGGTAAAGTTTATACTGATTATAGCAACATATAAAAGAACATGCACCATGATAATTACAGTATGAATGTAAATACAGATGTGCATTATCCACTCCTCTGCGAGATACGAGTACAACTACCACTATGTGAGTCGAACCTAAACCAGTGTCCATCTAACATCCTAAGGAACTAAACCTAATAGACTAGTCAGTAAGAAACTAGAGTCTACCTAAGGTCTGAATCAATATCTCTAATAGTCGGCGATCCCGCCTCAATAGCGTCACGTACGTAGTACGGCTTCCTCGGATCAAGAGTGCGGATCAATCATCAAATCTAAGCCTCGTACGGTAAAATCCATCGTACGACATCCCAATATCGGGGTACGGTCAAGTATCTCCTAGGTGTCTTCTCATTCGTATAATGTCATCATCAACACATCTCATGATCAAGGTGCTAAACTGTGATCGCATACATCAATCATATATCATTGCCATCATGATAAGCATCATTAGTTTATCCTCAGAAATATCATGTCATATGTATCATATTGTGATTAAGTCATACTTATATGATATCGGCATCAGGTCACACCAATATAATGTCGTAATCAAGTTATACATATATCATATCGTGATCAGTCACAAGTTACAGTCCGGATACTATTCTAGCATCCCATGTACATCAATATCACCACCACTCTTTATAATTTATATATTCATGTTCATTATCTCATTCTCTAATGATCCGCTAACACTTTAATACGACTGTATAGCCAAGAATTACGGCATCAAGCCCAGTTACATTGTTTCATCATACCTCAGATATCATATCACATCAATGAATCCCATATACGTGTTGTATATATATATATATACACCTATACCTAGTTTTATATATACACACACATATACGTATACTCCATGTCGAGTTTTAGTGTGTGCGTGTATGTTTCTATCAGAAACCTACGAACCTCTCCCAAAGTATTCATCCTCAGGTATGGTTTTCCTAAATCAGTCTAGTCCCGCCTAGGGTCATACTAGGGTCCTGCTCAGTAAGAATCTAGGGTCACATTTGGTTTTCCTAATATCAATAAGTACTATTCCTATTCTACGTTGCGGGGGTGCTAAACGCCATCCACCCGACTTCCCCCCGTAGATATACATCTACTCATCTGGTCCATGTCTGCCGAAGACAGTGTCGCCATCCTCCTCTTCATCGCCCGCATTCCACGTGAGGGGTA
This sequence comes from Agapanthus africanus, assembly GCA_030015575.1. Classification (NCBI taxonomy): domain Eukaryota; kingdom Viridiplantae; phylum Streptophyta; class Magnoliopsida; order Asparagales; family Amaryllidaceae; genus Agapanthus; species Agapanthus africanus. The sequence continues at coordinate 129,751,254 of JASDDO010000026.1, read as the reverse complement.
CCTAGACGCAAACATATAAATAGTATCGTAAACTGAATCACATACGAAAGTCAAACGATACAAGGAATAAGCATAGGTTAAAACCTATGTCCCGTCCACGCAAAAGCACCAAATATCGCTCGATATCGGCGTACAAACTCCGATGGATCGAGATAAACATTAACAAATAACTCATAGTTTTAAAACACATTACTTATATTATAAAACATGATTAAATCCATCGAAACCCTAAAATCCATCAAATCGCCCGATTTCGTACAACCCGAAAATGCCAATTTACCGTTTTTCATCAAAACTTGACATTTAAATGAAACCAATGGTTATAAAACTCATTAAATAGCATAACTAGACTATACAACCTCTTACTTTATTTTTATTACACAATTTTGCATTTATTTGAAATTTCTAGTTTGCAACTTTTAACAATTTTTAACATTTTTCAAGCAAAATACCACAATTCCACCACAAAACGTGATTTTTCATGAATTAATGCATTAAACCATAATTCATAATGATAATGATTTAATGAAACCATAAATTATATTTTTAATCACATTTATTTAGAAATTTCTAAAATCTAGTTTACAAAATTAGCAATTTTTTATCACCATTTATCAATTAACCATAGAAACTAGCAATCAAACTAAGTTTTTCTTTCCATTAACATGCTGATATTTCCACTAAAACTATAATCCAATGATAACAACCCAAATTAGAATTTTATATTAACCACAACCACATTTTGCAAAAACCTAGTTAACTAAATTCCTAATTTAAAACAATTTTTGAATAACAATTTGTTAAGCAATAACCATGCAAGATTTCCTAATACTAAAAGTGTTAAACTAACTACTATAACCCTAATTAATTATTAAAAATCATAACTTGAATTTAGAACCCTAGCTTGCATTTTAAAAAAAAGAACATAGAATTAATTCATTAAATCTAATTAAGCTTAAATGAACATCTAAAACAATAAATCAAAAGAAGGAAATTATACCTCCCAAAATATGAAATCCAAACAAGAAATGAGCCTCCAAAATGCATGCCTTCCATCACCAAATTTCATATAAAAATGAGCAAGGAATAAAGAGTATGAAATAAATAGGATTTTGTGGAATTTTAATGGAATTTTTGATGTATTTTTAATGAATTTTGATTAAAAATGAGGTGGGAAAGGGGGGGGGCAGCCATGGGGGGTTGTGGCCGGCCCTAGAGAGGTGAGGGAGAGAAAGAAGAGAGTGGGAAAAGTGTGTAGAAGTTTCAAGAGAAGAAACATCAATAAAAGTCTTTTCATGCTTTATTTATTTATTTATTTATTTTTTTACTATAGCAACTCAAGAAAGCTCTAGAAAATAGGAAAAATTTGCAAATAAATTTTGCATGATACACACTAATTTCTAATATGCCATGGTTCATTTTTGCAAATTAAAACCATTTAAATTTGTAATTTACACTAATTTAGTGTAAAAATAAAGCTTATGTTAATATTTAAAATAATTAATTTAGGAAAAATATTTTATTAAACTAAAAATTTATAAGTGGCTAAATAAACACCATTTACTAGTAATTACATAATTAAAATATGTATTTTTGAAATTATAATGAAAAACAATCACGGTTTAATTTTACGAAAAATACATTTTACTTTACCGTAATTCATAAAATTCACTTAAACAATTTTATTCATTTAATTATTTATTTAATTATTTTTAAAACGTTACAATAAGATTGGGGGGTCAGCAACAAAGGAGGAGTGCTTGTACTATCATAAGTGTTGGGGTCAAAATTTGCACCCCAGTTGACCTGGTCAAAGTCAAGGTCAACTCCAAGCAAGCGGGCCCAAGCCCAAGCAAGTAGGCCCATGCCTAATTCGAGCTTCGCGGTCGGCCTCCCCTTAGCCGAAATAAAAAATCATGTTATAAATAGTTTTAATATAATTTTTTATGCATGAATAGGCATAAAGCCAAATTTTTGTAAAGCCCATGGCTCATGTGCAAAAGAAATGTGCACATGAGGCATGAGATAGGCAAAATGCTATTTTGTAAAGCCTAAAGGGCTGTGTAAATGTGTAAGCCTATATAAGGCAACATGATAATGAAATAAAAGTGAACCTCATTCCTTTCAAAATCTAGGGTTCTTTGTGCCTATTTCTCCTTCCCCAAGGTTCTAAAACCTTCTTCACCTTTTGAATTAAATCAAGAGTTTTACTCTCTTTTTTCCAAAAATAAATAGTTTTTCTCCACAAAACCCACAAAGGGGTGCTCAGATCATCCATTAGATCTCAGAAAGGGGAGATTTTTAAAACTCACCCCCTTTCTCCAAGATCCGGCCAATCGAGAGGAAGAAGAAGGAGACCCATCTCCAAAAATCCCACTTTGGGGAAGATCCAGGGCTCAAGGGAGATGCCCCTTTCATCAGCTCCAAAAATATCTTAGGAGTTTAACTCCTCAAATACACACACACACACACACAAAATAATAAATATTTCTTTTTGTAAGTACAACTCCTAGTGCAGGGACTAAGCCCACTCTTTGTCCATAAGTCAAATCGAGAGCATAGCTCCCAGTGCAGGGACCAAGTCCTTTTTCCTGCTGACGCCCAGCGCCCGTGTGCCATGCACGTGGGGTGCTGGCGTCCAGCGCCCGCGTGCCAAGCACGTGGGGCGCTGGTGCCCAGCACCCGTGTTCCAAGCACGTGGGGCGCTGGCGCCGAGCGCCCAGCGCGTTCATGCCCACGTGTCAAGCACGTGAGGCTCCATCACTTAGCGCCTGCGTGTCACGCACGTGAGGCGCTGGCCCCCGCGCGTTCTTTGGATGCTTTTTCCCCTTTATATATATATGTGTGTGTGTGTGTGTGTGTGTGTGTAGGTATGTATACACACACACACATACACACACACTCCACGACACTGTCCCTATTAAAAAAATTTCTAACGGGGCGCTGCGCCGCACCCCGCAAGGGGCTGCTAGCCTCTTAACCCCCAGCCCTCTATCCAGGTAGCGGGACCCCCGTAAAAACTCTGCGAGGTCCTCTATATATCCAATTCCCCTCCAAAACACAACATTGCACATTGAGTTCACATGACCCGTTTGACTTGTCAATCGGTGATTCTCTCGCTCCAAGGGCGAGGGGTAATTAACGACAACTTAGTTCGCGGCTGCCGGAGGTTCGGATCCCCACAATCAATAAACCCTAGCTTACCCTAGACATGGGGAATCTGTAATGCTCCAGACAAGCGCGCGCGTATTCCCATCTCAATGGGGAGACGAAAAACACCCTACAGATTCTGGCACGCCCGGTGGGACCAATCTCTCCTCTCATATTTCGGGTTAAATATCCATGCAAACTCAATCAACATATACATTGATTTCCTGTACTAAAATCATGCTTCTATTTGTAGGATAATGACTTTCGACTGCAATCCTCGGACGCAACAAAATGACTCCAAGGACAATCTCAGCTCTCAGCACAACTCCCATCTCCTACACGATGAAGATGGACGCCGGGATGGTCCTCCCGGCCAGTCTCGGGCAACAGTGGGAGGAGCCGCCGCTACCATTTGGCTCTATTCTTTTCGTGCCAGCTAGCGCCGTCCCAGCTTCTCAAGCTCCAGTGACAGACAAACCGACTTTGAAAGGAAAGAGGCCAAATGTGGTGATCTCAAGGGCACCACAACCCTAGCACAAATCCGTTTCTGAACGACTCTCCATTTCTCCAGCTGGGGGCAAGGCCATCAACACCAACAAAGCAATGAGGCGTCTCGGGCAAGCTCCAGCAGTGCCCCTGACAACTAATCGATCGGGTGTCTTCTCTAAGCTCCTCGCCAATCGACTCACGATGGCTTCCTGGATAACGGATGCCCGCCAAGCCCTCAAAATCGAGAAGCTAAGACAGAAAAGGCTCAGATACAGAGCCAACAAAAGGGTTAGGGTTTCTGCTGATTTGAACATCGTAGGGTTCCAAGAACGAGGTTACCCAGCAACGACAGCTGAAACAATTGTAAATCTTGCTAACTCTTTTGAACCGCTGAAATTGGTTCAGAAAAATGCCATGACCGCGAAGGTCAAGAAAGTTGCGATCTGGGCAGCGCCGCCCAACGACCCAGCCGGGCCAACTGTCTTTAGTCGCCTGTCCTTTCCAGAAGACAAAAAATCAGCTGCCAAAGATAAAGAGATGCTGGATATGTGGTCCACACTATCTACATGGTTGGCACGCACAGCAAGAGCAAGGATGGGGCCACTATATCTTAAATCCAATCTGGTGTGAATGTGGCTGTCACTTCCTAAGACCAGAACCCTCCGGAAGGTAATGAAAATCCTCCCAGTGAAGTTAATATGCAAAGAGATCCTTTGGTTCATGAGGAGTCAGGCTCGGAAAGCGAAGACGAGCTAATATTCCATCTTAAGAATGCAGAGCAACAACTTCTCCAAGAGCTCCAAAAACAGCTCAGAAGCAAAGACAAAGAGATGGCCAAGCTCTACTAAAAAATTGACGACCTGATGAATGTCGTGATGCAGCTCACGGCCCAAGTTGCCTCTTAGCCGCCCAATCAAGCGTAGGGCTCTGCCCATGAACCGAGAAACGGTATCCTGAGGCAGCCAACTCCTATTCCCTCAAATCCAAAGGTAGGCGGACCGCATGAAAGTCGGTCGCATCCTGTCTCAGGAATTGTCTTGGCTACCGATGACAATAGCCCGCTAACTCAAGATCAAATCATGGATTTGGTTGCCAACAAAGTCAAAACATTCATAGCCGAAGCCGAAGAGAAAAAAGATGTCAGTAGTAGTGGGAGATCATACCCTGTTCGGTACGATCTTGTGGAGTTTCCTATTGGCTATATCGTCCCCAAATTTGAAAGGTTTGATGGGACGGGAAATACGAACCGGCACATTACCCAATTTAAAGCATAATGTACGAACACTGGGGGCAATGATGCGCTCATTCTCCGCCAGTTTGTCAATAGTTTGACCGATGTTGCTTTCGATTGGTATGCAAGTATACCGGGTGACTCGATCATGACGTTTACTCAAATAGAATCCATGTTCAAGCAAAGGTTCATGAGTGTCAGCGATAAAATCACCATTGCTGACCTCGTAATGACCGAGCCAAAGAACAACGAAAGCATCATGGATTTTATAGTCCGATGGCGCAATCTCTCTATCAAATGTGAACCGCCGTTGGAGTAAGACCAATCCGTCAGTCTTCTTATAGAAAATATGAACGACTGGATGAAACCTTTCCTATGCACCGTAGGCCTCAAAACATTCCAAGAGCTGACCAAGAAAGTTCAAATGTTGGAACGCTCAAATCCCGAGTCCACTCAGAATCTCCAATTCACAGACCGAGACATCGGAGGGACGACATCCGGAAAAGCGAAAGTTCTAACAACACCGATTCTCTAAATAAGCAGAGAGCAGGCGGAGCAAAGACTAAAAAATCTCGGGAGCCAACTTTGGAGGAAAGAAGAAATAAGGTCTACTCTTTCAGAAGGGACAAGGTCCACAAAATTTTCAAAGATGCTCTGAAGAATGGCATGCGGCTACCAGAACCAAAAATGCTAAGTGAAGAGAGCATGACTGATCATCCCAATTTTTGCCCATACCACCGAGTCCTAGGGCACACTATTGAAGACTGCTACATCTTCAAGGATTGGGTCGAGAAACAATACAAGGCAGGAGAAATATCATTGGCCCCTGGCGTGTTAACAAACAGTCAAGCTGCGACCGCCAATTTCATATAAACAGAGACCGAAGTCATTCGGGAACCTAATTCTCTCAGACATCTGCCTTGCTCTGGGAAGAGCAGACTAAGGCAACAAGCTAAGAGCCAGGCAAGCAACATTGCCAATGAAGAAGTAATAGACGGGTACACAACCCATACGATCTACATGATGGAGCTCAGAGGAGCAAGTCATCCTACGCCTTATAGCCATGACAATGACGTGGTTGTTGCCATCCAACACCGGCTCGATCCAAATGATGAAGAGCCCGCCAGGCCATTGAGCCAAAGGAACCCGTGGTTCTTGTTGAATCAAGCTCGGCGGTAAGGATGACCCCGTTGTCATACCCGGGACTATAGAAGAAGCATTATTCCAATGGCTTCAAAGGCAACTTCAGGACAGAGATGAGAAGATGGCCAAGGTCCATTCCAAAGTCGACGAGCTGGAAAATATCGTGGCAGATCCCACGACCCAAGTCGCCCGATTGCAATTATAGCAAAATCAAATTTTGGTTCATGGGCCAGGAATTGATATCTGGAAACAACCAATTGATATCCCCTCTGGCCCAAAAGCGGAACACATTTGCGAAAAACGGCCGCAATCAGCCTCCAGTCCCTCTGATACATACACTGAACGTGGTAAGCGAACAGTAGGCGAACCAAAGACTGATCATCCTCAGGGTCCAGCATCAGTAAGGGCACCTACTCTAATGGAGAGAAAGAAGAAAGTATACTCCTTCAGGAGAGATGAAGTCGGCAAAATATTCGAGGACGCCTTGAATAACGGTCTGCAACTGCCTATTCCAAAGAGGCAGCATGAAATTAACATGACCGGCAATCTCATATACTGCCCATATCATAGAATGGTGAGTCATACCATTGAAGACTTCTATGTTTTTAAAGATTGGGTGGAGAACCAATACAAATTTGGGAAAGCCTCACAGTCGTCAGATGTACCGACAAGCCACAGAGCTACGGTCATCAACACAGCTCCGCCAAGATCAAAGTTTGAGGAGAAGGGATAAGCAAACAACTGACCACCATGTCATTAAACTGGGAGCATACGACTACCACATCGTTAAACTGGAAACAACGACCCCTGAGTCGTTAAATTGGAAATGTAAAAAAAATGTGTGTAAAAAAATATGTAAATAAAAGAAAAAAGAAAAGCCGAAATGATGGGGCAACTCGCACTAAAAATCAGCGATTAAAATAAATAAGAAAATAAAGACGAAATGATGGGGGCAACTGCGAATAAATAGCCGAAATAATAGGGCAATCGTGACCTTCACGATAAGAAAAGATGAAATGATAGAGCAATCGCGGTAGTAAAAAAAGGCTTCCAAATGGAGAATAATGAGTCGCTCCTGGTACCATATTCCAGTGCAGCGATGCAGACGCCAACCAAATCCCAAATCCCTAGATTTCCAATGGCGAATGATGAGTCGCTCCTGGTACCATATTCCAGTGCAGCGATGCAGACGCCAACCAAAATATAAATCTCTGAATGTCCCAACGACGAATGATGAGTCGCTCCTGGTACCATATTCCAATGCAGCGATGCAGACGCCAACAAAATCCTAAAGTCTCCCAGCCCTATGGATGATCCCCGAACTGACTACCGTATACAATCCACAGGCTCAAATAATTCTCATCATACCCATACCCCACCACAATCACCAGTCCAGCGGCCGGTCTCCGCCCTCGGAATTATGCTCCATTTGGGAAGACCCACTCATGTGTCCTCACGATGCATGAGGAGAACAAAACTTACGGGATCCTCACGACTCGTAAGAAAACAGCTTCGTGGGATCCTTATGACTCACAAAGGAAAATCACACTTGGGAGTCCCCACGACTCCTAAGGAGAAAGTACACCTATGAGATCCTTTCGACTCGTAGGGAGAATAATTTTATGGGACCCTTACGGCTCATAAAATTGAAAAGCCTTAGGTGATGGGGATCTAAACCTGTCTCCTGAGTCTTCGCTCCCCAACGGGTAAAGGCAAATGATGAATTGCTCCTGGCACCTGTGCTTCAGTGTTAGCAACGCTGATGCTGACCCTACCCCAAAATTCCAAGCTTCTGATCCAATAGACCCTTAAGTCTTTAAACTGGGAATATATGACCTCTAAGTCGTTAAACTGGGAATAGATGACCCCTAAGTCGTTAAACTGGGAATGAGGGAAATCCCCTCACGGCAAATGATGATTCGCTCCTGGTACCACATTCCAGTGTAGCGATGCTGATGCCAAACCAAAACCAAAATTCCAAGTCCTCCCAGGGCAAATGATGAGTTGCTCCTGGCATTATTCCACTGCAGCAATACTGATGCTAAACAAATTCCAAATTCCTCTCAAATTCAAAAGTCCCGCCGAACAAGGCAAAAATCAAACAAATCAAACCAACCAATTCCAACATCGACCTCTGCGTCAAACAGTTGACACTCCGTAATGGGAAAACGTCAAGCAGACACTCCGTCTTAGGGACACGTCAACCAGCAGACACTCCGTCTTGGGTACACGTCAAGCAGACACTCCGTCTCGGAGACACGTCAACCAGTAACACTCCATACTGGGGAAACGTCCAACAGTGACACTCCGTGCAGGGGAAAAGTCAACTAGCGACACTCCGTGCAGGGGACAAGTCAACCAGCGACACTCCGTAACAGGGAAACGTCTAGCAGACACTCCGTCTCGGGGACACGTCAACCAGCGACACTTCGTACCGGGGAGACTTCTAGCAGTGACACTCCATCCACGGGAAAAGTCAACCAGTGACACTCCATGCAGGAGACAAGTCAACCAGCGACACTCCGTAACGGGGAAACATCAAGCAGACACTCCGTGCCGGGGACACGTCAACCAGCAGACACTCCGTCTCGGGGACACATCAAGCAGGCACTCTATCTCGGAGACACGTCAACTAGCGACACTCCATGCCAGGGAAACGTCGACCAGCGACACTTCGCCTCGAGGACAAGTCGACCAGCCGACACTCCGTCTCGGGGACACGTCAACCAGCGACACTCCATGCCGAGGAAACGTCGACCAGCGACACTCTGCCTCGGGGACAAGTTGACCGGCTGACACTCCATCTTGGGGACATGTCAAGCATACACTCCATCTCGGGGACACGTCAACCAGCGACACTCCATGCCGGGGAAACGTCGACCAGCGACACTCCGCCTCGGGGACAAGTTGACTAGCCGACACTCCGTAATGGGGAAATGTCAAGAAAACACTCCGTCTCAGGGGCACGTCAACCAGCGACACTCCGTATCGGGGAAATGTCAAAAAGACACTCCGTGCCAGGGAAACGCCCAACACAGACACTCCATGCCGGGGACAAGTCAACCAGCGACACTCCATGCCAGGGAAATGACATATACAGACACTCAGTCTCGGGGAAACGTTCAACATAGACACTCCATGCTGGGGATACGTCAACCAGCGACACTCCATCTTGGAGACACGTCAAGTATCGACCGTCCATGTCGTAAAAAGGGCAATGCCAGCTTCCCAAAAAATGGGAACCAAATCAAGTCGCCTCCACGTGAAAGAAGATCCATCAATTTCATGCACACGACCCACATATGCGGTGTGCATTTATTGATGGGGGCACTTTGTTGGGGTCAAAATTTACACCCCAATTGACCGGGTCAAAGTCAAGGTCAACCCCAAGTAAGCGGGCCCAAGCCCAAGCAAGTGGGCTCATGCCCAAGTCGAGCCCCGCGGCCGGCCTCCCCAATGCCGAAATAAAAAATCATGAAATAAATAGTTTTAATGTAATTTTTTATGCATGAATAGGCATAAAGCCAAATTTTTGTAAAGCCCATGGCTCATGTGCAAAAGAAATGAGCATATGAGGCATGGGATGGGCAAAATACCATTTTGTAAAGCCCAAGGGGCTATGTGTAAATGTGTAAGCTTATATAAAGCAACATGATAATGAAATAAAAGATAGCTTTTCATTCCTCTCAAAATCTAGGGTTCTTTGTGCCTCCTTCTCCTTCCTCAAGGTTCTAAAATCTTCTTCCCCTTTCGAATTAAATCAAGAGTTTTACTCTTCTTTCTCCAAAGATAAATAGTTTTTCACCAGTAAACCCACAAAGGGGTGCTCAGATCTTCCATTAGATGTCAAAAAGGGGAGATTTTTAAATCTCACCCCCTTTCTCCAAGATCCGGCCAACCGAGAGGAAGAAGAAGGAGATCCATCTCCAAAAATCTCACTTTGGGGAAGATCCAGGGCTCAAGGGAGAAGCCCCTTTCATCAGCTCCAAAAATATCTTAGGAGTTTAACTCCTCAATATATATATATATATATATATATATATATATATATATATATATATATATATAGACACACACACACACATACACACACATACATACAAAATAATAAATATTTCTTTTTGGGAGTACAACTCCCAGTGCAGGGACTAAGTCCACTCTCTGTCAGGAGTTCAACTCCATAAGCCAAATCGGGAGCATAGCTTCCAGTACAGGGACCAAGTCCCTTTTCCTGCTGGCGCCCGGCGCCCGTGTGCCCAGCACGCGGGGCGTTGTCGCCCAGCGCCCCATGTGCATGGCACCCAGCGCCCACCGTGCCCGTGCCGACGTGCCAAGAATGTGAGGCACCAGCGCCCACGTGCCAAGCACATGAGGCGCCCGCGCCCAGTGCCTGCGTGCCACGCACGTGAGGCGCTGGCCCCCGCGCGACCTTTGGATGCTTTTTCCCCTTTTTATATATATTTATATATGTACACACACACACACACACACACACACACACACACTCTACGATACTGTCCCTGTTAGAAAAAATTTCTAACGGGGCGCTGCCCCGCACCCCGTAAGTGGGCTGCTAGCCCCTTTGACCCCTAGCCCGCTATCCAGGTAGGGGACCCCCTTAAAAACTCTGCGGGTCTCCCTATATATCCATTTCCCCTCTAAAACACAACACTGCACATTGAGCTCGCATGACCTGTTTGACCTGTCAATCGGAGGTTCTCTCGCTCCAAAAGCGAGGGGAAATTAACGACAGCATAGTTCGCGGCTGCCGGAGGTTCGGATCCCCACAATCAATAAACCCCAGCCTACCCTAGGCAGGGAGAATCTGTAATGCGCCTGACAAGCGCGCGCATATTCCTATCTCAATAGGGGGATGAATAACACCCTACAATAAGAAGGGACGTGGAAGAAAAATTGCCGGCCTTTGAAAGCCAAGAATCAGGACACAAAGCAAGTAGTGGCTTCGGCTTTAGGTGTGTTCGTAATTGAAAACCTTTTCTCTATTAACTCTACTTCCTGGGTATTGAATACCGGATCAGGATCTCATATCTGTAATTCTTTGCAGACGCTGAGAAGCCGTAGAATTTTGAAAAAAGGTGATATAACCCTCACGGTTGGTAACAAAACCAGTGCAGATACTGTTGTAGTGGGAGAATATCACCTTGGATTGGCTAGTTGACATATTTTGTTGTTGCATAACTGCTTTTATGTACCCAGTATGATGTGTAATATTATATCTATATCTTTGTTATCTAATGAAGAATATAATTTTTCACTTGAAAGCAATGTCATAAACATTCACCTAAATCATGAAATGATTGGGTCGAGTACACTAATTAACGGAATATACGTTCTCAATCAACATCAAGTTTTCAACGTCCAAAACACGCTAAAAAGAAAGACTCCTGAATCAAATCAAGCTTACTTATGGCATTGTAGACTTGGTCATATCAATGAAACACAATTGACTAAATTACATAAAGATGGATATTTAGATCTGTTTGAGTATCAATCATATGTAATTTTCAATCATGTATCAAAGGTATGATGACAGAAACTCTGTTCACTGGACATAGAGAAAGAGCCACTACGCTCCTGGGACCCATACACAGCGACGTGTCTAGGCCAATGTCTACACATGCAAGAAGTGGCTATTCCTACTTCATCACTTTTACTGTTGATTTCTCAAGGTATGGACATGTATTCTTGATGCAACATAAATCCGAGGTCTTTGAGAAATTCCAGGAGTATAAAAATGAAGTGGAAAAGTAACCCGACAAAAGTATTAAGATAGTCCGATCTGATCGGGGTGGAGAATATTTAAGTGCCGAGTTCCTGGAATATCTAAAAGAGAATGGAATTCTCTCTCAGTTTACTCCTCTATACACACCACAACATAACGGTGTATCAGAAAGACGGAATTACACCTTGCTAGATATGGTGCATTCCATGATGAGTAATACTGAGCTGCCGTCATCCTTCTGGGTTTTGCACTAGAATCTGCTATATACCTATTGAATAAAGTTCTAACTAAGACTGTGTCTACCCTTCCATATGAAATTTGGAGTGGGAAGAAACACTGTCTTAAGTATCTTAAGATATGGGGGTGTACTGCTTTTGTCAAAAAGATTCTTCCGGACAAGCTTGAAGCACGCTCAGTATTGTATAAGTTTGTGGGATACCCTAAGAATTCTAGGGGGTATATTTTTTATTACGCTGAGGAACAAAATGTTTTTGTTTCTCATCATGCCTGCTTTATGAAAACTCATTTTCTTGAAAATGAAATAAGTGGGAGCGCGATAGAACTGGAAGAAATTCCATAACCGCAAACTATTACTGAAGACGTAGTAGAACCTGAAGTTTCAATGGAAACGGATGTACCTACGCCACTCCGCAGATCTAGTAGGCAGTCCCATCCGCTCGAGAGTTACTATAGTTTTCTCATAGATGGGGATCAAGAGGATTGCGTCATCGATGATGATGATGAGCCTACTACTTTTCAGCAAGCCATCACGAGTAGAGACTCAATGAAGTGGCTGGATGCTATGCAATCCGAGATGGAATTCATGTACACCAATAAAGTATGGACTTTGGATGTTGCTCCTCCTGGGGTAAAACCCGTTGGATGCAAATGGATCTTCAAAAAGAAGATTGGTGTAGATGGACAGGTAGAAACCTACGAAGCTAGACTTGTTGCTAAAAGTTTTCATCAAAGACCGGGATTGGATTATGATGAAACTTTTTTACCAGTGGCTATTCTTAAATCCATTCGGATCCTACTTGCCATTGCTGCGTTCCATGACTATGATATCTAGCAGATGGATGTTAAAACCGCTTTTCTAAATGGAAGTTTAGAAGAGTGTGTTTACATGGATCAAGCAGAGGGTTTTATAGACAGTGGGAGCAGCGGAAAGATGTAAAAGTTGCTTAAATCCATTAATGGATAAAGCAGGCATCGCGAAGTTGGAACATATTCTTTGATGAGACGGTCAGGAAATTTGACTTTATCAAAAATATAGATGAAGCTTGTATTTATAAGAAAATTGTAGGGAGAACTGTAGTATTCCTCGTTTTATACGTAGATGGCATTCTACTGATAAGAAATGATATTCCTATGCTACAATCGGCCAAGCTATTCTTGTCACAGAAGTTCTCTATGAAAGACCTGGATGATGCCTCGAACATTCTGGGGATTAAGATCTATCGTGAAAGATTTAAAAAAAATGTTGGGACTTTCACAGTCGAGATACATAGACACCGTACTGAAGAGATTTAGTATAGAAGATTCCAAGCGCGGTACCCTCTCCAAAGAGATGTCTCTCAAGACTGATGAGGAGAGCACTCACATGAGCATTGTACCCTATATTTCGGCGGTAGGGTCGATAATGTATGCGATATTACGTACAAGACCAGATGTAGTTTACGCACTTAGCGTCGTAAGAAGGTATCAATCCAACCCAGATGAGAAATATTGGATAGCGGTAAAGAACATTCTTAAGTACTTGAGAAGGACTAAGGAGATGTTCTTGGTGTACGGTAATGGAGACATCCAGATCGAGGTTTTTACTCCAAAGTGACAAGGATGACTCTAAATCCGTCTCGGGTTATGTGTTTACCCTTAACGGAGAGGCGGTTTGTTGGAAGAGCTCCAAACAGGATACATAGTAGACTCGACGACGGAGGCTGAGTACATCGCTGCTAACGATGCCGCAAAAGAGGCAGTCTGGATGAGGAAGTTCATTTTTGAACTTTAGGTAGTTCCATCCATTGCTGATCCAATACCTTTGTATTGCAATAACAATGGAGCCATGTTTTTTGCAAAGGAACCACAGTCTCATCAGAAATCCAGACATATCTTGATGTGGTATCACCTGATCAGGGAGATCATTGATCGCCAGGAGATCAAGGTGCGGAGAGTAGATGCAAAGGACAACACGGAAGATCCATTCACTAAGCCCATCCCTTAAGTCCAGTTCGAAAGACTGTTCAAGATGTTGGGTATGCGGTACGCCAGCAACTGGCCATAGTGCAGATGTTGGGTACTCGATACAACAATAACCGGCCTTAGTGCAAGTGGGAGATTGTTGGATATGTATGCCCTAAAGGCTTTTATTGTATAGGATGATGGGGGTATGTATGTAGAGGACAATCTTGCTCAATATGATAGTATGCTATATGGTTTGCTTTTATCTTAACATGTATATATGTTTGCTTGTTATTTCATATCGCTTATACATGTTGATAAAGCCCTTAGGATCCTTGCTTGACTACTAGCGTTGTGATGGAAATCATACTTGTGGGAGGTGGGTAGTCTATAAGCACATCCTTAAATGTCCCTAGTCGTGGGAGTATCGAGACCGGGCATCGATACTCCAGAGTAGACTAGTGTATACATTGCTAGACCCTGACAGGGGGCAATGGTTGGTCCCGCGGCCATTAGTGTGATGCACCGAAGATTGTATAAAAGTGCTCATTAGGGGTGAGTATACTGGACGGACTCGCCGAGATTTAGCTAGATGGTATTATACCTATCGTCAGATAGCAGTTCTCTGGTGACATGAGTACAAATAGTCTGTCGACCTGAGGTCGTCATTTTTCTTGTGTGAGTTCCCACTCTGCTTTGATTACTACCCTACCATGGCTTTACCGAGGCATGCAAACAGGTTTTAGTTGGGTACAATCACGAGCCACATGAAGGCAGTGAGCGATTGTTAGGGATTCGTCTCTCCCGGTATAGGGAGTCGATATCGCGCTGTGTTCGGTTGGCCAACACCATATGTCTCTGGCCAGGGCGGATTGAGAATTACTGATAGTTAGATCGGTAAATTATCGGATCGTCTTGAGCCATATCGGCATGAATTTTCAGGTTATTAGGGGTATGACGTTTTCTACCCCCTATACCCAATACTCTCAGAAGAACAGACTATACTGTATGGAGATTGTCACAGACAGGCTCAGTAGGAGTTTGGATGAGTTTGCTCATCGATCTTCTTTTCGACAAGTACCTGGGTAGCCGTTATGTACAACTAGTACCACTGACGTGCCTGTAGTTAAACCCTCTGCCAGCATAATGTTGAGTCTTTAGAGTCCCACACAGAGGGTTTCCCTGGTTCAGGCGAAACGATATAGATGTCGTATGGTTTTACGTGCAGGGTTCCGATCATATACTTATACTAGCTATACGGATTTTGTTCGGACGGATAATACTAGCGGGTTTAGGATTAAGCCGCATTATTGAATCAAGTATTGATTTAATAATGATCTAGTATTATATTATTGGATTATGTTATCTCTTGGTATTCATATTTTATTGGTGCGAATACGGGTATGTATATACGGTTTAGATATTCTTGTATTTATACTAGAATGCTTCTAGATGAAGACACCTCATTATGTATTTTTCTATTTATTGTAAATGAAAAATGAGGTGAAGGGGTGAGGTGGATTTAAGCATGGCATGAAGCATGACTATATGTTTTATTTATTCATTTGTGATTACTATTCAAGTATGACTTCTATATTTTATTTGGAAAATGAAATGCTTGATAGTTTTTGACTTAGCCATTCTTCATTCATTTTACACTTGTCATTCTCTCTCCTCCTTACTCTCTTCTTCTCTCTGAAAGCCTAACCCTCTCATGAATTGAGAAACATAGGGTATTTGAGATAAAATTAATCTAATTAACACTCTACATCTTCTAAGCTATCTAAATTAGCAAACTAGGCACTTTAGATACTTCACTTTTGAGGTTGGAGCTTGAATCAAAGACTCTCAGGTGGATCGTTTTCGATACAAGGAGGCTGATGACCAAGCTCAATCCCAACAGACAAGGAGCTTAGGAAGAGAATAACGAAGACCCAAAGGACTTGAGCGCATAGGTATAATCACTTTCACATTAGATTGGAACCCTATGTAGTTTTGCTAGTTAAGGTTTATGGTTGTTCTTGAGAGATTAGTCGATGTTGCTTTCTTAAAATTGTTTTTTGTAAATTCCTCCTCTCTATAAACCCTGTAGAGTGTGCGATAATCAACTTACAAAGGCATGTGATCCAGTCTACATACTTCTTTTCTCTGATGAAGTCGGCATCAATAAGATTCTTGGTTTCCTCGATGATCTTTTCCTCCAGCTCCCTTTTCATTCTTTGAGGAGCTTGATTGACTGGCTTGGCATCAGAAGATATAGCTAGTTTATGCATAGCTACTTCAGGGGAGAAGCCGAGCATTTCTTTGTACGTCCAAACAAAGTAGTCGACAAACTCATGCACAATGGCGATTATTTGCTATTTTTCTCCCTCCTACGAGAGTGAGCTGATGTAGGTCGGCCGTGGATTATCAGCTGTTCCCAGGTCAATTTCAGTTAGCTCATCGATGGTTGCTTGTCCGCTGTCTTCAAGCTTTTATGGGGCTTCTTCTGGCTCAGTTAGCTTGTCATCATCCCCTGATCTTCAGCTGGTCTCCCCAACGTGGATCATGTAGCAGGACTTGATATCATTCTGGATGAAACCTATACACTGTCTATCTGGGATTCGCCTATCGATGAGTTGTCAGGCTTGAGGCGGATTCCATAGCCTTTCAAAAAAAATTGTGTCAGAAATCCATTTGATATAATGGACATCCGCACTTCTTAAAATATGCATGCATCTCAGACGCATAGTATTTGGGAGTTAGGACAGGGCATATGCATCTTTCGTATGGAAAGCATATCAAGGACAAGTTGTATGGGTGCATGACAGAATCAGACCCATAAAACAAGTTGCTTTTCTACCTATTCTTTCTTCCAGGGACATAGATAGTTTTCAATTGATCTACCGTGGAGAGTGACAGCGCGTCAAGCTCTTTGTATATTTTCTCCAGAACCCTTGTGATTGCTAGAGATCCTTCTGTGATTTCAGGGGTTTCCTTCAGTTTTACTTTTTGCACAAGAATCTTATGTGCACATTTGTTGCAGGATGAATCCTCTGCATCTGATTCATCAGTGTCGCTACCAAATTGTGGACGAATTTTGCTGAAGGATGTGCCTTCAACATCAGACATGTCAGTCTCGTAGCCGAAATGCGGGCGAACATTACGGAGGGATGGACTTTCAGCGTCAGACTCATCCATGTCACTGCCAAAATGCAGGCACACTCGTGGAATTTTTGTTTTATAGATGACAGCTGGCTCAGACATGCTTTTGGAACTCATGGCCATTTTGTCCTCGGTCGGTTATGGATTAACCTCTTGGAGGTTCATGAAGTACCGAGAATCCTTATACCGGACTTCGTATACATCGAACGTCTGTATATCTTCATCAATGCATTTTTCTTTGCCATCTTTGGTATACTTCATGCATTGATGGAACGTTGACGGAATAATGCCGTATTCATGAAGCCATGGACGCCCCAAGAGAATCTTATATGACGTATCAGTATTGATGATGTATATTTTTGCTTCTGTTTGTAGATCCCCAAACTTGATCAGGAGAGTTATGGATCCTAGGAACTGCTGGTAATTCTGGTTGAAGCCCTGGATGATGACCCGTACTTTTGATAGGTTCTGGACATCCATCGATAAACTTTTCAGAGTCCAGAGGTTCATGATGTTTACCAAGGATCCCAGATCAATCAATATACGATTAATCATGTCTCCTTCGCTGTATCATGTTACGTAGAGTAATCTATTATGATCGTGTTAGATATGTATGCCCTAGAGACCATTATTGTATAGTACAGGATTGCATATTACATGTGAATGCTTGGGATATATATGTACAAGACAGACTTGCTCGATATGATAGTATGCTATCTGGTTTTTCTTTTCTTCAACATGTGTATATATTCTATTTATATTACGTAACTCTAATACATGTTGGTAAAGCCCGTAGGATCTTTGCTTAACTACTAGAGTTGGGATGACGATCATACTCTGTTGGGTTTTTCTAACGCCCTGACCATCTACCGTGGCCGTTTGCGGAACAAAAATTTTTAGGGTTTGAAAAACTGGCGCTAGAATAACCCGATCTAGAATCTACCATAAACCTAAACTACCTATTAAAGAGGATATCTATCTGCTATGATAGAAGTGTCTCACCCAAAGATCTGTGTCCTTTGGTCTTCTATCCTCTTCATGTGCTCCTAGAGATCTCCTTGATCGAGCTTGTTCTTCTTTTTTTGCCCCTTCAGTTCTGCTGGATCGAGCTTGATGGCCGGTCTTCCTCCGTCGAAGATGATCCACCCGAAAGATATTGTGCATGGCTCTAGCTCCACACTAAGAGTCTAGTGGTGCAACTAGAGACTTTAGATTTCTAGTCTAAAGTGTCTAGGATGTAGTGTAAGGTTCTATGTGTGTTTCTATCTCACACCCTCTCTTGATTCTCAACACATGAGAGTGTAGAGAGGAGGTTGAAGATGAAGGTGGAGGAGCTCAAGAAACAAGTGAGGAGAGTGAAGCAAAATGGTGAGAGTGGAAAAAAATGAATCAAGCATGAGAGAGAAAAACCCAACCATGGTATTTTGAAATCATTTCTCCAATATAAAAATCCAACCATGCTTCAATAGTTTGCACAAATGAATTGAAAATTCATTTGTCAATACTATTGAAGCATGACTCTCACCATACTCCCCTCACCTCTTTTTACACCTCTTTTTACACCTCATTTTCCATTTATAGATAAATGGATAATAACTAAAATGAGGTTTCCACCTTCTAGAATGTTTTTCGTATAAATACGGATTACACTCTACTGTATATGCATACCTGTATCCGTATCGAAATACGAATACCCAAAGTGTTGGGATATGGCAGCGCCCCGGCCGTCAATCTGAGACCAAATGTGGAACAAAAACTTTTCAAACTTGGTGCTACCACAACCAAATACCCGGATAGAAACATTAACCGTTAACTAGCAAAACTGTAAAGGGGTTTCAAAGATTATACTGATCAATTCGTGTCCTTCGGTCTTCAATCTCCGTCCCATGCTTGTCGCGGCTGCCCTGACGAAGTTCGCTCTCCGGTCTCGCTTTTCGAAGTGGCATCACATCGAGAAATCTTTATACGAGCTCCCGCTTCAAACCGAAGCAACTCGGATATGAAGTTTGCTAGCCGACATGTCCAAGGTGAAGTAGAGAATGTGTGTGATAATTTTGTCTCAATACATCCATTGATTCTCAACACATGAGATAGTATGGATGGAGGTTGAAGAAGAAGCCATTGGAGGAATTTGTGAGCACAAGAAGAAAGCTAGTGAAGAAGAAGAAGAGCTTGCTTATTGTATGGGTTGAAAATGTGAGAACTCTCATAATAATCACAAGACCAAGCCCCACACTATATGTGGCTGACCTCTCTCTCTCTTCACCCATTAATCCCACACAATAATCAATCAAATAAATGGACATTGCACAAGAAATAACACCATGAGTCACCAAACATGCACATGCCACATTTAATGCTCTTCATCATGACTAGCACTCATAATTTCCACTTAATAAATATTAACCCAAATGTTTAGAACAATAAATAGAATGGTATCTTCTAAAATAAACTCGTGACGGATCACAAGAATACCCCTCACCTGTATATACATACATGTATCCGCATTCCGACTGAATACGAATGCAATGAGACGAAAGCAATCAAACAAATCTAATACTAGGATCCGGCTTAAACCAAAGCCTACTACTATGATCCATCCGATCATGATCCGTGCACAAGTGCACGTATATGATAGAACCCTACCATAAAACCATACGGCCTCTACAACGTTTCGCCCGAACTTGGGAAACTTTCTGTGGGGGACTCTAAATACTCGTCAATATGCTGGCAGTGGGTTTAACCACAAGCACGTCAGTAGTACTAGCTGTACGTAACGGCTACCCATGTATTGACTAAAAGGGAAGCTGATGAGTGAACTCATCCTGATACCCTATTGAGCCTATCTGTGACAATCTCCGTACAGTCCGGTTTGTTCGTCTATGAGTATCGCATATCGGGCCTAGGGGGATGGTAAACGTCAGACCCCCAATAGCGGTATAAGTCGTGTCGGAGTGTAGCCCAGAATACCTTGAGAAACTACTGGAATACCTACCAGTAAATATCACTTGCCTTAGCTAAGGACTTTGTGTAATGGCTCTCCAGACACAGCGCGATATCAAGCCCCAATACCGGGAGAGACGAATCCTGTCTAACCGCCACTGCCTCCAAGTGCTTCGGGACTGCACCCAATTACTACCTGTTTGCACGACTCCTTTGAGCCCTGGTAGGATAGAAATCAAAGAACAGCAGGAACACACTTGAGGCAATGTAGCAGTGTCAAGTCAACGGACTAATCTGTACTCATGTCTCCTGGAAACTGCTCCTGAGGATAGGTATAGTACCAATCAGCAGTGCCCCTGCAAGTCCGTCTGGTGTACTCATAACCCAATGAGCACCTATATACTATCTTAGATGAACCAACTGACACCAATGGCTTGTGAGACCAGCCACCGTCTCTCGTCGGGGTCTCGATCCGTATACACTAGTCTACTCTCGGAGTTTCGATGCCCAGTCTCAAAACTCCCACGACTAGGTATACTTTAAGGATGTGCTTATAGACTACCCAACTCTCACGTATATAATCGCCATCATACTGCTAGTAGTCAAGCAAGAATCTTATAGCCTCTATCAACGTGTAATAGTGATCTGTAATATCACCTGGAGCATGTACATGATGATAAAGACAAACCAGATAGCATACTATCATCTCGAGTAAGATTGTCCTACCGGTATAGGTCCTCTCTCAATCATTGCAATCACGTGCCTGCGATCCAATAATTGATTTTGAGGGCACTATAGCCAACAATCTCCCACTTTCACTTAAGGCTAATTATTGCGATGTCGCATACTCACAGCCCGTGTGATACCGAACACCCAACTCCTCTACCAATCAGTTTCACAAAGCTTGATTGTGAAACTATTGCTTTCGAGAAATAGCCTCAGTGAGTGGATCCACTCTGATACTTCTTTCTATGTCTCTCTTAATCTCAAGTTCGTAGAGAAAGTCATCGCCCGAAATGAGCAATACCTGTCTTAGAATATATCTGGATATCTGATGGGACCTAGTTCACAAATGAACTCCAAATCCGCAAACTTCTTAGACTGTATCGTCAACTGAATTTAATCAGTATCCTGCGCCATGCCTCCCTCAGTATCCGCTTGGACCACCTGTCCAAACTACTGCCCCTAGTCAGAGGGAAAACTATAACTCTGACAGTCACTCTGTCAGCCAAGTCACCTTGGACGCCTGAAATGATAACCGTCTACCGAAGAAGGCTGCCGTTATCAAATCCCTAGAACATTCACTTATGTTCAAAAACTGCTTCCGAACGTTTCTCCAGGATTGGATTAATATCTCAACTTATTGCATCTAGTGCAAAAACAACATCTGGTGTGGTACTTGACATCTCTTGATTGACTCAATTGCCTAAGCAAGTGATATGCCAAACATGTACATCCCTCTCCTCTTTAATCTGTAAGACACCTTTAGAGAGGGTGACTCCATCACCTGTAGGTACACTACCATGCCAGGAGTCGTCCATTCTGAAACACTTTTAGAATACTGTCTAAGTACCCAGATTAGGAAACTACCCAAATCTAGATCCAAAACCATAGATCTAGTAACCAGAATGTCTGATATTATATTCATATCCTATGTGGAGAAACCACTGTGTGTCAACCAAAGTATAACCGATCGTAGTATAGGAATTTCACTTCCTACAACGTGCATGTCATCCAAATACCAGGACATCACACCCTACTACCTTCTCAACAGATCCATCTCCTATTCTGGTGAAATCAAAGCCTATGACTGTCACATAAAAAATAGATGATATATCTCCGCTATATCTGCTTTAGTCTATAAATAGACATAAGCTACTTGTACACTATGCTTCCGCTGCTCCCACTGACTACAACAACCCTCTGGCAGAGTCATATACACGTGCACTTCTAAAGCTAGTTTAGAACGACGCTATATTCATCCTCCTGTCGGGTCCCATAGTCTGGAACAACAATAGTGTCAAGTCTGGGTAAACAAGAACCTCCCTATCACCGTCCTTGAGGCTACCGGAGTACCTCTCGGTTGCCTGAGGTTACCCACCATATCTTCGGAGTGGCTAATGGAATGTCAAACCTGATTGAATATTTAGGTTCTTATCAAATTTTTAGTAATCATTTGCGGTTCTGGAATCACTTCCAGTTCTACCATACTCCCACTACTGTTTTCTGAAAAAGATCATTTTACTAAAACTGTGGCGAGTCAAGAACAATATCATTATTGATCTTCCAGATGGTAGAAAGTCACCCCTCGTCATAGCCTGGGATAACCCACAAACTGCCATTACAGAAATGTGCCTTGAGTTATCCAGAGTCTGGTTTTAATCATAAGTTGGACAACTCAAAATACCTTAACATCGTTAAGATATGATCCATTCTATATACAAAATAGAAACAGAGGCACTGATTTAATTGGAACCAGATTCAAATCATGCAGCTGTCTCCAGTGCATGTTAACTAAATGGAGAGAGGCCGATCAGTATTACTCAACTTAGGAGTGCATCCATTTAAGAGTAACCTGAAAGAGAAACAAGTTTCTCTTAATCATTACTATCTACTGAATACCTAATACAAGTACTTACATCTTCGATCACCTTGAAGAATCCCGATACTTGCATCACGTGGTTCTTTCCTTTATTCTTATACCTATAACTTCTCAAAACTTAGACCTTGTATTTCTACGAAACACTTGTCTAAAAACTAGAGAAGTCATAAGTAAACAGAATATAGTATGAGGACCAACCCCTCTATCCTAAAGGACACTGGACAATATACAATGCTTTGTATAAGTCCCCTGAGTTGAATAACTCAAACCCTGTGCGTCGTAAGTTGAAAACTGTACTATGGTTATGAAGAATTACACCGCTGTTTAATGCTCCTTACCTAACCTCAACTGATATAGGTAAATGTCATGGACATAATTTCAAAAAGTTATATCTCACTTTATAAAATAAACGTATTGATATATCAGTTTGAAATTAGTGCATAACAACGGATATTCAAAACCAAATATTTGCCGTAAGGCAAAAAACCCAGGCGATTTTCTCAAATATCACCAATTACAACGAATCCCGATACAATGAGGATGATCACCCAATTCCCAATAACTTACTCCCACTCATCATCTGTAAAACCATACAGATGTGAGAATCAAACCTTGGTAAATACATACCTGGAGCAAGGATCTAATTGGGAAATCGGTTTTCAATTAACAACACATAGTGAAACTGAAACATGAAAATGTTTCAAAGGGGTATCCGGGTATTCCTAGTAATGCCTCTTCCATTATCCAGATTCATGACTGTAACCGTATATTTCCCTGACATCTCTCCAAATCCCTTTATTTGTCTTTACTCATTACCTTCTGTACACCTCCATTAGGCTAATTGGTTTTCTTCCTTCCCTACCGTTCGGCACCAGCCTATGGTTTAGAAGAAGACTATCCAATAAGCGTAATAGGTGTACTCTTCTAATCCTAGGAGCACTCACAACCTGAGAGAAGGTAAAGATAAAAGACAACTGAATAAACCTTATTTCTATTTCTCCTGAACCAGAATCTATCCTCGAACTGGAACAAGTTCCTTCGAGTTCGTATATAACCATACGATGGATTTATCCAATGGAAGTGGATGTTCGTAGTAATATGGGGTGTTCTGGAGAAATACAAAGGTGAAGTAGGAGTGGCGATGAAATATGTGGTTTGGTCATGAATGATAGCAGTTGTAATTTACTTTGCCCTCTTTCTAATCCTTTTATTTGTCTTTACTTATTACTTTCTGTACACCACACTTAGTCTATTTGGTTTTCTTCATTCCCTACTTTTCGGCACCTGCCTATGGTTTGGGAGAAGACTATCCAAAAAGCGTAATAGGTGTACCCTCTCCTAATCCTAGGAGCCCTCACAACCTAAGCGAAGGTAAAAGGAAAAGACAACTGAATAGTCCTATTCAATCTCTCAAGAACCAGAATCCATCCTCGAAAAAGTTCCTTCGAGTTCGTATATAACCATACGATGGATTTATCCAATGGAAGTGGATGTTCGTAGTAATACGGGGTGTTCTGGAGAAATGCAAAGGGTAAAAGAAGGAGTGGCAATGAAGTATGCAACTCAGACAATCCAAAAGCCAGTGTTTTAAGAAAGTTCGGTTAACTTGGTCACTGAGTTATAGTCCAGAGTCGGGCTATGGTCGCTGTCAAGAGAGAGAGAGAGAGAAAGAAATACTCAGCGTGCACTCTAACCTAGATCAGAATGGTTAATCACTTTATCTAATCAGGATGTCTCTCACTGTATCCTCAAATTCTTCTCCAAACCTGAAAGAAGAATTAGTCGGAATCACCCGAGGAGTAAACCAACTCATCAGTGGGAATCGGGATCCAACTATCATCGCATGATAACCTGATGGAATCCACTCAAGTCATCACACTCTAGAAGGTATGCGCATGCCTGGCAAGTTTCAGTTTCTTTAGAAACTCCCGATGTGTGTTTTTAGCCCTAGGACCCAAGTGACCTTGACACAGTCAACAAATCAAAGAGTCTTAGTCAAGTTCAACCCGTCATTATCCTGGATTGCATTAAACCCACCCGTACGAGCCCTTGACACAGTCAACAAGGCAGCACGACTGTCCTAACCAATCGAATTAATATGCCACAGAAAAACACTACTTAGCTACCGCACACTACGTCTTGACACAGTCAACAAATGCAGCACGAATACTAAGTAATACTTGTAAGAAATAACGGAGGGCTACGGCTGGTTTTTGGAAAAAAACCTTTAGCGTAATGAACTTGATATCGTTGAAGGAACCGCATAGCTTTTTACAGATGTATAGTGACAAAAACCTTTGCTAAAGAGGTCACTTCCGGTGAAGGGATCTCAGCTCTTTCCCCGTAGAATGAGGTGCAGGATATTCCAACTGAATACCACGATGCAAAACAAAAAGTAATCGAATATAGAGAATTTATTACCCTGATGCAAACTCCTTCCCAAGGGGTCACTCCCGATGAAGGGATCTCGGCCCTTGCCTCGTAGAATGAGGTGCTGGATATTCATAACGAATACCGCTGTGCAAAGCAAAAGAGAACGTCCTGATAATAACAGGTTTTTAAAATTGTTCCAACAATATCGAATATGTTTGTTTTCCTTGCATTGATTTGAATCAACGCAGTCCCATCAATTAATCACACCACAAAAGAACAAAAATATAATGTACGTATATGCCATCCGCATTCGCTACTGGGTCTCGTCATCACCCGTTAGGTTACTTAACTAACGACAGAGGAGGGACTGGACTAGCGTGGGTGTAAAACATATACAACATCTACTAGTATATATATCAATGTATAAAATCGCTCCAGGCGTGATAAATGCAACATCACAGAACAATACAGATAATCTGGGAGCCCCGGGTTTCCTTTGAGCCGCAAGTGAAACCCGATGTTCCCCTGGTCATATGGATAGCCTGTACAATGAAAACCTAGACCCCTACGAGTACGGCAAGTTGCCCGCCAAAACCAGAAGCGAGGCAGTCCCCTTCAGCAAAGTGAATGGACTACCCAGCACTTCACGGAATCCGGTAACTTAAGTACCCCATCTTGGGTCAACCTGTACCCCTTACAAGTGCAGCGAATAGCCCGCCAATTCTAGAGTGAAGCCCCATCCAAATCCATGAGATACGGGCCCGTTGCCCTCTAGAACCCGGCTATCCGTGCACCCCACCGGGGGGTAATCCTAGTACAGAAAAGAAAATATGTACAACGGGTACATCGACCTCAACCCGGTCGTGCCTCAAAATAATAATATACAAACAGGCATTGACGGCAGTCCACATGTCGGACGCTCGTCCCGCGATATCAAATGTACATATAATACTAAACTGTACTAACATTGCATCCAAGCTATCCACCACGACAATCCGCAACATCACAGCACAACACAGAATATCAACGTGAATGTCACGTTCGCAAACCCGTCTAAAAGAGATATAGCAATTAGACAAGATTTACCACTCGAATGACATTCACGGTCGCAGATAGTAATGTATATACTGCAAACTTTAAATAATGTTAGAAAATATCGACTTCGAAATAACCCCCGAATAGCCCCAAACAACCTGATAATACCATATCTAAACTGGACTAAACAAACAATACTACTGAACCAATATTCCAGAGACAAGACCACACCCCAAAAATCAAACCCAGAAGCTTCAAATAGGCCGGCCTCCTCGGATTTTAGCACAATGTGCTCGGCCAAAATCCGATGGATTGGTCTCGTTTTTAAGTTATGGTCAAGTGGTCATGTCAGTAGTCTTCAATAGTTGTTTAAATAATTTTTGAAGACACTTTTGAAAACAACAGAAGCTGGAATGTGCAGGATATAGTTTGGGGTTGTTTCGATTTTGATACATTAACATTGTCTAAACAAGCTAGCTAAGGGTTAATGAGTGGCTCTGATACCATGTTGGGATATGACAGCGCCCCGGCCGTCAATATGAGGCCAAATGCGGAACAAAAACTTTTCAAACTTGGTGCTACCACAACCAAATACCTGGATCAAACCATTAACCGTTAACTAGTAAAACTGTAAAGGGGTTTCAAAGATTATACCGATCGATTCATGTCTTTCGGTCTTCAATCTCCGTCCCATGCTTGTCATGGTTGCCCTGACGAAGTTCGCTCTCCGGTCTCGCTTGTCAAAGTGGCACCACGTCTAGGAATCTTTATACGGGCTCCCGCTTCAAACTGAAGCAACTCGGACATGAAGTTTGCTAGCCGACATGTCCAAGGTGAAGTGGAGAATGTGTGTGATAACTTTGTCTCAATACATCCATTGATTCTCAACACATGGGATAGTATGGATGGAGATTGAAGAAGAAGCCATTGGATAAATTTGTGAGCACAAGAAGAAAGCTGGTGAAGAAGAAGAAGAGCTTGCTTATTGTGTGGGATGAAAATGTGAGAGCACTCATAATAATCACAAGACTAAGCCCCACACTATATGTAGCTGCCCTCTCTCTCTTCACCCATCAATCCCAAACAATAATCAATCAAATAAATGGACATTGCACAAAAAATAACACCATGAGTCACCAAACATGCACATGCCACATTTAATGCTCTTCATCATGACTAGCACTCACAATTTCCACTTAATAAACATTAACCCAAATGTTTAGAACAATAAATAGAATGGCATCTTCTAAAGTACACTCGTGACGGATCACAAGAATACCCCTCACCTTTATATACATAACTGTATCCGCATTCCGACTGAATACGAATGCAATGAGACGAAAGCAATCCAACAAATCTAATACTAGGATCCGGCTTAAACCAAAACCCACTAGTATGATCCGTCCGATCATGATCCATGCATAAGTGCACGTATATGATTGAACCCTGCCATAAAACCATACGGCCTCTACAACGTTTCGCCCGAACTTTGGAAAATTTCTATGGGGGACTCTAAAGACTCGTCAATACGCTGGCAGTGGGTTTAACCACAAGCACGTCAGTAGTACTAACTGTTCGTAACGGCTACCCATGTATTGACCAAAAGGGAAGCTGATGAGCGAACTCGTCCTGATACCTTACTGAGCCTATCTGTGACAATCTCCGTATAGTCCGGTCTGTTCATCTATGAGTATCGCATATCGGGCCTAGAGGGATGGTAAACGTCAGACCCCCAATAGCGGTAAAAGTCATGTCGGAGTGTAGCCCAGAACAGCTTGAGAAACTACTGGAATACATACCAGTAAATCTCACTTACCTTGGCCAAGGACTTTGTGTAATGGCTCTCTAGACACAGTGCGATATTAACCCCCAATACCGGGAGAGACGAATCCTATCTAACCGCCACTGCCTCCAAGTGCTTCGGGACTGCACCCAACTACTACCTGTTTACACGACTCTTTTGAGCCGTGGTAGGGTAGCAATCAAAGAACAGTGGGAACACACTTAAGGCAATGTAGCAGTGTCAAGACAACGGACTAGGCTGTACTTATGTCACTTGGGAACCGCTCCTGACGATAGGTATAGTACCAATCAGCAGTGCCCCTGTGAGTCCGTCCGGTGTACTCATAACCCAATGAGCACCTGTATACTATCTTAGGTGAACCAACTGACACCAATGGCTTGTGAGACCAGCCACCGCCCCTTGTCGGGGTCTCGATCCGTATACACTAGTATACTCTCGGAGTATCGATGCCCAGTCTCTAAACTCGCACGACTAGGGACACTTTAAGGATGTGCTTATAGACTACCCAACTCTCACGTATATGATCACCATCATACTGCTGGTAGTCAAGCAAGAATCGTATGGGCTCTATCAATGTGTAATAGTGATCTGTAATGTCACCTGAAGCATGTACATGATGATAAAGACAAACCAGATAGCATACTATCATCTCGAGTAAGACGGTCCTACCGGTATAGGTCCTCTCTCAATCATTGCAATCACGTGCCTGCGATCCAATAATTGACTTTGAGGGAACTATAGCCAACACAAAGAGATAGAATAACACAAAGAACATAATACTAGAATATACATATATGTAAATTATTAAATCAATACCTGATTTAATAATCCGGCTCAATCCCGAGCCGGCTAGTATTATCAACTGCCCGATCGAAAGCCCGGGTAACTAGCACAATCAATCGATCGAAACCCTACACGATCCAATACGGCCACTACATCATTTCGCCTATACCAGGGAAACCCTCTGTGTGGGACTCTAAAGACTCGATAGTATGCTGGCAGTGAGTTACTGGATAAATCCATAACCACAAGCACGTCAGCGGTACGAGCTGTACGTAACAGCTACAGGGGTACCGGTCGAAAAGGAAGGCCGACGAGCAAACTCATCCAGATCCTTACTGAGCCTATCTGTGACAATCTCTATACAGTCTGGTCTCTTCGTCTGTGAGTATCGTATACCGGGTCTAGGGGGTGGTAAACGTCTAACCCTAATAACCCGATATTTCATGCTGATGTAGCTTAGGACCAATCCAGGAAACTACTGATCAACCTATCAGTAAATCCTAACTGCCTTGGCCAAGGTCTTATGGTACTGGCCAATCAAACACAGTGCAATATCGACTCCCTATACCACGAGAGATGAATCCCCAACAATCGCTCACTGCCTTTATGTGGCTCGGGACTGTACCCAATCAAAACCTGTTTGTACGACTCAGTAGAGTCGTGGTAGGGTAGTGATCAAAGTACAGTGGGAACTCACACGAGAAAAATGACGATCTCAGGTCAGAATACTAACTTGTACTCATGCTATCTAACGATAGGTATAACACCATCTAAAAGTTCTCGGCGAGTCGGTCCAGTATACTTACCCCTAGTGAGCACCTGTATACGATCTTAGGAGCAAAAGACCAATGGCTGCGGGACCAACCATCACCCCTCGTCGGGGTTTAGAAACGTATACACTAATCTACTCTGAAATATCGATGCCCAGTCTTGATACTCTCATGACTAGGGACCTTTTAAGGATGTGCTTATTGACTACCCAGCTTCCACAAATATGACTGTCATCACAACGCAGGTAGTCAAGCAATGATCCTACGGGCTTTATCAACATGTATAAATGATATGTAATAACAAGTAAAACATATGCACACGTTAAGATAAAGACAAACCAGATAGCATACTTTCATATCGAGCAAAATTGTCCTGTACATACATATGTCCAAGCATCCACATGTATACATATACGATAATGTCCTCCACGGCATGCATATCCAACAATCTCCTGTTAGTGTATATGCCCTAGAGGCCATTACTGTATCATACTAGTATGTATATTACTTGATGGAAATTTGGGATATTCACAGTTGTATAGACAATCTTGCTCGAAATGGTAGTATGCTACTTGGTTTGTCTCTGCTTCAATATGTGCATGTGTTTCTTTTAGCATATCGCTTATATACATATTAGTAGAGCCTTTAGGATCTTTGCTTGATTACCAGCATTGTGATGGCGCTCACACTCGTGGGGGCTGGGTAATCCATAAGCACATCCTTATACAGGTTCCTAGTTGTAGGACTATCGAGACAGGGCATCGATATTCCGGAGTAGACTAGCGTATGTGCTTCTCATCCCAGCGTGGGAGACGGCCTGTCCCACAGCCTTCAGTACGTCGTACTTGAGATAGTATGCGGGTGCTCGTTAGGTTACGAGTACACTGGACAGGACTCGTCGGGAACTGTTGGTTGGTATTATACCTATCGTCAGTTATCAGTTCCCAGGTGACATGAGTACAGCTTAGTCCGCTGACTTGACACTGTCACTTCGCCTCGAGTGTGTTCCCACTGTACTTTGATTACTATCCTACCATGGCTCAAAGGAGTCGTGCAAACAGGTAGTAGTTGGGTGCAGTCCCAAAGCACTTGGAGGCAGTGACGGTTAGACAGGATTCGTCTCTCCCGGTATTGGGGGTTGACATCGCGCTGTGTCCACGAGAGCCATTACACAAGTAGTCCTTGGCCAGGGCAAGCGAGATATACTGGTAGGTTTCCAGTGTTATCTCAGGGTGTTCTGGACTACACTCCGACACGACTTATACCGCTATTAGGGGACTGATGTTTACCGCCCCCCTAGGCTCGCCATGCGATGTATCAAACGAACGGACCGGACTGTACGGAGACTGTCACATTCAGGCTCAGTAGGAGTTCAGATGGGTTCACCTCGTCAGTCTTCTTATCGGCATCTACCTGGGGACCGTTAGGTACAGCTAGTGCCGCTTGCGGTCTGTGGTTAAACCCACTGCCAGCGTAGTGTCGAGTCTTTAGAGTCCCACACAGAGGGTTATTCGCCTTTAGGCAAAATG
Organism: Agapanthus africanus; assembly: GCA_030015575.1. Classification (NCBI taxonomy): domain Eukaryota; kingdom Viridiplantae; phylum Streptophyta; class Magnoliopsida; order Asparagales; family Amaryllidaceae; genus Agapanthus; species Agapanthus africanus. The sequence continues at coordinate 129,720,334 of JASDDO010000026.1, read as the reverse complement.
AGTAGAGGTCGCATGGTTTTGCGACAGGGTTCGTTCACATCCGCACACTTATGCACGTTTGCTGTCCGGACAGCTTATACTAGCGGGCTTTGGTTTAAGCCGGATCCTAGTATATGATTTGGGATTGGTTTTATCTCATTGTATTCGTGTTCCTCGGATCACGGATACGGGTACGTGTGGACAGTTGACTGAGACAGAGGGAGAGGACTTTGATTAGGGTTGATGACTATTGTCATTTTCTTAACCCTAATGCTTATGTGTGAATTATGATTAATTGATATTAGTTAAATATAATTGTGCATGGTTAGGGTTGTTGACCATTTGACTATCTTGACTTGTTGACTTAGGTTGACATGTTGACCATCATCATTCCATATGAAAGATGCTCTTTGATCCCTGCAATTTGCATTTAATGTGAAATGATAATGGTCAAGTCTTGATTAACCATGATAATTATCTTAGCTAATTATCTATTTTCATAATTCACCCATATATGAGAGAATGGTTCATTTTTCCTCTCATTCTATCATATAGATTCTCTCTCCTCCTCTTCCTCTCTCTCTAGCTCTCCCCTCTCATGAGTTGAGAAACACTTGAGCTTGAGATAAATCACTCTAAAATACTCTTTACTCTTTTCTAAGGTTCTAGGATTAGCACTCCAAGCATCTTAGTTACTTCTAGCTTGAAGTTGAAGCCAAAGGTTGAGGCTCTCGGGTGGATCCTTCTTCGACTAGAGAAGACGACAAGGAGATCACTTCAGTTCACTCCAAGGAGCAAGGAGAGAAGGACATAAAGCCCTAGGTATAACCTTTCTTCCATGTAGCTAAAACTAGTTAGCTTTGTAGTTAGTTTTTGTTTAGCAAAGATCCTCCTTTTGATAGTCCATGTTGCCTAGTTCGATAAAAATCTGATTTTTACACCATTTCCGCCTTCCCGCAAGCACCGGGGTGGGCAACGTGGACTTACAGTGATATCAGAGCCTAACTAAACATAAACTAGCTAGTTAGTAAAGTGTATAGAAGTTCGATCGGTAAAAATCACAAAACTTTTTTCTAAAAACCTAAGTTTCTGCCGATTTTTAAATCTGCTCTAAAAATAATAAATCACACCTTAAAAATCGGCTCAGGTTTTTTACAGTACACCCAAGAAAAACGAACCAGCGAACCGACCAACTCACCGTGGTTCCGCGGCCGAGTTGACTCGGCCGCAGATCGTTTCTCTTGCTATGTTCTTATTTATTGGTTTTGGGATTTTTAAGATATTTTATTTCTGCCCAGATTTTCCAGAATAGAAATTTGTAATTGGGGTGGCTATAAATCCGTATTTTTGATCGAACTTCACTATACTTTGACTAATGGGTTATATCTGTGATGTTTATATGTATTGAACGTCTGCTAATCGCTATACGTCGATTAGTGGGGGTTATACATATCTGTGATCTGTAATGCTTGTTGGTTTGTGTTTATGAACTCGGTGGATTGTCGCGGATGAATAGCCGGGGTGGATGTGAGATGAGAGTTTCTTTTTCCTTTCATTGATGTAATATGTAAATTGAGGTAATATTATTTGTTTGGCCGCACAACCGGGTCGGGGTTGTAGCCGTCATTGTATAATTTCTTTTTACTGTTTTTGCTCCTAGGATAGACCCATGATGGGGTGCACAAACTACCGGTTATCTCGAAGTGCCGAGTGGCCTACTCACGTCGTTGAGGGAGGTTGCTTCGCTTCGAGTACTTGGCGGGTAGTTTGCCACACCCATAAGGGTCTTAGGTGGGGTATTGGCTATTCATCGCGACCGTGTAATCCTCTTTTCGTTGCAGGCTCGAATGAATCGCGGATTCCTAGTATATCCAAAGTGTTCATCTGTGATCTGTAATGGCTATCATTGCTATATATCTATATATAATAACTATTTAGGTGTTGCTTATGTTTTGCATCCGCGCTAGTCCAGCCCCCGCTCTGTCGTTAGTTAAGTAACCTAACGGGTGATGACGGGGCCCCGTGGCGAATGCGGATGGCATAAGCGTACACCATATTTTGGTTGTTTTCTGCAATGGTAGGATTAAAAGATGGGACGCATTAATATTAATGCAAGAAAATAAACCAAGTAAAAGTCGATTGGAACACTTTGAAAACCACTCGGTTCTTTTCAAAAACTAAACTTTTAAATGCGGAGCTTGAACCACTCCTTTTAAAAGCTATCGCGTTCCATCGATTATATCAAGTTCACTACGTTCACGCTTTCGCCAAAACCATTCGTAGCCCTCCGTCATTCCACATGAATGGTCAAAAAGTATTCAAGCTATATATGTTGGCCAAAGTAAGGGCATAGTGATTGGTAGCTATTGGGTATTCATGTGCATCATAGGTAGATGCGTTGGTTTGGGACAGTCGTACTGCCATTTTGGCCAAAGTTAAAGGTAGGTATGGGTGGGTCAAAATTAACCAGGAGAATGATGGGTAGAACTTGACATGTGACTTATGATATTTTGGCCAAAGTCAAGGTCATAAGAGCATTGGGCAAAAATCCACATCGGGAGTTTCATAAGTACTGAAACTTGCTAGCGCTGCATACCATTTGGAGTGTGATGATTCTGGTAGGATTCCTTCGGTTTTATCACGCGATAATATTTGGATCCCGATCCTACTATGAGTATATGCCACTCCTCGGGAAATCTCTCACTTAACGATCAATGCTATAAACCTAGTAGGTGTCTAGAAAGGTGTTAGCGGGACTACGCTCACAGGGCAAAGAGGTTACTTAATTAAGGAATTTCGCGAAAGCGTTGGAAAACCTCCCTCGAAGTACCGACACTGTCCTGGCTGAACGGTTAAGCAAGTATTGTACGGTGAGATTGATCCCGACTAATTCTTCCTTTATGGTTTGAGGAGGGATTCGAGAGACAGTGGGAGCCATCCTGTTTAGACAAACTAAAAACCACTCTAAACTTGCAAGAGCATCATGCTAAAGTGTTTCTTTTCTCTCTCCTAATTGCAGCAACCAATCAACATGACCGGACTTAAGTTATTACTAGATAAAACATACTGACAGGGCCAAACTATAAAGATTGGCTCAAGAATGTCAAGATGGCAATCACTTATGACAAGTTGGGGTATATCCTTATCACCAAAGCTCCCCCTGTCCTAGGTCCCACCTCCAGCGTCGTGGATGTAGAAATCCGTAAGACATGGGAGATAGATTGTGCGAAGGCCAAATGCCTCGTGCTTGCCTCTATGGACAACGAACATCAGAGGAGGCACGAGAATATGGACTTAGAATCCATATTTTTTCATACAAAAGAACTGTATGGAGAGCAGTCTCGTATCGCCAGATACGAAGTGTCGAAGAAGCTGTTTTCGGCAAGATTAGTCGTTGGATTATCGGTAGCGGAACACGTGCTTAAGATGATTGGCTACATAGAGGAGCTCGCGGACCTTGGGACCACGTTGGAGAATGAACTCTACACTGACTTGATTCTCCAGTCCCTTCCTTCCATTTACACCCAGTTTGTCCTAAACTTCAACATGCAAGGAAAGGAGGTTGAACTTTCCGAACTTCTGAACATGTTGAGGAGTGCTGAGGGCACCCTACAGAAAGGTAGGGAGACATCCACTTTGTTTGTAGGAGGATCTTCCTCTTCTAGGTCCAGGGCGAAAGCCAAGGGAAAGAAGAAGAAAGCCCCCGCCAAACCAAGGGGCGGTGGTGTCAGTAAAGTGGATACGAAGGGAAAAGGAAAGGCAACAAAGGTAGCGGGAAAGCTTGTGGGGAAGGAAGAATGCTTCTACTGTCACAAAAGTGGACACTGGAAACAGGATTGTAAGGCTTCGAAGGCCAGAACCCAGGATCTGAAGCGAGTTGCGGCTTCAGCTTCAGGTGTGTATGTTATTGAAAACTGTCTATCAATAAACTCTACTTCCTGGGTATTAGATACCGGATCAGGATCTCATATCTGTAATTCTTTGCAGGCGTTGAGAAAGCGTAGGGTTTTGAAGGCAGGTGATATGACCCTCAGAGTTGTAAACGGAGCTAGCATGGATGCTGAGGCCGTGGGGGACTATCACCTGGGATTGTCAGATGGACACTTTTTGGTTTTGCGTAGTTGTTATTTTGTACCAAATGCAACTTTTAATAGCATTTCTGTATCTTTATTGTCTAAAGAAGGTTATGAATTTGCATTTGTAAGTAAAGTTGTGAACATTCACCTTAATCAAGTTTTGATTGGGTCAGGTACATTAAACAACGGTATATACGTATTAAACCAACCACAGATTTTCAATGTCCAGAATACACACAAAAGAAAGTCTCCAGAAATCAATCTGACTTTCTTATGGCATTGTAGGCTGGGTCACATCAATGAGAGAAGGTTGACTAAGTTACATACTGAAGGATATTTGAATCCGTTCAAATATCAATCGTATGCAACTTGTCAATCATGTCTCAAAGGAAAGATGACAAAGACTCTGTTCACTGGACACGGAGTAAGAGCGAGCGAGCTCTTGGGACTCGTACACAGCGACGTGTGCGGTCCAATGTCTATACATGCACGAAGCGGTTTTTCTTACTTCATTACTTTTACGGATGACTTTTCAAGGTACGGATATGTCTTCTTAATGAAACATAAATCCGAGACCTTTGAAAAATTCCAGGAATATAAGAATGAAGTATAAAAACAAACAGGAAAAAGTATCAAGGCACTGAAATCTGATCGAGGTGGTGAATACTTGAGTGCCGAGTTCCTGGGTTACTTAAAAGAGAATGGAATTCTCTCTCAGCTTACTCCTCCATACACTCCGTAATATAACGGTGTATCGGAGAGACGGAACCGAACCCTATTGGATATGGTACGGTACATGATGAGTAACACTGAGTTACCGCGATCATTCTGGGGATATGCGCTAGAATCAGCTGCATACCTTTTGAACCGAGTTCCAACTAAGACTATGCCTACTATACCATATCAGATGTGGTGTGGGAAGAGACCCTATCTTAATCACATTAAGACATGGGAATGTCCAGCTTTTGTCAAAAAGCAGCATGCGGACAAGTTCGAGGCACGCTCAGTACAGTGCAAGTTTGTGGGATATCTGAAGAACTCCAAGGGATATTTCTTCTATTGCGAAGAGGAACAAAAGGTTTTTGTTTCTCGCCATGCCCACTTTCTAGAACACCAGTTCTTGGAAAAGGAAATTAGTGGGAGCGCAATAGAACTGGAAGAAATTCCAGAACCACGAGCTATTACTGAAAGCTTAGTAGAACCAGAGGGTTCGAAAGATCAGGACATTCCCACGCCACTCCGCAGGAGTAGTAGGCAGTCTCATCCGCCCGAGAGATACTACGGTTTTCTCATAGACGGGGATAGAGAGGATTGCATCATAGATTGTGATGAGCCTACTAGCTTCCAGCAAGCCATTCAGAGCGTTGACTCGGTAAAATGGCTGGATGCAATGCGGACCGAAATGGAGTCCATGTACACCAACAAAGTATGGACGTTGGACATTGCTCCAGATGGGGTAAAACCCGTAGGATGCAAGTGGATCTTCAAAAAGAAGATTGGTGTAGATGGACAGGTCGAGACCTATAAGCTAGACTTGTTGCAAAGGGTTTTCGTCAAAGACCTGGTTTGGACTATGACGAAACCTTTTCTCCAGTGGCTATGCTGAAATCCATTCGGATACTTCTTGCCATTGTTGCCTTCCACGATTATGAGATTTGGCAGATGGACGTAAAGACCGCTTTTCTAAATGGAAATTTAGAGGAGTGTGTCTATATGGACCAGCCAGAGGGTTTCATTCAGAGTGGGAGCAGCGGAAAGGTGTGCAAGTTGCTTAAGTCCTTGGACTAAAGCAGGCATCGCGGAATTGGAACATCTGTTTTGATGAGACGGTCAAGAAATTTGGCTTTATCAAAAATCCAGATGAACCATGCATCTATTGTAGATTTGTAGCGAGAACTGTAGTATTCCTCGTTTTATACGTGGATGACATTCTCTTAATAGGAAATGACATTCCTATGCTACAATCTGTCAAAGGGTTCTTGTCACACAGGTTCTCCATGAAAGACCTGGGTGATGCCTCATACATTCTGGGTATCCGGATCTACCGTGACAGATCCAAGAGGATATTAGAACTCTCACAGTCCAGGTACATCGACACCATACTGAAAAGATTCAGTATGGGAGATTCCAAGCGCGGTAATCTACCGGCTTGTCACGGGATCACCCTCTCCAAAGAGATGTCTCCCAAGACTGATTTGGAGAGGGATCGCATGTCTATTATACCCTACGCTTCTGCGGTAGGCTCTATAATGTATGCGATGTTGTGTACCAGACCAGATGTGGCTTATGCACTGAGTGTGGTAAGCAGGTATCGGTAAAACCCTGGGGAGAAACATTGGATAGCGGTAAAGAACATTCTCAAGCACCTGAGAAGGACTAAGGAGATGTTCTTGGTGTATGGCGGAAAAAAACCTCCAGATCGAGGCCTTTGCTGACTCCAGCTTCCAGAGTAACAAGGATGATTCCAAGTCCATGTCGGGTTTTGTCTTTACCCTCAATAGAGGGGCGGTGTGTTGGAAGAGCTCCAAACAGGAAACCGTTGCTGACTCGACTTGGAAGCGGAATACATCGCTGCATCTGATGCCACAAAAGAAGCTGTCTGGATGAGGAAGTTCTTGAAAGAACTTCAGGTGGTTCCGTCCATTGTTGATCCAATACCTCTGTATTGCGACAACAACGGGGCTATAGCTTTAGCGAAGGAACCCAGGTCCCATCAGAAATCCAGACACATCTTAAGGCGGTATCACCAGATCAAGGAGATCGTGGATCGCTAGGAGATCGAGGTTCGGAGGGTTGCTTCATAAGATAACACTGCAGATCCATTCACGAAAGCCTTACCCCAGACGCAGTTCGAGCGGCTGATCGAGATGATAGATCTTCGATACGCCAGTACATGGCTTTAGTGCAAGTGGGAGATTGTTAGTGTATATGCCCTAGAGGACATTACTGTATCATACTAGTATGTATATTACTTGATGGAAGCTTGGGATATTCACAGTTGTATAGACAATCTTGCTCGAAATGGTAGTATGCTACTTGGTTTGTCTCTGCTTCAATATGTGCATGTGTTTCTTTTAGCATATCGCTTATATACATATTAGTAGAGCCTTTAGGATCTTTGCTTGATTACCAGCGTTGTGATGGCGCTCACACTCGTGGGGGCTGGGTAATCCATAAGCACATCCTTATACAGGTTCCTAGTTATAGGACTATCGAGACAGGGCATCGATATTCCGGAGTAGACTAGCGTATGTGCTTCTCATCCCAGCGTGGGAGACGGCCTGTCCCACAGCCTTCAGTACGTCGTACTTGAGATAGTATGCGGGTGCTCGTTAGGTTATGAGTACACTGGACAGGACTCGTCGGGAACTGTTGGTTGGTATTATACCTATCGTCAGTTATCAGTTCCCAGGTGACATGAGTACAGCTTAGTCCGCTGACTTGACACTGTCACTTCGCCTCGAGTGTGTTCCCACTGTACTTTAATTACTACCCTACCATGGCTCAAAGGAGTCGTGCAAACAGGTAGTAGTTGGGTGCAGTCCTGAAGCACTTGGAGGCAGTGACGGTTAGACAGGATTCGTCTCTCCCGGTATTGGGGGTTGACATCGCGCTGTGTCCAGGAGAGCCATTACACAAGTAGTCCCTGGCCAGGGCAAGCGAGATATACTGGTAGGTTTCCAGTGTTATCTCAGGGTGTTCTGGGCTACACTCCGACACGACTTATACCGCTATTAGGGGACTGATGTTTACCGCCCCCTAGGCCCGCCATACGATGTATCAGACGAACGGACCGGACTGTACGGAGACTGTCACATTCAGGCTCAGTAGGAGTTCAGATGGGTTCACCTCGTCAGTCTTCTTATCGGCATCTACCTGGGGACCGTTACGTACAGCTAGTGCCGCTTGCGGTCTGTGGTTGAACCCACTGCCAGCGTAGTGTCGAGTCTTTAGAGTCCTACACAGAGGGTTATTCGCCTTTAGGCAAAATGAGTAGAGGTCGCATGGTTTTGCGACAGGGTTCGTTCACATCCGCACACTTGTGCACGTTTGCTGTCCGGATAGCTTATATTAGCGGGCTTTGGTTTAAGCCGGATCCTAGTATATGATTTGGGATTGGTTTTATCTCATTGTATTCGTGTTCCTCGGATCACGGATACGGGTACGTGTGGACAGTTGACTGAGACAGAGGGAGAGGACTTTGATTAGGGTTGATGACTATTGTCATTTTCTTAACCCTAATGCTTATGTGTGAATTATGATTAATTGATATTAGTTAAATATAATTGTGCATGGTTAGGGTTGTTGACCATTTGACTATCTTGACTTGTTGACTTAGGTTGACATGTTGACCATCATCATTCCATATGAAAGATGCTCTTTGATCCTTGCAATTTGCATTTAATGTGAAATGATAATGGTCAAGTCTTGATTAACCATGACAATTATCTTAGATAATTATCTATTTTCATAATTCACCCATATATGAGAGAATGGTTTATTTTTCCTCTCATTCTATCATATAGATTCTCTCTCCTCCTCTTCCTCTCTCTCTAGCTCTCCCCTCTCATGAGTTGAGAAACACTTGAGCTTGAGATAAATCACTCTAAAATACTCTTTACTCTTTTCTAAGGTTCTAGGATTAGCACTCCAAGCATCTTAGTTACCTCTAGCTTGAAGTTGAAGCCAAAGGTTGAGGCTCTCGGGTGGATCCTTCTTCGACTAGAGAAGACGACAAGGAGATCACTTCCGTTCACTCCAAGGAGCAAGGAGAGAAGGACATAAAGCCCTAGGTATAACCTTTCTTCCATGTAGCTAAAACTAGTTAGCTTTGTAGTTAGTTTTTGTTTAGCAAAGATCCTCCTTTTGATAGTCCATGTTGCCTAGTTCGATAAAAATCCGATATTTATACCGTTTCCGCCTCCCAGCAAGCACCGGGGTGGGCAACGTGGACTTACATCTCCCACTTGAACTAAGGCTATATATTGGTGTACTGAGTACCCAACGTCTGCACAAAGGCCAGTTGTTGGCGTATCGCACACCCAACATCTCAAATGGTCTTTCAAATTGTGCTTGAGAAAGGGTCTTGGTGAATGTATCCGCCGTATTGTCTTTCGTGTCCACTCTCCGTACCTCGATCTCCCAATGATCAACGATCTCCCTGATCTAGTAATACCGCCTCAAGATGTGTCTGGATTTCTGATGGGACCGTGGTTCCTTCGATAAAGCCATAGCTCCATTGATGTCGCGATACAAAGGTATTGGATTAACAATGGATGGAACCACCTGAAGTTCAGAAATGAACTTTTTAATCCAGACGGCTTCTTTTGCGGCATCGTTGGCAGCAATATATTCAGCCTCCATCATCGAGTCTGTGACAGAATCCTGTTTGGAACTCTTCTAATAGACCGTCCTTCCGTTGAGGGTAAACACAAAACCCGAGATAGACTTGTTGTCATTCTTGTCACTCTGGAAGCTCGAGTCGGTAAAGGACTCCACCTGGAGGTCCCCATTACCAAATACTAGGAGCAGTTGTTTAGTCCTTCTCAGGTAGTTAAGAATGTTCTTCACTGCTGTCCAGTGGTTCTCATCTGGGTTTGACTGATACCGGCTCACTACGCTAAGCGTGTAAGCTACATCTGGTCTGGTACATAGTATCGCATACATTATAGATCCTACCGCCGAAGCGTAAGGTATAGTGCTCAGGAAAACCCTCTCCTCATCATTCTTGGGAGACAACTCTTTGGAGAGGGTGATTCCGTGCAATGTGGGTATGTTACCGCGCTTGGAATCTTCTATACTAAATCTCTTTAGTATGGTCTCTATGTACCTGGATTGCGAAAGTCCCAATAATCTACTGGATTTATCTCTGTAGATCTTAATCCCTAGAATGTACGAGGCATCACCCAGGTCTTTCATGGAGAACCTTTGTGACAAGAACAGCTTGACCGATTGTAGCATAGGAATATCATTTCCTATCAAAAGAATGTTGTCCACGTACAAGACTATGAATACGATAGTTCGTCCTACAATCTTCTTATATATACAAGGCCCATCCTCGTTCTTGATGAAGTCAAATTCCTTGACCGTTTCATCAAAACAGATGTTCAAGCTCCGCGATGCCTGCTTTAATCCATAAATGGATTTAAGCAACTTACACACCTTCCTGCTGCTCCCACTGTCTACAAAACCTTCCGGCTGATTTATATAAACGTACTCTTCCAAACTTCCATTTAGAAAAGCCATTTTTACGTCCATATGACAGATTTCATAGTCATAGAAGGAAGCAATGGCAAGTAGGATTCGAATGGATTTGAGCATAGCCACTGGAGAAAAGGTTTCATCATAGTCCACACCTGGTCTTTGACGAAAACCTTTTGCAACAAGTCTAGCCTTATAGATTTCTACCCGCCCATCTACACCAAATTTACTTTTATAGATCCAATTTCATCCAACGGGTTTTACTCCGGGTGGAGCAATATCCAAGGTCCACATTTTATTGGTGTACATGGACTCCATTTCGGATCGTATAGCATCCAGCCATTTATCAGAGTCCCTACTGATAATGGCCTTCTTGAAACTAGTAGGATCATCTTCTTCTAAGATGCAATCCTCTCGATCCCCGTCTATAAGATAACCGTAGTATCTCTCGGGCAGATGAGAAATCCTACTAATCCGCGGAGTGGCGGAGGTTCGTCTGGGACTACTGAATCTAGTTGTTCCACCAAATCTTCAGTTACATTTTGTGGTTCGGAAGTTTCTTCCAGTTTTACCGTACTCCCACTAACTTCTTTTGCAATAAATTCCCTTTTTAAAAAGATAGTATGGCGAGATACAAATACCTTCTGTTCCTCGGTGTGGTAAAACAGATATCCATGCGAATGCTTTGGATATCCCACAAACTTACATAGAAATGATCATGCCTGATATTTGTCCGGATTTTGTATTTTAACATAGGCCGGAAAACCCCATATCTTAATACTCTTAAGACATGGTTTCTTTCCATTCCATATTTCATATGGAGTCTTAAGCACAGATTTGGAAGAAACCTGATTCAAAAGGTATGCCACTGTTTGTAGCGCATGTCCCCAGAATGAAAGAGGCAACTCAATACTACTCATCATGAAGCGAACCATATCCAAAAGGGTACGATTCCTCCGCTTCGATATACCGTTGTGCTATGGTGTATACGGAGGAATAAGTTGAGAGAGAATTCCATTCCCTTTTAGGCACTCTAGGAACTCCTTGCTCAAGTACTCCCCTCCTCTATCAGATCTGAGGATCTTGATACTTTTGCCAGTCTGGTTCGCTACTTCGTTCTTATATTCTTTGAATTTCTCAAAAGTTTCAGATTTGTGTTTCAAAAGATACACATATCCGAACCTAAAGAGGTCGTCAGTGAATGTAATGAAGTACGAGAACCCACCCCTTGCATGTATAGACATCGGACCACATACATCACCGTGTATGAGTCCCAAGAGCCCTGCTGCTCTTTCTTCGTGTCCGGTGAACGGAGATTTGGTCATTTTTCCTTTGAGACAGGACTGACAAGTTTCATAAGATGAAAATTCGAACGTATTCAAATATCCATCTTTATGCAATTTACTCAGTCTTTTCTCTCCGATATGACCAAGTCTACAATGCCACAAGTAGGATTCCTTCGCTTCTGAACTCTTCCTCTTACGTGTGTTTTGTATATTGAAAACTGCGTTTTGATTTAGATACCATTACACAGTGTACCTTCTACAACCAATGCCTTATCAAAGTAAATGTTCATGATATTTATATCAAGAACAAAACTATATCCATCTTTATCAAGTAAAGAAACTGATATGATGTTGCAAACCATGGAAGGTACATAGTAGAAATTGTTCAAAATCATAGTATTGCCATTTGGCAATGCTAGGTGATATTCACCGACGGAAGAAGCATCAACTTGTGCTCCGTTCCCTACTCTAAGGGACATATCACCAAGTCCAACCATCTTACTTTTTCTCAGTCTCTGCAATAAATTACAGATATGAGATCCTGATTCGGTATCTAGTACCCAGGTGGCAGGACTGACCGAAAAACAGTTCTCAATAACAAGAACACCTGAAGGATACACAATAGTATGCTTCTTCTTCGTTGGGGTCATCAAGGAATTCATGCAATCCTCTTTCATCTACTCATACTCATGACTGCTGTCATAAGTTAGAGCCAAACCGACGTTCCCCAGCCCTAAATAAAAATTCGGATCGGTCAAGAGATACATTTTATTATCTTGATTAAGGCACGAATTGGTTGCTACCTAAAGAGAGAGAAAAGAAACACTCAGCGTTCGCTCTTGCAAGATTAGATTGATTATTAGTTTATCTAATTAGAATGGCTCCCACTGTTTACTTGAATTCTCCTTCAAACCTTAAAAGGAGAACTAGATGGGATCATTAACACCTTACAAGTTCTCCGATCATTCAGCCAGGTGAGTGTTGGTACTCCGAGGGAGGTTCCCCGTGCTCTCGCACGGACCTAATTAAAATAAACCTCATTTCCGCAGAGGCGTAACCCCGTTAACACTTTTTTATACACCTAATAGGTTAGCTAATTTTGAAGTGAAAATATCTCCCAAGAGTAATCCAACTCATCAGTGGGATCGGGATCCAACTATCATTGCGTGATAAATTAAATGGAAGCCACTCTAGTCACCACACTCCAGAAGGTATGCAGCACTGGCAAGTTTCATGTATATTTGAAACTCCCGATATGGTTTTTGCCCCTAGCGGTTCATGACCTTGATAAAGGCCAACAAATCATAAACCACTAGTCAGGTTCAACCCGTCATTATCCTGGATTAATTTAGACCCACCCATACAAACCATGACAAAGGCCAATAAGGCTATACGACTGTCCTAGATAATCGCATCTCTATACAACAGACAAGTAATATCTAGAAACTATACACTACACCTTGACAAAGGCCAACAAACGCAACATGAATACTATGTACTACTCATCCGAAATGACGGAGGGCTACGACTGGGTTTTTGGCGAAAAACCCTTTAACGTAATGAACTTGATATCGATGAAGGAACCAAGTAGTTTTGAAAAGGAGTGGTTTAGGCTCCGCTTTTGAAAACTTGTGGTTTTGAAGAAAACTGAGTAATCTATAGTATAAACTTTTTCTCAAGAGGTCACTCCCCACGAAGGGATCTAGGCTCTTGCCTCCTCGAATGAGGTGATGGATATTCATGACCGAATACCACTATGTAAAGAAAAAGAATATGACTATAGTTTTTCGAAATTTGTTCCAGCAACATCTTTTAGGTCTATTTTCTTGCATTAATCAAAATTAATGCGGCCCATCAATTAATCCTTATCACACCATAAAAGAACGAAAATACAATGTACGTATATGCCATCCGCATTCGCCACGGGGCCCCATCATGCACCGTTAGGTTACTTAACTAACGAAAGAGCGGGGGCTGGACTAGCGCGGGTGCAAAACATATACAACATCTACTAGTATATATAAATATATATAACATTTTTCCCAGGCATGATATAAGCAATATCACATAACATCAACAAGCAACACAGAATGGTGGATAATCTTGGAGCCTCGGGTTTCATTTAAGCCGCAAATAAGACCCGACGTTCCCGGTCGTGTGGATGGCCCGTGCAATAAAAACCTAGACCCCTAAGATCGTGGCAAGTTACCCGCCAATCCCAGAAGCGAGGCAACCCCAATCAACAAAGTGAATGGGCCACCCAGCACTTCGCGATATCAGGTAACTTGATCGCCCTCCGTGGGTCATCCTATACCCCCTACGAGTGCGGCGAATAGCTTGCCAATTCTAGAGTAAGTCCCTTTCTGTCTCAATGCCATGAGATGCGGGCCCGTTGCCCTCTAGAACCTGGTTATTTGAGCACTCTACTGCCGAGTAGTCCTAGCACATAAAAGAAAAATATATGTACAATGGTGACATCGACCTCAACTCGGTCGTGTCTCAATAAAATAATATACAATCCGGCAGAGACGGCTGTCCACATATCGAACGCTCACTCTGCAATAACGAATACACAAATTAATCCGAACTGTATTACTACCATTGCAACATCGACTATCCACTACGACAATCCAACCACAATATCAGCACAATACAGAATATCAACGTGAATATCATGTTCGCAAACCCGTCTAAAAGAATATATAGCAATTACTCGGGTTATACCGCTCAATGTTATTCATGGTCGCATATAGTAACACATGTACTGATAAACACTTATTTAAAATTTCGATCGATTAAAAATTTTCCGTATTGGCCCTAAGTGCTAACCAATACTCAAACAAATCTGGGCCAAAATAATACATCTCAAAAAATCACATTTCCATACATTAGACTTCCAGAAGAAATTTGGTGCACAGAGGCCCTATTTCGACCGCGGAACCACCGCAAACACGCATATTGTGTGGCGGTTCGGCGGTCGTATGAAGGGATTATGTGCCCAATTATCATCAGGGGTTCTAAAAAAGCCTGCATGTATTTTTAAGATACTCTGAATAATTTTTGAACACTTTTTAAAAACGGCAGCGAGCATGATTTTGGAATTGCGATTTCGAAAAATTTTGTCGATTGATATTTTAAACTTGTCTAAAGTAGCTAGTAAGAATTTATGGGGTGGCTCTGATACCATATTGGGTTTTCCTAGTGCCCTGACCATCAACCGTGGCCGTTTGCGGAACAAATTTTTTTAGGGTTTGAAAAACTGGCGTTAGAATAACCCGATCTAGAATCTATCATAAAGTTAAACTAGCTATCAAAGAGGATATCTATCTATTATGATAGAATTGTCTCACCCAAAGATCTGTGTCCTTCGGTTTTCTATCCTCTTCATATGCTCCTAGAGATCTCTTTGATCGAGCTTGTTCTTCTTTGTTTGCTCTTTCGGTTCTCCTGGATCGAGCTTGATGGCCGGTCTTCCTCCGTCGAAGATGATCCACCCGGGTGATGTAGTCCATGGCTCTAGTTCCACACTAAGAGTCTAGTGGAGCAACTAGAGAATTTAGATTGCTAGTCTAAAGTGTCTGGGATGTAGTGTAAGGTTCTATGTGTATTTCTATCTCACCTCCTCTCTTGATTCTTAATACATGAGAATGTGGAGAGGAGGTTGAAGATGAAGGTGGAGGAGCTCAAGAAACAAGTGAGGAGAGTGAAGCAAAATGGTGAGAGTGGAAAAAAATGAATCAAGCATGAGAGAGAAAAACCCAACCATGGTTTTGTGAAATCATTTCTCCAGTATAAAAATCCAACCATGCTTCAATAGTTTGCACAAATGAATTGAAAATTCATTTGTCAATACTATTGAAGCATGGCTCTCACCATACTCCCCTCACCTCTTTTTATACCTCATTTTCCACTTATAGATAAATGGATAATAACTAAAATGAGGTGTCCACCTTCTAGAATGTTTTTCGTATAAATACAAATTACATTCTACTGTATATACATACATGTATCCGTATCGAATACGAATACCCAAAGAGATAGAATAACATAAAGAACATAATACTAGAATATACATATCGAAATACATATATGTAAATTATTAAATCAATGCCTGATTTAATAATCCGGCTCAATCCTGAGCCGGCTAGTATTATCAACTGTCCGATCGAAAGTCCGAGTAACTGGTACAATTAATTGATCGGAACCCTGCACGTATCCAATACGGCCACTACATCATTTCGCCTGAACCAGGGAAACCCTCTGTGTGGGACTCTAAAGACTCGATAGTACGCCGACAGTGAGTTACTGGATAAATCCATAACCATAAGCATGTCAGCGGCACTAGCTGAACGTAACAGCTACCCGGGTACCTGTCGAAAAGGATGGACGACGAGCAAACTCATCCGGATCCCTACTTAGCCTATCTGTGACAATCTCCGTATAGTCCGGTCTCTTCGTCTGTGAGTATCGCATACCGGGTCTATAGGGATGGTAAACATCAGACGCTAATAACCCGATATTTCGTGCTAATGTGGCTCAGGGCCAATCCGGGAAACTATCGATCAATCTATTAGTAAATCCCAACTGCCTTGGCCAGGGTTTTATGGTGCTGGCCAATCGAATATAGTGCGATTCGACTCCCTATACCAGAAGAGACGAATCCCCAACAATTGCTCACTGCCTCCATGTGTCTCGGGATTGTACCTAACCAAAACTTGTTTGCACAACTCAGTAGAGCCGTGGTAGGGTAGTGATCAAAGTACAGTGGGAACTCACACGAGAAAAATGATGATCTCAGGTATGAAGACTAACCTATTCTCATGCCACCTGAGAACTACTATGTGACGATAGGTATAGTACCATCTAGAAGTTCTCGGCGAATCCGTCCAGTGTACTCACCCTCAATGAGCACCTGTATACGATCTTAGGTGCAAAAGACCAATGGCTGTGGGACCAACCATCGCCCCTCGTCGGGATTTAAAAATGTATACACTAGTCTACACCGGAATATCGATGCCCAGTCTCGATACTCCCACGACTAGGGATCTTTTAAGGATGTGCTTATCGAATACCTAGCTCCCATAAGTATGATCGCCATCACAATGCAGGTAGTCAAGCAATGATTCTATGGTTTATCAACATGTATAAATGATATGTAATAACAAGTAAAACATATGCACATGTTAAGATAAAGAAAAACCAGATAGCATACTATCATATCGAGCAAGATTGTCATGTACATACATATGTCCAAGTATCCACATGTATACATATACAATAATGGTTTCTATGGCATACATATCCAACATACTTGTGGGGTCTACATAGTCTATAAGCACATCCTTAAATTGTCCCTAGCCGTTGGAGTTTCGAGACAGGGTACCGATAGCCCGGAGTAGACTAATGTATACATTTCTTATTCCCGTGAGGGAAGGTGGCTTGTCCCATAGCCATTGGCGTACGGCACAAAAGATAGTATACATGTGCTCATTAGGTTATAAGTTACACTAGATGGACTAACCGAGAAATTCTAGATGGTAATATACCTATAGTCAGATAGCAGTTCTCATGTGACATAGGTACATGGTAGTCTTTAGACCTGACATCCTCATTTTCCTTGAATGTGTTCCTATTATACTTAGATTTCTACCCTACCATGGCTTTAAAGAGTCGTACAAATAGGTTTTAGTTGGGTACAATCTTGAAGCACTTGGAGGCAGTGAGCGATAGAAGGGATTCGTCTCTCCAGGTTTAAGGAGTCGATGTCACATTGTTTTCGATTGGTCATCACTATAAGACCTTGGCCAAGGCAGATGAGATTTACTAATAGTGAGATCAGTAGTTTATTGGGACAGTTTTGAGCCACATCGACACGACTTATCAAGTTATTAGGGGTCTGGCGTTTTCCACCCTTAGACCCTATATGCCATACTCTCAGAAAAAGAGACCGGACTGTATGGAGATTATCACTTTTAGGCTCAGTAGGAATACAGACAAGTTTGCTTGTTGACCTTCCTTTTATTTAATACCTGGGTAGCCGTTACGTACAGCTAGTTCCACTGACGTGCTTGTGGTTAAACCTATTGCCAGCGTATTGTTAAGTTTTTAGAGTCTCACACAGAGGGTTTCCCAGCTCAGGCGAAATGATGCGGTGTACGTATTTTGATACGTACGGAGGTTCGATTAAATACGTGTTTTTTGTACACGTACTTTTAATCGGACATTTTGTTAATACTATCTTGTTTGAAAGATGGCCAGATTGTCACATTTGGATAAAATGTGAGCTAGTATTATATATATATATATATATAGATAGATAGATAGATATCTCTTTTTGGTATCTCTCTTTTTGGTATTTGTATTTTGACAAAATATGGTATTTATATGAATACGAGTATTTGTGTCTTGATATAAATATGGGTATTTGTATCTTAATACAAATACGGGTATTCATATTTTTATATGAATACGGGTGTATGTATTTTGATACGAAAACGGGTGTATGTATTTGTAGCATATACTTGTATTGGTGTATTTATATGTGTGTGTGAGAGAGTGCGCGCGCAAATGATGTGGATTCATTCTCTTCTCATTTCTTCTTGATTCAAGTAGAAGTGTGTGGACTTGTGACTCATACAAGTGAGTCACAATTCCACCCACTTCACATTTAAATGAGTAGAGAAAAAGAAAGGGATGAATTATTATTATTTTTTAGAGTCATGCTTGCTTCATCTTCTTCCTCGTCTCTTGATATTTTCTAAATTGAGAAATGAAAAAGAAAAAGAGAAACACTGAACACTAGAGATTAACCACTACTATATCCTTGTGATCAATTCCTAGCAACTCTTGTTCACAAGTTTTGGCTATAGTGCCATCAAGGCAATTATTGCAATCGAAAGTAAACAATTATCATAATTGAAGGAGGATCTATACAGGTAAAACAGTCTTACTCGAAAGATAATATGCTATCTGGTTTTTCTTTATCATTGATGTGTACATGTTTTACTTGTTATTACATGTCGCGAATACATAATGATAAAGCACGTAGGATCTTTTCTTGACTACTAGAGTTATGATGGCGATCATACTTGTGAGAGCATGGTAGTCCATAAGCACATCCTTAAATGTCCCTAGTCGTAGGAGTATCGAGACTAGGTATTGATATTCCAGAGTAGACTAGTGTATACATTTCTAAATCCCGATGAGGGGTGGTGGCATGTCTCATAGCCATTGGTGTGTTGCACCTAAGATTGTATACAAGTGCTCACTGAAGATGAGTATACCGGACGGTCTCACCGAGAACTTCTAGATGGTACTATACGTATCGTTAGATAGAAGTTCTCAGTTGACATTGTTAACTTTTAAAAAGAATTTCTTCATGTTTCGATTATTTTACAAAAAAATATTTCAATATATAATATACGATCTAACTATGTCAGAAATGTCAATGTTTTACATAATGGAGTTATTCAAGTATCAGGACAATCATTAGAATCAACTAATATCAAATAGAGTATCAAATTGACTCAATCGCACTCAATATGGATTTCAATGGAATATACGAGAAATTCGACATCAAGGATCGTTCAAGCCATTCAAGACGTCCAAGATTTTTTCATTTTATTTTTTTGAGTCTAGAGTTAAGTCGATCTCAAAAAGTTAGAATCAAAATTTCCATCTAATCCCAAAACAAATTTCCCAAATCAATTTTTTTTTAAAAATGATGTCTAAAAAAACTGTGTCTGAATATCTGACATATAGACATCTATTTCAGGGAAATATACGTCTGTACAAACATCTATTATACAAGTTTTCAAAATATAAATTTGGTGAGAATTTCGGTTTTGAAACGATTTTACAACGGTTAGAAACTATCCTATAA
This sequence comes from Agapanthus africanus, assembly GCA_030015575.1. Classification (NCBI taxonomy): domain Eukaryota; kingdom Viridiplantae; phylum Streptophyta; class Magnoliopsida; order Asparagales; family Amaryllidaceae; genus Agapanthus; species Agapanthus africanus. The sequence continues at coordinate 129,700,910 of JASDDO010000026.1, read as the reverse complement.
TTTAGGGGGAGTTACTTTAATTGTCCCAACTGCCTCAAAACATTTTCTATAAATAGGAAAAAGTTTTATTTGATTACAAGTTTTTTTCTTGCTTTAAAACTTTAATATTCTGATTTTCTAGAATTCGTGAAAAACTCTTTCTCTCAATATACTCATGCATTTGCTAATTTTTAAGAGCAACAATCTTTCTAAGCCTTTAGATTTTTTTATTTCTTTAGAAAAGAAAGATTGTTAATTTGTCGAAGAAGCCACCGATTTTAAACTTGTGTTAATCTTTTCAAAAGCTTTTTCGATTTTGATTTTAAACGTTTTTAACTCTCTAAAGTGCAATCAATCATCTCTTTGAATCTAAGTTTTGATTATTCTTTTTTGAGATCGTTAACATTGTCAAAGTTGGTGTATATTGAGATTGTAATATTCTTAAAATTGTAATAACCTAGTGAAGAGAGGTTTAACTTCTTCACAGTTGTAAATGTTTGGACTTGATCCTAGAAAAAAGTCTAGGTATTCACTGCCTACAAGTGTAAAGGTTTGAACCTGAGCCTGAGTAAAAGATCTACGTTTCTCTATCCACGAGGAGTCACTGGATAGTATGTTGAATCCTGATTAGGAGTTCTCACACGGGAATTAGCCACTGGGTTGCTGAACCTCGATAACAATCCTCTGTGTCAATTTACTTTTCTGCACTTCTGTGATTGTTTCTATAATTGTGGTAGTTTAGTATTTTTACATGTCACTGCATAATTTCTATATTCACAAAATTACTCTGAGGTTGCTACAAAGTCTTATTCACCCCCTCTAAGGCTATTTTCAGACATGAGTACAGGTAGTTTGTTCACCTGAGATCATCATTTTTCTTGAGTAATTTCCCACTATACTTAGATTAATACCCTACCACGGCTCTACTGAGTCGTGTAAACAGGTTTTAGTTGGGTACAGTCTCGAGCCACATAGAGGCAATGAGCGATCATCAGGAATTCGTCTCTCCCGGTATAGGGAGTCAATGTCCGTTGTGTTCGATTGGCCATCACCATAAGTCCCTGGACAGGGCGGATAAGATTTACTGATTGGAGATCAGTAGTTTCTTGGTTTGGTAATGGGCTTGAAACTAACACGACTTATCGGTTTATTAAGGATCTGACGTTATCCACCCCCTAGACTAGGTATAGGATACTCATAGACTAAGAGACTAGACTGTATGGAGATTGTCACTTATAGGCTCAGTAGGGGTACGGACGAGTTTGCTTGTCGATCTTCCTTTTGTTCAATACTTGGGTAGCCATTACGTACAGCTAGTTTCGCTGATGTGCTTGTGGTTAAACCCACTGCCAGTGTATTTTCGAGTCTTTAGAGTCTCACACAGAGGGTTTTTTGGTTCAGGAGAAACGATATAGTATGTGTATATTTAGATATGCACTCAGGTTTTAAATATGTGTATTTAGTTCATGTACTTTAATCGGACGTCTTGATAATACTGGTGGGTTTGAAAGATAGCTGGATCATTATGAGCTAGTATTATCTCTCTTTTGGGTATTTGTATTTTTATACGAATACGGGTATTTGTATTTTGACACGAATACGGTATTTATACGAATATGAGTATTTGTATAAATACGGATATTTTTATCTTAATACGAATACGGGTATTTTTATCCTGATTTGAATACGGGTATTCATATTTTTATATGAATACGGTATTCTTATTTTGATAAAAATACGGGCATATGTATTTTGATACATATTTGGTATTATGTATATATGTATATGTATGCGTGTGTGTGTACACATACACATTTTCCACATAAATTTAGAAGCTTTGTGAAGAGTGTGCATGGGTGACTCATTCAGGTGAGTCACCCATCCATCCACTCTTCACAATTAAAAGAAGTGAGTGGAAAAGAAAATGGTTAATGTTTTTTTTTCATAACTTATTCTTCCTCTTCCTCCTCTTCTTGATGTTAACTTTTATTCTTTTTTTTAGTATGGAAAATTTGTAAAGAGAGAAAACCATGTGAGAACCACCACTACATCACTCTCACAATCCATTCATAGCAAGTTTGGACTGTGAGTTGTTTCACTTGCCTTGATAGATGTGAAGCAAAATCTTGATTCGGACTCCTTCGGGGTGGATCATCTTCGACAATGAAGATCGGCGTCCAAGCTCGTTCCCGACGACTTTGGAGCCTTGCGAGAGTCCATGGAGAGGTGTAGGGGTATTCTGCAATTGCACGGATACGCTACAAAGGTAGCTAGCCCCTTACTCTTGCTAGTTTAGTTTTCTAGTTTAGAATTTGGAATCGATTCTATGGTATAGGTCGCTAGTGCTTGCTATAAATTTTTGTTTTTGCTTTCGCTTTTGCCACTTGTCTTGCGGCGTGAGCACTAGGGTCTTTATAGTGGTATCAGAGCCATTCCATACACTTTAACTAGTTGTGGATGATATTTACGTTTCGAAACCGAAATTTTAACCGTATTTTTTTCTAAAACCAAGTCTTTATTCTGAAATTTTCATTGTCTCTAAAAGAAATTTTGACACTTTCAGAGAGCTCCTCTTTTGATAATAAAACTTGGCACGAAAACCAAGGAACTAATTCCAATTTTGGCCCATTTTTAATTCCTGTTAGCATCAATTTGCGGCCCATAATTTATGTTAGGTCACTGAATTTTTGTGGCGGCTTGGATATTGGAAAACATGATTTTTGGTAAATTTCTTTTTGCCCTAGATTTCAGTATATATTATCATTGTATTTAGGCAAGTTTGGGAAACTTTTTGGTCGAAACTAATGTATCGTTTATGATCCGTAATTTTGTTTGTGTGTTTGATAATGTCGTCTAATTGTTATATGTTCAATTAGACTGGATTACACACTGGTTACTTGTTGTGTTGTTTTAGATATATATCTTGTGATGGTTTAATCGAATTGTCATGACAGATTGCCCCTCGCACAATTTGTATGTACAGCTTTGATATTCATGTATCTGTTTATTCGGGACGAGCGACCGGATTGTTGTTGTCATTACCGCTTGATGTATATTCTTTTTGAGACACGTCTAGATTGTGGGCGTAGTCACCGTTGTATATATATTTCTTTACTTGTACTAGGATACCCCATAATGGAGTGCTTAGATAGCCAGATTCGAGAATGCAACAGGTGGCCATCTCATGGAGTTGAGAACTGGGCCACTTCATTCTTGGATTGGTTGGTTGCTCGCCGCACTTATCGGGGGTGTAGCTCTGATTCAAGGAGGAGTGCTCAAGTTACCGGATTCCAAGAAGTGACGAGTGGCCTACTCATGACATTGAGCGCGGGTTGCCTCACTTCTAAAATTGGTGGGTAACTTTCCACACTGGTAGGGGTCTTGGTTCAAGTTTGTACGGGCTATCCACATGATCAGGGAACGTTGGTTTTCGTTTGTGGCTCAAACAAAACACAAGGCTTCTAGTTTATCCACTATTCCATATTGTTGTTTATCGCATCCCTGTGATTTTTATTACTTGCATGTGATATATATATATATATATATATATATATATATATTTGATGCTTTTATATGTTTTGCATTCGCGCTAGCCCCGTTCCCGCCCTGCGGTAAGTTAAGTAACCTTACGATGAAAACTCGGGATCCTGTGGCGAATACGGATGCCATATAAGAGCATGCTATTTTGGTTGTTTCTGTGTGGCTTAGAAATATAGAATGATGAGATCACATTATAGGTTTAATGCATGGAAAACAAACCTAATATGATATTGTCGGAACCTTTTTTTTAAAACTGCTCGGTTTTCTTCAAAACCATCGGTTTTCTACAAAACCAATTGTTTTAAAAGCGGGGCCTAAACCACTCCTTTTCGAAGCCACTCGAATTCCTTCAACGATATCAAGTTCATTATGTTAAAGGTTTTTTTGCCAAAAACCAGCCGTAGCCCTCCGTCATTTCATATTTGTATTACCTAGTATTCGTATTGTGTTTGTTGGCCTTTGTCAATGCGTAGTATTCAGGAGCTATGTAGTGCTTTTCAGTTGCATGGTGATACGATTATCTAGGAAAGTCATATAGCCTTGTTGGTCTTTGTCAAGAGCTTATACGGGTGGATCTAAATTAATCCAGGATAATGACAGGTTGAACTTGACTTGGGACTTATGATTTGTTGGCCTTTGTCAAGTTCATAAGATGCTTGGGGCAAAAACCATATCGGGAGTTTAAAATATAAGGGAAACTTTCCAAGCATACGCATACATTCTGGAGTGTGGTAACTTTGGTCGGCTTCCGTCAAACTTATCACACAATGATAGTTATGTCCCGATTCTCACTGTGAGTAGGTAATACTCTTCGGGAGATTTTCACTTCACAATTATCTAACCTATTAGGTGTCTAAAAAGTGTTAACGAGGTTATGCTTTTATGGAAACGGGGTTATTTAATTAAGTACGTGCGAAAGCACGGGGAGCCTCCCTCGGAGTACCAACACAGGCCTGGCTGAATGATTAGCGAACTTGTAAGGTGTAAAGGATCCCCACTAGTTCTCCTTTTAGGGTTTGAAGGAGAATTCGAGGAAACGGTGGAAGCCATCCTGATTAGATAAAATGATTAACCAATCTAATTTTGATAGAGTGCACGCTGAGTATTTCTATTCTCTCTTTCTCTTTGGCAGCAACACATGACTGACCTTAAACTCAAACTCGTAAACCAAATTGACCGAACCTTTTTACAAACCTGCCTTTGGTTTGTCATGATTCATGACTAAGTCGCATATATTCTTGCCGTTCTTTCTTTACCCAATGCCTTCACTAGAACACTCCGTGTCACTACGGATATCTATATTTCTTGGAACGACCGTATCTTATAGTTACATACGAACTCGAAGAAGTTTTTTCAGTCGAGGATGGCCAATAGTTCTGGAGAAATTGAATTGTATAATTTGGTTGTTTCCCCTTCTTCACCTTCTCTCAATTTGAGAGCTCCTTGTGTTAGGAGAGTACACCTATTATGCTTGTTGGATAGTCTTCTTCCAAATCTTAGGCAGGTGCCGACAGGTAGGGAATAAAGAAAACCAACTAGCCTAAGTATGGTGTACAGAAAGTAAGATGCAGAGACATATAAAGGGATTGAAATGAGGGCAAACGAAATTGCAACTAGTGTCATGAATCTGGGCATTGGAAATGGCATTATTAGGATTACCAGGCCACCCTCTCGAAACATTTTTAATGTTTCAGTATTCCTGTGCGGTAGTGATTGAAAATTGATTTCCTAATTACATTTTGAATCCAGGGTATGAATATACCGGTTGAGATTCTCACATCTGTATGGCTTTCCAGATGATGAGTGGGAGAAGACTATTGGAAATTGGGTGATTAGATTCTCAATATCAGAATTCTTTGTAATTGGTGATGTTTGAGGAAATCACATGCGTTTGCCTAACGACAAACATTTGGTTTTTTGAACAGCCATTGTTATATACCAATTTTTAAAATAAAATATTTGTATCTTTATTTTATAAAGTGAAATATGAATTTTGAAAATATGTCTTGAAAATTTACCTCTATCAGTTGATGATAAGGTAAGGTACATTGAATAACGGTATAGTCGTTCTTGACCAAAATATAGTTTTCAACTAACGACACATAAATTTTGAGTTAAATAAAACTCTTTGTACTTATACATTATAATGTATGTTGTCCAGTGTCCATTAGGACAAAGGGTTGGTACTCGTACTATATTCCATTTACTTATGACTTCTCTGGTTTTAGACACGCATTTCGTTGAAATACAACATCCAAATTTTGAGAAGTTATAGGTATAAGATAAAGTAGAGAACCATACGTTGGAAGTAACAGGATTCTTCGAGATGATCGAAAATGTAGATACTTATGTTAGGTATTCCATCATAGTAATATTGAGAACTTGATTCTCTATCAGTTTACTCATCCATAGGTGAGCTCCTTGATGAGTAATGATATATGGGCTTTTTTCCATTTAAGGGATATGCACTGGACTCAGTTGCATAACTTATTTGAATCTGATTCCATCTAAATTTGTGCCTTTGATTCTATATGGATATAGATTGGTTGCATATCTTATGGACGTTAAGATATGGAGTTATCTGGTTTTTGTTTAAAAGCATAATCTGGACGAACTCAAGGCACGCTTCAGTAATGACAGTTTGTGGATTATCCCAAGCTTAAGCAAGGGTTTAACTTCTACCATATGCAAGATCAATAGTTGCATTGTTCTTGACTCGCCATTTTTTATATATAAAAGGACTTCTTTGCAAAAGAATTTAGTAGGAGTATGATAGAACTGGAATTGATTCCAGAACCATATACGATTACTGAAAATTTAGTAGAACCTAATGATTCAATTGGATTCGACAAACTATAGCCACTCCGCGGATTTTAGTAGATAACCTCAGCCACTCGAGAGGTACTTCGGTTTCCTTGTAGACGGTGACAGGGAGGTTTGCATCATGGTTATGATGGTCTTCCTAGTTATCAGCTGGCCATTAGGAAGTGGTGACTTCCGTGATGGCCAGATACCAAATATCCAAGTTGGACTCCATGCACTTCAGCAAATTATAGAATTTACTGGGTGCTCTTGAAGGGGTAAAACCCATTAGCAGCAAGTAGATCTTTCGAGATCAGTGCAGGTGAAAAGGTAGTAACCTAATAAGGCTAGAATAATAAAGATTTTTCATCAAATACTCATTGTAGATTTGATGAAATTTTTTCTTCAATATCTGTGCTGAAGTCCAATCGGATATAACTTACCACTGCTGCTATTCATGAATATGAGATCTGGCAGGTGGATGACTATAATATCCTTCTAAATGGAAATTTAGAAGTGCATGTGTATATGACTCTGCCAGAGAGTTTCCGTAGTCAGTGGGAGCAGCGGAAGGTGTGCAAGTTGCTTATATCTATTCATAGACTAAAGTGGGCATTGCGGAGGTGGATCATCTATTTTAATGTTACAGTCAAGATGTTTGACCTCATTAAAATAACAGATGAAATTGGTAAGAAGAATGTATGGAGTACCGTCCCAGTATTTGAATGACATACTCCTAATAGGAAATGATGTTCCTATACTGCAATCGGTTACTATGGTTGTCACAAAAGTTTCTAAATATAGGATCTGGATAATATATCAGGGATTCTTGTAACTAGATCTATATAGTTATATCTAGATGTCACGACCCGAAAGGTACGGAACGCGACTGGCACTTAAATTACGAAACGTCTCAAGGCGTACGCAATCTAAGTAAGCCAAAGCCCAGAAATCAAAACCCATTTAAGCAATATAGTGAAGGAAAAACCAATTTATTGAAAGAGATTTTAATCCAATAAGTCACATCAAGCTTTTTAAAAGCAACATCCATTTTTCCCGAAAATTCCGGCAGAGTCTCCTTTATAAAAACTGGCCTCCAAATGGGTACAAAACAGGAATATATATAAATATCATGAAATAAGGCATCCCTAAGCGGGAGCTAGCTCTTCGCTGAAGCGGACTCAAATCCCACGCAATGTAAATCATCAATGTGCAAAATAAGTATAAAAGGCACAAGTAATAAACATCAGGTCGGCTCAAGTGAGCTCGACCCCAAAATACAATATAAAAGTCAACAAATCTCACCGCCTCGTCTCTAGGTCAATATACATCAATACAATAACAGGTACAGTAGATACAGTAGATGGAGTACTCTAGATACAATGAATATACAAGGTGGAAACCAAAATGATATCACAACCCACCTACGAGCAAAAGCCTCAAGTCCAGGCAAAAAGAGCAAAAGGAGCAAGTGCGTCCGCCACTACATTGCTGACGGAGCGGACCTGCAAGAAGGATGTGGCACAACGGGGGTGAGTATCCAACTCGTGAATAATAAATAACATATATAGAGGCTATCGTAAGCATGCACGCAAGTGTCATAACATCAACAATACTGATATGGCATGATATACTAGCAGATATGTATGCAACATGAATCAATGTACAATACTATCTGGCATGATGTACTAGCAGGTATGTAGGCAACATGAATCAACTCGTGATCTGAAGATGTTGATATAGAAAATCATTATTTTCTTCTTAGAAAACTCTTTTGAAATATCAGCATAATATCAATAGAATCAACATAAATCCGTGTCCAGCATCGATACTTCAACAACTATCTCATGTATCCATATCACAGTATCTCTGGCCCCAGCAGTCCGGCTGACCCATCTCAAAGTATCAATATCTCAACATCTCACGGCCACGGTCGGTATCCTCTGGATATCCGCCGCGCCAACAATCACCGGTAGGTAGTTTGCCCCTGCCAGGCTTATTGTCTAGACCTCGATCTTCTTGCCCCGGGATGCCTTACCGGGCCCACCATGTACCCGAGACGGTTCATCCAACTCCTCGAAACGGGTCTCGAAAACCAACAGAAAACTCATGGTGGACGACACATGTATCATATCACGAGAAAAACCGCAACTTTCCATGTTTATAAATAATATCAAGTTTATTAAATCCTTGCGGCTTTTCCCCTAAATCTCATAAATCTCAAGTGCTGAAATCCTCAAGAAATCATCATAAGTGCATATGTCAATGATAATGAATGCATATAGTATCAACAAGTCGAACTGCAATGTATGACTAATAGGCTAGGCATGAACGAATGATGTAATGAGGTACATGCATATGACTAGCAATCCTACATGTTCATCCTGAGGAATTTAAATGCATTAGCACAGGTTTAAGCATCATATATGGTGAAATGGTTCTAGATTTCAGGTTATACAAGTTATCTAGTGTTGTGGCATAGCAATTACCAAGGTATGTGTGTACGCATGAATAGTGCTCGTGCTGCATAAAAACCCTGGCAATGGTGCAAGTGTCCTATGAAATGAGTCACACATGTATGTAAGTATATAGGATCATGAATGCAGAAAGATGTTTAAGTAGGCACCATACTCATGAATACTAGTACCACTAGAAATCTTTTAAGTTATCCAATCTAACGGGCGTCTTGCGCCATCCAAACGATTTCCCCCCGTAGATGTTACATCTACTCACCCGTGATCTCGTGCTAGGTGTATCCGACCACCTACTTTCCTTTCTCCGCGGCGCTCGAAGTCCCCGCCTGCGAACCTAGAATTTACACAAAGTACACACATAAGGCAAAATCCTGCAAAAACGTGATGTCAAGATCAAGGGAAAAACTCGCGTTGGAAACCAAACGCGCGTACACTCGATACGTCAAAACGTGCGTAAACTCACCAGAAACCACCCTGACTCGTTGTGTCGTGTAGTGCACCACAAACCCAACATACAAAACACACGTGTCGTACGAGTTAAAAAGTATCGAAAAAGGGTTTTAAGTCCCAGATTTTGACTCAAGTGAAAATATAAAAAGTTGCATATACCAAAAACACTAATTATACAGCAGACTCCCACAGACCCAACCCCAACATCAGACTCCCCCATCTGGCCACAAATTGCGGCCAGAATGAATAAAATTGCGGCCATAAAGTGGGTAAGGGGTCTCGTGTTCTGTGTGTGTGATCAAGGTCAAAAGAGTATGCTCCAGTAAACTCAGATTTTTCCTGAAGCACTCGGGTCAACAGCAGATCTTAAAAAGGCTAAAAATCTACATTAAAACGTTAAATTACACTAAATTGAAACCCTATGGTATTTTAGTGAAATATGGAGCAAAACTTAGTTTAAATGGCCTTAAAAACACCTAGTCAAGTTATATTAACCATAAAAATCATCACTTGGCCAAATCTCCACTTAAATCATAATTCTAGCATTAAAATCACATTAAACACTAATTAAAGCTTAACAACTATATTCTTTAGCAAAGCAAGAGGTTAAGTTTAAAAATTATACCTCACTTGATCCTAAGATGCAGGAAGAAGGAGAAGAAGAAGAAGGAGAAGGGGGAATTCTGCTGCTGCTGCTGTTGCTGTTGTTGTGTTGCTGTTGCTAGTGTTGCTACTGTTGTTGATGTTGAAGCTGGTGCTGATGCTGCTGCTGCTGTTGCTTCAGCTGCTGCTGCTGCTATGAAGTTGTGTGTGGGGGGGGTGAAAGGGAGAGAGATGTGTGAGAATGAGTGAGGCAAAAAGATAATTGTTTTGAAACAAAAGAATGAAATGAGAGTCAACCCCTCACTCTCTCTCTCTCATCATGATGATCAAGCATGGCTCATGCCATCATGCTCTCTCTATCTCTCTCCAAACCAAGTCAACCCCTAACACAAATCATTTTTATTTTAAAAAAAACTAATACTCTTAATTAATTCAAATTAACTTAATTAAATGGGTTAATCTACCATGGTTGTCTAAACATAGTTTAACCCAAACTTAACCCTAGTTAACATGCACATGTGTGTGCAGTCCAAATTAAATTCTAATAAAATATTCATAAATCCAGATAAAATATTTGAAAACCGTTTTGGTAAACTTTTTACTATAAACCCCACATTAAAGAATAATAACCCCTAAACACATTCTAAGGTGTTACAATCTCCCCCCTAAAGAAAATTCGTCTCCGAATTTAAAATATAGCTACGCGTACCTTCAAAGAGATGAGGGAATTTCTTCCGCATCTCGTCCTCAGCCTCCCAAGTGATCTCTTCACCATTCGGGCTGCGCCAAAGAACCTTCATAGACAGCAAGACCTTTGATCGAAGTTTCTTCACCTGCCGATCCAATATCACTACGGGCTGCTCGGTGAACGAAAGATCGCGCTCAAGCTGAACGGTTTGATGCTGAATCATGTGAGAAGGGTCATGAAGGTATCTGTGAAGCATCGACACGTAGAAGACGGGGTGAACATTCGGAAAGCTGGGTGGAAGAGCCAAACGATATGCAACTGCGCCGACACGCTCGAGGATCTCGAAGGGGCCTACGAATCTGGGACTAAGCTTTCCTTTTCGCCCAAATCTCATCACGCCCTTCATCGGAGAGACCCTCAGAAAAAAGTGATCGCCAAATGCAAACTCTAGTCTGCGACAGCGTCTGTCTGCATACAATAAAAGTCGGGACGCCATGCAATCGTACGATCTCGTCGATGTAAATCTGGGCATATTGAGCAAAACTGAAAGTGGACTTCACTGGCAGGAAGTGGGCCGCTTTCGTCAATCGATCCACAATTACCCAAATGGAGTCGTACCCTCGACTGGTCCTGGGTAGTCCCACAACGAAGTCCATAGAAATCTGCTCCCATTTCCACTCCGGAATGGGCAAAGGTTCCAACTCTCCCGCGGGCCTCTGGTGCTCGGCCTTGACTTGCTGACAAGTCAGGCATCTCGACACGAAGTCTGTGACATCCCTCTTCATTCTGTCCCACCAATAAACATCTCTCAGATCGCGGTACATTTTGGTGGAACCTGGATGAACGCTATATATCGATCTATGCGCCTCCTCAAGAATCTCACGACGCAGTCCCTCAGAATCTGGTACGCACAATCGAGTCCCAAATCGCAGTACTTCCTAATCATCGATCACGAACTCGGATACTCTGCCCTGCCTAATCTGCTCCATGATCTCTGAAATACGGTCATCACTGGGTTGTGACTCATGAATACAGTCAAGCAACTACGGACGTGCACGAATATGCGCAAGCTGTCCCCCTGTCGGAGTGAACTCGAACTCAACTCGGCTGTCGCATAAAATCTGCCGGCAACTGCCTCTGCACGGTACTCAAATAAGATAGACTACCTCCGGGCCTCCTACTCAAAGCATCTGCCACCACGTTCGCCTTGTCCGGATGGTAAAGGATTTTGCAATCATAGTCTTTCACCAGTTCCATCCAACGGCGCTGTCTCAGGTTCAAGTCTCGCTGCTGAAATATGTACTTCGAGCTCTTGTGGTCCGTGAATATCTAGCACGACTCTCCGTATAGGTAATGTCTCCAGATCTTTAGTGCAAACACTACTACAGCCATCTCTAAATTGTGCGTAGGATAGTTCTGTTCATGTATCTTCAGCTGCCGAGAAGCATACGTGATAACTCTGTCATGCTGCATCAACACGCAACCTAGTCCCATTCGCGAAGCGTCGCAATAGACCACGAATCCGCCCGATCCCGAAAGTAATGACAACACTGGTGCAGTAGTCAGATGAGTCTTCAACTACTGGAAGCTATGCTCGCACGCCTCGGTCCAATCAAAAGGAACTCTCTTCCGGGTCAACCTGGTCAACGGTGCAGCGATACGGAAGAAGTCCTGAACAAATCGTCGGTAGTAGCCAGCCAGGACTAGGAAACTGCAGATCTCCGTAACTGATGTCGGTCTTGGCCAATGCTGAACGGCCTCGATCTTTTTCGGGTCCACATATATGCCATCTCCCATAATCACGTGACCCAAGAAATCAACGCTGTCAAGCCAAAACGTGCACTTAGAGAATTTGGCGAACAGCTGGTGCTCCCTCAAAGTCTGCAATGTGATCCGCAGGTGCTACTCGTGCTTCTTTCGACTCCGGGAATACACCAAAATGTCAATAAACACGATGATGAATAGATCTAGATAAGGCCTGAAAATACGGTTCATCAAATCCATAAACGCGGCTGGTGCATTAGTGAGTCCGAACGACATCACCAAAAACTCATAGTGCCCGTAACGTGTGTGAAAAGTCGTCATCGGAATATCCTCCTGCGCACCCGCAACTGATGGTAACCCGATCGCAAGTCAATCCTCGAAAAGTATCCCGCACCCTGAAGCTGGTCGAACAAATCATTGATACATGGCAAGGGATATCTGTTCCGTATGGTAACCCTGTTCAGCTGGCGGTAATCAATGCACAAGCGCAAACTGTCGTCTTTCTTCTTGACGAACAGGACAGGAGCACCCCACGGAGAAACACTAGATCGAATAAGCCCTTTATCTAACAAATCCTGTAACTGATCCTTCAGCTCTTTAAGATCCGCCGGAGCCATTTGATAAGGCGGTATGGAAATAGGCCCCGAGCCGGGAATCAAGTCAATGCAGAACTCAACATCGCGCTCAGGCGGTAGCCCAGGCAGCTCATCAGGGAAGACATCAGGGAACTCACACACAATCGGGACCTGGTCCAACGGAACCTCTGCAGCTCGAGTATCATAAACAGATGCTAAGAATCCCTGACATCCCTTCTGTAAGAGCCGACCGGTGCGAAGAGATGAAATCAAGCTATGAAGGGTGACACTGTGGTCTCCCTGAATAACAAGGACTGGCTTTCCCGGAAAGCTAAATTTGACTGCCTTCTCATGACAGTCCACAGATTCATAACAAGTGGCTAGCAAGTCCATGCCCAGAAGCACATCAAAGTCTAACATATCGAGGAGAATCAAATCAACCGATGAATCCCTCTCCCCGATACGAACATAACACAATCGAAACACAAAACGAGCGACAAATGACTCGCCTACCGGAGTAATAACAATAAGCGGCTGATCTAACGACGATGACTCACGGCCCAACATCGATGCAAAGTGTGTAGATACATACGAATGTGTGGAACCTGGGTCGAATAATACTCGCGCGTCGAAAGAACAGATTGACAAGGTACCTGTCATAATGGCATTGGATGCCTGCGCATCCTGAGGAGTCAAAACGAATACTCAGGCCTATCCCCCACCAATAGCTGGCTGACCTCTTCCTCAGCCTCTGCCTCCTCGTCCTCTCTGAACAGGACTGCCGCGTCCACGGCCTCTGGGGGCATCTAACTGACGTGGAGCATCACCGGGGGTAAGAAGTAGAGCTCTCTCATGAGGTGGTGAAGGTGGTAAAGTCACGTGTGGAACTGTCGCCGCTCTCTGTCGTCTCACCATACAGTCTCTGATATGATGGTACGGACTCCCGCACCTAAAACATCCTGGCGATGCCTGCTGTCCCTGTGGATAAGAACCAAATAGCTGACCACGTCCAACTCCTCTGCCGCCACCATCCTTCCGAAAGAATCTGTCACGATGCCTCTGAGCTGGCATATCGGTACGAATCCTCTTCGGCCCAGAAACGGCTGAAGTCTCTGAAATGTGCGCCTCGATCCGTAAGGCCGTGTCCATGACAACTGCATAAGTGTCAAAGTGCTGGGTGCCGATGGCAAGAAATAACTGAGTGTCAAGTCCCTGCATAAACCTCTTCACCCTCTTCTCTTCAGTATCAACCAAGTACGGAGCATATCTGGACAACTGCGTAAATTGGACATCATACTCGGATACTGTCATCCCCGGAGTCTTGCGCAAAGCCTCAAAACTATGAGCTCTAGCATCGCGAACGCTCTCTGGAAGGAAATAGGCTAGAAATACTGCTGTGAACTCGGCCCAAGTCATAGGAGGTAGACCTGCAGCTCGACCTCTCTCGATCGACTCACACCATGTCTGCGCAAGGCCCTCTATATGGAAACTCGTAAGCTCTACCCATCTGTCGTCGGAACATCTGAGCGAACGGCAAAACCTAGATAATTTGCCAAGGAATGTCTACGGATCCTCCGCTGCATCAGTGCCGGTGAAGACTGGGGGTCTCAGCCTCATAAAATCCTGTAGCGATACTGGAATAGCCACGGTAGTAGTAGTAGGAGCAACTGTCTAGGAAGTAGGTACTGTCGTAGTTTGTGCTGTGGTAGGTACGTCCTCCGATCTCGGTGCACGACTGGCCTCTACCAAGGATCCCACCAACTATCGTAACTCCTGCATACCTCCCATCATCTATCGTAACTCCTCCATACCAGACTCTAGCCTATCCATACGGCTTGGGGAAGGCGGATCAGTCTGTCCCTGGGGAGTAGGTACACCGTCCTGCTCGGTTCTCGTCTCGGACGAGCCTGCTCGGATCTCATCTCGGACGGCAGCCCTCTGCGCCCTCATAGCCTTCGGCGACATAGTGGATGGTACAGGAAACAGGATAATAAGAACAGTGCAATAGAATCATAGGATACACGGAATTGAAGAAGGAATTTCAAGCAAGTATATCCTAAAGTCACCTAGGCGGAGTACCGTATCGCAAGTATGCCGCGGACATACACACGCTACGTTACCCTGCTTAAGTCACTTACTCCATCTACTAAGGGCCATCCTACACTCAGAAAGGTAAAACCTATCGCTCTGATACCAACTTTGTCACGACCCGAAAGGTACGGAACCCGATTGGTATTTAAATTACGAAACGTCTCAAGGCGTACGCAATCTAAGTAAGCCAAAGCCCAGAAATCAAAACCCATTTAAGCAATAGAGTGAAGGAAAAACCAATTTATTGAAAGCGATTTTAATCCAATAAGTCACATCAATCTTTTTAGAAGCAACATCCATTTTTCCCGAAAATTCCGGCAGAGCCTCTTTGTAAAAACTGGCCCCCAAACGGGTACAAAACAGGAATATATATAAATATCATGAAATAAGGCATCCCCAAGCGGGAGCTAGCTCTTCGCCGAAGCGGACTCAAATCCCACGCAATGTAAATTATCAATGTGCAAAATAAGCATAAAAGGTACAAGTAATAAACATCAGGTCGGCTCAAGTGAGCTCGACCCTAAAGTACAACATAAAAGTCCATAAATCTCACTGCCTCGTCTCTAGGTCAATGTACATCAATACAATAACAGGTACAGTAGATGGAGTACTCTAGATACAATGAATATATAAGGTGGAAACCAAAATGATATCACAACCCACCTACGACCAAAAGCCTCAAGTCTAGGCAAAAGGAGCAAAAGGAGCAAGTGCGTCCGCCGCTACAGTGCTGACGGAGCGGACCTGAAAGAAGGCTGTAGAACAACGGGGGTGAGTTTCCAACTCGTGAGTAATAAATAACATCTATAGAGGCTATCGTAAGCATGCACGCAAGTGTCATAACATCAACAATACTGATATGGCATGATATACTAGCAGATATGTATGCAACATGAATCAATGTACAATACTATCTGGCATGATGTACTGGAAGGTATGTATGCAACATGAATCAACTCGTGATTTGAATATATTGATATAGAAAATCATTATTTTCTTCTTAAAAAACTCTTTTGAAATATCAGCATAATATCAATAGAATCAACATAAATCCGTGTCCAGTATCGACACCTCAACAACTATCTCATGTATCCATATCACAGTATCTCTGGCCCCAGCCGTCCGGCTGACCCATCTCAAAGTATCAATATCTCAACATCTCACGGCCACGGTCGGTATCCTCTGGATATCCGATGCGCCAACAATCACCGGTAGGTAGTCTGCCCCTGCCAGGTTCATCATCTATACCACAATCTTCTTGCCCCGGGGTACCTTACCGGGCCCACCATGTACCCGAGACGGTTCATCCAACTCCTCGAAACGGGTCTCGAAAACCAACAGAAAACTCATGGTGGACGACACATGTATCATATCACGAGAAAAACCGCAACTTTCCATGTTTATAAATAATATCAGGTTTATTAAATTCTTGCGGCTTTCCCCAAAATTTCATAAATCTCAAGTGCTGAAATCCTCAAGAAATTATCATAAGTGCATATGTCAATGATAATGAATGCCTATAGTATCAACAAGTCGAACTGCAATATATGACTAATAGGCTAGGCATGAACGAATGATGTAATGAGGTACATGCATATGACTAGCAATCCTACATGTTCTTCCTGAGGAATTTAAATGCATTAGCACAGGTTTAAGCATCATATATGGTGAAATGGTTCTAAATTTCAGGTTATACAAGTTATCTAGTGTTGTGGCATAGCAATTACCAAGGCGTGTGTGTCCGCATGAATAGTGCTCGTGCTGCATAAAAACCCTGGCAATGGTGCAAGTGTCCTATGAAATGAGCCGCACATGTATGTAAGTATATAGGATCATGAATGCAGCAAGATGTTTAAGTAGGCACTATACTCATGAATACTAGTACCACTAGAAGTCTTTTAAGTTATCCAATCTAAATGGGGTCTTAAGCCATCCAAACGATTTTCCCCCGTAAATGTTACATCTACTCACCCATAATCTCGTGCTAGGTGTATCCGACCACCTGCTTTCCTTTCTCCACGGCGCTCGAAGTCCCCGCCTGCGAACCTAGAATTTAACAAAGTACACACATAAGGAAAAATCCCGCAAAAACGTGATGTTAAGATCAAGGGAAAAACTCGTGTTGGAAACCAAACGCCCGTACACTCGATACGTCAAAACGTGCGTAACCTCACCAGAAACCACCCCGACTCGCTGTGTCGCGTAGTGCACCACAGACCTAACATACAAAACACACGTGTCGCACGAGTTAAAAAGTATCGAAACAGGGTTTTAAGTCCCAGATTTTGACTCGAGTGAAAATATAAAAAGTTGCATATACCAAAAACCCTAATTATACAGCAGACTCCCACAGACCCAACCCCAACATCAGACTCCCCCATATGGCCGCAAATTGTGGCCAGAATGAATAAAATTGCGGCTATAAAGTGGGTAGGGGGTCTCGTGTTCTGTGTGTATGATCAAGGTCAAAAGAGTATGCTCCAGTTAAGTCATATTTTTCCTGAAGCACTCGGGTCAACAGCAGATTTTAAAAAGGCTAAAAATCTACATTAAAACGTTAAATTACACTAAATTGAAACCCTATGGTATTTTAGTGAAATCTGGAGCAAAACTTAGTTTAAATGGCCTTAAAATAACCTAGTCAAGTTATATTAACCATAAAAATCATCACTTGGCCAAATCTCCACTTAAATCACAATTCTAACACTAAAATCACATTAAGCACTAATTAAAGCTTAACAACCATATTCTTTAGCAAAGCAAAAGGTTAAGTTTAAAAATTATACCTCGCTTGATCGTAGGATGCAGGAAGAAGGAGAAGAAGAAGAAGGAGAAGGGAGGAATTCTGCTGCTGCTGCTGCTGCTGTTGCTGTTGTTGTGTTGTTGCTGTTGCTGTTGCTAGTGTTGCTGCTATTGCTGATGCTGATGCTTCTGATGCTGATGCTTCTGATGCTGCTGCTGTTTCTTCAGCTGCTGCTGCTGCTGTGAAGTTGTGTATGTTTGTGTGGGTGACAGGGAGAGAGATGTGTGAGAATGAGTGAGGCAAAAAGATAATTGTTTTGAAACAAAAGAAAAAATGAGAGTCAATCCCTGTCTCTCTTATATCATGATGATCAAGCATGGCTCATGCCATCATGCTCTCTCTCTCTCTCCAAACCAAGTCAACCCCTAACATAAATCATTTTTATTTTAAAAAAAAAACTAATACTTTTAATTAATTCAAATTAACTTAATTAAATGGGTTAATCTACCATGGTTATCTAAACATGGTTTAACCCAAACTTAACCCTAGTTAACATGCATATGTGTGTGCAGTCCAAATTAAATTCTAATAAAATATTCATAAATCCAGATAAAATATTTGAAAACCGTTTTGGTAAACTTTTTACTAAAAACCCCACATCAAAGCATAATAACCCCTAAACACATTCTAAGGTGTTACACTAGATTTGAGAAGTGTCCCAATTTAGGTATTTGGACACCATTCTCAAGAACTTTAGAATGGAGGACTCTTGGAATGGTGCTGTACATACAGGTGATGGAGTCACCCATTTTAAAGAGATTTCTTCTAGACTGTTGAGGATAGGGACTCGCATGAATGACATACCAATTGTTTTGCCAATTGGATCAATCATGCAATATCAAGTACCAGACCAAAAGTTGTTAAAAGTTGATGTCGCACACTCTACTGGGTTTGTAAAGAGGTGGGATTTTCAAAAAAATAATTTTGAAGCATGCAACACCGACTATAACCCCAAGAACTACTATAGGCCTTAGATAACAAAAACTACATAGGTTCTAATTTACTATGAAAATGATTATACTTATGTGATCAAGTCCTTCAAGTCTTCTTAATCCTCTTCTTAAGCTCCTCATCTGTCGGGATCGAGCTTGGACGTCGGCCTCCTCACGTTGACGGCGGTCCACTCGAGAGTATATGATTCAAGCTCCAACCTCAAAAGTGAGGTAACTAAAGTACCTAGTTTGCTAATCTAAATAGTTTAGTGTATGTAGAGTGTGTTAATAGGATTGGTTTATCTCAAAGACCCTATGTTTATCAACTCATGAGAGGGTTAGGGTTTGAGGATGAAGAAGAGCTCAAGGAAGGAGAAAGAATGCTAAGGTAAAAGTGATGAAGAATGGTTAAATTTAAAAACTATCAAGCATTTCTTTTTGCAATAAAAATACTAGCCATGCTTTAATAGTAATTAAAAATGAATAAAGAAAGACAATAGCCATGCTTAATAACACCTCAACCCTCCACCTCATTTTCTATTTGCAATAAATAGATTTACACAAAATGAGGCGTTCTCTTCTAGAAACACTCAAGTATACAAGAATACATATAACATATATTCATACCCGTATTCGTACTACAAAAAATACAAATACCAGGAGATAAAATAATCCAATAATATAACACTAGATCATTATTAAATTAATACATGATTCAATAACGCGGCTTAATCCTAAGCCCGCTAGTATTATCCGTCCGAACAAAAATCCATGTAGCTAATGCATTTATATGATCGGAATCCTACACATATAATCATACGACCTCTACATCGTTTCGTCTGAACCAGGGAAACCCTCTGTATGGGACTCTAAAGACTCAACAGTACGCTGGCAGTGGGTCTAACCACAAGAACGTCAGCGGCACTAGTTGTATGTAATAGCTACTCAGGTACCTGTATAAAAGAAGATCGATGAGCAAACTCATTCGAACCCCTACTTAGCCTATCCGTGACAATCTTCGTACAGTCCGATCTATTCGTCTGAGAGTATCGCATGCTGGGTCTAGGGGGTGGAAATCGTCAGACCCCTAATAACCTAATAAGTCGTGCCGATATGGCTCAAGACCATCCGAGAATCTATTGATCTAACTATAAGTAATTCTCAACGGCCCTGATCAGAGACTTATGGCGTTGGCCAACCGAACACAGTATGACATCGACTCCCTATACTGAGAGAGAAGAATCCCCAACAATCGCTCACTGCTTCCATGTGGCTCAGAATTGTACCCAACTAAAAGCTGTTTCCACAACTCAGTAAAGCCATGGTAGGGTAGTAATTAAAGCATAGCGGGAACTCACACGAGACAGATGACGATCTCAGGTCGACAGACTATATATACTCATGTCACTAGAGAACTGCTATCTGACGATAGGTATAATACCATCTAGCCAGTTCTCGGCGAGTCCGTCCAGTATACTCACACCCAGTGAGCACCTGTATACAATCTTAGGTGAAACACACCGATGGCTGCAGGACCAACCATTGCCCCTCGTTAGGGTCTAGAAATGTATACACTAGTCTACTCTGGAGTATCAATGTCCAATCTCGATACTCCCATGACTAAGGATATTTAAGGATGTGCTTATCGTCTACGCATCTCCCATAAGTATGATTTCCATCACAGTGTTGGTAGTCAAGCAAGGATCCTACGGGCTTTATCAATATATATAAGCGATAGAAAATAACAAGTAAAACATATACACGTGTTAAGATAAAGTCAAACCAAATATCATACTATCATATCGAGCAAGATTGTCCAGTATATACATACCCCTAGCATCCTATACAATAAAGGCCTATAGGGTATACATATCCAACAATCTCCCACTTGCACTGAGGCCTATTATTGGCGTATCGAATACCCAACGTCTGCTCTAGGGCCAGTTGCTGGCGTACCGCATACCCAACATCTCGAATAGTGTCTTGAACTAAACTTGAGGGATGACCTTGGTGAATGGATCTGCCGTATTGTCCTTTGTATCTACTCTCCGCATCTCGATCTCCGGCGATCCACGATCTCCTTGATCAGGTGATACCGCCTCAAGATATGTTTGGATTTCTGATTGGACCGTGGTTCCTTTGCCAAAGCCACGGCTTCATTGTTATCACAATACAAAGGTATTGGATCAGCAATAGATGGAACCATGTGAAGTTCAGAAATGAACTTCCTCATCCAGACTGCCTCTTTTGCGGCATCGTTAGCAGCTGTTCAGTCGAAAATATTGCACATTTGATGGAACATTTTCCTTACTTTTGTTAAGTACTTAAAGGCGTTTATTGTAATTATGGAACATATGTGGGTTTATATGAAAAATACTCTTTATCATATGTTTATACACTATACTTAACATTATGAAGAAAAATATATGCATATAATATTTATATGATATTTTGATAATTTAAATATGCATATCATATCAAATAATACTAATCAATATTCCTAAAATATTGTATCATATAAAATGATTAGGATAATATCTCAAATATAACAAATATTACTAATACTAAGAATTGAGATATTGTGTAGATATTGCTCAGGTCTGGAGATCGAGATATCCGATATGTCGGGAATAAAATCTGCTGATAAAGTTGAATCAAATCGTAAAATCGTAAATGGAAGAGACTCAGAGAAGATTTAAAGAAACCAGACATCACGACAATCTCCACATGTCAACATGAGACAGCAGCAAAATTTTCAAACCCTGATTCCACCAAACCGCCGCCCAACCGCGGCCAAATCCTACATTTCACGGCGGATCCACGGCTTCATCGTAGCCGTTGGATTTGGATTTTTTTTGAGTGTGATCGAAACAGCAAATCCTAACACATGGGATCTAGGGTTTCTGCTTCTAAGACTTTTTAAAAGACCGAGAGCTACTCTTGGAAAATCATCACCTAATAGATCAAACCGAAGAGATCAAGAAGTCCAAGACGATCCACGCATCCAGGTTGATCATCAGTTGTTCATCTAGTTCCTACGAGAAAGAGATCGAAAGCATAAACTAGGGTTCTTGTACTCTAAATTTGGCGGATTTGTAAATGATAGTTGATTAATAAAAAGGTAGATCTTTAGTTTAATTCTTTGTATTTTACTTTCTGCATTACATTTTGCTTCTTACATCTCATTCTTCATCCTTTCTTCTTCTTCTCCGACCATGCGTGAGTAATTCTACGCTTGCTAGGGTTCGTAGAATTAGGGTAGATCAATAGATGATAAAATCTCTTAACTTCTTTTACATCTTATAAAGTTTATAAACTTTAACAAAGTAATTGTTAACATCCTAATCGAGCGTGTTATCAATTTATTGATAGTCTCGACCGTGATTTGAAATTAGATTAACAATTGTTTTGGTGAAGGCTAGACATGAATAGAGAACAATGAAAAGATAAGGATTAAGAGTGGGGAAACCCTAGTTTCTTCCAGAAGAACCCTAATCTTCATACGCCACTATCGATCTAGTTTTAAATCTATTGAAAGATAAAATGAGTCATTTTTAATTAATCATCCATTAATACTAAATTCTATGAACCCAACAAGTCTCTTCTTTATAGATTCTACATCCATATATCGTAGATCTACAACCAATCACCCCGTCTTTCAATCAACTCGTCTAAAGAAAGTAAAAGATTCAACGTTTCCCTGAGGCCAACCCGTACTCATCTCTGCTAGCTACGAGCGACACCGTTATTGATTGTTGTTACTTACGAAAACTTCTTTTCCAAAAACATCACCAATCAAATGGCGCCGTTGCCGGGAAAACGGCTGTAATTTTTTTCTTGCTATTCAGGTTGAATTCTTATTAATCCATATCATAAAAGAGAATCAAAACCGAATATTATATTTAACGATTAGTGTGCGAAATTTTTGCGAGGGAATCTGGAGTAACAGAAGCGAGGAAATAAAGATTCAAATACTTTCAGCGAGGACCAGAGGATCATATAGGAGCACTGTGGAAAAATTGTTAAAAGAACCCACCAGTGCACCGCGGAACCGCGGCAATAGGAAGCAATTGGCCGCGGTTGGGCGGCGGTTCTATGGTGTTCTGACCCTAAAATTTTCTGGTATTATTCCTCAGATCTTTATCTCTCCTCTCAAATCCAATAATCTGATTTTCCTGCAGGATTCCTTGCAAAATATTGCCGCTCAAAAATCTTTTGCGTGTTTTGATATTGGTTTGTTTGTGCATATCTAAAACGGACTTTAAGGGGGAAAACCAAAATCCAGATTAGGTGTGAATTCATCACCCTTCCTAGGACCCACAAATCACAAAACAAGTATACTTTAACCCTATTTTAATTAAAAAATATCTAGACCAAGACTCTAAGGGCCATCGTGCTCAATTAGGACAGAGGAGAGTCGTGGGTAATATATCGCTTATCCGCATTTCTTTTGTGCTGTCTAGGCAAGTGTGACCAAGGAAGTGGTTACTTAATTAGGCCCGCTATTTTTGGTGATTCGTATAGCAGATACCTCCCATTTACCTGGCACTTACCTGGACACAAGAGTGAAAAAGAGGTGGTTGAGGATTGATCCTGTGACTTGTACTTTGGATGTCTAGAAGCGGTCTAGTGCTTGACCTAGGTGAACTTAGTTCTAGGGTTGATTCTGCATTTTATGATTTGTTAAATCAAGCCTCACATCCGACACATTTTCAAAACAAACCATTTTAAAATCGTTCTAACACACGCTGCCACATGCGCTAAACCCGCTTAGTGCATGATCGGCTGGACACGGGATTCTAGTACCCATCATGTCCACGTTTCTGCTATCGACTCCGAAGTTGGTACTTCTTCATCTTCTATTTCCCCTCCACCGACCACATCGACCAAGATGGATGGTTCTCCATCTGATATTACTAACACACCCCTGCCACCACCTGTAGGTGCGCAGAATCCACCGTGCATCTCTCTTCAAGAAAGATGCTACCTGATACGCGGTCTCATTCCTACTTGTCTATCTATTCCACTAGTTAATGGGGATAATTTTGAAATTAAACCCCACTTCATCAACCTGTTACCCATATTTCATAGGCTTGAATCCGAAAACGCATACGTTTTTATAATCAAATTCAAAAATGTATGCGCAATGATGGGCACTACACAACTTTCTGTAGATGCTATGAGATTACGTCTTCTCCCTTTTACCTTGTGTGACCTAGCAGAAAAATGGCATTATTGAACTGCCGCACATTCTATCGCCAAATGGGACGAATTCGTTATAGCATTCCTTAAGAAATTTTATCCCAATCACAAAACCGCCCGTGTTCGAAGCGAGATTAACCAGTGTACCCAACTTCCCAACGAACCATTCTGGAAATGCTTTGAACGGTTCAAGGATCTTCTTCTATAATGTCCCCATCACGGAATTGATAAATGGCAACTTTTCCTAATTACATATAAGGGTGTTAATTCAGCGACAAAACAGATGCTTGAAACCATTTGTAAATGCCATTTCATGTCTAAAGACGATGGTGAAGCTTAGCAATTTCTGGAAGATCTCGTCGAACAAACCTTACAGTGGGAAAGCGTTAGACTAACTTCATCTAGGGCAGGTATTCATTAGCTCGATGTTTCCATCGCAGTAAAAGCCGAAATGGCCGTGATGCAAAAGAAACTCGACGCTATTGAAAACAAATTCTCTTCTGCCTCCTTAAACCAAGTTACGCACATAAAAACCAAGTGTGGTTGCTGTTTTGACCCATCGCATTTAACGGAAGAATGTCCTTTGAATCCTCCGTTTCAAGGTCAAGAACAAACTAATGCTGCTTTTCAGCAAAAACCTAGAAACGATGCTTATTTTTCCATATACAATCAGGGGTGGAGGAATCATCCTAATTTTGCTCGGAACCACAGCCACCACAACAAAATCAGCATCCTTTTCAACCGCAACCTTTTCAATACCCGGCCAACAATTTTGATCCTTATAATATTTCAACGACCGGTACTGATAAAACCTCTACGTTCGAACGTAACTTAGAAACGTTCACTAAATAATCCACACAAACGACGGCTAATATAATGTCTTCTATCCAAAAATTAGTGCAGCACACTGCTTCCCACAATGAAAACATAAAATCGATAGATGCACAACTTGCACAGTTAAATGCCACGATGAGCGAGAGAGAGAAAAAGAAACTTCCATCTCAACCTCTACTAAATCCCGACCACTCACAAACTCATAATGTGTGTGTCGTAACAACTTTGAGATCGGGAAGAGTGCTGAATAAACAAGTAGGGTGAACATGTTGATGTTAATTATATTAGTGAAACCCCGGCTTCTACTTCTGATCCTCCTTCGTCTAATCCAACAACTTCTTTCGAGCCTATTCTCCATTTTCCACTAGGCTTGAACCCTCAGCCCACTTTCTCGAGTCAACCTCAAACGATCCCAACTCCAATTCTGGGACCTATTCCATCTCCACAAACTTCTCCAAAAATGTTGGACCAAACCCTTATTGATAAAGCTCTTTTTTCACACAGGTTAAGGGCCAACAGACCAAGTTCCCAAATGGAGAAGATTGTGGAAATTTTTAAGCAAGTTAACATAAATATTCCTCTTCTAGATGCTATTCAACAAGTTCCATCCTATATGAAAATTCTAAAGGATTTGTGCACCAGGAAAAGGAAAACTCAAGTGCCTAAAAAAGTTTTCCTAGCGAGTAATGTGAGCACTGCTTTTACCCGACAAATACCCAAGAAACGAAAGACCCCGGGAGTCCTACAATATCTATTGCTATTGGGGGTAAAAATATCAATTGTGCTCTACTCGATTTAGGTGCTAGTGTTAACTTACTTCCATATTCTGTCTATGAGCAATTAGGCATCGGAGAATTCAAACCGGTGCACTGCACTCTTCGGATGGCCGATCGATCTATCACCCAACCTAGGAGTGGGCTGGAGGACGTGTTAATCAAAGTCGAGGAATTTATATTCCCTGTGGACTTCATAGTTATTGATATATGGCCTGTAGCAACCCCCCAAAACCAAATCACGGTGATTCTGGGTCGGCCTTTTCTAGCGACTTCCAACGCAATAATCAATTGTCGAAACGGTTTTATGACCCTATCCTTCGGAAAGATGTCAATTGAGCTTAACATTTACAAGTTGGGAAGTGAACCCTTCGAATCCTATGCTCATGTCTGCTCTGTCGAAAAGATAGCTTCCGACAGTTGCGAATTCGAGGACCTTCATGATACCGATCCTACTATTTATTATACACGTGAAGGTCCTTCTGTCGACAAGTCCACACCTAAGTCCGGACCCTTTGACTTGTCGAATGATTTAGTCAAGCTATCTGAGTATCATGAATTCCTTTCCGATGAGACTATCATTCGAAATATCGATGGAAGTTTTGAAGATATTTTTGCCGAAGAACTTGCATTCCTAGAAGACTTGGAATTTGTGATGAATCAACCCCCACCTAAAGAAGTTGAGGCACCACCCCTCTTCTTATCAAGAACAAGAATGCAAGTATGGCACCACCACCGTTTCGTCTCTACCATCCGAGACGTAAACCCGATCGATTCCGCCTCCTATCTCCTCACTTCTTCACATCTATAATCTTTTACCAATCTTGGCATTACATTGATAAAATCTTTGAATGGTTGGTGTTGACTTTTGGTCTTTATAAAGTTTTGTATAGATCAATAATTTTACCCCCCCCCCCCCTCATTATTTTAAATACTTAATACTATTTTACTCAAGTTTGGGGGGGATATTTTGGCTCTTGAAATAAATTTTTTATAAAATTGTGAGCCAAAAATAAGTTTGGGGGAGTATTTTAACTGTCATTAATTCTTGTCTCCTTTAATAACTTTTCCTCCTAAGTCTACAGGTTTTTTGAGATTAAAATATGACATCAGTGAGGACACTGCTGCAAACAGGTTTAGGGAAGGTTTGTGCTTATTAACGCATCATTTTTTTTGCATTATACTAAATATAAGCACAAAAATTTTAAGTGAAAATTTACATATGAAAGATAGGAATAGTTTGAGAAAAGCAAAAAAGTTAGATATTTTCTTAAATGAAGCTAGTAATAAGTAGTTATGAGCTGTTGTCCCAAGGGTTATTAAGATGAAGGGAATCTCTATTCTGAGGATAAAATAGGTCTACAAAATTGTCCTTATTCTTAAGACCAAACATTTGAACGTTGATATCCTACTATACGTACTTGCACACATCTTGAAACTTGGAAAAGTAGAGGATGCCTTGAAATGCTCTTGTTAAAAAGCCTTGATATGAAGAAAAATAAAAATATAAAAAAAATGGTGAAAAAAAATGAATACCGGTTTCGTAATTTCTTAAGGCAGCATAAAAAATATAACGAGGGTGCTTTATCACTTAGTATCTTAAACAACTGGTTTAGGAGCCACTGCTAGGTCTTAGGTGTTGCAAGACGAGAAAATTGCTAATTGCGCCTAAATGAGTGAGCACATTTAGTAATCGTTCAGTTAGTACCTCAAGAAGTATTAACGGTCGCATGAAGAATATGTGAGCAATTCCATCTAAAATATTCACCGACTAAAAAGTACTAAGGAAGATGGACAAGAGTATGATAGCTTGAATTGAATTCTCTAAGTGTACAGATGTATTTTACATGCATGTAGGGGTATATGATCGATGTTTGGAAGAAAACTAAGGAGGAAGACTAAAGGCGGTGTTTTATTGAGGGATGATGTGATTTCCGACATTTTTTTCATGACCATTAAGATAGGGCTTATGGCAATCGAAAAGCTAGTGTAGTTAGAAACTCTTCTTTTCAAGTTCTTTCTTTTATATGTTCTTTATTTTTGTATGTAATTTTCATCGTCTTTTTTTTATTATGGAATTTTTTTGGTGTAATCCGCTGAAAACCCTCAGGAGACAACACTCCTCTTACTAGGGACACCTAGAGGCTTAACGGCTTGTTGTACGTGCTAAGTGCAATCGTGTTTCCTATGAAAGTGTTCTAGGTTTTCTTTTCCATTTTTCTCCCTCTCTTGAATAACTAGTTTACTCGAGACGATCAAAGTTAAGTTTAGGAGTATTTGTTCAATCGAAAATATTTCACATTTGATGGAACATTTTTCTTACTTTTGTTAAGTACTTAAAAGTATTTATTGTAATTATGGAACATATGTGGGTTTATCTGCAAAATGCTCTTTATCATATGTTTGTACACTATATTTAACATTATGAAGGAAAATATATGCATATAATATTTATATGATATTTTGATAATTTAAATATGCATATCATATCAAATAAATCCCAATCAATATTCCTGAAATATTGTATCATATAAAATGATTAGGGTAATATCTCAAATATAACAAATATTACTAATACTATGAATTGAGATATTGTGCAGATATAGCTCAAGTCTAGAGATCGAGATATCCGAGATGTCGGGAATAAAATCTGCCGATAAAATTGAATCAAATCATAAAATTGTAAATGGCAAAAACTCAGAGAAGATTTAAAGAAACCAGACATCACAACAATCTCCACATGTCAACATGAGGCAGCACCAAAATTTTCAAACCCTAATTCCACCAAACCGTCGCCCAACCACGGCCAAATCCTACATTTCGTGGTGGATCCACGGCTTCATCGTAGCCGTTGGATTTGGATTTCTTTTTAGTGTGATCGAAACAGCAAATCCTAACACATGGGATCTAGGATTTCTGATTCTAGGACTTTTTAAAGGACCGAGAGCTACTCTTGGAAAATTATCACCAAATAGATCAAACCGAAGAGATCAAGAGATCCAAGACGATTCATGCATCCAGGTTGATTATCAGTTGTTCATCTACTTCCAACGAGACAGATATCGGGAGCATAAACTAGGGTTCTTGGACTCTAAATTCGACGGATTTGTAAATGATAGTTGATTAATAAAATGGTAGACCTTTAGTTTAATTCTTTGCATTTTACTTTCTATATTATTTTCTGCATCTTACATTATGATCTCATTCTTCATCCTTTCTTCTTCTCCTCCAACCATGCATGAGTAATTCTACGCTTGCTAGGGTTCATAGAATTATGATAGATCAATAGATGATAAAATCTCTTAACTTCTTTTACATCTTATAAAATTTATAAACTTTAGCAAAGTAATTGTTAACATCCTAATTGGGCGCGCTATCAATTTATTGATAGTCTCGACCGCGATTTGAGATTAGATTAATAATTTTTGAAGGCTAGACATAAATAGAGGTCAATGTAAAGATAAGGGTTAAGAGTGGGGAAACCCTAGTTTCTTCCAAAAGAACCTAATCTTCATTCGCCACTATCGATCTAGTTTTAAATCTATTGAAAGATAAAAGTAGTCATCTTTAATTAATCATCCATTACTACTAAATTCTATGAACCCTACAAGTCTCTTCTTTATAGATTCTACATCTGTATATCATAGATCTACAACCAATCACCTCTTCTTTCAATCAACTCGTATAAAGCAAGTAAAAGATTCGACGTTTCCCCGAGGAAGACCCGTACTCATCTCGACTAGCTACAAGCGACAACGTTATTGATTGCTGTTACTTACGAAAACTTCTTTTCCAAAATCTAGAATCAATCAGCAGCGATGTACTCAGCCTCCATTGTCGAGTCTATTACGGTGTCATGTTTGGAGCTCTTCTAAAAAATCGCCCCTCCGTTGAGGGTAAACACATAACGTGAGATGGATTTAGAGTCATCCTTGTAACTTTGGAAACCAGAGTCAGTAAAAATCTCGATCTGGAAGTCCCCATTACCGTACACTATGAACATCTCCTTAGTCCTTCTCAGGTACTTAAGATTGTTCTTTACTGCTGTCTAATACTTCTAACCTGGGTTGGACTGATTCTTGCTTACGACGCTAAGTGCATAAGCTATATCTGGTCTGGTACACAATATCGCATATATTATGGACTCTACCATCGAAACATAGGGTACAATACTCATGCGAGCCCTCTTGTCATTAGTTTTGGGAGACATCTCTCTGGAGAGAGTAATTCTGTGACAAGCGGGTAAATTACCGCGCTTGGTATCTTCCATACTAAATCTCTTTAGTACTGTGTCTATGTATCTTTACCATGAAAGTCCCAATATTCTTAATACCCAGAATGTACGAAGATCTTAATCCCTAGAATGTACGAAGTATCACCCAGGTCTTTCATAGAGAACTTCTGTGACAAGAAGAGTTTGGCCGATTGTAGCATAGGAATATCATTTCCTATCAGGAGAATGTCATCTACAAATAAATGAGGAATACCACAGTTCTTCCTACAATCTTCTTATAAATAAAAAGTTCATCTACATTTTTGATAAAATCAAATTTCTTGACCGTCTCATCAAAGCAAATATTCTAACTCTGCGATGCCCGCTTTAATCCATAAATAGATTTAAGTAACTTGCACACCTTTCCGCTGCTCCCATTGTCTATGAAACCCTCTGGTTGATCCATGTAAACAAACTCTTCTAAACTCCCATTTAGAAAAGCGTAAAAGAAAAAATACCCCTAGAATTCTTGGGGCATCGCACAAACTTACACAATACTGAGCGTGCTTCGAGCTTGTCTGGATGAATCTTTTTTACAAAAGTAGGACACTCCTATAAGTTAAGATACTAAAGACAAGGTTTCTTCCCACTCCACATTTCATATGGAGTGGTACGCACAGTCTTAGTTAGAACTTTATTCAATAGGTATGCAGTAGATTCCAGTGCATAACCCTAGAAGGATGGCAGCAACTCAGCATTAATCACCATGGAACACACCATATCTAGTAAGGTGTGATTCCATTTTTCTGATACACCGTTGTGTTATGGTGTGTATGGAGGAGTAAGCTGAAAGAGAATTCCATTCTCTTCTAGATATTCCAGGAACTCGGCACTTAAGTATTTTCCACTCCGATCAGATTGGAGCATCTTGATACTTTTGCCGGTTTGCTTTTCCACTTCATTCTTATACTCCTGGGATTTCTTAAAGGCCTTGGATTTATGTTTCTTCAAGAATACATGTCCATACCTTAAGAAATTATCGATAAAAGTGATGAAGTAGGAATAACCACTTCTTGCATGTATAGACATTGGCCCACACACGTCGCTGTATATGAGTCTCAGGAGCTCAGTGGCTCTTTCTCTGTGTCCATTGAAAGGATTTTTGTCATCTTTCCTTTGATACATGATTGAAAAGTTGCATATGATTAATATTCAAACGGATCTAAATATCCATCTTTATGTAATTTAGTCAATCGTGTTTCATTGATATGACCAAGTCTATAATTCCGTAAGAAAACTTGATTTAATTTCGGAGTCTTTCTTTTTAGTGTGTTTTGGGCATTGATTGAGTACGTATATTCCGTTATTTAGTGTACCCGATCCAATCATTTCATGATTCAGGTGAATGTTTATAACATTGCTTTCAAGTGCAAAATTATATCTTTCATTAGACAACAAAGATATAGATATAATATTACACATCATACTGGGTACAAAAAAGCAGTTATGCAACAACAAAATATGTCCACTCGCCAATCTAAGATGATATTCTCGCACTGCAACAGCATCCATACTGGTTCCGTTGCCAACCCTAAGGGTTATATTACATTTTCTCAAAACTCTACAGTTTCTCAACGCCTGCAAAGAATTACAGATGTGAGATCCTGATACGGTATTCAATACCTAAGAAGTAGGGTTAATAGAGAAACAGTTTTCAATCATGAACACGCCTGAAGCCTAAGCCACAACTTTCTTCGTGTCCTGATTCTTGGCTTTTAAATCCCGGCAATCCTTTTTCCAATATCCCTTCTTGTGATAGTAGAAACATTCCTTCTTTATGGCTGACCCCATATTCTTATCCTTTCCCTTTCCCTGCACCTTCTGCACACCTCCTCTCGGTTTGGAGTAGGCCTTCTTCTTCTTCCCCTTGGCCGTAGACTTGGATTTACAAGAAGAAGATTCCCTAATAAACAGAGCGGGCGTTTCCTTAGATTTCTTCAAGGTGCCTTATGCCAGCCTCAATATGTTGAGGCACTCAGGAAGTGTAACTTCCTTCTTTTCAATATTGAAGTTCAATACGGATTGGGCATAGGTGGAGAGAAGAGACTGCTGAATTAAGTCGGTATACAACTCATTCTCCAACATAGTTCCTAGGTCCATATGCTCTTCAAAGAGAGTAATCATCTTTAGGATGTGGTCCCTAACAGATGATCCGACAGCCAACCTCGCTTGAAATAATTTTTCCTAGGTCTCGTACCTTGCAATACGAGATTGCTCTCCATATAAATCTTTGGTATGGAGGAAGATGAAAGCAAGGTCCATCTTCTCATGCCGCCTCTGATGTTCATTATCCATGAAGGCTAGCATGAGGCACTTGGTTTTCGCGCAATCAAGATCCCAAGTCTTACGGACCTCAATGCTCGTGATTGAGGATTCTGGACCTGGAACGTGAGGGCTTTAGCCGTGAGGACATATGAAACCTTATGATAAGTAAGGGCCATGTGGACGTTTCTCAACCAGTCATTATAGTTCGGCTCAATCAGTTTATTTTTATCTAGTATAAGCTTAAGTCCCGTCATGGTCGCTGCAATTAGGAGAGAGAGAAAAGAAACACTCAGCATATGCTCATGCAAATTTAGATTGGTTATCAGTTTATCTAAACAGGATAGCTCCCACTGTTTCCTTGAATTTTCCTTCAAACCCTAAAAGAAGAATTAGTCAGGATTAACCACACCCTGCAAGTTCGCTTATGTTTCGGCCAGGCCAGAGTTGGTACTTTGGAGGGAGGACCCTCATGTTTTCGCATGGACCCAATTAAAAACCTCGTTTTCCTAGAGGCATTGCCTCGTAAACACCTTTCTAGACACCTACTTGATTAGATAATTGCAAAGTGAAAAATTCTCCCGAAGAGTAGCCGATACTTACAGTAGGATCGGGGCCCAACTATCATCGTGCGATATTTTTGAAGGAAGCCTACCAAAACTACCACACTCCAGAAGGTATGCAGCACTAATAAGTTTCCTGTATATTTGAATCTCCTGATGTGGTTTTTGCCCCCAAGTGCTTATAACCTTGATGAAGGTCAAACCATCATAAATCGCAAGTCAAGTTTAACCCGTCATTGTCCAGATTAATCTAGACCCATTCGTACAAGCCCTTGACGAAGGTCAAAACAACTGTACACATGTCCTAGATTAATGCATCTATCTATACTATAGATAATCACCCTCTAGCTACCAAACACTATGCCTTGGCGAAGGTCAAAACACATAGCATGAATACTAATTGATACCTATCTGAAATGACGGAGGGCTACGGTTGGTTTTGGCGAAAACCGTGAAAGTAATGAATTTGATATAGTCGAAGGAACCGAATAGATTTTGAAAAGGAGTGGTTTAGGCTCCATTTTTAATAGTTGTTTTTGAAGAAAACCGAGTGGTTTTGCAATTGTTCCAAAGACATCAGATTTTAGATTTGTTTCTTTGAATTAAGTGAGATTAATGCAGTCCCATCAATTAATCTTATCACACAAGAAAAAAACGAAAATAGAATGTACGTATATACCGCCCATATTCGCCACGGGGTCCCGTCATGCACCGTTAGGTTACTTAACTAACTACAGAGCAGTGGCTGGAATAGCAAGGATGCAAAGCATATACAACATTTATTTTATATATAACCATTGGTCACAAGCATAATAAACATCACAGGAAGATATAAACATCATAAAGAATGGAAAAATAGATCAACTAGGAACATTTGCATTTCATTGAGCTACCTATGAAAGATAGTCCTCCACGGTCGTGTGAATAGCCGAGTGTGAATAATCCTAGACCCCTACGAGTGCCGAAAGCTACCCGTTGATCCTAAAATTGGGTGACCTGGGTCTCGACTCCTCGAGATAGCCACCCACTGAATCCTAAAACCCGGTAGCTTATGCACTCCTCCGTGGATCAATCTTAGATGCGGAAATGAAAAATATAATATACAACCGGTGACTACATCCTTAACCCGGATGCGCCCCAATAAAAGAATATACATCACTTATTACATGAATTACAAAATCCACTCACATCTCACATCTAAATTCATACTGGGGCATTCACACGACGATCCATCAATCCATTACCAATAGAACATCACAAGATATGTGCAACCCCTTCTGATTGACGTATAGCGATTAGAAGACGTTTAAAAACACATATACGCATCACAAAAGCAAGTAAAGAAAACCACAACTTTAGAATTCCGCGCACAATTAGCAAACAATACCAATTTTCCAACACTTGAAAATTCAATCCACTAAAGTAGCCAATCCAGGAGTAGAAACGAACTTGAAACCCGCCCAAATTTTCACGGAGGAAAAGAACATGAAATTAAATAACGCATTAGGGGCTTAGGGGGTACCCACCCCCGAGGACCACCATGAGGTGGCCCTAAGGGGGTGGCAGACCTGAGAGCACCCTTCCCCACACCCAAAGGCCACCATGTGGTGGGATTAGGGGGTGGGCCCAACCTTCGGTCCCCCTAGGTTATCCCGAGGGACCTAAGCTTCACCCTATGGCTTATCGGTTCAAATCGTGAGCCTACGGGGTGTGCAAACATGTTAAAACTTCAATTTTAGGGATTACTTTTGTCGGCGGTTCGTGCGCGACAAAAACGACGGATTTCTAGCATCGCTACGAGCTATCTAAAGCTTATGGAGTGTCTCTGATACCATGTAAGTCAATGTCGCACACTCTACTGGGTTTGTAGAGAGGCAGAATTTTCAAAAAAATAATTTTTGAAGCATGCAACACCGTCTATAACCCCAAGAACTACCATAGGCCCTAGATAACAAAAACTACATAGGTTCTAATCTACTATGAAGATGATTATACCTATGTGATCAAATCCTTTGGGTCTTCTTAATCCACTTCTTAAGCTCCTTTCTTACGGATTGAGCTTGGTCGTCGGCCTCCTCACGTCGAAGACGATCCACCCGAGAGTATATGGTTCAAGCTCCAACCTCAAAAGCGAGGTAACTAAAATACCTAGTTTGCTAATCTAAGTAGTTTAGTGGATGCAGAGTATGTTAATAGGATTAGTTTATCTCAAAGACCCTATATTTCTTCATGAGAGGGTTAGGGTTTGACAAAGAAGAAGAGCTTAAGGAAAGAGAGAGAATGGTAAGGTAAAAGTGATGAAGAATGGCTAAGTTTACAAACTATCAAGCATTTCTTTTTGCAATAAAAATACTAGCCATGATTGAATAGCAATTACAAATGAATAAAGAAAGATAATATCCATGCTTCACACCATGCTTAATAACACCTCAACCCTCCACCTCATTTTCTATTTGCAATAAATATAATTACACAAAATGAGGTGTCCTCTTCTAGAAGCACTCAAGTATAAATACAAGAATCGTATATACATACCCGTATTCGTACTATAAAAATGTGAATACCAAGTGATAAAATAATCCAATAATATAATACTAGATCATTATTAAATCAATACATGATTCAATAATGTGGCTTAATCCTAAGCCCTATAGTATTATATGTCCGGAAAAAAATCCGTGTAGCTAGTACACGTATATGATCGGAACCCTGCACGTATAACCACACAGCCTCTACATCATTTCGCCTGAACCAGGAAAACCCTATGTGTGTGACTCTAAAGACTTGGCAATATGCTGGCAGTGGGTTTAACCACAAGCACGTCAGCGACACTAGATGTGTGTAATGGTTGCCTAGGTACCTGTCGAAAAGAAGGCCGACAAGCAAACTCATCTGAACCCCTACAGAACATGTCCGTGACAATCTCCGTACAGTCCAGTCTGCTCATCTGAGAGTATTTCATGCCAGGTCTAGAGGGTGGAAAACGTCAGACCCCTAATAACCTGACAAGTCATGCCGATATGGCTCAAGACCATCCGAGATTCTACCGATCTAACTATCAGTAATTCTCAACAGTCCGGTCTGTTCGTCTGAGAGTATCGCATGCCGGGTCTAGGGGATGGAAAACATCAGACCCCTAATAACCTGATAAGTCATGTCGATGTGGCTCAAGACCATCAGAGAATTTACTGATCTAACTATCAGTAATTCTCAACATCTCTGGCCAAGGACTTATGGTGTTGGCAAACCGAACACAGCGCGACATCGACTCCCTATACCGAAAGAGATGAATCTCCAACAATCGCTCACTTCCTCCATGTGGTTTGGGAATGTACCCAACTAAAACCTGTTTCCACGCCTCAGTAAAGCCGTAGTAGGTTAGTAATCAAAGCACAGTGGGAACTCATACGAGACATATAACGATTTAAGGTCGACAGACTATTTGTACTCATGTCATTAGAGAACTGCTATCTGACTATAGGTAAACACCATCTATCCAGTTCTCAGCAAATCCATCCAGTGTACTCACCCCCAGTGAGCACATGTATACAATCTTAGGTGAAACACACCAATGGCTGCGGGACCAACTATCGCCCCTCGTCAGGGTCTAGAAATGTATACATTAGTCTACTCTGGAGTATCGATCCCCAGTCTTGATACTCCCACGACTAGGGATATTTAAGGATGTGCTTATCGACTACCCAGCTCCCATAAGTATGATTGTCATCACAACGCTGATAGTCAAGTAAGGATCCTACGGGTTTTATCAACATATATAAGTGATATGAAATAACAAGTAAAACATATACATATGTTAAGATAAAATCAAACCAAATAGCATACTATCATATCAAGCAAGATTGTCATGTACATACATACTGCTAGCATCCTATACAATAAAGGCCTCTAGGGCATACATATCCAACAATTGCTTTTGCACTTAGTGTAGTAAGAAGATATTATTCCTGGAGAAATAAAAGGAAGCCATGAAGAACATGTCAGGATGTTCTTAGGAAATGGTAATGGCTACCTCCTTCAGGAGGCGATTACCGGTTATAGCTTCCAAAGTGACCTAGATGACAGAGTGCATGTCAGAGTTATAAGTTTATCCTCTTTTGAGGAGAAATATGTTGGACGGAGTTCCAAGTAGAATACTAAGGTAGACATAGTACGGGTTGCTGATTAGCGGATAATACAAACCAACAAGTTTGTTGGATAAAATTGTTCATTTATGAACTTGTTCCCATCAGGTATCCAGACAAATTCTAAGGCAGGGCATCGCTCTGTTCAGAAGATATTTGATCTCCTCAAAGTTGAGATATGTTGGATATAGTGCCCTCAAGGTAATTATTGTAATTGCAGATAGGCGATTATGATAATTGAACAAGGACCTATACAGGTAGAACTGCCTTGATCGAGATGATAGTATGCTATCCGGTTTGTCTTTATCATTATGTGTATACATTTTGATAAAGCCCGCAGGATTATTGCTTGACTACCAGCATTATGATGGACATCATATACGTGGGAGCTGGATGGTCCATAAGCACATCCTTAAATGAACCTAGTAGAGGGAGTATCGAGACTAGGCATCGATACTCTGGAGTAGACTAGCGTATACTTTTTAAGACCCTGACGAGGAGCGGTAGTCAGTATCACAAGCCATCGGTGTTGAATCACCTAAGATAGTATACAGGTGCTCACTGGAGGTGAGTACACCGGACGGACTTGCCGAGAACTTCTTGATGGTATAATACTTATCGTCAGATAGAAGTTCTCTTGTGGCATGAGTACAGATTAGTCTTTTAACCTGAGGTTTTCATTTGGCTCGTGTGAGTACCCACTGTACTTAGATTACTATCCTACCATGTCTCAAAGGAGTCGAGCAAACAGGTTTTAGTTGGGTACAGTCCTGAGCCACATGGAGGAAGTGAACAATCGTCAGGGATTCGTCTCTCCCTGTATTGGGAGTCGATGTCGCGCAGTGTTGGGTCAGCCATCACCAAAATTCCTTGGCCAAGATAGATGAAATTTACTGATGTGATATCGGTAGTTTCTCAGTGGGTGATGAGCTTCAGACCGGCACGACTTATTGGGTTAGTATGAGTCTAACGATATCCACCCCTAGACCCGGTATGAGATTATCTTAGACGAAGAGACCGGACTGTACGAAGATTGTCACAGACAGGCTCAGTAGGAGTATGGATGAGTTTGCTCGTAAGCTTTCCTTTCGCTCAATACCTGAGTAGC
Source organism: Agapanthus africanus (assembly GCA_030015575.1). Classification (NCBI taxonomy): domain Eukaryota; kingdom Viridiplantae; phylum Streptophyta; class Magnoliopsida; order Asparagales; family Amaryllidaceae; genus Agapanthus; species Agapanthus africanus. Next base: position 129,663,052 of record JASDDO010000026.1, on the reverse strand, counting down.
CGTTATGTACAGCTAGTGTCATTGACGGGCTTGTAGTTAAACCCACTGCAAGCGTATTGACGAGTCTTTAGAGGCCTACACAGAAGGTTTTCCCAGTTCACGAAATGATGTAATGGCCGTATATTGATACGTACAGGGTTCCGATTAAGTACGTGTGCTAGCCATGCGGACTTCAATCGGGCGGATGATAATACTAGCCGGCATAGGATTAAGCCGGATTATTAAATCAAGATTTGATTTAGTAATTTACATTTATATATATATATATATATATATATTTCAATATGTATATTCTAGTATTATGTTCATTGTATTTTTCTATTTCTTGGATATTCGTATTTTGATACGAATACGAGCAGGTATTTGCGGGGACGTATTCTTGTATTTATACAAGAATAATTCTAGAAGGAGGACATCTCATTTCAAGGATTTTTTTTTGAAGAAATGAGGTGAAAAAGAGAAATGATGGAGAGTATGGGCAAATGAATTATTAATTCATTCACACATACTATTCAAGCATGGTTGAATTTTTAAAATGGAAAAATTCTTTTAACAAAAGAAAGTAAGCATGCTTGAATTAGAGGAGGAATTTCTCATTCCACCATTTTATATCTCTCTCTTCCATAGCTCCTCCTTTTTCTTTTTCATTTTCAACACTCTCATGCGTTGAGAATCATGAAGATAAAGAGAAAGAAAAATGTTAGAACACTCACACACATCACTAAGCATCCTAGATTAGCAACCTAGGATCTTTAGTTATTTCATCGATGAATTTGAAGCTTGATCATGGTTCACTCATGTGGATCATCTTCGGCGAAGGAGGACCGGCTTGCAAGCGCGATCCAGAGCTCTTGAAGATAGCTTGAGGATGTGAGTATTGCTAACATAGTAAATTAGCATAGCTCACTAGGTTTTTGTTTAAAAGTTCTAGCTCTTAGGTTCGATTCATGGTTTGGAACTTTAGCAAATTAGAAATTTTTGAAATTCATATTGCCATCTTCTAAAATTAGCTTGCTAGTGTGCCTAAGTTCCTAACAGTGGTATCAGAGCCGGGCTAGAGGCTAGACTTATTTGCACGAACTTAAAATATCGATCGAAGAATTTTTCCGATTCACAATTCTAAAATAGTGCGTGCTGTTCGAATTTCAAAGTTGTTCAAAATTTTTTTGAGGTTGCATGAAAATTATATGCAGGCAAGATGTAACATTTCAGAAATATAAAATATTATTTTTGGAATTTAAATAATAAAATAATATATTTCACGAAAACTATTCGATTACGATTGGGGTTTTCGTAAAATGGTATAATTTTATACCAATATTGGGAAAATAATTGGATATTAATATGTATTATTAATTATAAAGGCATTTATAGGATTTGGATATTTTATAAATAATTATGTAATTAATTATATGCAAGTTTAAATTAAACTTGATTAGTACACTACTAATCATGATTAGGCCAAATCCAACTTCTTAATAACCATGGCTAGTGTACCATAACATGTTGCATTTTGTTGCATGTTTGTTTCATTTGTATTTGTGTTATTTGTTTCTTTTTAAATGAGAGAGATAGAAGAAAAAGGAAAGATATTTGATGAGAGAGAGGGGGAGACAAAATGATGACAGGGGAGCATGGGCAAGAGAGAGAGTGAGAGTGGGAAAGAAAGAGAGAGAAGGATGGCTCTCATCATTTCCTTCTTCACATCATTATCTCTTCTCTACTTCATTTCTTCTCTTCCTTCACCCTTCATTCCTTCATCATATTCATCCTTCATCCTCCTCCACCTCCACTACCATCCCATAAACACCCCCAAAACCACCACAAAACACCATACCACCTTCACTAAAATTATTCCTCACATCACTACAAACACCATGGTTGAATCAAATTGGGACTTTGAGCACTTTGGATCATCTAGGGTTTTTCTTTAGTTGCTCCATGAGGTAAATTCCTACACTTTTAGTTAAGAGTTTAGTTTTCCTAACCTCCTATAGTGTATTAGACTTAAACAAGTGTAGATTTGTGATCTTGGAAAATTCTAAGATGAGGGTTAGGAGTTGTTTTGGATTATGAAGGTGTATTTGAGACTTAGTTAGAGACCACTACCCTTCTAGTGTAGAATTCTAGAACTAACTGAGTTTAGAATCCCAAACTTGATAGTTTAGTCTTCCGATATCGGATTTTATGGAAAATGTGATGAGATATTAGGATCTTATATCACCCGAGAGCACCATAAAATAAGTTCCCATCACAGTGAGACGTGCAGGCCACATAGATTTTTCCTCAGAGACCCGGGGCCCCAATTCCTATTCCTGGCCGCAGATATATTCATTGTGGCCACATTGTGGTGAATGTTGTTGATTTTTAGTTCATGGCTTGGTTATCTAATATCTAGATCTACCCTATATGCAAAATGTCCTAATTTGACCTAGGGTAGAATCTGGGAGTGGTTTTCTATGTTGCTGATTTCGGATTTCCGATTTCTATAAAATTGATTTTGGTATTTGAGTTTGGATTTAGTCGTTGAACGTTTGTACATCAATGACGAGGGTTATTTGGTCGTTCTTGCATGCTTAGGCTATATGTTCTAACCTATGAGCACTTCGTGTGCCGTTTCGGTTTTTGGACTTGGTTTTAATAGTATTACGATGTGTATTGATTGTAGGTACCTTCGCGTGGAATTCCGACACGACGAAGAAGATCAAGAAGTACATCGACTTCGACTAAGCAAGGAGATTAGCAGGTGAGTAGATCTATATCTACAGGAGAAGTCGGGTGGATGGCGTATAGCACCCCCGCAACCATTTTAATGAAAAAATCGATATAAGATGATATGAGCGGATATACTTGATATGAGGATGTGAGGCGATATGAATACTCAAATACATGTGCCAAGATATGTAATGAGATTAATATAGCGATGATATGAGATTGAGATAGATATGATATGAGGATGATAATGATATGATATGAGATTGATGTTATATATATATGGATGAGAATAAAAGATGATATGATGTACGTGACCAAAGATCCGTACCCTTGTTTATGTATAGGACAATAGAATCCTTATTCTGTTTGATACCACCGTACGATGGATTACCGTACGCGATAAGAAATACCGGATGATTGATCCGTGCTGGTGATTTGAGGATGATGTTCGAGGATATTGCCACATTTGATACTATGACGCTGGATCGCCGGCGTAAAAATTTCACCTAAACCATACTTATTTCCAAAACTGACGAATCATATGCACTTTTAAATGGAAACCTCAAGGGACGCTACGGATTTTCAAATGGTGTCTTTTCCTCAAAAACACTGTAACCCTCACTTTCAAAACTACAATTCGTATCATTTAAACTGACCGTATGGTTCATGTGTAGTTGCATACCTTATTATCGTTCAGGTTTATGTTGGATTATCCCTCGTGGCATACGTACTATGTTCCCAATATTTACCGTTATATGATATCGTTTGCTCGTACACCTGCACTATTACCGATGATGCGCATGTTACACTTACACAGATATACCGGCTCATACATTTATCGTCAGTAATTGCTATGCTACTTACACAGTAGAACTGCTATATCACGGTATTATTCTTAACTATAAAGTACATTCATTGTTCAGTAACTATCACATACATGCTTACATGATATACTTGATATGCTCACATTACTGTTCTATATTTGCATATATCATACTTTATGGTTACATGCATTGAGATGTTGTTTTCATGAGATCTCTGAATTTGAGAACCGCGGTAATATTTCATAGAAAATTATGTATTGTTTTAAAAACGCGATTTCTCATGATATGATATTTTGTGTCCACCATGAGTTTTCTCGGTTCTGAGCTATGTGATACCCGATTCGAGAAGTGAGGAGGAACTGTCTGTGGGTACATGATGGACCCGGTAAGGTACCTTAGGGAAAGAAGATCGTGGAGTAGACGATGAGCCTGGCAGGGGATGTACTACCTACCGGTGATATTTTGGACCCGGCGGTTATCCGGAGGATACTGACCGGAGTCGTGGGATGGATATGAGGGACGATCTGAGGATGCGGCGCGTGAGATATAAGGATTTATGTGTCGATGCTGGACACGGGTTTCATGATGTTTCGAGTGTCGATGTTGGACACTCAGGTTCCATGATGTTGATGTGTCGTTGATGGACACACGTTGGTTGATATTTACATACATACAGGCATATGATTCAGATGATTGGATTTTACATGTTGGTATTGGCACGATTCTATTGTTGATACATATGCATACATGATCACCCTAGATACCATATAGTATTACCTTCATGATACAATAGGACCTAGGGATCGTTGTCTATTCAATTTCTACCTGCTGACATTTTCTACTCACGAGTTGGCAACTCACGCCCGTTGTGCCACAGTTTTCTTGCAGGTTCGACTGCTTGGATCAATAACAGTATCGCTGGCACACAGCTTCCTTCAGTGTGTTTTGCTTGGGTAGGTAGGATACAAATTTGGATCGTGACCACTCTTGTACCTTTTATTTACATTGTATCTAGATAAGCTCCATCAATCAGAAACATGACTTTGTATATTGGTAGACCTAGACAGACTTGTATGTTTGCTAGACTTAGAGAGAGATGGGTGTATGTTCGCTATTTGAGCTGATGATGTCTTGCTTTACTTATTCTCTTACTGTGTTTGATCTTCGTCGTAGGGCGTCGTATATATGCTTATTGCGTGGTTGTAATTCCGTCAATTGGCGAAGAGCTAGCACCCTCTTGGGGATGCTTATATATTGCATGTATATGGCTTTGGATCAAAATTTACAAGGGAGGTGTTGCCTAATTTTTCAAGGACGAAAATGTTTTCAAAGATAGTAAACTCTTGCATTTTCATATGATATGACTTATATTTTAAAAAGGATGGCTTGAATTTCATTATGCCGATGTTTCAAAACTGCACCTCCACTATTTTCCGCAAAAAGGTTTAGATTTCTGGGCTTTGGCTTACTTGAATTACGTTACGCCTTTAGACGTTGCGTGATTTAAATGCCGGTCACGTGCCAAATTTCCGGGTCATGACAAAGTTGGTATCAGAGCATTAGGTTTAACCTTGGTTCGAGTTTAGGCTTGAACTTATAGAACATAGACTTGACAAGGGGGGTTTTAGGACCCAAGTTTTCATCTTATAGGTTGACCTTGGTTGATGGAGTATGTTGCTTGAGTAGAGTGGCCTACCGTATGTATGTTCCGCAGCATACTTACGACACGCTGCTCCGCTTAAGTGACCTTAGGATGTACACTTCTTGGGATCCGTGATTCTATTCGTTCCTATGATCATACTCCTATTGATTTCATTCTTTTCTATGATCATATTTCCATTTCAGGCCTATCGATTCCCTTCGTTCCTTTGATCTATCTTCATCGATATTAGCTTGAGGTTCCTGTCACCATGGCTATGAGAGCAGAGAGAGCTGCTGCTAGAGATGCAGTCAGAGCGAGCTCGTCACGGATGAGGACTGACCATGATGTTCTTCTGGTGACAAAGGAACGTATCGGTGTATTGTTTGTGTTGAGATCTCCCGATTGAGACGAGTGTTCGGATCTGTACTGGATGATCGGGCCATTAATAGTAGCTTCCAGATTGAGAGGACTGTTGATGTACAGCCTACCCAATAGATCGTGATGTTGTCTACAGTGCAGACAGGTGATCCAGTTGTTGCTGAAATTGACGGGATGTCGCCTCCCGAGTTTATGAGCTGAAACCACTGGAGCTTTCAGAAAGAGATGTGACAGAAGACCGCTAGTACATCTTGAATAGAGTGACTGAGATGATTCGTCTAATTGGATGCCCGATGCAGGCTCAGTTAAGTTGAAGAATTCCAATTTGAATGATCTTACTCAGATTAAGAGTAAATCGATCAAGAGAGGACATTGTTCGTTGGATGCTCCGATGTGAAATCAGTAAGCTGACCAGCTTCGGATAGAAAGACCTCACCCAGATGCGTTGTGAGTTAATCGAGAATGGACAAATGAAGCGTATTCCTCCGATAATTTGGATGAGTTTCCAAAGGTGTAATCGGCTAGATATCTTCCATAGAGTGGTGAAGATACCCGAGTTCGTAATTTCGAGTCCATGTGAGAGATTCCGGATTGACTGTAGCCAAGAATGAATTGCAGTACTTAGCCAGCAACTTATGACATCGAAGAGGATGATAATGAAGACGGGTGGAACAATAGGTTCGTGCGAGATATTAGCGTGCTATTGTTACTCCCCGTTGATACCAGAGGATTGATATGTATGCATAGGTGTTGGATACGGCCGAATTCCAGAGGAAAGCCATGTTGAGGATGCAGCCGTCTGGATATGAGAAAAGGGTTTAGTAAAGAATGCCAACCTCTGTATAGTTTAGCATAAGTGAGATCGGAAGAAACCATAAGCAGGTTCTTCTAGGATGCCATAGCGATAAAGACCTGCACCCAGGATGAGTTGTATCGCGCGTATTTAGAGGGCCATATGCCGCCATCAGTAACGTGCTACCTTGCGAGTGATCATGTTATATAGCCAAGCGACGATCAGAGGAGTGACAGAGCGGGACCGTTTCCGTTATTTCACCTAACTGGGCCGACGAGCAGAAAGATTGTGGGATTGGTGATCCACAGAGAAAACAAGGACCAAGAGATAGAGGACGCCAGATCGTAAGCAAGAGGCAAGTGGATGTTCTTGTTCTGCCAGCTTTGGGCGCTCTGGCATTTTCGACATTGGAAGAGGTGTAGCTCAATGTCATTTATTGCGATTTGTGTTTTGTGATCCGAGTATCACACTTTTATCTCTTGGACTTTGAGTTTTGATGATTTGGTTTCATGGTATTTGTTTTTGAAAGTGTGTGTTAGCACCACCACTAGGTTAATACCAGCATCAAGTATGCAATTTTAAAAAATCTTGGGATGCTAAGCTACACTAACCTAGAATTTAACTAGAGAATTAGGGTTTAAAAAATAATAAAGCAAGTTTATGCTAAGTGAAGAAAGTTACAACCTTTGTAGACCAAGTCCTTCACTTCTATAGCTCCAAGTAGTAGGCCCTAAGCTCCAAGTTGTAGTCCCTAGAACTCTTCTTGGCTCCACTTGTCGAAAGAAACGAACTTGCTATGCAATCTTCGAAGCCGAAGATGATCCACCTTGAAGCCTCTCTAGGTCAAACTAACTCTTCACTAATCAAGGTATTAGTGAAGCAAACAACCTATACTAAAGAGCTAGGATAGTGTAGGTTGATGAAGTAGGAGTTTTTATCACTTCAGAAATATTTTCCTCTCCCTTTTTCCAACTCAAGAAAAACCCTAGATTGAGCTCTTGAGGAAGAAGAAAACTTGGGTGAAGAATAAACTTATGATGAGAGAGTGAACCATAAGCATGAGATAATATTGTGATGAATAAATATCTAGAGAAAGACAAAGAGAGAGGATGAATCATGACTTCTCAATGCTTCTACAAACTTCTAAGCCATGACTCATTTCTTACTCAATTTGATTTTCCTTTAAATATAAATCATCATAATAATCTTAAACCCTAGGTGTGAATCTCATACACCCATTGTTCTATGTATCATCAACCATGATACAAAATCATTTTATATATATTAAATATATATCATATATATACACACACACACAATTATATATAACAAGAAAATAAAAACATAAGTGAGAAATAATATTAGTTAATATATAAATATATCAAATATAAATGTATATCAAATTATTAAATCGACACTTGATTTAATAATCTGGTTATATCATATATAACCGACTAATATCATATATATATATATATATATATGTATGTATATATGTATGTATGTATGTATATCATTTTATCAAATCAACACTTGATTCAATAACCTGGTCATATCACATATAACCGACTAATATTCAATATACAATATCAAATCAACACTTGATTCAATAATCCAGTCATATCATATATAACCGGCCAATATCAAATATATATACATATAACAAATATTTGAATCAACACTTGATTCAATAATCCGATTATATCACATATAACCTAACCGATATCAAATATCGCGAGATTAGACTAAGGTATCACGTACTCCTATTTAATCAAGCTCCCACACATATGACCATATATTCCCTACTTCATTTTCGCTTGAGCTAGGAAACATCTGTGTGGGACTCTAAAGACTTGTCAATACGCAAGCAGTAGGTAATGATCACATCAGTCACCCACAAGCCATCAGCGGTACTAGCGGATGTAACGGCTACCCAGGTATTGATCGAATAGAAGATTAACAAGCAAGCTTCTCCAAAATCTCGTGAAGCCTATAAGAAACACTTGCCGTACAGTTTGGTCTCTTCGTCTGATATGTCGCATATCGAGTCTACGGGTGGAATCGTCAGACTCCAGTAACTTGATAAGTCATGCCGATGTGTGGCCTATAACCGTTCGAGAAACTACTGATAACACTTACCAGTAAATCTCATCATCCCTGGCTAGGGATTTCCTGTTATAGCTAATCGAGCATAGCGCAACATTAACTCCCTATACCGGGAGATACAAAACCCCTCATATCGCTCACTGCCTCCATATGACTTGGGGATGTACCCAAAATCCACCTATTTGCATGACTCCTTCAAGCGGTAGAGAGGAAATCAAAGCACGGTGGGAACTATACAAGAAACTGTGACGATCTCGGGTCTACAGAATAACCTGTACAAGTGTCATTGGAGAACTGTATCTGACGATAGGTATGGTACCATCTAGGAGTTCTCGGCAAGTCCTGTTCGGTGTACCCATTCTCTAATGAGCACATGTGTACAATATTTGATGTCAAACACCATTGGTTGTGGGATCAACTATCGCTCCATACAGGGTCAAGAGACGTACACACTAGTCTACTCTGGAATATCGATGCCCTATCTCGATACTCCCTTGACTATGAAATGTTAAAGGATGTACTTGCGGAATACACAAGCCCCACTAGTATGATCTGCATCATAGTCCTGGTAGTCAAGCCAACATCCTAAAGGCTTTATCAACATGTATAAGAGAGACAGCATAATAATACAAGTGTACATGTTAAGATAAAAAGCAATCAGATAGCATACTGTCATGTCAAGCAAGAAAGTCATATATATATATATATATATATATATATATATATATATATATATAAGCATCCACTATATCAAACAATAATTGCTTCTAGAGCATATATATTCCTAACATTCTCCCATTTGTACTAAGGCCAGTTGTTGTAGTATCTCATACCCAACATCCCAAAAAGTATCTCAAACTGCGTCTGGAGGAGGGCCTTCGTGAGTGGATCCGCTGTGTTATCCTTCGTATCAACTCTCCTGATCTCGATCTCTAGGTGATCAACTATCTCCTGGATCAGGTGATATTACCTCAGAATATGTCTGGATCGCTGATGGGATCGGGGTTCCTTGGCCAAAGCTACAGCTCCCTTGTTATCACAATACAAGGGTATTGGATGCTCAATGGATGGAGCCATACCGAGTTCGGAAATGAACTTCTTCATCCAGATAGCCTCTTTGGCAGCATCGTTGGCAGCGATGTATTCAGTCTCCATATCAAGTCTGCCATGGTATCTTGCTTGGAATTTTTCCAACATACTACCCCTCCATTGAGGGTAAAGACAAAACCCGAGACCGACTTATTGTCGTCATTATCACTATGGAAGCTATAATCGGTAAAGGACTCCACCCGGAGTTCTCCGTTACCATACACCAAGAACATTTCTTTAGTCCTTCTCAAGTACTTAAGAATGTTCTTCACAGCTGTCCAGTGCATCTCCTCAGGATCTGATTGATACCTACCTACCACACTAAGTGCGTAAGCTACATCCGGTCTGGTGTATAACATCGCGTACATGATAGACCCAACTGCAGAAGCATAGGGTATCACTTGCATGCGAGCCCTCTCCAAATCAGTCTTGAGAGACATCTTTTTGGAGAGAGTGATTCCTAAACAAGCGGGTAAATTACCACGCTTAGAATCTTCCATACCAAACATCTTTAGTATGATGTCAATATACCTGGATTGGGACAATCCCAACATCCTTTTAGATCTATCTCTATAGATTTTTATCCCAAGGATGTAGGAGGCATCACCCAGATCTTTCATGGAGAACTTTTGTGATAAGACGAGCTTGACCGAGTGTAGCATAAGAACATCATTTCCTATCAAGAGTATGTCATCCACGTACAATACGAGGAAAACAACCTTACTCTCTACTACCTTTTTGTATATACATGGTTCATCTACGTTTTTTATGAAGTCAAACTCTTTGACTGCCACATCAAAATAGATGTTCCAACTCCGTGATGCTTGCTTTAATTCGCAGATTGATTTAAGCAGCTTGCACACCTTTCCGCTGCTTCCACTGTCTATGAAAACCTCTAGCTGTATCATGTACACGCTCTCTTCTAAATCACCATTTAGAAAAGCAATCTTGACGTCCATCTGCCAAATTTCGTAGTCATGGTATGCAGCAATGACAAGTAGGATCCTGATGTACTTAAGCATAGTCACTGGAGAAAATGTTTTATCATAGTCGACACCTGGTCGTTGACGAAAACCTTTTGCTACAAGTCTAGTTTTGAAAGTCTCAACCTTTCCATCTACACCAAATTTCTTCTTAAAGATCAATTTGCTCCCAATGGGTTACCTCTTCAGGAGCAACTTCCAAAGTCCATACTTTGTTGGTGTACATGGATTCCATCTCAGATCGCATAGCATCCAGCCATTTTACAGAGTCCCTACTTGTGATGGCCTGCTCGAAAATAGTTGGGTCATCATCTTCTATGATGCAATCCTCACTCCCACCATCTATGAGAAAACCCTAGTATCTCTCAGGTGAATAAGGAACCCTACGAGATCTGCGGAGTGGCTGAGATTCGTCGCGGACTATTGAATCCTCCGATTCTACCAAATCATCAGCTGCAGTTTGTGTAGATAGAACTTCTTCCAGTTATACCTTATTACCACTAATTTCTTTCACAAGAAATTCCTATTCTAAAAAGGTGACATGTTGAGAAACAAACACCTTTTGTTCCTCACTGTGGTAGAATAGATATATATGTGAATTCTTTGGATATCCCACAAACTTGCAAAAAACTGATCGTGCCTCGAGTTTTTCCGGATTCTGTTTTTTAACATAGGCCGGACAACCCCATATCTTAACTCGTTTAAGATATGGTCTCTTTTCACTCCATATCTCATATGGTCTTTTAGGCACTGATTTTGATGGAACTTGATTCAATAGGTATGTAGCTGTCTCAAGTGCATAACCTCAAAAGGAAATAGGTAACACAGCAATACTCATTATGGAGCGCACCATATCTAATAGTGTGCGATTCATCCACTCCAAAACTCCATTGCGCTGTGGTGTATACGGAGGAGTAAGCTGAAAGAGAATCACATTCTCTTTTAAATAGTCTCGGAATTCCGTGCTTAAGTGTTCTCTTCCTCGATCAGATCGAAGGACTTTAATACTTTTACCTGTCTAGTTCTCCACTTCGCACTTATATTCCTTGAATTTCTCGAAAGCTTCAGATTTGTATTTCAACAGGAACACATGTCCGAATCTTGAGAGATCATCGGTGAATGTAATGAAGTACAAGAAACCATTCCTGGAATGTGCAGACATAGGACCACATACATCACTATGTATCAGTCCCAAGAGTTCAGTAGCTCTTTCTCCTTGTCCAGTAAACGGAGTTTTGGTCAACTTTCCTTTGAGACATGACTCGCAAGTTTCATAAGATATAAATTCGAACGGATTCAAATATCTATCTCTATGCAACTTCGCTAGTCTTGTCGCATTGATATGAACAAGTCTACAATGCCACAATAAGGCTTCATTCATTTATGAACTTTTCCTCTTGTGTGTGTTTTGTATATTTAGAACTGTATTTTATTTAGAACGTATATACTGTTACACAACGTACCAAACACAATCAACACTTGATTTAGAAAAATATTCATAACATTTTTCTCTGGTGCAAAGTTATATCTATATTTATCTAATAAAGAAACGGATATGATGTTGCACATCATCGATGGTACGGAATAACAGTCGTTCAAAATCAATGTATTACCATTTGGCAATACAAAATGATATTCGCCGACAGCTTCGGCAACAACAATTGCTCTGTTTTCTACTCTGAAAGACATATCACCCTTTCCCAATTCTCTACTTCTTCTTAACCCTTATAACTGATTACAAATATAGGATCATGATCCGGTATCTAATACCCAGGATGTAGAGCAAACTGAGAAACAGTTCTCAATAACGAACACACCAGAATAAGATGCACCAGCATACTCTTTCTTCGTTCGGGTTGCATGGGAATCCTGATATTCCTCTATTTCTTGCTCAGACTTATAACAATCATAAGATAGAGCAGAACCAACGTTCCCCCGCCCTGTTAATAAGCGGGTTCGGTCAATACATCAATATTACTATCTTGATTAAGGAATGTCATGGTCGCTACCTGGAGAGAGAGAAGAAAACACTTTAGCATGCACTCTTGCAAAATTAGATTGGTTATTATCTTATCTAATCAGGACGGCTCTGATCAGTCGAAAATACTGCATCTTTAAACCGGCAATTTCCCTATCATTTGCACTCATCTAGAAGTGTTCGGTATTCATATTGCACATATTAGCAAATCAGTCGTAAAATATCAGATTGCATGTGTTAGACTTTAAAACCGGCACTATAAGTGAAATTGACTGTATTTCATAGCATGGCATCATTCTTGCATATCACAACTTGTGTTTCGAAGTCTGTGCAGGAAATTACAGAAGATCGGTCAAATTTACAAACGAAGACTGTTAAAAAGACGCAAACTCATGGATTTGGAATATGGTATTAATATAGAGGGAATTACACAATTCAACATATCAGATAACTATCCTAAAGGCAGCCCAAAGCATCTGAAGAAATTTGGCACATTGAGCCCCTCACGTGACCGCGGATCCACGGCATAAGGAGGCACGTGCCGCGGATCCGCCGCAGCTCTGCCACATCATCACCCCAATTTCAGTGCATTACTCTTCTGTCAGTACCTACATATCAGCAAGACACATCAAATTCCAGAAAGATCCTGAATCTTCTGCCAGATCAGCAAGCCCTAGGGTTCTAAACTAAACACTCTTAGCTTCCTCAACAAGCTTCACTTAAACTCCATTAAAGACCTAGAACCTTCTCCCTAACCTCCTAGCTTAGGGTAGAAGCTAAGCCCTAACTAACTACTTCTAGAAGCCTCTCCCTATAACTAACTTTTGGAGGGAAAATTCAAATTTGAATTCCTAGAGCTAGGGTTTGGAAAACCTATAAATAGACCCCATAGCTCACTTGAAAAAGGTTTTTCATTGTTGTTCAAAAATTAGGGTTGAAAGCTAATCAATCACTAATCTCCCCCATTCTAGTTCTTCAACCAACTCCTACCACCTCCAAACCCTAACCCTAATCCAATCCAAAATCAAGAAACCTCAAGATCCTTTGAGTGCAAGCCAAGCAAGTCTTCAAGATCCTTTAGAAGCGGAACCGGACTTCAACGGAGCACGAGATCCAAGCGATCCAAGACTCAAGGAGTCGAGCGATGCTAGATTCGACGAGCGAAGTTCCTACCTCTTGTAATTCTTGAGAATTGTAACTACTTGTTGATGTAATAAAGGTGAAGATTCTTTAAACTTGCTTATTTTCAATTCAAGCATTATGATTCATATTCAATTCTTGAATGTATTCTTCGTGATGATGCTTGAATAAAACTCCGCTCGTGGAGGAATCGAAGCGACTGTAGAATGATGATGTTGATGAATCTTTAAACATTTTCTTAAGTCTTAAAACAATTGTAAATTCTTGAAAATCGATTGATCGATGATCTAGATCGATGCGAATGCGTTCTTGATTCCTTTCGCACGATCTAGAGATCAAAAATTGAACATTCGACTTTCAAGAAGCTATCTAGTGAATGTGATTCATCGAAAGGACAAAGGATAGGATGAGGAACCCTAATTCTTCGCAAGTTCCTTGATCCTCGATGAATCTACATCGATTTAGCATCAACTTGTTAATGGATAAGAAATCGTATTCTTAAATCTTCGTCACATCTACAATCTACTCGATTCCTACGAGCTTTACTTCAAATCTTGAAACCTAAATTGATTGGAATTCTCTCGATACTTGATTCTCGATGTTTATCATTTTCTTGATTCTTGATTAGAATAGTGATACTTGAAACTCATCGATAAAAATCTTGAATCGCGTTTTCTTTTCCTTTCTATTAAATTTTCGATTCAAACAAAACAAAATACGAACAAATCGCGCAATCCTTGTGGACGATCCGCACTTACTAACGCGCTACATCCGACACCGTTATTGATTGCGGTCAAATATTTTTGGTTGTGATTCTTTACAATTTTCTAAACCGACAACGGAAAATAAGATCAATCAAATGGCGCCGTTGCCGGGGATGGCGCGCTAATTTGTTCTTTATTTGAAATTTGAATTGAAAGATTTATTCCATTACATTTTTTGTGATCAAAATTCGCGCAAAATCTAAACGATTTGTTGTGGTTTGTTGCAAGGAGATCTGGAGCTTGCTGTGAAATTGGAAATATTTTTGGAGAATTCCAGAGGACTCAGGGAGTAGACAGGAGCTCTCTGTACAATTTTGGTGCAGGTTACTGTTCATACCACGGCGGAAGCGCGGCGTAAGGGCCTAATTGCGGCGGAACCGCGGCGGGATTGAAGCTTCGCTGCACGAAAATTTCTCTGTAAGCCTCTATCTTTCTTATCTCCTTCCTCATCTGCTCCAAATAACATTTTGTGCAGACTTCTTTGCAAAAATCGCAGCGTTGCGCAAAAGCAAAATTAAATTGTGCTTGTTTTGATTTTTTTGGTTGTTTGCATAATTAATACGGACATTAAGGGGCAAAGACCAAATCCAGATTAGGTGGGGAGTTCATTACCCTTCCTAAGCCCCGAAAAGCGCAAAATTGCATCCGCATTACCCTCATAAACTAAAAAATATCTAGAGATGACTCTAAGGACCGTCGCGCTCACTTAGGACAGAAGAAGGCCGTGGGTAATTCATTGCTTATCCGCGTTTCTCTTATGGTGTCTAAGGCAAGTGTGTCGAAGGCTAGTGGTTACTTAATTAGGCCCACTACTTACGTAGTGGAGAACCTCCCACTTACCTGGCACTTACCTGGCCACAGGAGAGACGAAGAGGTAGTGGAGGATTTATCCTGCGTCTTGTCTTTTGGAAGTTAGGAGCGGTCTAGAGATTTGACCTAGGCGACCCCTAGAAATAGGGTTTTGTGTGTTGCATTTGTTGTGCTTGCATCATTTTTTCAAAAATCCGTCCATTTTTTAAAACAAACACCGCATTCATTCATTCATTTCCCCTAATTATAAGCCACGCTGCCACTTGTACTAACCCTTTTTAGTGCAAGATAGGCTGGACACGGGATTCTAGTGCCCGTTTAGTCCGCGTACCCTTTATCGACTCCGAAGTCGGTATTTCTCCATTTACTTCTTCTTTACCCACCACCACACCCACATCGATGGATCCATCTCCATCGAATTTCTTTACCACTAATCTGTCACCGTCCGTTGGTGCGCAGAATCCACCCGGCATCTCTCTTCAAGAGAGGTTCTATCCATTGCGAGGTCCTCTTTCGACCTGCTTATCCATTCCACCAGCCAACGGGGATAATTTTGAAATTAAACCCCAATACATCAACCTTTTACCCAAATTCCACGAACTCGAGACTGAGGACGCTTACATTTTTATCACAAAATTTGAAAACGTATGTGCAATGATGGGTACGTCACAACTTTCAGTGGATGCTATGCGTCTATGACTTCTTCCATTTACTTTGTGCGATATAGCCGAGAAGTGGCTATATAACACTACCGCACACTCTATTACGAATTAGGAAGAATTCGTCGCGGCATTCCTTAAGAAATTTTACCCAATGCAAAAGACAGCTCGAATCCGTAGCGAACTTAATCAATTTACCCAGCTTCCGACTGAACCATTCTCTAAATGCTTTGAACGTTTCAAGGATCTTTTGGTTCAATGTCCTCATCACGGCATCCCAAGATGGGATCTTTGCCGAATCATATATGAGGGCATTAACCCAAACACTAAACAGAACCTTGAAAACATGTGTCAAGGCACTTTTATGACCAACGATGATGGGGAAGCGTGGAAATTTTTAGAAGAGTTCGCTGAAAAATCACTACAGTGGGAGAGTGGAACCCAACCATTGAATAGGGGTGGCGTACACCAAATTGATGTGTCCATAGGTGTTCGAGCCGAGATGGCAGCAATGCAAAAGAAGCTCGACGCTATGGAACACAAATTTTCAGCAGCCTCCCTAAACCCAATGTCGCTCCCCAAAACTTTATGTGGCTGCTGTTCTGATCCGTCTCACTTAACGGAAGAATGTCCATTAAACTCTGTGTTTCAAGGTCACAAGCATACCAATACCGCATTTCAAAGACCTAAAAACGATCCATATTCTTCCACGTACAATCAGGGTTTTGCTTGGAACCAACAACAATCTCATCAAAACACGGTTCCAAGCCAAAATAATTTCCAAAGGGCTCGTCCACCACAACAGCAACCACTTCAACTCACTCAGCACCCCTACCAGTCATAAAATTTCCAAAACCAGGTCAACACTCCTGCACAGTCTAATACTATGCAGTTGTCATGTTCTGACGAATTCTCTCAATTCATTCAAACCATGAAATCACTCTTGTCAAATTTCATAGAGGTTTCGGCTGAGGTTAGATCTTCCGTCAGTGAGATAAAGAAAAACTCAGCGTCCCAAGCTGAGAGTATCATATCGATGGAAGCTGAAATCGCAAGACTTTAAGCCGAAATGAGTGCGAGAGAAAAAGGGAAACTTCCATCTCAACCCCTACCGAATCCTGGGCATTACAATGTAAATGTCGTCACAACGTTGAGATCAGGAAGAGTGCTGAACAACCATGTCGGGGAAGGAATTGATGATACTGAAAATCCTATCAATAACACTCCGGCTGAGACCTTTCCTCACACACACACTTCTCTTCTGATCCTTGTTCTTCTACCCCACCGCCTTCTCGCGAGCTTATTCTCCATTTCCCACTAGGCTCGACACCTCAGTATAGCCCTTCTAGTTCTCCACAGACGGTCCTCACTCCTCTTTTGGGATCACGTCTACCCCCTCTTCCTTCTCCTATGATGGACCCAGCGCTTATTGCGAAAGCTCCTTACCCGAATCGGTTAAGAGGTAACAAAACGAGTCCTCATATGGAGAAAATTATGGAAATGTTCAAACAGGTTAACATCAACATCCCTCTCCTAGATGTGATTCAACAAGTCCCCGCTTATGCGAAAATTCTTAAGGACTTGTGCACTAGGAAGAGGAAGACTCAAGTGCCGAAGAAGGTCTTTATGTCTAATAACATTAGCACTGCTTTTATCCCCCAGCTACCAAAGAAACGAAAGGACCCAGGATGTCCTACGATATCGATTTCTATTAGGGGTAAAAATATAAATCGTGCTCTTTTATACCTTGGCGCAAGTGTTAACCTACTTTCATATTCTGTATATGAGCAACTAGGGATTGGAGAGTTGAAACCTGCTCACTGCACTCTCCAAATAGCAGACCGTTCAATCACCAAACCAAGGGATGAACTAGAGGATGTGTTGATAAAGGTCGGGGAATTTGTATTCCCTGTTGACTTCATTGTACTTGATACACAGCCTGTAGCAAACCCCCGAAGCCAAATTCTGGTGATTTTGGGTCGTCCTTTCCTTGCCACTTCCAACGCTGTTATTAACTGTAGAAATGGTTCAATGAACTTATCATTTGGAAATATCACCATTGAACTAAACATCTACAAAGTTGGAAGTCAGCCATCAGAACCCTCTGCTCATATTCTTGATGTGTGCTCTGTCCACGAGATCGCTCCCGATAGTTGCAGAGCTGAGGAACTTTGCTTTACAGATCTCGACGACACTACCACATCTCTGTTTGATCTTACACATGATCTTAGTGAGGACACTTTTCCTACACTTGAGTCCTACACTCCTGACTTTTCTCCACTCGAGTCTGTATCTTTCACAGGCTCTGAGCTTCTTTGTAACTCTAAAAATCACTCGATGATCCCACCTTCTATCATTTCTCCACCCGAATTAGATTCAAAATTTTACCTTCTCATCTTAAATATGCTTATTTAGGTGAGAATGAGTCTTTACCGGTTATCATATCCGCTTCTCTAGCATCAGAGCAAGAGAATGCACTTTTATCGGTATTGAGATCTAATAGAGAGGCGTTTGGTTGGACTATGGCGGACATCAAAAGGATTAGTCCCTTGATTGCTGAACATCATATACATGTGATGGATGATGCCAGACCAACCCGAGAACCACAGAGACGGTTAAATCCCGTCATGAAGGAAGCGGTGATGAAAGAGATCGTCAAATGCCTAGATAATGGTATTATATACCCAATCTCTGATAGCCAATGGGTGAGTCCTATACATGTCGTCCCTAAGAAATCCGGCATCACTGTTATCACCAATGAGGCAAATGAGTTGATTCAGACACGCGCCCAAACTGGGTGGCGTGTATGTATTGATTACAGAAAACTCAATGCTGCCACGAGGAAAGACCACTTTCCTCTACCTTTCATTGATCAAATGCTGGAACGCTTAGCTGGACGAGAGTATTATTGCTTTATGGACGGAAACTCAGGCTATAATCAGGTCCCCATCGCCAAAAAGGATCAAGATAAAACCACTTTTACTTGTCCTTTTGGTACATTTGCTTACAGTCGCATGCCCTTTGGGTTATGCAATGCTTCCGCTACCTTTCAGCATTGTATGATGGGGATATTCTCTGATATGGTAGGGAATTTTCTGGAGATCTTTATGGAAGATTTCTCGATTTTTGGAGACTCTTTTTCTGATTGCCTATCGAATCTTGAGTAGTTCTTACTCGTTGCAAAAAGAAGAACTTAACTTTGAATTGAGAAAAATGCCATTTCATGGTCCAAGAGGGAATTGTACTTGGACATGTCATTTCACAGAAAGGCATTGAGGTGGATGTCATTCAAAACCTTCCTCATCCCAAAAGCGTCAAAGACATTCGATCCTTTCTTGGCCATGCGGGCTTTTATAGGAGATTCATTAAGGATTTTAGCAAAATTCTAGACCTTTAACCCTTCTCCTGGCCAAGGATACGATCTTCCACTTTGACTCGGACTGTGAGGCAGCTTTCAACTCACTTAAACACTCCCTCACTACAGCCCCCGTTCTATCATCTCCAAATTGGGACTACCCCTTTGAGCTGATGTGTGATGCATCAGATTTTGCAGTAGGTGCAGTCTTAGGACAACACATTGAAAACATGCCACACATGATCTACTATGCGAGTAAGACCCTGAATGATGCTCAAATCAATTATACAACTACCGAAAAGGAACTTTTGGCGGTTGTATTTGCATTAGAAAAATTTAGGCCTTACTTAATTGGCTCACCTATAATTGTGTACACTGACCATTCCGCCTTAAAACATCTTCTGGCGAAGAAAGATGCAAAAGGTCGGCTAATACGTTGGATCCTTCTACTATAAGAATTTGATCTTATTATCAAAGATAAGAAAGGATGTGAAAACGTAGTAGCCGACCATCTTTCACGCATCTCTTCTTCCCTTGTGACCCTGCCAATCAATGATTCGTTTCCTGACGAACAACTCTTGAGCGTATCCAATGAACCTTGGTTCAGGGATATTGTGAACTATCTTGTCACGGGACTTATACCCAGCGATTGGTCAAAACAGGACAAATACCGTTTTCTATCCTAAGTAAAACACTTTTACTGGGATGATCCATATTTGTTTAAATATTGTCCTGATCAGATCATTCGCCGGTGTGTCCCGAAAGAAGAGTTCAAGAGTGTTCTTTCTTTTTGTCATGATCAGGCTTGCGGGGGTCACTTCGGTCCTAAAAAGACGGCGGAGAAGGTTTTGCAATGTGGATTTTATTGGCCGACCTTGTTTAAGGACGCATTTGAACATTGCAAAACCTGTACACAATGTCAGTACACGGGTAGAATTTCCCGGAGAAATGAAATGCCTCAGCAACCCATTCTAGTGGTTGAAATTTTCGATGTTTGGGGCATTGATTTTATAGGTCCCTTTCCCAACTCCTTTGGGAATTTGTACATACTGCTGGCGGTTGATTATGTCTCAAAGTGGGTTGAAGCCATTCCATGTCGCACTAATGACAGGAAAGTTGTCATTAAGTTCTTAAAAGAGAATATCTTTTCGCGATTTGGACGCCCACGCGCTATCATTAGCGATAATGGGACACATTTCTGCAACAGGTCTTTCGAGACTCTGATGCGAAAATACGCAATCAACCAACGAATTTCTACACCCTATCATCCCCAAACGAGCGGGCAAGCTGAGATCTCAAATAGACAGATCAAACAAATCCTGGAGAAGACTGTTGCTAAGAATAGAAAAGATTGGTCGACCAAACTGACGGATGGTCTTTGGGCCTTCCAAACTGCATTTAAGACCGACCTAGGGATGTCTCCATATAAGATAGTGTTTGGGAAGGCATGTCACTTACCCGTCGAGATTGAGCATAAAGCATTGTGGGCTATTAAGGAAATTAGCTTTGACCTAAACCAAGCCTGCAACTTTCGGAAGCTGCAACTAAATGAGCTAAGCGAACTCCGCGATGAAGCTTATGATAACGCTGTAATCGTAAAGAATAGGACTAAGGTTTTTCATGATAAAAACATTTTGAGGAATACATTTTCACAAGGTCAACAAGTCCTTCTTTATGGTTCACGATTACACCTTCACGCGGGTAAGCTTCAATCTCGGTGGAAGGGACCTTTTGTTGTGCGGTCTGTATACCCGCACGGGGCAGTAGAAGTAGAAAATGTTAAAAACGGCACATTTTTCAAAGTGAATGGACATAAACTAAAGCCGTATTTTTCCACTGACTCCACGGAGGAGCTCCTGTTCGTACAGGAGCCATTTTATTTGGATTAAAATTCCTCCGTCTCACCTTCATGTCCGGTATATCACTGCATCATCTTTTTGAATGGAGGTGAGTGAAAAGAATAAATTTGGGGGAGATTCTTCACTTATATATTTTGCCCCCACTAATAAATTCCACCCAGACTTACATGTTTTGTAGATATAACGGTTGGCAACAGTGAGGACGCTGTTGAAAACAAGTTTGGGGGAGGTTTGTGCTTATTTTTGCATCATTTGCATATCATTTGCATAAACACAAAACATTTCTTTAAAAACTTATAAAAATTTAAAAAATTTCAAAATCCATAAAAATTTAAAATTTTTCAAATATAAAAATATTTTAATATTTAAACATTTTTTGTACATAAATAAGATAATGAAAGTTTAGATAGTGAAAAATCACATCCATGAGATTAGAAAAATTTAAGAAAACCAAGAAAATTAGAAGTTTTCTTATACGAACTAGTAATAAATAGTTATGAGCCGTTGTCCCAAGGGTTAGTAAGATGAAGGAAGTCACTAATCTGAGGATAAAAATAAGTCTGAAAAATAGTTTCTATTCTGGAAACCAAACATTTTGAACGTTGATACCCTACTTTTCGCACTTACACACGTCTTGAAGCCCGGGATAGTAGAGGATACCTTGAAATGCTCTTGTCTTAAAGCCAAAAGTATGAAGGAAATAAAAAATGAAGAAAATATAAAATGGTGAGAAAAATGGATACTGGTTTTGTTATCGCCAAGGCAGCAATAAAAAAATATAGAGAGGGTGCCTCTCACCTAGTGCCCTAAGGCCAACTGGTCTGGGAGTCACTGCTAAGCCTTAGGTGGTGCAAGACGAGGAAAATACACCAAATAAGAAAGCACATGAGTAATCGGCCGGTTAATACCTCAAGAAGTATTAATGGTCGCATGAAAGTCTGTGAGCAAATTCATCTAAATATTCATTAATTAAAAAAGTACTGAGGCAAATGGACAAGAGTATGATAGCTTGAATTGAATTCTCCGGGTGTAGGGATGTTCTTTACACACACGTAGGGTTATATGATCGATGTTTGGAAGAAAGATAGGAATGAAGAATAAAGACAATGTTTTATTGAGGGAGGACATGATTTCTAACATCTTTTCATGACTATTAAGATAGGGCTCATGACAACCAAAAAGCTAGCTTAGTTGGAAACCCTAATTTTCAAAGCTTTTCTTTTACAATTCTTGTCTTTAAATGCAATATTCATGATCTTTCTTTTATTATTGGATTTTGTGGGTGCAATCTGCTGAAAACCCTCAGGAGACAACACTCCTCCTACTGGGGACACCTAGAGGTTTAAAGGCTTGTTGCACGTGCTCAATGCAATCGTGTTGCCTACGAAAGTGTGCTAGTTAGTTTTTTCTCTTTCTTTATTTTCTCCTTTCTTTTTAATAAAAAGTTCGCTCGAGACGATCGAAAATAAGTTTGGGGGAATTTGATCAGTCGAAAATACTGCATCTTTAAACCGGCAATTTCCCTACCATTTGCACTCATCTAGAAGTGTTCGGTATTCATATTGCACATATTAGCAAATCAGTCGTAAAATATCAGATTGCATGTGTTAGACTTTAAAACCGGCACTATAAGGGAAATTGACTGTATTTCATAGCATGGCATCATTCTTGCATATCGCAACTTGTGTTTCGAAGTCTGTGCAGGAAATTACATAAGATCGGTCAAATTTACAAACGAAGACTGTTAAAAAGACGCCGACTCATGGATTTGGAATCTGGTATTAATATAGAGGGAATTACACAATTCAACATATCAGATAACTATCCCAAAGACAGCCCGAAGCATCTGAAGAAATTTGGCACATTGAGCCCCTCACGTGACCGCGGATCCGCGGCATAAGGAGGCACGTGCCGCGGATCCGCCGCAGCTCTGCCACATCATCACCCCAATTTCAGTGCATTATTCTTCTGTCAGTGCCTACATATCAGCAAGACACATCAAATTCCAGAAAGATCCTGAATCTTCTGCCAGATCAGCAAGCCCTAGGGTTCTAAGCTAAACACTCTTAGCTTCCTCAACAAGCTTCACTTAAACTCCATTAAAGACCTAGAACCTTCTCCCTAACCTCCTAGCTTAGGGTAGAAGCTAAGCCCTAACTAACTACTTCTAGAAGCCTCTCCCTATAACTAACTTTTGGAGGGAAAATTCAAATTTGAATTCCTAGAGCTAGGGTTTGGAAAACCCATAAATAGACCCCATAGCTCACTTGAAAAAGGTTTTTCATTGTTGTTCAAAAATTAGGGTTGAAAGCTAATCAATCTCTAATCTCCCCCATTTTAGTTCTTCAACCAACTCCTACCACCTCCAAACCCTAACCCTAATCCAATCCAAAATCAAGATGCAAGCCAAGCAAGTCTTCAAGATCCTTTAGAAGCGGAACCGGACTTCAACGGAGCACGAGATCCAAGCGATCCAAGACTCAAGGAGCCGAGCGATGCTAGATTCGACGAGCGAAGTTCCTACCTCTTGTAATTCTTGAGAATTGTAACTACTTGTTGATGTAATAAAGGTGAAGATTCTTTAAACTTGCTTATTTTCAATTCAAGCATTATGATTCGTATTCAATTCTTGAATGTATTTTTCGTGATGATGCTTGAATAAAACTCCGCTCGTGGAGGAATCGAAGCGATTGTAGAATGATGATGTTGATGAATCTTTAAACGTTTTCTTAAGTCTTAAAACAATTGTAAATTCTTGAAAATCGATTGATCGATGATCGAGATCGATGCGAATGCGTTCTTGATTCCTTTCGCACGATCTAGAGATCAAAAATTGATCATTCGACTTTCAAGAAGCTATCTAGTGAATGTGATTCATCGAAAGGACAAAGGATAGGATGAGGAACCCTAATTCTTCGCAAGATCCTTGATCCTCGATGAATTTACATCGATTTAGCATCAACTTGTTAATGGATAAGAAATCGTATTCTTAAATCTTCGCCACATCTACAATCTACTCGATTCCTACGAGCTTTACTTCAAATCTTGAAACCTAAATTGATTGGAATTCTCTCGATACTTGATTCTCGATGTTTATCATTTTCTTGATTCTTGATTAGAATAGTGATACTTGAAACTCATCGATAAAAATCTTGAATCGCGTTTTCTTTTCCTTTCTATTAAATTTTCGATTCAAACAAAACAAAATACGAACGAATCGCGCAATCCCTGTGGACGATCCGCACTTACTAACGCGCTACATCCGACACCATTATTGATTGCGGTCAAATATTTTTGGTTGTGATTCTTTACAATTTTCTAAACCGACAACGGAAAATAAGATCAATCAGGCTCCCACTATTTTTATCAAATCTTCCTTCAAACCCTAAAAGGTAAGATTAGCCGGGATTAATTACACCCTACAAGTTCGCTAATCATTCAGCGAGGCAGGTATTGGTACTCTGAGGGGGTCTCCCCATGATTTCGCATGGAACTAATTAAACAATCTCGTTTCTATAGGGGCATAACCCCTTTAACACATTTCTTAGACATCTACTGGATTAGCTAATTGTAAAGTGAAAAACGCTGCCAGGAGTAAATCTTACTCGCAATGGGTATCGGGATCCAACTATCTCATAGAAGGTATGCAATCTCATTGCAAATTTCAACACTTGAAATTCCGAATATCTGTTTTTACCTTATACGGTTTATGACCTTGACAAGGTCAACAAACCATAAACCGCAAGTCAAGTTCAACCCGTCATTTAGTGATTGAATTAAACCCACCCGCACGACCCTTGACAAGGTCAACAAGGCCATACGACTACCCTAATCCAATCGCATCATATGCGGTAGATAAGCACTAATCAGCTACCGCACACTACGTCTTGACAAGGACAACAAACGCAGCACGAATACTAAATATTCCTTATCTGAAATGACGGAGGGCTACAACTGGTTTTGAATAAAACCTTTAGCATAATGAACTTGATATCGTCATAGAATCTAATTATTTGAAAAATGAGTGGTTTAAGCTCCGCTTTTTAAATCAAGTAGTTTTCAAAACAACCGAGTGGGTTGTAGTATATGCTAGTTTTGCTGAAGAGGTCATTCCCGGTGAAAGGATCTAGGCTCTTTCCTCATCGAATGAGGTGCTAGATATTCATAATGGAATACCGCTATATAAAGCAAGAACTAGAGCTACCTTTTTGAAAAATTTGATTCTACAATATCTTTTAGGTTTCTTTTCTTTTCATTAATCTCATTAATGGCGTCCCATCATT
The DNA here is from genome assembly GCA_030015575.1 of Agapanthus africanus. Taxonomy (NCBI): domain Eukaryota; kingdom Viridiplantae; phylum Streptophyta; class Magnoliopsida; order Asparagales; family Amaryllidaceae; genus Agapanthus; species Agapanthus africanus. Next base: position 129,637,674 of record JASDDO010000026.1, on the reverse strand, counting down.
TATGTTTCCTAAACATCACAGAAGAAAAGAAAATAAAACACACATATATACCATTCGCATTCGCCACAGGGACCCGGATCTTCACCGTAAGGTTACTTAACTTACGGCAGGGCGGGGTCAGCACTAGCACGAATGCAAAACATATATAGTGTCTACTAATATATCATATATATAAGGAGCATTCTTCTCACGCAGTTATATGATCACATCATAGAATTCAACCAGCAGAAGCAAACATATGAAATATATGATATACCAGAAGGTCCGTGTTTTAAATTAAGCCTGTAATGAAAAACACGGATTCCACAGTTGTGATGAATAGCCATACCCACATCCCTAAACCCCTATGAGAGCGGCAAGAAACCCTACCAATTCTAGAGTTAGGCGATTCGGTCTCGACTCCTTGAGATGGCCTCCTACTGGACTCTGGAACCTGGTTACTTGTGCTCCCCGCCTTGGGTCTATCCTAATGCGGAAAAGTAAAGAATATACATCAATAGTGACAACAACGTCAACCCAGAAGTGTCCCAATAAAAGAATATTACATACAATTATTTACATGAATGAATATATAAAAACTCTCATCTCACGTAAAAAAACCCGGCTTTTCAATCGCGACGATCCAATATAACATATCAGAAGCAACACATAATATCATATGTCATCAACGTAAGTAAATATGCGTATTCCTAATGTCGTTGACATATAGCAACGAGATCGGGGATACACCACATATTACACTTACGGTCGCAGAAAATAAATAAAAAATACAATAATTAGATACCGCATATTCCTTAGACATCATAAACCCGGAATATCACATATTCCGAATTTCATGCCTAACCCTATAAACCTTGCATTTTATTCTCAAATTGAAAACACTTTTCAATAACCAGTTGGGTAATTCAACAGGATTCCCAATAAATGATCGAATACTCGTTGGGAACTTTAGTATATGGTCGCACCCCCGATACCGTCAACGAAGTGCACTTAGGCGGAACACCGTGGCCGCGAAAACCAAAATGGATGCTTTTGGTAACGGGGTTCTCCTACAGTCACTTGATCGGGGCTGTGGGGCGTAGCTATCTAGTAGTGTTTCCCAGTGAGTATTCATGTACTATACAAAATTGCGATGGAGTTTTGATCCGAATCGAAACTCTGTGGCAATTGATCAAATGAGACTAAAACGTTAGGTTAACAAATAAAAAACTAGTTTTCACAAAACTAATTAATGGGGATTCCAAATATTGTATCACATATCATAACTTAAACCTGAAACGATGTTAAACCTGCGATTTCGAAACACTCCAAATTTCCCCAACACAAAGATAACATCACATGCAATCTGGACAAAAACAAACATAACTTGAAACCTTAAATCCAACACACCAGAACACCAAACAAAACACAAGTCCAAACATCATAATGAAACCGGCTAGGCCAGGTATTTCATCATTCTCGCCGGCCAAAGTTTTGAGTTTGGTTCTTGTTTTTCTCTGGTGTTCTAGTTACATCATATGTAGCATTCTGCAACTGTTTAAAAAAATTCAGAAGCCATTTAAAATTTTACAGAAAGTTGGATTTTGGATCGTTTGTTTCGGAGTCGTTTTGGTTTCGCAATTCTAATTGCATCGTCTAATACTCTAGTTTGGCTCTGATACCATGAAAGTGTGTCTTAACACCACTACTAGGTTAATACCAGCATCAAGTATGCAATTTTAAAAAATCTTGGGGTGCTAAGCTACACTAACTTAGAATATAATTAGAGAATTAGGGTTTAACAAATGATAAAGCAAGTTCTATACTAAGTGAAGAAAGTTACAACCTTTGTAGACCAAGTCCTTCACTTCTAAAACTCTAAGTAGTAGTCCCTAAGCTCCAAGTAGTAGTCCCTAGAACTCTTCTTGGCTCCACTTGTCGAAAGGAACGAACTTGCTATGCGATCTTCGAAGCCGAAGATGATCCACCTTGAAGTCTCTCTAGGTCAACCTAACTCTTCACTAATCAAGGTATTAGTGAAGCAAACAACCTATACTAAAGTGCTAGGATAGTGTAGGTTGATGAAGTAAGAGTTTTTCTCACTTTAGAAATATTTTCCTCTCACTTTTTCCAACTCAAGAAAAATCGTAGATTGAGCTCTTGAGGAAGAAGAAGAACTTGGGTGAAAAATAAACTTGTGATGAGAGAGTGAACCATGAGCATGAGATAATGTTGTGATGAATAAATATCTAGAGAAAGACAAAGAGAGAGGATGAGTCATGGCTTCTCAATGCTTCTACAAGCATCCAAGCCATGACTTATTTCTTACTCAATTTGATTTTCCTTTAAATATAAATCATCCTAATAATCTTAAACCTTAGGTGTGAGTCTTATACACCCATGTTCTATGTATCATCAACCATGATACAAAATCATTTTATATATAAATAAATATATAATGATTCAGAAAAGAACTAGGTCCAAAAGGAAAACAAAAGGAAAAACAACCTATATAAGCACTTAGTTCTTAAAGAAAAACCTGATCCCAAATCTTCAAAAATGAAGATCTTGGTGATCATTAATGGTCAAAATGCCATTAACAAAGATTTAATCTCTAAAAAAGGAAGAAAAAAAAGACCAGCACCTCACGTGTTCCCACGAGAGCGCCATTTTAACAGCGCCTAGTGCATCACGTGAAAAACACGCAGGCACCCAAAACAGAAGGCAAGCGTCTCACGTGAAACACACATGAGCGCTGAATAAAAGTGCTTAGCACTCCATATATAACCAAAACGGCTGAGTGGTTAGCACTGATTGGGCAGCGCCCAGTGCCGCACGTGCTCCTCATGTAGGCGCCATATAAAAAGTGCTTAGCACTTCATATGTAGCCAAAACGGCTGAGTGCTTAGCACTAATTGGGCAGCGCCCAGCGCCACACGTGCACCTCACGTGGACGCCATAAGAAGTGCTTAGCACTTCACATTTAGTCAAAATGACTAAAGTGTTCAATATTTATTGGGCAGCGCCCATGACTGAATGCTTCACATGACATACATGTGAGTATCAGAGCTTAAATAAGTGCTTAACAATTTTAAATATAAAGAATAGGGCTGAACAAACAAAGCCCAAATAAGTGCTTGGCACTTTTGAATAAAAAAAAGACTAAGTAGACTAAGCCCAAACAGGCTAAGTCTCTAAAGTTTTCTTGCAGCTGAGCCCAAATGCTCTTTTACTGGATCTTAAATAAAAATGATTGTAAAATGTTGTTAAGTTTATCTTAGTCTCAAATAAGACTAACATATCCTTAGCGAAAACAAACTAAGCCCAAATGCTCGCTTATAAATTTAAGTTGAACTTAATCTCAAACTAGATTAATGATCCTTAAATAAACAAAGATGTTTCTGAACTGTAGGAATATACAACCTAAGTTTAAAACCCTGTCAAGCAAATCCTTGACCCAAGCCCAAATCTAAAATATATAGATTTAGACTAATCCACGTCCTACGGGCGATGACATAAACTAGTCTTCGTATACAATTCATGGACAACCAAAACAAACAAAAATACACACGACACGAAGTGAACTGCTAGAGAAGGAGAAAGTAGTTATCGCAATGCGGTAACGTAATTAACTGCAGGGGCTTGCACCTTCAGGGAAAAGCATCTCCACAATAAAAAAAACCCCATAAAATGAGGGGAATCTGATATAGTCTGCTACAACGGTCGCATCTGCCAAAACCTCCGATATATGGTGCCATAAATCAACTTGGTATCTTCGGAGAGGTGGATGGAAAAGTCCAAATAGTATCTGCCCCGAAAATTTTGGCCAGACGTCCCAACGTCTCGGTCCTTGTCTTTCGGCAGTGAACACGGCTGAAGAAATCTATCCCTATCCCTTTAGTTTTAAAAAAGGTTTTGATCTTAATTTTAAAAAGATGATTTTTTTTTGGTTTTTTAATGATTTTTTATGAATGTATGAAAACATAATAAAAAGCATGATGAGAGATTAAGAAAGGATTAGAAAGAATCTGATTGCGTTTTGTGCCGCTGCCAACGGTATCCTTCCAAGCTTCCGCGATCCCTTGCCATCTGTCACCAGAGAGAATTTTTGCCTCTTGATGTTTCAAAAGAGGCTTGAGAGAGAGAAGAGATTTGGGATCAAGAATTTGGAAGGAAGAGGGTTGCTTTTATAGTCTTCCTGTTGAATCTATAAAGAAATCATCAAGATTTGAAAAAATCTACGAATTTGGCACACATGCAGACGACCCGCGTCCGCATGCGTGCCAATTCGCTTGTTTTTGGAAATTTTGCACAACTTGATTGGAGGAAAACCTTTTAAAAATCGACGTGGTATGCATGCAGACGACATGCGTCTGCATGTGTACCCACGTCGGCGAAAAAATACCAACTTTGGTGTCTTGGGTCATAAGTAATGTCTAAATTCATCGTCGGGACACGCATGCGGATGACATGAGTCTGCATGTGTGCACCTGACTTTGAAATTTAGATTTTTTTAAATCTCTAGAAAATATTTTGAAATATTTTTGTTCCAAATTGGATTTTAATTGAAAACAGTTTCTAGAAGTTTCGAAAATCATTTAAAATTACGTGCAAAGTCCGTAAGTTAATCTTTCCAAATCCCAAAAATTCTAATTTTGGATATTTTATGAACTATAGCTCAATATACTTTTTATGCCGCCTATGAAGACAGGGTTAGTCCTCATATACGTCATGTTGCCTTAATGTTTTTGTAAAAATCTTTAAAAATTTTGTAAAATCATTTTGAAGCTTTAGGCATATCTTGATGGTATTTTGAGCTATTTTTACGTACTATATATGTAGTATCCAAAACAATCCCGAATTGTTTGAAATGACATATCAAAAAATGCCTCTCTTGCACTGATATTGTGAAACACAATGTCTGTGCAAGAAAAAGAGATGACATTGAAGAACGTAAGGGCGCAATCAGGCCTAGAAAGAAAGATGTGGAAAGGTTTAAGAAAAGGAATAGAGAAATATGCGAGGATGGATGCAATTCAAGAATAAAGAACAACTCAGGATTGTTTCCTGGCGTCTAATGATTTGCGACAGTCAGCACGACATTGTTTTAGTGTGAAACTATGGGTTTGGAAATGAGACAAAACTTCTCCGCTGAGCCTAAGACGAAAACTATGTCCTGAGGTCCAAGAGGGGAATTCATCCATCCGGTCTAGTATTCCAAATAGATTGAGGAGGAAGAGTTAGTAGGTGTGGTGGCCGGTGGCATGCTCCACACGCAGGTACTAGCAACTATTAACTTTCCTATTAGTTTTGTTTGTTTTGAAAGATGATGCCGTGTAGGATGCAGCAAGTCAACTGATTTAAGGAAATTCTTCCTGTTTTGTCCCTTTTTTTTCAAAGGAGGAGATGAGAAGCAATATGCTGGTGTGAATGCATAATGCTAAATCATGTAAATTTTATGAAAAACATTTTTATTTTTATGCAGGTTTTGAAAACAGGGTTGTTCAACATCTTAGAAAGTGAATGTCTAGGGGTATCAACACCACCATCTAAGATGAGGTTTTCGAAAACAGTTCCTAGTGTCTAAGGCGTTAACCTTAGCACTATTGTGCTTCTAAGCGATGAAACAATCACTACTTAGGACGTTCGGGATCGAACGAATTCCAGTGCGAACATATGAAAGTAGGGCACTGTTATAAGGCAAGGATGGTGCATCTCACGCCAGTTTGAATGTCTTAATGCTCTTTTGAATGGAGGATGTGGCTCATCGGCGTGATTATTGCAGGGATCGTGACTTGCCAGCGAATTGTGCCGCTCTGGGGCTTTTCTTGGATAGAGGCCTCTTTGGGGCTTCTTGATTGAGATTAACCGTTCAGGTCTTTCTTCTTGAGATTCACCGTATAGGTCTTAACCTTTATAGGCATTGCTCGTTTGAGATTGGTTGGTCGCATTGGCTTCTGGGCATTGGCTTTTTCGCATTGTCCTATGGTATTGGCATTCGGCATTGCTCATTGAGATTCACCGGTCAGGTTCTTCTGTCAAGGAGCAACCGTCTATGTTCTTCTTTCTTCAATCTTCCTCTCGGGGGCTTCAAAGTTTGATTAAGATTGGCCTCTGGGGGCCTCTTCGCTTTGTATAAAATTGTTTCCGACTAAGTCATGTCTAGAAGTTGATCATGTCAGTAGGACTAATCAGGTCGTTCTTGACGGATCAGATGGCACTTTTGATATACGCACAGTAGGTACATATCACGTCGGTTGTTTTGTGCTCTTGAATGTGCTGTTAGCGTAGATATGCTTCAACGGTTGATAAACATAATTTTGTACATTTATTTCAGTATTATATCCCTATTTTTTGTTATTTATTTTAAATAAAAGTTCTACTTAATATGTATGTTTAAGTGCATATTATAGGATTATGTGCGATAAATGAATCAATTCAGGTCTGATTAAGAGTCGAATTCGCTCTTATAAATATTTGCAGTCAAACCAACCAAGGGATCAGTCTAAATTAGGAAAGCAACCATTTCAACCACGTACAAGTGTAATCGGGTCAATAAAACGATGAAATAAATATTCTAGAAACTCAATAGAGAAGATTTGAAGTCGTGGCAAAAAGTTGGGCCCGAGACTCCACGAAATTTCGGCTAAAAAAGTGAGATTCTCACCTTTTCCGCGGAACAATTTTGATCGTTCGATCCGATATTTTGCGGCTATGATTCTATTGATGCTAAGGTTTAGATTTTGATGTTAGACTATATATATTATTTTTACAGAGGGCAGAAACCCTCTCGCCGCTTTGATTCTCTCTATAAACCCTAGTTTGTATTTTTTATGCTTGATTGAGATCAACTAGCTATTTTGTATATGTTATTTTTTATTTAATTTATCTTTTCTTATTTTATTATCTTTTCTTCTTTTCTTTTATGCAATTTATTTTCTTCATTCATGCGTTGGTAATTTTATAATACATAGGTTAGATGCATCTAGGTTATATATGTGTGAACATTTATAAAAATTCCTCTTTTATGCTTCATGTTGAAATACCAGATCAAGACAAGATCAAAACTTGATCTTTTGGATAAATTTTGTCTAGTCTATAATGCTTGCACATAGGTAGCACAAGGGAAGGTGGAATTAAAGTTGATATTGATTTGATTTCGGGAAAAGTTTTAATTTTTATAATCATAATTTAGTCTTTCCGATGAACCAAGATAGCTGCTTGCACTGTGTTAGGGAAGGGAGATCTGAATTGAAGCTATTAGAATTAGCACTTGCAATTATTTAAATTGTGAGAAATTAATTTTAGTTGTTCCGAGAAACCATAGTAGGGTTTGATGCTTGCACATGATCAACTAGTTGGGGAAGGGTAATTGGAATTAATACTATTTCAATTTAGATTATAAAATAGAGAAAAGATTATGAAGGTAAAACACATGTTTAATTTAGAGGATTTGAACCCTAGGTATGTTATCTTTCATAAAATCTCATATTTTAATTCCTAGTTTAATTTTAGTTTATTTAATTGCTAAAAATTCTCATAACTTGATTGAATAAAAAACTATTAAACTATTACATTTTTTCTGTGGGATCGACCCGTATTTGTGCGCTTGTTACAAATGAGCCGTGCACTTGCGGTATTAAAATTTTCAGCAATGTCGTACTGGTCTTGGAGAGGTGGAGTTGCTCGAATCCTCGGATGCACAAACGGTACATGTCGTACCAGGTACATCGAACGATGTTTGCTTATTGGTGTATGTCACACCGAGTACTTAGAGCGAATGTATGTTTGTCGGTGTATGTCATACCGAGTACTTAGAGCAAATGTATGCTTTGTCGATGTATGTCGCATCGAATACTTGTGGGTGATGCATACACGGTGTATGCCATACAAAATAGTTGAGGGTGATACATAGACGGTGTATGTCACACCGAATACATCAAATGGGGAATGCCTTTTTTTGGAGGTTGGGGAATGCGAGCAAGCAATACTTTGGAATTAAACATTCTTATATGTAATTGTCCTCTGACACACCTTTCGGCTTACTTTTAATGCAAGGTAGGTTGGGCTTCTCCTTATCAATCATTCTTAATATCGTAAAATGACTAGAAAAGTGCTTTCTTAATGTGGGTAGAGATGGACAACTACTAAGTTTCTTTTCATTAGTTCAAAATCTTTCTTTCTTTTGTTTTTATACGTCACCAGCTCTTTACCGTCAGATAATTTTCCTGTCAAAGTCCAAGACTATCTTCACATGAAAAACCGTTAGGAATTTTAACTAGGTGAAAACACTTTCTTAGCAGGGGTGTAGAGAAAAGACATATCCATACGCATATACCCCCTAGCTAGTGATTAGATGTCTATACTTCTTTATGTATTTTTGAATTACGAATTTAAGACATTCCTCTTAGGTGTTGTGATGTAAGAGGCGAAAATCAATAGACATCCTGTTTCGTCGTTTTTAGCGGTATCAGTACTATGATCTCAAAAAGGATGCCCATCCTTTTCTAAACGTTTTAAGCTTACCTTTAGGATTTGCATGATATATTAAAAGATTGTCTTTTCCTTATATTATTCATTTAGCTTGTTTTCTTTGCTATATCCTTGGTTAAGGTTCCAAGAGTGTGGCAATTCTTCCCCTTCTTGATTGGTTAGCATATACGTATTCCCCGAGTAAACCTCCATGGTTATGTAAGGTCATTCCCAAGTTAGTGCCAACTTCCTTAGAAGTCTTCCTTTGCGCATTATCTGCTTGAGGACCAACTCTCCCACTTTGAACTTCAGCTCGATCACCTTCTTACCATACACCCTATAGATCCGGTTATGGTATGCTTGGACATGATTTACTACAGCGAGCCGTTTCTCATCCAAGAGGTCAAGTTGTGCTAGTAGCGCTTATCTCCTCTGGTCTACATTCACCTCTTTATCTAACTGAATTCGGAGTGACGATATCATGAGTTCATATGGTACAACTGTCTCCATTTCGTAGGTGAGCGAATAAGGAGTTTGCCCAGTTGGGGTTCATATTGAAGTACAGTATGCCTACAAGGCATGCATAAGCTTTTCCGGCCAATCTGAGCCTGTTCTTGTAGTTATCGTTTTCTTGATGATGGAAATGAGCGCCTTTTTTGTTGCTTCTGCTTGCCCGTTTTCTTGAGGATAATACGGTGATGAGTGATGCAGCTCTATCTTGAACTTCTTGCAAAGCTTTATGAGTTCATCGTAATTGAACTGCGTCCCGTTGTCGGTGATAATCAACTTGGGAATACCAAACCGTGCAATAATATTTCTTTTGATGAAACGGCAAACTATTATGGCTTAAATTTCTTTGAAGGTATCTGCTTCGACCTATTTAGTGAAGTATTTTGTAGCTGTGAGGTTGAACGCCTTTTGACTTATGTTCTTTGTCGTTTCTCATAGAGATTCGATTATATAAAAGGCCCACATAGAGAAAGGCCATAGAGCGGCGAAAGAGTGTAAGGAAGATGCCGGTGCATGTATTTTGTTTGCATGGAGTTGGCATGGTTGACATCTCCTGACTAAGATTGGTGAATATTCTTCCATCGTGGGCCAATAGTATCCTATTCGCATTATCTTCTTAGCTAACAATTGCGCATTAACATGCCCACCACACACATTTGTGTGTGTTTTTTGCAGAATTTTTACAGCTTCATCTTCATCTATGCATCGAAGAAGTATCCCTTGAAACGATCATTTGTAGAGAACTTTTCCTAAAATGACATATCGAGCAGCAGTCTTTTTGACGACGTTCCGATCTTTCGGAGTAGCATATGAGGGAAATGTTCCATTTGTTAAGTAATTCTTGATGTCATAGAACCATGAGTACCCATCGTTAAATTCGTCTATAGCATTGATGGGGTCTTCTGCCGTCTCGATTGCTTGAGTTTACTCGTATTTCCTTTTGATAGTGACTACCAAGGATCCGAAAAACTGGTAATCCGCTCAATGAGGCGCTGTATGTAGACCATATCTCTTTGTATTGTCATTGGCATGTCAAGTGCGGAGGCGAGGGAGGCAAAAACATCCGCAAAGATGTTCAAGATTCGTGGAGTATGAATATAACGCACTTCTTTGAAGAGACTAAGAAGGTACTTCGCAAAATCTCGATATGTTTTAATATGCTCTTTGTTGCACTGGTACTTCTCAAGAGTTTTTCGGATGATGAGTTGAGAATCGCCAATCATTTCTAAATATTCTACTCCGAGATCAAGGGTCATACGTATTCCCGCAATAAAGGCTTCATACTCCACAGAGTTGTTTGACGTCTTGAAGGTGATGAAAGTAATCCTAAAGAGGGGTGAATAGAACTATGCCACAAATATGCCCAAATTAAAAATTCTACACTTGCAAACAAGATATCACAATTGCAAAGCTTAGACACAAAATATGTTAAAGAGATATTAGACTAAGCAAGACTACAATTGTGAGTAATAAGCATATAGCAAGATCAATTAACAAGAACAAACAATGAGCGTATAGAGCAAAAGGGATCACAAGCATGCAATTGCAATTTCTAAGCTATGAATGTAAAGCAAGAGTTAGAGAAATTGCAAATCCAAACACGGAGAATTTTATAGTAGTTCAGGAGATCCCCTAGTCCACTTTCTTTGAACGATCGAGCTCGTTCCACAAACATGTCTTTCTCTGAGACAAACATGTTTCCCGCTAGCAACCCACAACCCCGCTTCCGGTGGAGGCCAAACCTTACATACGTCTCCTCAAAAGACACACGTTGCACGGCACACAAGTAATACTTTTCTTTTACAAGCTCTTCACACTTCTCTCTCAATACACACTCTTCTCTCTTACAAAAACACCCTTGCACTCAAGAGTCCTCGCATAAAGAAAAGAAGAAGGAAATTACAAGTACTAAATTACTCTCAAAAGAGTTTTATGATGAAGCTCACTAATATTCAAGAAGATGGCAATATCAAATTTAGCTCTTGAGTGTGTGTGTGTGTGTGTGTGTGTGAGAGTGATTGGATAAGCAATTGAATGAACACTCTAAAATCTCACAAGAATTGAGATTTTTCTCCCTTTATCATTTAGGAATATTGCAAACTGAAATATTAAGTGATTGAGGCTCAAAAATCTTACCCAAAACCTTTTTATAGCCCAACACAAAAAACTAGCCGTTTTTAAATGATGTTGGCATTTTAGAACAAGGGCAGACATATGAAGTTATAAATAAAAATCCTAACGGCTATATTTTTGAAATCTTTTCTAATGCAAACATCTGCCGGAATGGGCATCGGACATCTGTCGATAAAACATTTTCAACCCAAGAATTTAACCCGGACATCTGAAGAGCAATGGTCGGACGTCTGAAGTTATAAAAATTCCATTTTGAAAACCTTCATCAGACATCTGTCCAAATGAAAATCAGACGTCTGTCTCTCATAAAAATAGGCCATATCAAAACACAGAGAGAAACACAGACGTCTGAATAATCTTTGGGCAAACGTTTGAAGCACAAAACGTATGAAAGCTGATATTTCTGACATTTGGGGGTTTTGTAAAACACAGAAAGAACAACAGACGTATGAAGCACAAGTGGACAGACATCTGAACTGTAAAAACTCAGAAACTTGTGTTTTAAAAAGAAAATCAATTTTAGCTTGAAAACCCCGATGCTCATGCAATAAAAAACGTTTGTGCAAGCGTGTGTGAGTGTTCAAGAGCTCTAAATGATATAACTATAATTTATAGATTACTTACAAGGATTCCTATGTTGATTTCGCAATTCTTCGAATTCTTGTCGTCTCTAGCTCTTGAATCTTGACATGCGCTTGAACTTTGCTTCGTAGATTCATAGCTTCAAACTTTAACACACTACTTCACTCACAAGCGTTTTGAAGTCGTTCCATTGATCTTCAAACTTGGACTTCTAGGACTTTGACGCTTCATTCTCGGACTTTGGCTTCTTTAGCTATCTTCAAGTTTGAATGTGCAATTTTGAGAAGCTCCTGTCTGAGTCCTCCAACCTCCATATGGATATTGCAATTAAACTCAATTTCCTTCATCCTCCTTTGAAGCTTGTGCCATGAGATATCCTGATATCCTGAAATACAATCTCAAAACGACCAAGCTCATCATATATAGTGTAATAAAATATAATCAAAATAATAACACAAGTATATGAACATTCATTGCTTTGATATCACAAAGATGCGAATAGTATACCAAATCAATGAATGAGAATAATATATCAATATCAAAGTATATAACACCAGTAAAGCATACAATATTGATATATTACTCGATATACACAAGTTATAGGATAGCAAGCTATTAAACAAGTGTATACAAGTTTAGTATCGATAGTATAAATAAGATAAAGTACGTGACACTAAACGACTATTCATGTTTTAGCTATCATCAAAACTAAATAATAGGATCATCAAGGTCCATAAGCTATTAATCTCTCCTTTTTTTATGATGGCAAAACTTGAATAGGAAATAGTATATCTATATCTAAGAAATCCAAATCTTCGATATTAATATACTAACACTCTATTATTCTCTCTCTTTTTGACATAATCAAAAGGGTGTTTTAAGGAAAATAGAACGTTTGAACTACCCCCCTTAAATATATGCGTACACCTAAAGTAAATCAAACGTTTGAATCACTCCCCCTAAATGTATACATAGAAAACTAATAGAAGATAGATACGAGTATAAGTAAAATAAAAATTTTGAAAATAGAGCACAACTCATATCTAAAAGCATGTATATAGGAGATAAACAAAGTAATGCAAATATACATGCACAAAATCCACACGAAAGATATGAACAAGTTCTAATGGTATGTGGAGGCAAGCATGAGTAATCAAAGATGGTTTTCTCATCTAATGAATCAACTATCCGGTGAAGGGTTTCTAATCCACTCCGCTAGACCCGCGAATATGATTCATTGTAATTAACGGAATACACAACTGGGTTCCCCTAAAAAGGGTTGCGGAAGCCAAATTTGGCAAGATGAGATACCAACAGAAAATAAATCGACCCATGCAAAAGGATGTGCAAACATAAGCAAGTTTAACCACACAACACCCTAAACAAGGCACAATCAATGATACCAAAGGAAAATGGTTCTAAGTTAAAACATATGCCAAATGTATCCATATAAAAAAGATCTAAACAAATTAAAGCTATATGGATATGAAGTCTTACTTATAAGATTAAAAATATATTTTAAACAAGTGATAGTGGGTTATGGCAAGAAAACCAAAGGATATGCAAATCTAAACAAGTAATCAAGCCATATTGTGCTCAAATTTAAAAGATGGCAAGTTTAAGGCAAATGAGCACAAGGAATCACATATGAGCAAAATAATGATACCAGTTGTAAATATCCTATGGATAATGTCTCATATATGAAATGAATGCACAAAACAATATTCAAAATAACACCAGTGTATCACAAGGGGTATATAAAAATAATATACGTATTTAGAATATCAACATTAAGCACAAATAAATAGACAATATTCTAAAATGGGTATAGAAAAGAAATACGATACCCTACAAATTGATGAGCCAACAAAATATACCATTGAAGTGCCCTTGCTCATCATGATCCCGAATTTCTCAAGTCGTCAATTGGTTCATGCCTACAAAATAAGGTACGGAAGGAGATTTCAATATATAAATTTTCTAGGATCCGTATGGGTAAAATTTGGGAACCCAAACTAAATTGGCATGTATAGAAATATTCTTCTTTAAACTACATGCAAATGCCAAATGCCCATATGCACCACAAGAATTGCAGGTATGATTGTGTGCGGGAAGTCTTAGAATTGTCAATAGCATGAGATATTGCAAATGTAGGATGCGCATGCTTCTTGAAATTTCATTTTGAACTAAATCTATAAAGATATGCATAAGAGTGTGCATGAGATTTAGCATGATGTGAAGAATGTTTGACACGTCGAGAAAAAGAGGGGTTTTGAAACATTGAAGATTTAAAAACATCACATCTTCGATTTAAAACTTTCTCCTTGCTAGGTAAAAGATTAACACTTGAAAACTTAGAAGAGAAGCACTTAAAACAACATTTTGCTCATTGAGAGAAATATTTTCCAAAGTCAAAGAGTCTAGAAAAATAATTGAAGATTTCAACAAATCGATTTTATTTTTAAAACTGGAAATCAAATCAATATTTTTCTTTCTCAAAATATCACAAGATAAAACCAATTTCTCATTTTCCGTTTTCAAAGAAGCAAAATCAACAATCAAGAATTCTTGAGATAAAATGGAAGATTTCAAAATGTCAATCTCACTTTTTGAATTTGAAATCAAAGTATCATTTTCCTTGCTCAAAGAATCCATCGATAAAACTAAACTCTCGTTTTCCATTTTCAAGGCATCAAAAGAACTACAATAGGAAGCAAGCATTGAAAGAAGTTCGTTAGTCTCCAAATCCAATTCATTAATCAAACGGACATGAGAATCATGAGCATGAGATAGAGAAGAGTATTTTGCGATCAAATCTTTATTTAAAATCTCAAAGGAATCACAACAAGAAATTAACTCATTTTTCTCATCAACGAGAGAAGAATTTTTCTCATCTAACAAATCATTTCTAGAAGCCATCAAATTGAAACTACGATGAAGAACATTGAAGTATCTAGCAATTGATCATGGGTAAGTTTATGATAATCAAAAGATGGATTGCTTGCAACCCCAAGATCAAAGCACCATTTTGTCGACTCCATAGACTTGGATCATCTCTTTTGATTCGCTTATGATTGAGACGCATCCAAAGTCGCTATAAACATCGATTCCTAGATTTTCTCCATTCCTTGCATACGACTTGCTCTCCATAGATATTTTCAAATGAGCACCACAAGCCGTGAGCCGTCTTGCAAGAGGAAACATAGTTAAAAGCATCAATGTGTAACGAAGAATATAAAAATTTAAGAACTTTAATATTCAAAACAAATAGCTCTTTATCACGACTACTCCACTTGGATTTAGACTTAGTGGGAATAGAATAGTCGTCATCTACAATTTTCCTAAAACATCTACCAAGAGATTTAAGAAAGTATTGCATCTTAATTTTCCAAATAAAAAATTTACTTCCATCGAAACAAAGAGGATCATAAATAGAATTACTTTCGATGGAAGAGAAACTTTGTAAAGAAGATGCCATGAGATCACTCTAGGATGTAAAGCCTACGAAAAAAGAGTACCAAGCTTTGATGCCAATTGAAAGTAGTCCTAGAGGGAGGAGAATAGGACTATGCAACTAATATGCCCAAATTAAAAATTCTAAACTTGCTGACAAGATATCACAATTGCAAAACTTAGACACAAGATGTGTCAAAGAGATATTTGTCACGCCACGCTTCCCAGAGTGCGCTAACTACGGCACGTGACAGAGCCAATCATGCTGGATAGGAATCATCCCTCCACAGTCACATTACAGCAGTCTATAGGAAATCAAGAACAGTAAAATATAAAACTAACTAGTACATGTCCATTTTCCACAATAAAAGAGTCAAGAAAATGTATGAGCGGGAACGAATTAAATAGACAACATCTGAAAATACGTCCCAATATGGGCTCACATCAAGAAATAAAGCTGCGGAAAATAACTAAACTAAACTAAACATCTCTAAATAACAATTATTCAATTCCTCACTACTCGTTTTGACGGCTAAAATACTCATGTTCAGCCTGCGATAAAGATAGAGGAACTGGGCCATGCAAAACCCAAATGTCAGTGCGTCATAATTATCAAAGTAGCAGCAATAACCAAGATATAACGATATAAATAAACATGAATATATAAATAGCACGGATATGAAACAGTGAGGTATGTGTGTGTATGTGAGGTGTGACGGGTAACCTAAAATTGTGCTTCTAGGTTATCTATTCTAAAGTCTTTGAAATCAATTAATGTAATCCTCATCGTAACCCAACATTCTATGCCCCGTTCATTCCCCATGGGACCACGGTAATAGGATTATTCCGTAACGTCCGGAAAAACGGCAAACAAGATTATTCCGTAACGCCCGGAAAAACGATAAACTTGAAATTATTCCGTAACGCCCGGAAAAACGGCAAACAGGATTATTCCGTAACACCCGGAAAAACGGCAAACATGTAATAATAGCCTTTTGAGTTATGTTTCGGTTACATTCTTGATTTCCCTTTACCCCCAGGTTTGTGTTCAAGTAAGGTATTGCCAATATAGATCTAATGCAAACACAGGATCAAGCAAGTACAGGGTTTCGTCTATACAGACAACAAGTAACGTCCGTCACGACAACAAGTCAGGATTGTTGGCATTAATGAATAGATCCAAGTAATGAGTCGAGTAGTGGGTCGTGAATATGTCATGTGATGCATATTTACCAGATAGATACCAAATGTAATACTGTAATGAATATCTGAACATGGTAAGCACGACGGATATCAGGATGGATACGTACCTATCTGTAATAACCTGTATACGTATCCATGTCTGTGTATGATATAACTAGGTAGCGTGTTGCACTAATAAATAAGTAATATGATATAATGATGTTCCGGCATGCAGCTAGATATGCAATTGTCGGTTTGGATACGAACGGATATCGAAAAACGGTAAATATATAACATTGGATGCATAATTAAAACACATGTATTATTTTTATTCATATGGATATAAATATATTAACATAGCATATTGCAAGATAAATTTTCCCGATCGAATCTCACGACGTGGTATGTACGTCACGTTCGACGTCGGATAAACGTCGCGATGCAACCACGCACGAACAGGACTGGACTTGGCTACTCAATGACATGACTGTGTTGGATGACGATGATGACTGGGTCTCCCAGATCGTCGGCGACATGCGCGACTCCGGCGAGACGATCGAGACCTGATTCAAGAAAGAGAAGCAAGAAAGAAGAAGAGAATAGGGTGTTGCGTCGAGCTCTGGGTTCAGGGGCAGTGGACAGAGCAACGATGACGATGGGTTGGCGTCGACGGCGAAGTTTTCCGATGATGGGCAGAGGGATTCTTGAGTTGGTCGGGGTTGTGGTGTAGGGGTGCAGGGAGCTCGGGAAGAGGGAGGAGGAGGAGAGGAAATAGTGGTGAGGGTGATGATGAGGGTGGAGAGACGAGGGTGGTGGCAACGGCGAGTCGCCAGCAATGAGTTCTTGGGTGTTGGTTGCAAGGATAGGTTCTCGGGGATGTTCTCGGGTTGCAAGGGCTCGAGATAGAGAGGAGAAAAAGGAGGAGGTGATGGTGAGGCGATGAGGTCAGGGAGACGAGATCAGGGTCGTGGGGAAGTCAGCGGCGAAGATGAGGACAGGGCTAAGGTTGGGTTATCACTGGGAAAAAGTAACAAAGAAGAAGAAAAGAGAGAGGAGAGATTTTTGTTTTTAATTAATATATATAATATATTAGGAGAGAGAAAAGGAATAAGAGAGAGGAAGAGACAGAATGCAAGAAGAGATATAGAGAGTACGAGAGGAGAGAGGGTCTGAGAGAGGAGAGATAGTAGTAGGAAATATATTATTAGTTAATAAATTATATTATATGTATATATTAACTCTAAGGTTTAGTTTTACTATAATATATATATTGGGTTTAAACGGCTAATACAAAAATACTCTGAAAAATACCCGGGTCTTTTCTAAAAATCTAGTTTTAAAATATGGATAATATACGTACAAGCCAAAACTATAATGCCATGTCCGGTTAAATAAAATGCATACCCCCAAGAACGGATACACGTAAAATCACGTAGCGATCCAAACGAGTTTGTTTTATCAAACTGGACATGAACACGATATCTGGATGCAAACATATGATATAGGGTATGATAACATGTCATGCTAGATATTACAATTATATTATTTGGTTATAATTTGAATAATTAAAAATATATGCAGATATTAAAATACCTTATACATGTATATATAACCTAGATGCGCACGGATCCACTGTACTACCAAAATATGACGTAATCTAGAACCATGATGGGTTTCAAGCATGCGGGTCGGGTCGGATACTGACCACAGATACCAAATGCGCTATCCACACCCAAAATGATAATAAACAAGAAACTATCGCAAGATTAGGAAATACCGAAATAAAATATGGTATAAATGTACTAGGGTGTTATATTATACCCAACTACAAAAGAATTTCGTCCTCGAAATTTCCGGAACAAGAAAAGACAAGAAAACATTAATCTAAGAAAAGAGGTGTGGAAACTTCTGTCGAATCTCGTCTTCACGTTCCCAAGTTGATTCTCCGTGCAAAAGATTCCACTATAAAACAAGTACTAGGGGGATAACCTTATTCCTGAGGACCTTTTCTTTTCGATCTACAATCGTCATCGGTCGTTCTTCGTATGTTAAGTCCTCCCTTACTGTCATCTCCGAATGATCTAGAACGTGCGTCTCATCTCGAACATACTTACGGAGTTGAGATACATGAAACACGTCATGATCACTCGCCAAGGATGGTGGTAAAGCCAATCGATAAGCTACTTCTCCAACGCACTCGATAATATCGAAAGGCCCCACGAATCAAGGACTAAGCTTGCCTCGACTTCCAAATCGAATCACTCCTCTAGTCGGTGATATCTTCAGGAATACAAGATCACCAACTACGAACTCCAGAGGTTTTCGTCCTATATCGGCCCAACTTTCTGTCGATCTTGTGCCGCCTTCATATGGTTTCGGATCACATTGACTTTCTCCACTGTTTGCACGATCTGATCCGGTCCCAACAATCTTGTTTCATCAACATCGTCCCAACAGACGGGCGAGCGACACTTACGACCATATAATCTTCGAATGGAGCTATCTATATAGTCTCCTGAAAACTGTTATTATATGAAAACTCCACCAAGTGTAAGTGATCCTCCCATGAACCCTTAAAGTCCAACATGCATACTCTCAACATATCTTCAAGAGTTTGGATCTTTCCTTCTGACTGGCCATCTGTCTGAGGATGATAGGCTATGCTAAACTTCAATCGAGTCCCCAAACATTCTTGTTGACTCCTCCAAAAGTGTGATAAGAATCGGGTATCACGATCGGAAACGACACTCACAAGTACTCCATGCAATCTCACGATCTCCTGCATGTACCATTCTGCTAAAGCCTCCATCGACTGACCAACTCGAAACGGTATAAAATGAGATGCATTGGTCAATCGATCAACAATCACCCAAACTGCGTTATTGCCTCTTGGACTCCGCGGTAAAGCTGTCACGAAATCCATGGTTATATATTCCCACTTCCACTGAGGAATCGGAAATGGTTGCAATAAACCGGCTACCCTTTGATGTTCAGCCTTGACTTGCTGACACGCCAAGCACTTCGATACATAGCGAGCAATCTTCCTTTTCATGCCTTCCCACCAAAAATGCTGCCGTAGATCTCGGTACATCTTTATGCCTCCCGGATGTACAGAATATGCGGAACTATGAGCCTCCTTCATGAATTCTTCACGAATATCTTCTTTCGGCACACATAGAAGACTCCCATATCATAATGAACCATCTTTATGAATCAACAAGTCCGTTCGAAGTCCCGCTTCTACCTGTTCTCGAAACTTCTGCAATCTTGGATTGTGCGACTGCGCTGCTTTAATATTATCGGTCAAGGATGATTGTACTCACAACTGCATCAACTGTCCCAAAGAATTCGGTAGTACAATCTCCAATTCGAATCTCTGAAAATTATCTATAATCTCCTTTTGTGCAGTCATCATCCGTATCGCTGGAAACCGACTTAGCGCATCCGACACTATATTAACTTTCCCCGGATAGTATTTTAGATCAAGATCATAGTCAGCCATCAGCTCCAACCATCTACATTGCCTCATGTTGAGCTCTTTCTGTGTGAACACATACTTTAGGCTCTTGTGATCCATAAATACTTCTACCATTTCGTCCAGTAAGTAGTGTCTCCAAATCTTCAAAGCAAAAATCACGGCTGCTAGCTCCAAATCATGAGTTGGTTAGTTCTTCTCATGAGCCTTCAATTGTCTCGACACGTAGACTATAACCTTCCTATTCTATATTAGAACATATCCTAAGCTTTTCCCAGATGCGTCGCTGGGAATAACCAAACCTCCGGAACCGTCTGGCCTGAGCGGTGGTCAATCTTTGCTTCAACGCTTCAAAAGCTGACGCGCATTTCTCAATCCATACGAACGGTACCTCTTTTCGTGTTAGGTTGGTCAATGGTTCAGCTATTCGAGCAAAATTCTCCATGAACCTAGTCAGCCATCAGCTCCAACCATCTACGTTGCCTCATGTTGAGCTCTTTCTGTGTGAACACATACTTTAGGCTCTTGTGATCCATAAATACTTCTACCATTTCGTCCAGTAAGCAGTGTCTCCAAATCTTCAAAGCAAAAATCACTGCTGCTAGCTCCAAATCATGAGTTGGTTAGTTCTTCTCATGAGTCTTCAATTGTCTTGACATGTAGACTATAACCTTCCTATTCTGTATTAGAACATATCCAAGCTTTTCCCAGATGCGTCGCTGGGAATAACCAAACCTCCGGAACCGTCTAGCCTGAGTGGTGGTCAATCTTTGCTTCAACGCTTCAAAAGATGACGCGCATTTCTCAATCCATACGAACGGTACCTCTTTTCGTGTTAGGTTGGTCAATGGTTCAGCTATTCGAGAAAAATTCTCCACGAACCTTCTATAATATCTGGCAAGCCCAAGAAAACTTCTGATCTCTGCTACGTTCTTTGGAATCGGCCAATCATGAAATGCTGCAATCTTTTCAGGATCAACGGCAATTCTATCTCTGGATACAACATTACCCAAGAACTTCACTTCTTCGAGCCAAAACTCGCACTTGATCATCTTAACATATAACCTTTCTTGCCTCAACGTTTGCAGTGCGATTTTCAAGTATTCTGCATGCTCTTCCTTGCTTCTTGAATAGACCAGAATATCGTCAATAAACACCACTACGAACTGGTCCAAATACAGTGAAAAGTTTTGGTTCATCGAGTCCATAAATATTGCCGGTGCATTTGTAACTCCAAATGGCATCACTAAGTACTCGTAATGCACATATCGAGTTCGGAATGTTGTCTTGCAAATATCTTCTGATTTCACCCAAACTTGATGATATCCGGATCGCAGATCCAACTTCAAGAATACCCTCGTGCCACTGAGTTGATCGAATAATTCGCCGATACGAGGGATTGGATACTTGTTCTTAATAGTCACCCGGTTTAATTCTCAATAATCGATACACATCCTCCGCGTGCCATCCTTCTTCTTGACTATAAGAACTGGAGCTCCCCAGGGTGAATTGCTGCTGCGAATCCAACCTTTCTCTAGTAATTCGGTAACTTGTTTCTTTACTTCTTCTAGCTCTACCGGTGCCATCGGGTAATCGACGCTACTCCAGGAATAAGATCAATCGTGAACTCCATATCTTGTTTAGACGGTAAACTCGAGATATCATTGAATACATCCATGAAATCCAGAACTGCTATCAGCGCTTCATCTACACCTTGTTTACGAACTTCACCCTTCAGTAAACGGTTTCCTTCATCATGAATTTGCAAGTTTGTTCTAAAACTTGTGGGTTATCAGCCCACTACTCTTTCGCTGCGCTATTCTGATAAACTGGGGCGGGTTCGTCTGAACTCCTTTAAACAAAACATCTTACATCTGAACGGTCTTGAAGCAGTCTGTATTACTGCAATCGAAAGCTTCTCTTGTGTTTCTCTTTGTTCTTCAAAACCCAAACGGATTGGTAACTACGGGATAAGGGGAAAGATGCAACACGGTTGTTGGATTCAAGCTTGCGATGAAACATAAACTAGTAAGCAATGAAACCGAGAGAAACAAGGTAATATAACGACCATAAGTCAAGAAAATGAATCAAAATAGGACTCTAAGTTACTTAAATAGAGTAACGCATTATAACCATGTTGCGGTTCATAGTTACAATCACATAACTCCATTCAAGTCACCCAAATCCTACAATCAGAATCGAAGGAATAAGAAGAGAGAAACAATAAGGAATCAGGAGGATTCTAAGTTGAGATGCAAAGTCATTTCCATATCGTCAAGATATAAGAGTTAAGGGAAATATAAGATTCAAGAATTTGAAGGACAAGACAATAATGTGGCAGGACATGTTCCTAATTCTAGGTTTCTTGGTTAGTGTATTGGGTTCAATACCTAATTATAAAGGAACCAAACCCGATTAACCTAAATCCTATGGCTCTGATACCAAATAAATTCTGTCACACCACGCTTCCCAGAGTGCGCTAACTATGGCACATGACAGAGCTAATCATGCTACCTGTGGATAGAAATCATCCCTCCACAGTCACAGTACAGCAGTCTATAGGATATCAAGAACAGTAAAATATAAAACTAACTAGTACATGTCCATTTTCCACAATAAAAGAGTTAAGAAAATGTATAAGCAGGAATGCATTAAATAGACAACATCTGAAAATACGTCCCAATATGGGCTCACATCAAGAAACAAAGCTGCTGAAAATAACTAAACTAAACTAAACATCTCTAAATAAAAATTATTCAATTCCTCACTGCTCGGCTTGACGGCTAAAATATACCTGTCCAGACTGCGATAAACATAGAGGAACTGGGCCATGCAAAATCCAGACGTCTGTGCATCATAATTATCAAAGTAGCAGTAATAACCAAGATGTAACGATATAGATAAACATGAATATATATAAATAGCACGGATATGAAACAGTGAGGTATGTGTGTGTATGTGAGGTGTGATGGGTAACCTAAAAATGTGCTTCTAGGTTATATATTCTAAAGTTTTTGAAATCAATTAAAGTAATCGATATCGTAACCCAACAATCTATGCCCTGTTCATTCCCCATGGGACCACGGTAACAGGATTATTCCGTAACGCCCGGAAAAACGGCAAACATGATTATTCCGTAACGCCCGGAAAAACGGCAAACATGTAATTATTCTGTAACGCCCCGAAAAAACGGCAAACAGGATTATTCCGTAACGCCCGGAAAAACAGCAAACAGGATTATTCCGTAACGCCCGGAAAAACGGCAAACATGTAATATTAGACTTTTGGGTTACATATCGGTGGCATTCTTGATTTTCTCTTTACCCCCGGGTTTGTGTTCAATTCAGGTATTACCAATATAGATCTAATGCCAACACAGGATCAAGCAGGTACAAAGTTTCATCTATGCAAACAACAAGTAAGGTCCGTCGGGACAACAAATCAGAATTGTTGGCATTAGTAACAAGATCCAAGTAATAAGTCAAGTAGTGGGTCGTGAATATGTCACGTGATGTATATGTACCAGATAGATACCAAATGTAATACTGTAACGAATATCTGAACACGGTAAGCACGACGGATATCAGGATGCATACATGCCTATCTGTAATAACATGTATACGTATCCATGTCTGTGTATGATATAACTAGATAGCGTGTTACACTAATATAGAAGTAATATGATATAATGATATTCCGGCATGCAGCTAGATATGCAACTGTCGGTACCGATATGAACGGATGTCGAAAAACGGTAAATATATAACATTGGATGGTTAATTAAAACACATGTATTATTTTTATTCATATGGATATAAATATATTAACATAGCATGTTGCAAGATAAACTTTCCTGATCGGATCTCACGATAGGGTATGTATGTCATGTTCGGCGTCGGATAAACGTCGCGATGCAAATACGTGCGTACAA
This sequence comes from Agapanthus africanus, assembly GCA_030015575.1. NCBI lineage: Eukaryota > Viridiplantae > Streptophyta > Magnoliopsida > Asparagales > Amaryllidaceae > Agapanthus > Agapanthus africanus. Next base: position 129,613,957 of record JASDDO010000026.1, on the reverse strand, counting down.
GACTGGACTTGGCTACTTAAGGACGTGACCACGTTGGATGATGGCGATGACTAGGTCGCCCGGATCGTCGGCGACGTGCGCGACTCCTGTGAGGCGATCGAGACCCGATTCAAGAAAGAAAGAAGAAGAGAAAGGGGTGTTGCGTCGAGCTCTGGGTTCAGGGGCAGAGGACAGAGCAACGGCGACGATAGGTTGGTGTCGACGGCGAAGTTTTCCAGCGATGGGCAGAGGGATTCTTGAGTTGGTCGGGGTTGTGGTGTAGGGGTGCAGGGAGCTCGAGAAGAGGGAGGAGGGGGAGGAGGAGAGGAGGTAGTGGTGATGAGGGTGGCGAGACGAGGATGGTGGCGACGGCGAGTCGCTGACGATGAGTTCTTGGGTGTTGGTTGCAGGGATGGGTGCCCAAGGATGTTCTCGGGTTGCAGGAGCTCGCGATAGAGAGGAGAAGAAGGAGGAGGTGCTTGTGAGGTGATGAGGTCAGGGAGACGAGGTCGGGGTCATGGGGAGGTCAGCGGCGAAGACGAGGTCAAGCTAGGGTTGGGTTCTCGATGGGAAAAAGAAACAGAGAAGAAGAAAAGAGAGAGGAGAGAATTTTGTGTTTAATTAATATATATAATATATTAGGGGAGAGAGAGAGAGAAGGAATAAGAGAGAGAGAGGGAGAGACGGAATAAGAGAGAGAGAGGGAGAGTCTAGAGAGGAGAAAGAGAGAAGTAGGAAATATATTATCAGTTAATAAATTATATTATATGTATATATATTAACTGTTAGGTTTAGTTTTATTACAATATATATATATATATATATATATATATATATATATATATATATATAGAGAGAGAGAGAGAGAGAGAGAGAGAGTTTAAACAGCTAATACAAAAATACTCCGAAAAATACCTAGGTCTTTTCTAAAAATCTAGTTTTCAAATATGGATAATATACGTACAAGCCAAAACCATAATGCGATGCCCGGTTAAATAAAATGCATACCCCCGAGAAATGCACGTAAAATCACGTAGCGATCCAAACGAGTTTGTTTTATCAAACTGGACATGAACACGATATCTGGATGCAAACATATGATATTGGGTATGATAACATGTCATGCTAGATATTAAAATTATAATATTTGGTTATAATTTTTATAATTAAAAATATATGCAGATATTAAAATACCTTATACATGTATATATAATCTAGATGTGCACGGATCTACTGCACTAGCAAAATACGACGTAATCTAGAACTATGATGTGTTTAAGCATGCGAGACATGTCGGATACTAACCACATATACCAAATGCACTATCCGCACCCAAAACGATAATAAACAAGAAACTGTCGCAAGATTAGAAAATACCCAAATAAAATATGGTATAAATATAGTAGGGTGTTACAATATTAGACTAACCAAGACTATAATTGTGAGTAATAAGAATATGGAAAGATCAATTAACAAGCACAAGCAATGAGCATATAGAGCAAAAAGGATCACAAGCATGCAACTGCAATTTCTAAGTTATGAATGTAAAGCAAGAGTTAAAGAAATTGCAAACGCAAACAGAGAAGATTTAATATTGGTTCGGGAGATCTCTTAGTCCGCTTTCTTTGAGCAATGGAGCCTGTTCCACTAAACATGTCTTTCTCGGAGACAAACACGTTTCCCGCAAGCAAGCCACAACTCCGCTTCCGGTAGAGGCCAAACCTTACTCACGTCTTCTCAAAAGACACACATTGCTTGACACACTTGCAACACTTCTCTTTTACAAGCTCTTCACATTTTCTCTCAACACATACTCTTCTCTCTTACAAAGGCACTATTGCACTCAAGAGTTCTCACACAAAGAAAATAAGAGGGAAATTGCAAGCACGAGATTACTCTCAAAAGAGTTTTACAATGAAACTCACTAATACTCAAGAAGATGGTAATATCAAATTTAGCTTTTGAGTGTGTGTGTGAGAGAGAATGATTGTATAAGCAATTGAATGAACACTCTAAACCCTGACAAGAAATGATATTTTTCTCTCTAAATCACTAAGGAATATTGCAAACTGAAATATTGAGATACTGAGGCTTAAAAATCCAACCCAAAATCTTTTTATAGCCCCACACAAAGAAAATAAAGCATCTTTATTGCCAAAAGAGTCACAATCTAAAATAATAAGGCCATTTATAAGATGTCCAACAAAATATATAGAATTATTTAAAATAAGTTTTGCAGAATTATTCTCATATAAAGCGCTAAATCTTATGCTAACTAGCCTAGCCACTGATAAAATTTCTCGCCGCATCCTTGAAGCATATAAAACGTCATGGAGAAGTCACTCATTCCTTAAAGTTGTAGGTAGCTGATGTGTCTCGATGCCCTGCACCTCGACATACGACTTGTTCCCCATGTAAACCCTCCATCTCTTAGTGGGTACTCTCCTGTACTCTACGAACTCTTCCCTGTCTCGAGAGATGTAGTCCGTGGCTTCCGAATCTACGATCCATAAATTTGTAAATTCAGCCATCAACACTGTAATAGCAACCAATATTGTATAGTGAGAAGCGAGAGCTTACCTTTCTAGGCCCCTTACAATCACGAGCAAAATGACCTAGCTTCCCATAGTTGAAACATGCATTCCTCTTAACTAATCTTTTCCCGTACTTCTTTAGCTTCACATTTTCATCATTCGCCTCTTTGTTCTATTTCTTGTAGGACCCATTGCGTCTAGGGCTTTTGGCTTTCGGCTTGGAGCCTTCAGCTGCCATAGCTGAGGATAATGGCTTCTTAGCCTTTAAGGCATCCCTATGCTCCGCTTCAACTTTAGTCCTTACATACTCGAACGTATTCACGTTCTCAACACGGCTTAAAAGGAGTTTGCGATCATCCCAGGAATCGGGCAAAGCCCGGATGATAGCCTAAATTTGCTGCTCGTTGCTGAGTGTAGCTCCAGCAATTCCGAGATCCCTGATTACCGATGCCATCACACGAAAATGAAACTTGATATTCTCCCCCGCAGTCATCTTGTACGAATCCATCTTGATAGTCAGCGCCCGGATCCGCATTGGTAAAACATGTCCAAAGTGATCCTCAAGAGCTTCCCAGAGTCTCTTCTCTGTCAGATAATCCTCAAACTCACCGATGAGATCGTTCCTCATTGCGGCTAACATGATATACCGCGCCAAACGATTTTTCTGGACCCAGCTCTTGTACTACTCCGCAGCCCTCCTTTGCTGCTGAGTGGAGCCTAGCTCCGGTTCAGGTATTTCTGCCTCAGTACAGTCTTGCATTTCTTTCTCATTTAATAGGAATCGGATCTTTCGACGCCAGTCGAAAAAATTATCACCGTTTAGCTTGTCACACTTGGTGAGATCGGCGATAATCGTTTTGGAAGTCGTCTGTTTTAAGACAAAAATTCATTTTAAGTGTGTTAAGATTATTGGCTTTTAATGGAGTATTATTTTTTCCTAAAGAACGCTTCGTCTTAAACCCTTCTTAACAACAATATAAACTTACACTCCGAAGAAAGAGAAGAAAGTCTACGGCTCCAACTACATCCATCAAAAATATTAAATTTAAGATTTTTTTAAAATGATTGAAAAACAGTTTAAAAATTTCTAGAAGTGGAATAGATTGGATAGTTGAATCTTAATTCATGCTTCTATCACGAAATCTTCCACTTGAAACTTGTCAGATTTTATTGATGAATGCAGCATGCGTCTTTATTCATTAAATATGTCATGCACATCACAATATGCAACAAAACAATCTAACAAATTTCACTTTATTAAATCATCATATTTAATCTTGTCTGTTTTATTAGGGTTTCACATTTTTGGAATAATTGAAACGCGTCCCAGACGCTCCCACTAGAACAAATACCCATACAATCTCCAAGATTATCAACGGACGGTTTTATTTGGTTGAAAAAATTATTTAAATAGCTTCCAAAGCCATAAATTATTCTGAAAATTTTATAAAACCCCTGACAAATATTGTAGCACTTGTAAATAATTTTTAAAGCTCAAAATAGCATTTAATTTTTTTTTTAAATCTTTAGAAATAGTTTAAAAAATCTTTAAACCACTCAAAATTTAACCCAAATTCCAAATTCTGGTTAAAACATGCCCAAAATAAACTAATATGGGCACATACATGCCCATTGGTTCAAACCGGGTTGGACATGCACCAACAGACCCGTACCAAATAGCTTCTGTTGCAGGATCAGTGAGAGATCATCATTTGGGCCTACTACCCAGGCGCAATGACTTCGGCCTTCGGCCCAGTTCAAATAATCCTGACCAGCTTAGGTTCATTTACTTGTGCCCAGCGCAATCATGAACCCTTCACGGTTTGAAATCTAATGGGTCCTTCCCATTAATTAAACTTGTAACCCTTTAGACTTGGTCCCAGCCATTAACTTGGTCTAGATCACTGTTTGAAAAAAAATCCCCCATTTACAATGGTGGCCAGCAACATAATAATTAGGCCTACACTAAATTAATCAATTATTAGAACCAGGGTTATAATTGTATACAGTCACGACCCCAATGGGTGCTGCTTTTGGCAGCGGATCTAGCCACAGCTGCAGGCAGGTCGGCCACCTCGGACCGCTGCCGTCTCCTCCGGTTGACGACTCCCGACCGCCGCTATCACTGGAATATCATCCAAAATATTTTTTATATTAAAAAGTTATCCTTTAGCTGCAATGGTCAATATTCTTGAAAAATAAACTATGATCAAGAACGATAAAAAATAATAGATCCTATCTATGTTAATTCAATGATGTATAAACAAAATCAAGACAGATTTCCAAACAGACCATTTTAGATCGATATAATCACTCAAAAAATAAACTATATCATGAAACCCTTAGATCCCTATTTTTTTTAAAAATATCGATCTAACTTTAGATCGATAAAAATGTGATTTTGATCGCAAAACAATGATAATATAGCAGATCTAATATCATACGAGCGTGAGCGTAAAGGCTCTGATACCAATATAGCATTTAGGTGTATAGATCATAACATCAAAACATGGCAGCGGAATAGATAGATCTACACACAATACTATAAGAATTACCTTAATCCAAAAGCGGTGAGATCGTTATCCCCACTTACGTTACCACAACGAATTCTGACCTTCACCTCTTTATAACGAACGGAGAGAAACCACACCCTTAATGAGTGAGAATCTCCGACGTGATTATATCGCAGGCCAATCTTTGATAAAATTTGGAGAAGAAAAGACGACGGTTCAAATCCTACCTTTCTCTTAAATCCCTCCTTACTCTTATTATTAGTTAGATTAGATTAAACCCATCCCATATATATAGGGGCCACCAAAAGGGATGGCTATTAGGCCGGGTGAAGCCAAATAGCCAACACTTGGAAATATCGTTAGACGACAATGGGTCAGACGATTTTGAGGCAGGATACGAGGCTCAATACAAGATAGCCGACAAAGGAGGTGATGATGCTCGATATCGGTGATCTCCCAGATCATGACATGTGACAGATGACGTGTCCCGAAACTTGCACAAAAGAAAATACAGTGGCCAACCAGGCCACTCCTATGCCCGTCCTACTGACAAACAACTGTTGGCTCGTCCCTGATCTCCCTGCACAATTGGCATCCTCGGCCCTATCAGCTCGTCTCCGGGCTACCACAGAACCAAGATACCTCGGCTCTCCCGCTCGTCCGCGAGCTCTCCCGCGGAGGTCATCTTTCTCGGTCACATTGACCGACCAACGACACCACTCAGAGGCGCAACCGCCTCCGCGAATCTCGCCATGTGCGAGATATCCGCTGCCCACGATCCCGCGTTCCACGCCATCACGATCCCCATTAATAAGCCTGTCTCGCCATTAATGGGAGATCCCGCCCATCACACGGGCATGACGTCGGGGTCGTAACGGCCGGCATGATTCTCGCACCTGCCTGCCTGCTGCCACCGCTATATAAACCCCTCCTTCAGACGGTTCAAGTAAGTCATTTTTACTCCACTAAGCCGTTACTCTGCTTGGATTTTCTCTCTAAGTTAACCGTCGGAGGGTCCTCGGTGGTACAACCATTCCGGGACTTCTTTGCAGGTAGCTTGGCCCAAACAACCTCAAACCCATTGAGATCCACACGCTTCAGGAGCCAGCCTCCAGATACAATCTCAGCCGTTTATCGCCACCATCAGCAAATCAACGGAAGGTAACATCTTGACGTGATCGGACGCACGTCAGCTGGCGCCGTCTGTGGGAACTATTGACTCCACAAAAACAAAAGTTCGTCTTCCGATCTCAACCTAATGGCGAGCGATCACCCCGACGATCCAAGCACTAGCCGCCGCCTCCCCATCAACGGAGGCACGGACGAACCTCCTCCCCCGAACGCCATCAATGCCCTAGCCGGCCGGATAGACCGACTCGCGTCTGTCGTGGAGGCGCTCATCTGCGTCCAAACGGCAGGGCAAGATCCCCAGGTCGCCGCCCCTCCGCCTCGGGACCAGGACCCCTACAGAGGGAGAGAAGACTCTGCTCGCGTCGGTACTGCCGACCGCCGCCTCACGACCTCCCACGGCCGTAGATCTCCCGGGCCTACACTCTGCGACCCACTGGGCGTCCCATAGTTCAACACCGAGGTCCGTCGCCAGAGCGCCTCACCCCGAGCCTCTTCACACCCCTTTCCCTCCCGAGGAGATGTCGGTCAGCTCTCCTGTTCCCAGGCATGACCAACACCCCCTCCTTCGACGGAGTCGTGCGGCCGGTACTCGCCACGACGGCTTGAAGACTACCTCGTCGGGGGATCTAAGGAACCTCATTGAAAGGAACCGGGGACGCGGCCAGACGCCGGTCTCCAACAGCAGAGGCCAGGGATCAAAGCCCTCACCAGGAGGCAGCCGAGCGGCTACCCTGCTCGGCTATCCCTGGCCGGTAGATCCCTACCTCGCAACGTCAGGGATCAAAGCCCTCACTAAGAGGAAGCAGAGCGGCTACCCAGCACGGCTATCCCTGGCTGGTGGTTCCCTACCTCGCAACGCTAGGGATCAAAGACCTCACCAAGACGCAGCCGAGCGGCTACCCTGCTCGGCTATCCCTGGCTGGTAGCTTCCTACTTCGCAACGCCAGGGATCAAAGCCCTCACCAAGCGACACCGGGCAGCTACCCTGTTCAGCTATCCCTGGCTGGTAGTTCCCTACCTCGCAACGCCAGGGATCAAAGCCCTCACCAAGAGGCAGCCGAGCGGCTACCCTGCTCGGCTATCCCTGGCTGGTGGTTCCCTACCTCGCAACGCCAGGGATCAAAGACCTCACCAAGAAGCAGCCGAGCGGCTACCCTGCTCGGCTATCCCTAGCTGGTAGCTCCCTAGCTCGCAACGCCAGGGATCAAAGCCCTCGCCAAGAGGCACCGGGAAGTAACCCTGCTCGGCTCGTCCTTAATAGGCCTCTTAAGGCCCCTCCCATGCTAAGGATCAAAAGCTCTCACCAAGAGGCAGCCGAGCGGCTACCCCGCTCGGCTATCCCTGGCTGGTAGCTCCCTACCCCACAACACCAGGGATCAAAGCCCTTACCAAGAGGCAGCCGGGCGGCTACCCTGCTCGGCTATCCCTGGCTGGTAGCTTCCTACCCCCACAATGCCAGGGATCAAAGCCCTCGCCAAGAGGCATCGGGCATCAACCCTGCTCGGCCTATCCTTAGTAGGCCTCTTACAGCCGCTAAGGATCAAAAGCCCTCGTAAGAAGCAACCAGGCCCGCCCTTGCTCCGTTATCCCTAGCTGGTAGCTCCCTATCCCCACAACGCCTGGGATCAAAGCCCTCGCCAAGAGGCACCGGGCAGCTGCCCTGCCCGGCCCGTCCTTAAGGATCAAAGCCCTCGCCAAGAGGCACTGGGCAGTAATCCTGCTCGGCCCGTCCTTAGTAGTCCTCTTACGGCCCCTCCCGTGCTAAAGATCAAAAGCCCTCACCAAGAGGCTGCCGAGCGGCTACCCCGCTCGGCTATCCCTGGCCGGTAGCTCCTTACCCCACAACACCAGGGATCAAAGCCCACACCAAGAGGAAGTCGGGCGGCTACCCTGCTCAGCTATCCCTGCCTGGTAGCTCCTTACCCCACAACACCGTGGATCAAAGCCCTCGCCAAGAGGCACCAGGCAGCAACCCTGCTCGGCCATCTTTAAGGATCAAAGCCCTCGCCAAGAGGCACCGAGCAGCAACCCTGCTCGGCCCGTCCTTAGTAAGCCTCTTACGGCCCCTCCCGCACTAAGGATCAAAAGCTCTCGTAAGAGGCAAACGGGCCCGCCCTTACTCGGTTATCCCTGGCCGGTATCTCCCTACCCCACAACACCAGGGATCAAAGCCCTCGCTAAGAGGCACCGGGCAGTAACCCTACTCGGCCCGTCCTTAGTAGGACTCTTACAGTCCCTCCCGCGCTAAGGATCAAAAACCCTCGCCAAGAGGCAATCGGGCCCTCCCTTGCTCGGTTATCCCTGGCCGGTAGCTTCCTACCCCACAACGCCAGGGTTCAAAGCTCTCTTTATGAGGCAACCGGGCCCGCCCTTGCTCGGTTATTCCTGGCTGGTAGCTCCCTACCCCACAACGCCAGGGATCAAAGTCCTCTCTAAGAGGCAGCCGAGCAGCTACCCTGCCCGGTCTGTCCTTAGTAGGCCTCTCACGGCCCCTCCCGCGCTAAGGATCAAAAGCCCTCGCCAAGAGGCATTCGGGCCCGCCCTTGCTCAGTCATCCCTGGCTGGTAGCTCCCTACCCCACAACTCCAGGGAGCTAAGCCCTCGCCATGAGGCGGCCGAGCAGCTACCCTGCTCGTCCCATCCTTAGCAGGGCTCTCTGTGCCTCCCACACTAAGGAACAAAGCCCTTAACATTAGGCATCTAGTCTATCTACGTTTGAGCGATCTCCACCTCAATTTCGAGGCCATGGAGATACCGTCTTCCCACCGGTCTTTGCACACTTGGCAAATGAATAGATTCAACTCGACGCGTAATCGCTAGACGAAGAACTGACATAACACGAAGGCAGTACTGTGAAAATACAAGTGTTTACAGACAAAGGAAAATACGCGTGCAAATACGACTGCAAAAAGTTTTTATTCACAAAGTCAAAGCTCTTACAAGGGTATTGTGGGCTCTCCAGCCTTACAAAATGCCTATAGGTCTACAAAATTCCCGATGCAACAAAAGAAGAGAAACAAGAAAACAAGGAGCTTCAGGCCCCAGGGCCAGGCGCAACCCCGGGGAGCTCAATATCTACCACGACTCGGGCCGCGTCCGGAGGATCAACGCCCATCAAAGAATCCTCAGCATCGCCCCCGCCGGGAGTCCCTTCCCCGGCAGTGCTCCCGGGGCTTCCCCCTACACGTCGTCCCCGCGAGGGTATTCATTCCGAAGCTCTTCATCAGGGAACTCCGGAATCCGAGCCTTAACGGCGTCAAGGGCCTCGTGCCAGATGAGGGTAGTGGCTGCGGCTAGGTCGGTGTAAAAGTGGTCCGACTTTTTATAGTTCTCCATCGCTTTCGCCACCCTGAGCTCGGCTCACCTCGTCCCCTCTACCGCCTCCCCCAGCTCCTTCCGGAGGGTGCCCGCCGACTTCCTTAGGGTGCCGACGAACACCTTGGAGTCCTGAAGCTTGGCCTCAGCGGCCTGGGCGGCCTCGCGGTACCTGGCGACCTCCTGCTTCCCAGCCGCAACCTCCTGCTTCCAGGCCGCTGCCTCACCCTCTAGAGCGGCGACCCTCGCCATCGCCGCCTCCAGCTCCAACTTTAAGCTCTCCTCAAGGAGAGCTCGCCCGCGGCTCACATCGCCAGAGCAATTTCCTATTCCTCCATCTGGACGACAAGGGCGACATGCTGTAGGACCTGAAGAAATCAGAGGGGGGTCAGAAAGGAGGGGGCACCAAATATCGCGAATGATGAGACGCTAAGTGAAAAATCGAATGAGGTGTGAGCACTAACCTGCATGGGCTCTTGGGCGATGGCCGCCATTTGCGCCTTGAGTGTCCCCCGAGGGACCTTGCCCCCGGCCGACCTCTCCATGTCGGCCAGTAAGCTGTCAGTGATGGAGAGCCCCGAGGGCACCTCAAAGCGAAGGTCCCCCTCGTCCACCAAGATCGGGGAGGCCGTGGTCCACGGAACCGTTCGAGGAAACCTCTTGAGAGACGACGGCGGGGAGCCGATCTCTCTATCTCCGAAGCCTGGGCCTCCTGTTCCCGAACTCGCTTTCAGCTCGGCGCCTGGCTGGGCTCCGGGGCACTGCCCACACTCGAACAATAGGGTGGGGCAGCTGCCGGGGGAGCTGGGGCCGACATCGGACGGGGGGAGCTGGAACCTCCAGCTTTCGATCCTTTCTTCGGCTTGCGCATGGCCGCTCGAAGTTGGCTCAAGTCCATGGGTTCTGCACAAGACAAAGCACACTGGAGTCAGCAACACAAGTAGAAATAAAAATAAACACAGGTCTAACAGATCGCCTGCAAGCTCCTAACTTACCGACGAACTGGGGGGGGATGAGCCCAGCCCGACTAAGGGCCCGCTCAGAAAGCAGCACGTCGGCCCGGGGAATAGGCTCCCACTCCGCCACTCTCACCGTGTCGGGATCGTTGGACTGACTCTCCCGCTGGCACCTATACCTAGACCACTGGGTGGGCACGGGCCAATCCTTACCCTCTGGCGGCCCAAAAAAGAAAAATTTCTTCTTCCAATCGTGAATGGAAGAAGGCACGACGACGACTCCCGACTCGGCAGCACTCCCCCGTTGTTTCCTGAAAGAGATGTAAACCCACCACGGGTCGCTCGCGCAAGTGCCGGGGTAACGTTTGTAAATGAGAGAGGAGGCAAGGGTGGACAGCCTGAAAGGGATTAGTTACAACTTCAAACGGACCAGGAACCCGAGGAGAATCCTCCAAGAGTTCGGCACTAGCTGGCCCGGGGCTAACCCGAAATGATTCAGCGCTCTAACAACCTCGGAGGAGAAGGGCAGGCGCATTCTGGCCCAAAAAGCTTCCAAATACAGGGCAATCTCCTTACGCCGTACCTGATCTGCCCTCTCCCCTTTCCCGGTCAAACGCAACGTGTAGCCGGGAGGAATATGAAAACGATTCCGAACGGTAGCGAGCTCTTCCTCGTACCTCACCGTGGACGACACTCCAGGCGCATCCGCGACCTCCACTCTGGGAACCGCCCCCGTCGGACGACCCTGCGAAGAGGATCTGACCCTAACTCCCTGGGAGGACTCCGATCCAGAAGAAGAAGAAGAAGAAGAATCCATAGAGGGCTCCCCAGACTCGACCCCAACTACATCTATAGACTCCTCTGAGAAAGACATCTAACCTGATGAAGAGGAGTCCTCGGAAGAGAAAACACAGGAATCCCAACCTAGAGAGGAGAACGCCGAGCTGACATGATCAAAGACGAGGAAATTAGGAAGAGGAATGGGTCCTCATGTGGACCCTACCTCTATTTACAGCAGCTACGTAACACATCCAACGGTGGCAGTCATCTCCCACCAAAAAGACTCTTCGCACTCAACGGCCACCATCGCTCTGCCTGTCATGCGCATATTGGCCGCACCCTATTGGACGCAGGGAACCTGCGGCCCGTCGCATCAGCCAACCTGTACCCGGCACATGGGCAGTTGCTTCGGTGAATGTACGCACGATCCGACGCACCCTCTTTAATGCAAAGATCACACCCCTGATTCGCTGGCGTCATCCAGAAAATACAACAGATTGCCCGGGAACACGCCCCGACGATATCTTCGAAAAGGAGCTCACCTCAGGAGACCTAGCAGACCACTCTCGACCCGACCCGTCAGCTAGTCAGGACGAGAGTAGGGGGATAATGATGATGCTCAATATCGGTGATCTCCCAGATCATGACACGTGGCAGATGACGTGTCCCGAAGCTTGCACAAAAGGACCTACAGTGGCCGTCAGCTAGTCACTAGAATTTGACCATATCAAAAAAATTAAAAAAAATCTATTAACTTAACATGTACGGATTATAACTGAACATTCCATTCCTTCCAATAGTTAACATCCCAAATAAGTTCATCTCAACAGCTTTATTTTGGAAAGAGTGTGATGAGGCTCATAAAGTTGTATTTTTCAGATCACGATATGTGGCGGATGACGTGTCATCCGCTAAGCCTGCTAAACTCATGGGGGCTGCGGAGTTGGAATAAGTATGATATATTGGAGACATTCTTCGATACCACGTCTCCGAGATTGCATCCGACTTTTCGGAGACCTCTCCGGAATGCCTTCCCTATTTCACCTAAAAACCCCAACCGACAGCTCTCCTCCTAGCGATCCAATAGCCGAGCTTCCTCGGCCGCCGAGCAATCCACTGAGTTATCCACCCTGTTCAACCGAGAGCACGGAGCCCAAGCGCCTCCGTAACGGCTCCGTGTATCTCGCCACGACGAGTTCTCCGCCGCTCCACGACCCGCATCTCGCGCTAGCGTATCTCGCCATTAATGAGCGGATCCCGCCATTAATAGGCGTGTCCCGCCATCAGCGCGAACATGATGCAGAGGCTTAACGGGCTGCGAGAATCTCACGCTGGTCCACTTCATTCGACCACTACATAAACTCTCTCCACCAGACGATCCAGGTAAGCAGAATTGATTCCAATACGCCGCTACGCTTCCTTTATTCCCCACTACTTACTTGATCGTCGGAGGGTCCCGCGGTGGTTTCCCATCTCGGGACTTCCGTTGCAGGTAGCTCGGCGTCAACAACATCCAACAACCCATTGAGATCCACACATCCAATTTTCACTCTCAATCAAAACCATTCAGAATCGCTTGCAGCCAGATCGACAGAGGACAGCATATGATGGAGATTTCTACCTCCGTCAGTTGGCGCCGTCTGTGGGAACGTGATTCTTCCGCACCCAAAAAGTTTATCTTCCGCCTCCGATTCAATGACAAGCGATAACTGCGATGATCCCAGCATGAGTCGTCCCGTCCTCTCCAGCGGGGGGGGGGGGCGGAAATGGCCCTACTCCTCCCCCTAATGTCATCAACGCTTTATCCGCTTGAATAGACAGGTTCACGGCGATGGTGGACGCACTCGCCCGCGTCCAAGCGACCGGCCATGCCCGCCAGACCGCAGCATCCTCTCCCTGGGGCAACAATGTTCGCAGGGAGATAGAAGGACACACTTAGGCTCTTAACCTCACTCGCGCTCATCTTGATGTGACCGAACACCGACGTGCCGGTTCTGGCAGTCATGGCCTGCGTCCAGGAAATGATTCCATGACTCGCTGGGCACCGGATAGCTTAACACCCCAATAACAGGGGGACCGGGCTATCACTTCAACACGCGTCGCGCTTTCTCGGCCCCCGAGGAAGTGTCAGTCCAATTGCCTGATTCCAGGCTAACCCCCCCCCCCCCGCCGCCGCCGCCGCCGCCATCAAGGTCACGCGTATGACGAACACCGGGGCTATCCACGAAGGGTCCACCCCGGAATTTAAGGAACGTGATAGAGCGAAACCAGAGCCTCTCCATCGCGCAAGCCGGGAGCAGAGGGAGCGGGCGCTCCGACTGTGGAGATTTTTCGGGGTACCAACAATGAATAAAGGCTCTCGAAAGGAAAATCGAAGACATACGATAGGATGACCGTACGGCTGGCGAAGTACTCCGCTGACTCTCACACAAGGCCCTTTACTGAACAGCTACTAGTCTTATCCAGAAACAAACCGCCCAAGGTGGCCCATTTCGACGGAAAGTCCAACCCGAAGGACCACTTGGACGCATTTATGGTAGGAATGAGTTTCCAAGACAGCTCAGACGCGGCTCAATGCCGGGCCTTCCCCACCACCCTCATCCGGGCTGGCCGAGATTGGTTTCGAGGGCTCGCACCACGCTCAATCTCGACCTTTGACGAGCTGGATACCCAATTCCTCGGTCATTTCGTCGATAACCATCGGCAGAAAAAGATGGTCGACTATCTGTTCACCATCAAAAGCAGGGACAAGGAATCCTTTAAGGGGTACGTCACCCGCTTCTACAATACCCTTCTCGAGGTACCCGAGCATCGCGACGAGACGGTTATCACTGCTCTGAAGTCGGGTCTTAGACACAAAGAGTGGCTCCGCTCTTTTGCATTGGCGCAACCTAGGACCATGGCCGAAGTAAAAGCATGGACCGAGTGAGAGATTCAATTCGAGTAAGAGGTGAACGCTAATCTGCCCCGGGTTGACCAAGCAGACAGAAAGAAACAGGACAGAAAGGACAAAAAGAAAGCCGACCGCCCAAAACCCTATGCCCCGAGATTCCAGGAGTACACTCCTCTGAACATCTCCCAAACGAAACTTCTAGAGGAGGCTAAAGGCGAGAGGTTTTTCAAGCTCCCGCCGGCAACCCAAAGGCCAGGCAAACGGCTCCAGGGCCCGTATTGCGCTTACCACAGGTCGCAGGGGCACCCGACCGAGAGTTGTAAGTAACTCCATGACTATATTGAGGAACTGATCCGCTCAGGCCACCTTGCGAAATACCTACGAGACCAGTGGCAGGCGGAACAAGAGCAGAAAGACCAACACCCTCCCGGGGAGCTAACAATCGGTCAGATCATGGTCATCTCGATGCATCCGACTCTGGACAGTGAGGGGGATTGCCGTCTCGTACCAGTCATGGCTATAAATGATCCACCCCATAAGAAGCATAGGAAGGATGACCCGATCACCTTTACCAAGGAAGATCTTCATGGCATATCACTCCCTCACAATGACCCGCTTGTGATAGTAGTCCGAGTTCACCGTCACGAGGTCCGGAGAATATTGGTTGATTCAGGGAGCTCAGCGGATATCCTATTCTATGACTGTTTCCAGCGTATGGGATTAGGTTCCTCCGATCTCCAACCAACATCTCATGTCCTCTCCGGGTTCAACAGACATTCCATCCCGGCCCAAGATTCGATTATCCTCCTACTCAACATTGGGGACGCTGGCATAACGTGAACCATATCGGTAAACTTCCTCGTTGCCAAAATTCTGTCGTCCTATAACATCCTCCTGGGATGCCCCACCTTGAACGCCCTTCGAGCTCAGATCTTAACTTACCGCCTCGAGCTCAAATTGCCTTTAGATAGAGGGGTGATAGGCCGCGTCTATGGAGATCAGCAAACTGACAGGATCTGCCTTGCCTCAACATCGTCGGCCGGGGAGCAGGGCGACGACTTTGAAGATACGCATGATCCCCAGGCGCCTTGGACACACGCGACGACCGAAAGGAAATCCGCGGCGCACCGGTGGAAGTGTTAGCGGAGATTCCCCTCATAAAAATGGTCAACGGCCAGACTGTCCAGATTGGTTCACTCTTGACATGTAGCATCCGTGATGACCTAATTCAATTCCTCCAGAACAACTCGGATGTGTTCTCCTGGACTCCGGCAGACATGCCCGGAATCGATCCCAAGATGATCTCCCACAAGCTCGGGGTCGACCCGAAAGCCAAGCCAATCTGACAAAAGAAGAGAAGTTTCACACCAATAAAACAAAGGGCAATAGAGGAGGAGGTGGACCGATTGCTCGCTGCCGACTTCATCAGGAACCTGGACTACTCAGATTAGCTGGCGAACGTAGTTATGGTCAAAAGGCGAATGGGAAATGGCGCTTGTGCGTCGATTTCACCGACCTGAACAAGGCTTTCCACAAAGACAACTACCCGTTTTCTCGGATAGATCAGCTGGTAGACAGATCAGCCGGTCATGAATTACTGAGCTTCATGGACGCCTTCTTCGGTTATAATCAGATCTGGATGAACCTGCCCGACGAAGAGCTGACAGCCTTTACCACAGATCGGGGAGTATACCGTTATAGGTTAATGCCCTTCGGACTCAAGAACGCTGGAGCCACATACCAGCGACTGGTCAACAAACTATTCAAACCGCAAATTAGGAGAAATATGGAAGTCTACGTCGACGACATGTTCATGAAATCCGCCTCATCGGCCGGACACACAACAGACCTCGCCGAAACATTCGACGTCCTACAAAAATACAAGATGAAGCTGAATCCAGCCAAATGCACGTTCGGCGTCACAAGCGGAAAATTCTTTGGGTTCATGGTCACCCACCGAGGAATCGTGGTGAACCCCGAGAAGATCAGCGCCATCATCAATATGGCGACGCCCAAAAACAATGTCGATATCGTGCGACTCACCGGGAGGGTGGCTGCCTTAAGCCGCTTTATGTCCAGATCTGGGGAAAAATGCATCCCTTTCTTCAGAGCCCAAAGGAAAATTCCCCGGTTTGAATGGTCCGAGAAATGCCAAGACGCTTTAGAACTACTTAAGGCACACCTCGCGATCCTACCACTTCTCACCAGACCAGTCGAAGGCAATGAGCTGTTACTATACCTGGCCGTCTCCAACCAAGCCGTGGGCACAGTGCTCATCAGAGAGTTCGAAAGAACGGAGAAACCGGTCTACTATGTAAGCCATGTTTTCAAGAACGCGGAAATTAGATACTCTGCCATAGAGAAAATAGTCCCCGCACTTGTCATCATGTCCAGGAAACTGCGACACTAATTCCAGGCACACACAATCCCCGTCCTCACTGAACGACCTTTAGGGAATATCCTTGCATCCCCCGAATCATCAGGCCGCTTAGAGAAATGGAGGTGGGAGCTGTCCAAGTTCTACATCAAATACCGACCCAGACGGTCAATTAAAGCACAAGCCTTAGCTGATTTCGTTATCGAGTGCACCATTCCCACTAAGGAAGGAATGACAGTTCAGGGCCCCAGCCCACGGCCCTCGGTCGAGGAGGTGCCTGGCCCAATCCCAGACTGGGTGCTCTATGTAGACGGATCCTCCATCGAGGAGTGATGCGGGGCCGGCCTGATCATCCGCGGCCCAAACGAAGCAGAAATGGAGTACTCTCTGAAACTTGATTTTAAAGCGTCAAACAACGCGGCAGAATGCGAGGCCCTGTTAGCCGGGCTACGAATCGCCTCCGAAGTAGAGCTGAAAACCATCCAGATACGCAGCGACACCGCACTGGTCGTCGGTCAAGTAACCGAGTGTTTTGAATCCCGAGAACCACTCATGATAAAATACCTAGCGGAGGTAAGAAGGCTTCGAAAAAATTCGACGAAGTATAAATGGAGCAGATTCCAAGAAATCTGAACACCGAGGCCGATGCCCTGAGCAAACTCGCCTCCTCCTATTCGGCCAATCACAAGAGAAACATCCTCTTCGAAATCCTACCGTGACCCAGCGTGGAAGATGGAGAGGCAACGCTCCAAATCTACACGACCCAAGAAGATACCCTGGATTGGAGAAAGCCCATCATAGAATTTCTTAAAGATGGGATTCTTCCGAACGATCGGGCCAAGGTGCGTCGGCTACGAGCAAAGGCTTACCATTTTGTATAGAGCAAAGAAAACCTATAACAAAAGTCGTACACTCAACCCATGCTCCGATATGTCAACCCTTACGAAGCAAACTACAACTTACAAGAAATACACGAAGGGTTCAGGGGGGCGCATCAAGGGACCCACTGTCTAGTCCAAAAGACGCTGCTCTAGGGATATTATTGGCCGGGAATACATCGAGATGCTTAGAAAATGGTCAGGAGATGCAAGAGTTGCCAACTCTTCGGCAGCATCTTACGTCTCCCCGCCACCAAACTAACGCCACTGAGCTCCCCTTGGCCATTCGCGCAGTGGGGGATGGATATGGTGGGACATCTTCCCGCTAGCATGGGTGGACACAGGTACATTCTTGTCGCCGTAGACTACTTCACAAATTGGATTGAGGCCGTGCCTATCAGGAAATCGGACGCCACCTCTACGATAAAATTTCTGCAGAACAATATTGAAAATGTTTCCTAGCACCACCATAAGGTTTTAACCGGCATCAAGCATGCAATTTTAAAAAATTTGGGTGCTAAGCTACACTAACCTAGAATCTAACTAGAGTATTAGGGTTTATATGATGATAAAACAAGCACTAAGCTAAGTGAAAGAGATAACAACCTTTGAAGACCAAGTCCTTCACTTCTAAAGCTCCGGGTAGTAGTCCCTGCGACTCATCATAGCTGCACTTGAAGAAGGATCAAGCTTGCTTTGCGATCTTCATGTCAAAGATGATCCACCCGAAGTTTCTCTAGTTCAAGCTATCTCTTCACTAATCTACTATTAGTGAAGTAAACAACCTAGTCTAAAGTGTTAATCTAGAGTAGGTTGATGAAGTAGGGGTTTTAGCTCACCAAGTAATCTCTAAAGTCCTAGGGTTCACAACTCATGTGAGGATTATGACATTGGAGGAGAAGGATGAAGAAGATGGGGAGAGCTAGAAGAAAAATGAGCTAGCATAAAATGATCAAGTGTAGAATGGCTCGTCCAAAACTCTCACTTATTGAAGCATGGAATAAACTCCAATACTTTATTCCAACCATTCTTCTATAGTGATGCCAAATTAATAAAGAAATGAATGAGCCATGCTTCACACTCATGCCCAAAATATCTCCCATTTTCCACCTCTTAATCTATTTTCACAAAATAGATTAATCCAAATATATATATATATATATATATATATATATATATATATATATATATATATATAAAACACACACACACACACATATATTAAGAGAATATTAACTTTAAGTGAGCTTAATATTAGTTAATATATAATTATATCAAATATAAATATATATCAAATTATTAAATCAACACTTAATTTAATAATCCGGTTATATCATATATAACCGACTAATATCATTTATCTGTTTATCACATTATCAAATCAACACTTGATTCAATAATCCGGTTATATCACATATAACCTAACCAATATCAAATGTCGCCAGATTAGAATACGGTGTCACATACTCGTATTTAATCAGGCTCTCGCACATATCAGCATATGTGCCCTATTTCATTTCGCTTGAACTAAGAAATCACTGTGTGGGACTCTAAAGACTCGTCAATACGCCAGCAGTAGGTAATGATCACATCAGTTACCCACAAGTCGTCAGTGGTACTAGCTGGACGTAACGGTTATCCAGGTATTGAGCGATTAGAGGATCAATAAGCAAGCTTGTCTAAACTCCCATGAAGCCTATGATTAACACTTACCGTACAGTCTGGTCTCTTCGTCTGATATGTCGCATATCAAGTCTAGGGGTGGAATCGTCAGACCCTAATAACTTGATAAGTCATGCCGATATATGGCTCATAACGGTTCGAGAAACTATTGATAACACTTACCAGTAAATCTCATCAGCCCTGGCCAGGGACTTACTGTTATAGCCAATCGAGCATAGCACAACATCAACTCCCAATACCGGGAGAGACAAAACCCTTCCTATCGCTCACTGCCTCCATGTGACTCGGGACTGTACCCAAAATCCACATGTTTGCATGACTCCTTTGAGTCGTGGTAGGGAGGAAATCGAAGCACAGTGGGAACCACACAAGACACTATGACGATCTCGGGTCTACAGACTAACCTGTACCAGTGTCACCAGAGAACTGCTATCTGACTATAGGTATAGTACCATCTAGGAGTTCTCGGCGAGTCCAGCTCGGTGTACCCATTCTCTAATGAGCACCTGTGTACAATCTTTGATGTCAAACACCAATGGTTATGGGATCAACCATCGCCCCCTATAGGGTCAAGAAACGTACACACTAGTCTACTCTGGAATATCGATGCCCTGTCTCGATACTCTCTCGACTAGGAACAATTAAAGGATGTGCTTGTGGACTATAAAAGTCCCAGTAGTATGATCCGCCTCATAGTCCTGGTAGTCAAGCAAACATCTTAAGGGGTTTATCAACATGTATCAGAGAGATAGTATAATAATACAAGTGTACATGTTAAGATAAAGAGCAACCAGATAGCATACTATCATGTCGAGCAAGAAAGTCCTCTCTGTATATATGTCCAAGCGTCCACTATATCATACAATAATAGCCTCTAGGGCATACATATTCCTAACAATCTCCCACTTGCACTAAGGCCAGTTGTTGTAGTATCTCATACCCAACATCCCAAAAAGTCTCTCAAACTGCGTATGGAGGAGGACCTTCGTGAGTGGATCCGCTGTGTTATCTTTCGTGTCAACTCTCTTGACTTCAATCTCCCGTCGATCTACTATCTCCCGGATCAGGTGATACTGTCTAAGAATATGTCTGGATCGCTGATGGAAGCGGTGTTCTTTGGCCAAAACCACAGCTCCATTGTTTTCACAATACAAAGGTATTAGATGCTCAATGGATGGAACCACACCAAGTTTAGCAATGTACTTCTTCATCCAGACAGCCTCTTTGGCAGCATCGTTGGCAGCAATGTATTCAGTCTCCATCGTCGAGTCTACTACGATATCTTACTTGGAACTCTTCCAACATACCACCCGTCCATTGAGGGTAAAGACAAAACCCGAGACCGACTTACTGTCGTCTTTATCACTCTGGAAGCTTGAATCGGTAAAGGACTCTACTTAGAGTTCTCCGTAACCATGCACCAAGAACATCTCTTTAGTCCTTCTCAAGTACTTAAGAATGTTCTTCACAGCTGTCCAGTGCTTTTCTCCAGGATTTGATTGATGCCTACTCACTACACCTAGTGAGTAAGCTACATCCGGTCTGGTACATAACATCGTATACATGATAGACCCAACTGCAGAAGCATAGGGTATCACTGTCATGCGGGCCCTCTCCAAATCAGTCTTGGGAGACATCTCTTTGGAGAGAGTGGTTCCTGAACAAGCGGGTAAATTACCACGCGTAGAATTTTCTATACTAAACCTCTTTAGTATGGTGTCTATGTACCTGGATTGGGACAATCCCAACATTCGCTTAGATCTATCTCTATAGATCTTGATTCCCAGGATGTAGGAGGCATCACCTAGATCTTTCATGGATAACTTTTATGATAAGAAGAGCTTGACCGAGTCTAGTATAGAAACATCGTTTCCTATCAAGAGTATGTCATCCACGTACAATACGAGGAAGACAACCTTACTCTCTACTACCTTTTTGTATATACATGGTTCATCTACGTTTTTGATGAATTCAAACTCTTTGACCGCTTCATCAAAACAGATGTTCCAGCTCCGCGATATCTGCTTTAATCCGTAGATGGATTTAAGCAGCTTGCACACCTTTCTGCTGCTCCCACTGTCTACGAAACCCTCTAGCTGTGTCATGTAAACGCTCTCTTCTAAATCACCATTTAGAAAAGCGGTCTTGACGTTCATGTTGGGGTCGAAAATTGCACCCCGGTTGACCAAGTCAAAGTCAAGGTCAACCCCAAGCCAGGTGGGCCCAAGCCCAGATCAAGTGGGCTCATGCCCGAGTCGAGCCCGAACATGAAACGGCCGGCCTCTCCCATGCCGAAATAAAAAAATCATGTAATAAATAATTTTGATGTAATTTTTTTATGCATGAATGTAAGCAAAATGGGCATAAAGCCAAATTTTTGTAAAGCCCATGCCTTATGTGCAAAAAGAAATAGCACATGAGGCATGGGATGGGCAAAATGCCATTTTGTAAAACCCAAGGGGCTATATGTAAATGTGTAAGCCTATATAAGGCAACATGATGTTGAAATAAAGAGGAACTTTGTTATTCTCTAAAAAATCTAGGGTTTTTGTGCTTCCTTCTCCTTCCTCAAGGTTCTAAAGCTTCTCCTTTCTTTTGAATTAAATCAAGAGTTTTACTCTTCCTTTTCAAAAACTAAATAGTTTTTCACCACAAAACCCACAAAGGGGGGCTCAGATCTTCCATTAGATCTTAAAAAGGGGAAACTTTTAAGTCTCACCCCCTTTTTCTCCAAGATCCAGCCAATCAAGAGGAGGAAGAAGGAGACTCATCTCCAAAAATCCAACTTTGGGCAAAATCCCAGTCAAGAGAAGATCCAAGACTCAAGAAAGAAAAACCTCTGAAGATTTTTAGGGAGTTCAACTCTAAGACCCAAATCCTCAAAGGAGTTTAACTCCTAATCCAGATCCTTAGGAGTTTGACTCCAAATCTAAATTTTTTGGAGTTTAACTCCACTCAAAATCATCTTTAGGAGTTTAACTCCCATTTCTGGGGGTAAAAAACCCTTCCTTTCACTAGCGCCCGAGTGCCCACGTGCCGGGCACGTAAGGCGCTAGCGCCCGAGCGCCCATATGCCGGACACATGAGGCGCTCGCGCCTAAAGCGCCCTAGCGCCCACGTGCCGGACACGTGAGGCGCTCGCGCCTAAAGCGCCAGCGCCCGAGCGTCCATGTGCCAGGAACGTGAGGCGCTAGCGCCCTAGCACACAAAGTGCTAGCGCCCACGTGCCCGGCACGTGGGCGCTAGCGCCCAAAGCGCTAGCGCCTGAGCGCCCACATGCCGGGAACGTGAGGCGCCCACGCCCAAGCGCCCACGCTCGTGCCCAAGCGCTCGTGCTAGCGCCAGCGCCTAGCGTCTGCGTGCTAGGCGCGCGAGGCGCTGGCACCCACGCATCCTTTGGACGCCATTTCTTCCCCCATTTTTACACACACTCCACACTAAAAATAGCTCCCCGTTGGAACAAATTTCTAACGGGGCGCTGCCCCGCACCTCGCAAGGGGGCTGCTAGCCCCCTTGACCCCCAGCTGGCTATCCGGGTAGCGGGACCCCTGTAAAAACTCTGCGGGGCCCCCGATATATCCAAAACCCTTTCAAAACACAACACTGCACATTGAGTTCGCATGACCAGTTTAACCCATCAAGCGGAGGTTCTCTTGCTCTAAATGCGAAGGGTAATTAACGACAGCTTAGTCCGCGGCTGCCAGAGATTCGGATCCCCATAATCAATAAACCCCAGTCTACCCTAGGCAGGGAGAATCTGTAATGTGCCTGACAAGCGCGCGCGTATTCCCATCTCAATGGGGTGACGAAAAACACCTTACAGATTATGGCACGCCCGATGGGACCTTTCTCTCCTCCCATATCTCGGGTCAAGTGTTCATGCGAACTCATTTAACATATATATCGATGTTTATACCGAAGTAATGTTTTTTCCGTGCAGCAATCGCTTTTCAACAATGTCTCCAAAGATGAACTCAGCTCCTATCTCCTACATGTAAGTCTACGTTACCCACCCCGGTACTTACGGGGAGGCGGAATAGGTAAAAAACAAATTTTTACCACAAGGTAACATAGACTACCATGAGGATCTTTGCCAAACCATTTCTAACAAACAACTGGAGGTTCTATCTACTATGCTTAGGAGATTATACCTCACGAAAACGGTCCTTCAGTTCTTCCCTCCGCTGTCCTCCTCGTCCATGCAAGCTCCGAGAATCGATCCGGATCTTGGTCACCGCCGCGGCCTCCTAGAGTCGAAGACGATCCACTCGAGAGTCTATAGTCCGAGCTCCACCTCAAGACGAGGTAACTAGGGCAACAAGTATGCTAAGCTTGATGTCCTAGGTGATGTCGAGAAAGAAAATGGATTTGTTTGTCTATTTAAATCCTAATTTTCTCAACAAATGAGAGCTATAGGATTTTCTAGTGAGGAGGAAGAAGAAGAGAGTATGAGAGCTTTCTTTTGATGAGAGAGAATGAGCAAGAGATAATGATCCATGAGAAAAATAATTACCATTCTTTTGTCATGATAAATTGTGATGGTTACAATTGATTTGACCATTATCATGTCAAGTTAAATCCAAGCCATAAGAAGAGTCTAGAGCTCACAAAAAAATATCCAAGTCAACAATGGTCAACTAGGTCAAATGGTCAATATGGTCAAAGCAATTAGCCATCACAATTATCAATAAAAGGATTAGTAAATATTTTCCTCCACCTAATAATGGTTTTGACCAAGTCAATAGTCAAAACCCTAATGAGGCATCTCATTCTTCGCTCCTCACAACCGTGCATACACACCCGCATCCGCATTCCGTAGAATACGAATGCACAGAAGACAAAACTAATACATCTATACAATACTAGGATCCGGCTTAAACCAAAGCCCGCTAGTATTGTCTGCCTCAACATCATATGCACACAAGTGCACGTAAGTGATCATAGCCCTGCCGTAAAACCATACGGCCTCTACACCTTTTGCCCAGTGCAGGGAAACTCTCTGTGTGGGACTCTAAAGACTCGACACTACACTGGCAGTAGGTTTAACTACAGACCGCAAGTGGCACTAGCTGTACGTAACGGTCCTCAGGTAGATGTCGATAAGAAGGCCGACGAGGTAGACCCCATCCGAACTCCTACTGAGCCTGAATGTGACAATCTTCATACAGTCCGGTCTGTCCGTCTATGAGTATCGCATGTCGGGCCTAGGGGGCGGTAAACGTCAGACCCCTAATAGCGGTACAAGTCATGCCAGAGTGTAGCTCAGAACACCTTGAGAAACTACTGGAAACACTACCAGTAAATCTCGCTTGCCCTGGCCAGGGATTTTGTGTAATGGCTTTCCTAGACACAGCACGATATCAACCCCCAATACCGGGAGAGACGAATCCTGTCTAACCGTTACTGCCTCCAAGTGCTTCGGGACTGCACCCAACTACTACCTGTTTGCATGACTCCTTTGAGCCATGGTAGGGTAGTAATCAAAGTACAGTGGGAACACACTCGAGGCGAAGTAGCAGTGTCAAGTCGACGGACTAAGCTGTACTCCTGTCACCTGGGAACTGCTATCTGACGATAGGTATAGTACCAGCCAACAGTTCCCAACGAGTCATGTCCAGTATACTCGTAACCTAACGAGCACCCGCATACTATCTCCGGTACGACGTACTAATGGCTGTGGGACAGACCATCTTCCCTGCTGGTATGAGAAGCGTATACGCTAGTCTACTCCGGAGTATCGATGCCCCGTCTCGATAATCGTACGACTAGGGACCTGTATAAGGATGTGCTTGTAGATTACCCAGCCCCCACTAGTGTGACTGCCATCGCAACGCTGGTAATCAAGCAAAGATCCTAAGGGCTCCACTAATATGTATAAGCGATATGCTAAAAGAAACACATGCACATATTAAAGTAGAAACAAACCAAGTAGCATACTACCATTTTGAGCAAGACTGTCTATACAACTGTGAATATCCCAAGCTTCCATTAAGTAATATACAAACTAGTATGATACAGTAATGGCCTCTAGGGCATATACACTAACACTACACGATGAAGATGGACGCCAGGACGGTCCTCCCGGCCAGTCTCAGGCGACAATGGGAAGAGCCGCTGCTACCATTCGGCTCTATTCTGTTCGTGTCAGCTAACGCCATCCCAGCTCCTCAAGCTCCGGTAACTGACAGACCGGTCTCGAAAGGCCGGAGGCCAAATTTCATGGTCTCGAAGGCACCCAAACCCAAACGCAAATCGGCGTCTGAATGGATTTCCATGGCCCCAGCTGGGGGCAAAGCCGTCAGAACAAAAGAAGTTGCCAGACGTCGCGGGCAAGCCTAGGCGATACCTTCGATGGACACGCGGGCGGATGCCTTCTCAAGCCTCCCCATCACTCGGCCTATGGCGGCTTCCTGAAGAGCAGAAGCCTGCCGAGCGCTCAAAACAGAGAAGCTGAGGCAGAAGCGGCTTAGATACAGAGCCAACAAAAAGGCTAGGGCTCCGGACATGTTAAAATTTGTGAAGTTCCAAATCCCAGACCGCTCGCGAAACCAGCTGCCAGGGTGAAAGGATGGCTAGATGTGTTATCCACACAGTCTACATGGTGGGCACGCGTCCCAGCGACAACCTTCGCAGCAAGGATAGGGCCACCACATCTCAAATCCAATCTGGTATGAATATGGCTGCCACATTCCAAGACCAACCTCCTCTGGAAGGGTAATGAAGACCCTTCCAGTGAGTCGGGTTCGGAAAGCGAAGATGAGCCAACTTTCCATCCTAAGACCACAGAGCAGCAACTTCTCCAGGAGCTCCGAAAGCAGCTCAGAAACAAAGACAGGGAGATGGACAAGCTCTACTAAAAAATTGACGACTTGACAAACGTCGTCTTACAGCTCATGGCCCAACTAGCCTCTCAGCCGCCCAATCAAGCGCAGGGCTCTGCTCATGAACTGGAAAACGCTGTCCCAAGGCAGCCGACGCCTATTCCCTCAAATCCAAAGGTGGGCGGACCGCATGAAGTCGCATCCTATCTCGGAAAATGTCTTGGCTACCGATGACAGTAGCCCGCTAACTCAAGATCAAATCATGGATTTGGTTGCCAACAAAGTCAAAATATTGGTAGCCGAACCTGAAGCGCAAGAAGATGTTGGCAGTAGCGGGAGACCATATCCTGCTCAGTATGATCTGGTAGAATTTCCTAGCGGCCATGTCATCCCTAAATTCGGAAGATTTGATGGGACGGGAAATGCGAATCAGCACATCGCCCACTTTAAAGCCTCATGCGGGAATACTGGGGGCAATGATGCGCTTCTCTTCCGCCAGTTCGTTAATAGCTTGGCCGATGTTGCTTTCGACTAGTACGCGAGCATACCAGATGGCTCCATCATAACTTTCGTGCAAATGGAGTCTCTATTTCGGCAGAGGTTCATGAGCGTCAGCGATAGGATCACCATTGCCGATCTCGTAAGGACCAAACCAAAGAACAACGAAAGCAGCACAGATTTTATAACCCGATGGCGCAATCTCTCCGTTAAATATGAATCGCCGATAAAGCGGGACCAATCTATCAGTCTCCTTGTCGGAAATCTCAACAATTGGATGGCCCTGTTTCTATACACCACGGGTCTCAAAACATTCCAAGAGCTGACCAAGAAAGTTCAGATGCTGGAGCGCTCAAAGCAGGAGTCCTCCTCGGATTACCAAAATAACAATAGGTCCTGAAGAAACCAAAAGGATGATAATCACATAGGCGGCAATTCCGACGATTCTGAATCTTTCAACACCTCGGCTAACCGAAATAAGCAAAGGATGAGCTGGCCTAACGCTAACCAGCCTCGGAAGCCAGTGTTCGGAGAGGGAGGAGAAGCTCCAATGAAAGAGAAGCTGGATAAGGTCTATTCCTTCAGAAGGGACAAAGTCCATAAAATATTCAAAGATGCCCTAAGAAACGGTCTACAATTGCCAGAATCAAAAAGACCGCAAGAAACGAATATGACCGACGACCCTAAATACTGCCCCTATCACAGAGTGATAGGTCATGCCATTGAGGACTGCTTCGTTTTCAAAGATTGGATCGAAAAGCAATACAAGGTAGGAGAGATAGAACTATCTAAAGGCGTATTGGCAAACAGTCAAGCTGCGACCGCCAACTTCATACAAAACAGCTGACCGCCATATCATTAAACTGGGAGTAATCAACCTCTAAGTCGTTAAACTGGGGATGTAAAAATGTGTAAATAATAAAAATAAATAAATATAAAAAATAAAGAGCCGAAATGATGGGGCAATTCCCAATAAAAACCAGTGAGTAAAAATAAAGATGAAAAATAAAGCCGAAATGATAGGGCAATCGCGACCTTCACGATAAGAAAAGCTGAAATGATAGTAAAAAAATCTCCAACGGAGAATGATGAGTCGCTCCTGGTACCATATTCCAGTGGGGCGATGCAGACGCCAACCAAAATCCAATCTCCCAAAATTCTCCCAGCCATACGGTCGGTCCCCAAGTTGACTACCGTATACAATCCACGGGCTCAAATAATTCTCATCATATCCATGCCCCACCGCAATCACCAGTTACGCGGCTGGTCTCTGCCCTTGGAATTATGCTCCATTTAGGGAAGACTCACTCATATGTCCTCACGATACATGAGGAGAACAAACTTACAAGATCCTCTCGACCCGTAAGAAAAAGCCTTCATGGGATCCTTACAACCCACAAAGGAAAAACACACTTGGGAGTCCCCATGACTCCTAAAGAGAAAGTACACCTACGAGATCCTTTCGACTCGTAGGGAGAAAATGCTTTTATGGGACCCTTACGGCTTATAAAATTGAAAAGACTTAGGTGATAAGGACCTAATCCTGTCTCCTAAGCCATCGCTCCTCAACAGGGAAAGGCAAATGATGAATTTCTCCTGGCACCTGTGCTTCAGTGTTAGCAACGCTGATGCCGACCCCTATCCCAAAATTCTATACTTCCGATTCAATAGACCCCTAAGTCTTTAAACTAGGAACAAATGACCTCTAAGTCGTTAAACTGGAAATAGAAGACCTCTAAGTCGTTAAACTGGAAACAGATGACCCCTAAGTCGTTAAACTGGAAATGAGGGAGATCCCCTCACGGCGAATGATGAGTCGCTCCTGGTACCATATCCCGGTGCAGCGATGCAGACGCCAACAAAAACTCAAATTCCCGACGGCGAATGATGAGTCACTCCTGGTACCATATTCCTGTAGGGTTGCTATGCACGCGCACAAAGGTCTACGAGGCATCAACCATGCCCGATTAAAAATTTAGCCGTGCCGAACAACCCGAATACGGATCTTTAAACTAGAGATTAGGCGAAAACTAACATGTTAACAACTTTAACACTAAGTGAGAGGGATTACAACCTTTGTAGATCCGGTCCTTCACTTCATATGCTCCGTGTTGTGGTCCCTTCGCTGCGATCATCGGGTTCCGGACTCTCGAGAGGTTCCACGAAGAGAAAGATGCAACCTTTGCTTCCGATCTTCGATACTGAGATGATCTACCTTGAAGTTCCGTTAACACAAGCTAACACTCATGAAATGATGTGAACACCCTTATCTAAATGGCAAGGGAAGATGAGGATGATGAAGTAGGATTTTTGCTCTCTTTATTTATCTTTTTCTCATATTTATTCATCACATTGAAAAAGCTAGCAAGATTTTTCCATGAAGAGAATGAAGGAAGAAGATGAACAATAATAGAATTCCTTTTGTGATGAACAATGCAAAGAAGATAATGATGAATTATGCAACCATGGTTAACCAAACCATTGTAGAGATTTAACCAAGGGTGTAGGGTTTGGGTTAGGTTAAGGATGAGTCATAACAAAATATCTTTCACAAAACAAAACTAAACCTTCTAGAATCATCTAGAAAGCATTAACCCAAATCAAACCGTAATCTTGTTTAATCTCTACTAAACATGTTGCATTATTTATCATATCATGTTACAATATTATATATCACATATATAATATTTATTGTAACCAAATAAAATAATACTATTAACATATATCGCATATATATATCAATGTATTATCCGAGTGAGAAAAAGAATCTTTTAGTGAGCTAATATTAGTTAATGTCATTTAATATATCATATATATTATTATACATTAAATTATCGAATCAACACTTGGTCCAACAATCCGGTTATATCGCATATAACCGACTAATATTTATCCGTACCGATTCATCGAATCAACACTTGATCCGATGACCCGGTTGATATCAAATATCGCGAGAATAGAATACGATATCTCATATCGTATTATCCTCGGTCCCGCACATATCACATATGTGCTCCTACTCCGTTTTGCCTGAGCCAAGAAACCTCTCTGTAGGACTCTAAAGAATCGTCAATACGCCGGCAGTAGGTGATGATCATATCAAACACCCACAAGCTGCAAGCGGTCAGCTAAACGTAACAGCTACCCAGGTATTGAGCGCTCAGAAGATCAACAAGCAAGCCTGTATATTCTCCTGTGAATCCAAACAGTAACACTCCCGTACAGTCCGGTCTCGTCGTCTGATATATCGCATATCTCGCCTAGGGGTGGTAAACGTCAGACCCCAGTAGCTCGATAAGTCGTGTCGATATAAGGTCTATAACAGTTCAAGAAACTACTGATAACACTTACCAGTAAATCTCAGCAACCCTGGCCAGGGATTTCCGGTTATAGCCAATCGAACACAGCACAACATCAACTCCCTATACCGGGAGAGACGAATCCCCTCCTATCGCTCATTGCCTCCATGTGATTCGGGACTGTACCCAAAAGCCACCTTTTTGCACGCCCTCTTGGACGTGGTATGATGGAAATCAAAGCACAGTGGGAATCACACAAGACACTATGACGATCTCAGGTCAACAGACTAATCTGTACCAGTGTCACCGGAGAACTGCCATCAGACGTGAGGTATAATACCATCTGGGAGTTCTCGGCGAGTCCGTCCAGTGTACCCAGTCTCCACTGAGCACCCGTACACCATCCTTGATGTCAAACACCGATGGATATGGGATCATCCATCGCCCATCATATGGGTCAAGATGCGTATACGCTAGTCTACTCTGGTGTATCGATGCCCTGTCTCGATACACCCTCGACTAGGAACAGTTATAGGATGTACTCGTCGACTACCGTGGCCCCACTAGTATGATCTCATCATAGTCCCAATAGTCGAGTACATATCCTAAGGGCTTTATCAACATGTAATATAGAGACAATCAGAGTACATGTTAAGACAAAGTACAACCAGATAGCATACTATCATATCGAGCAAGAAAGTCCTCGCTATATATGTCCAAGCATCCATTACAATATACATCGTATGTACAGTAATGGCTTCTAGGGCATACATATAACTAACAATCTCCCACTTGCACTAGGGCCATCTGTTATGGTATCGCATACCCAACAATTAGCTGCGGTTGAAGTATCTCATACTCAACCATCCCATAAAAGTCTCTACTGGGAAAAAGGCCTTTGTGAGTGGATCCGCGCTGTCGTCCTCTGTGTCTACTCTCCTAACCTTGATTTCCCTGGAGATCATCCATCTCCATGATCAGGTGATACTGCCTAAGAATTATATCTGGATTTCTGATGGGACGGTAGTTCCTTGGCTAAAGCCACAACTCCATTGTCACACAATGGTAGGAACGAAGTTCATCTTATGAACTTATATATATCCAGACTGCCTCTTTGGTAACATCCTTGGTAACGATGTATCTTGCCTTTAATCGTCTAGTAAGTCACGGTATCTAGCTTGGAACTCTTCCAACATATTGTCCCTCCACTGAGGGTAAAGACAATGCCTGCGACTGACATTCAGTCGTCCTTATCAGCCTGGAACCTTTCCAGTGATTCTCCCCAGGATCGATTGATACCATCTCACTACAACTAGTGAGTGTCCTAACATCCAATTAGATCTATCTCATAGATCCAAAACCCAGGATTTAGGAGGTATCACTTTGATCCTATATGGAGAATCCTTGTGATAAGCGGAGATTGACCGAGCGTAGCATAGGAAACTCCTTCCCTATCAAGAGTATGTCATCCACGTACTCTACGAAGATCACCACCATACTCCCTACTACCTTTTTGTATATACAAGGTTCATCTACCATTTTGATGAAGTCAAACTCTTTGACTACCACATCAAAACAGATGTTCCAACTCCGCGATGCCTGTTTTATCATATAAAACATCTTGCACACGTTTCCGCTGCTCCCACTGTCTACGAAGCCCTCTGGCTGTGTACTTACAGACGCTATCTTCTAAATCAGCATTTAGAAAAGCAGTCATGACACCCAACCACCAGATATCGTAGTCATGGTATGTAGCCGTGGCAAGTAGGATCTGGATGGACTTAAGCATAGATCCTTAGAAAAGGTTTCAACACAATCTATACCTGGTCTATGATGTAAACCTTTAACAAGTCTAGCTTTGAAAGTCTCAACTTTTCCATGTACACCAAGTAATCTTCTCAAGATATACTTGCTCCTGATGGGGATTTAACCCTTCAGATAAAGCAACCAAAGTCCATACTTTGTTGGTGTATAAGGATTCCATCTCAGATCGATAAGCATCCAGCCATTCTTACAGAGTCCCACTCCTGATGGCCAGCTCGAAACTAGTTGGGTCATCATCTCATGATGCAATCCTCGCTCCCACTGTCATAGAGAAACCGAAGTATCTCTCAGGTGGGTGAGGAACCCTACTAGATCGGCGGAGAGGCTGAGGTTCGTTGGAAACTATTGAATCCTTTGGTTCTACCAAATCATCAGTTGCAGTTTGTATAGCTGGAACCCTTCCAGTTCTACATAACAGAACTTGCCTCGAGCTTGTCCGGATTTTGCTTTTAGACATAGGCCGGACTACCCAAATCTTAACCAACTTAAGATATGGGCTCTTCCCTTTCCATATCATATATGAAGTGGTAGGCAACTGATTTGATTTGAACCCTATTCAATAGGTATGCAGCTTCTCAAGTGCATAACTCCCAAAAGGAAATAGGAAACTCAGCAGTACTCATCATAGAGCACACCATATCATATAGGGTGTGATTGCTCCGCCCCGATACACCGACGTGCTGTGGTGTATACGAAGGAGTAATGCTGAGAGAGAATCTCATTCTCCTTTAGAATAGTCCAGGAATTCTGTGCTCAAGTATTCTCCTCCTTGATCTCATCAAAGGACATAATACTTATACCCGTATTTTGGTTCTCTACTTCTAATTTATATTCTGTGAATATCTCAAAAGGTTCGGACCTGTGTTTCAACAGAAACATATGTCTGAATCTTGAGAGATTATCAGAGAATGTAATGAAGTCGAAAGAACCGATCTTGGCATGTGTAGACAGGGGACCTTACATACATCAACATGTATCAATCCCAAAAGTTCACTAACTCTTTCTCTGTTTCCAATAAACAGAGCTGTGGTCATCTTATCATTGTGACATGACCGGCAAATTTCACAAGATGTAAATTCAAACTAATTTAAATATGCATCTATATGTAACTTAGCTAGTCGGGTCGCATTGATATGACCTAGTCTACAATACCTCAAGAAGGATTCGTTCATTTCTGAACTCTTCCTCTTATGTGTGTTCCGTATACTAAGAACTGTAGTTTGATTTAAAACGACAATGCTTTTAGATGACGTGCCTGAACCGATCAACTCTTGATATAGGAAATGTTCAAAACATTATCCAACAATACAAAATTATATCCTTTCTTTACTAATAAAGAGACTGATATGATTTTGTATATCAGGTTCGGTATCTAATAACATTTGTTCAGAATCAATGTATTCTGGTAATACAGGATGATAGTGACCAACAGACTTGGCTGCAACACTTGCACCGTTTTCTGTCTCATGAAACTTATCACCCGTTCTCAGTTCTCTACCTATCTGTAGCCCATGTAACAAATTACATATGCGGGATCCTGATGCGGTATCACATATCCAGGACGTAAAGGATACTGAGAAACATTTCTCTATAATGAACACACCCGAAGATGATGCATCAGTATGCACTTTCTTCGTTTAGGCGGCACGGGAATTCTGGTAATCCCCAATTTCCTGCTCTGTCCTATAACAATTATAAGTTGGAGCGGGACCAACGTTCCCCAGCTCAGTATAATAAGTGGGTTCGGTCAATATATCCGTATTATTATCTTGATTAAGGCGTGATATGGTCGCTACCTGGAGAGAGAGAGAAGAAAACACTCAGCGTATGCTCTTGCAAGATTAGATTGGTTATCTAATATATCTAATCAGGATGTCTCCCACTGTTTTAATCAAATCTTCCTTCAAACCCTAAAAGGAAAGATTAGCCGGGATTAATTACACGCTATAAGTTCGCCAATCTTTCAGCCAGGCCAGTGTCGGTACTTTGAGGGAGGTCCCCCGTGCTTTCGTACGAACCTAATTAAAGTAAACCTCGTTTTCCCAGAGGCGTAACCCCGTTAACACCTTTCTAGACACCTACTTGATCGGCTAATTGTAATGTGTAAAACTCTCCCAGGAGTAACTCTTACTCGCAGCGGGTATCGGGATCCAACTATCTCATAAAAGGTATGCAATCTCATTGCAAATTTCAACACTTGAAATTCCCAATAATATTTTGCCCCTAGCAACTTATGACCTTGACGGAGGTCAACAAACCATAGGCTACTAGTCAAGTTCAACCCGTCATTTCTTGATTGAATCAAACCCGCCCGCACGACCCTTGACGGAGGTCAACAAGGCCGCACGACTACCCTAAAACAATCTGCATCATATGCATAAACAGATAAATTCTAGTTAGCTACCGTACACTACGCCTTGACGGAGGTCAACAAACGTAGCACGAATACTAAGAAGGACTTATCTGAAATGACGGAGGGCTACGTAGGTTTTTCAGAAAACCCTGAGCGTAATGAACTTGATATCGTCGTAGAATCGAATGATTTTGAATGGAGTGTTTTTGAGGCTTTTCTAGTTTTGCTAAAGGGGTCACTCCCAGTGAAGGGATCGTCGGCCCTTTCCTCATCGAATAAGGTGCAGGATATATCATATATACCACTGTGCAAAGCAGAAACTATAGAAGCAATCAAAAGACAAACCGAGTTTGTAGCATCTGCCAATTATTGCTAAAGGAGTCACTCCCGGTGAAGGGATCTCGGTCCTTTCCTTATCGAATAAGGTGCTGGATGTTCTACAAAGAACACCGCTATGCAAAGCAAGAACTAGAGCTACCAGTTTTTAAACAAGTTTCTACAACATCTTAGGTTTCTTTTATTTCATTAATCTCATTAATGAAGTCCTATTTTAATATGCTTCACAAGCATCTCTTTTGAAACGAAATCTGTAATATAACATATATCTCATATATATAAAATATAAACATTCGTCTCAGACAGTAATATGATCTCATCACAGAACATTGCAGCAGAAGAAACATATATGAAATATTTGATATACTAGGACGTCCGTGTTTTAATACGAGTCTGTATAAAACACGGATTCCACGGTCGTGATGAATAGCCAAACCCACATCCCCAGACCCCTACGAGAACGGCAAGCAACACTGCCAATTCTAGAGTTAGGAGACCCGGTCTCGACTCCTCGAGATGGTCTCCCACTGGACCCTAGAACCCGGTTACTTGTGCTCCCCGCCTTGGGTCTACCTAATGCGGAAAAGTAAATAATATACAATGGTGACATCTTCCGCAACCTGGAAGTGCCCCAATAAAAGAATATTACATACAAATGAATTTTACATGAATGAAAAAGAAAAAACTCTCATCTCACATAAAACCCCGGCTATTCAAAAGCGACGATCCAATACAACATATCACAGCAACACATAATATCTCATATCATCAACGTAAGCAAGTATGCGTATCCCGATTGTCGTTGATGTATAGCAACGAAGCCGGCGATACACCACATACTACGCTTACGGTCACAGAAAAGAAAGTGTAAAACTACAACAGTTGGAATCCGCAACCTCTTTAGACATCACATGCCTAACCAAATGAATTCCTTAGACATCGCATGCCTAACAATTATAAACCCCGCATTTTAGTCTCATTATCGAAAACTCTTTTCAATGTCAAGTCGGGCAATTCAACAAGATTCCCGACAACCTGATCGAATGCTCGTCGCAAACTTTAGTAAACGGCCGCACCCCAGATGCCGTCGACGAAATGCACTAAGGCGGAACACCGCTGCCGCGAGCACCTGAACGGATGCTTTCGGCGACGGGGTTCTTCTACAGTCACTTGGTCGGGGCTATGGGGCGTGGCTGTCTATTAAGTTTACCCGGTGAGTATCCGCGTACGCTACGTGATTGCGACGGACTTTTGATCACATCAAAATTTCGTGGCAACCGATCATCTGAGACTAAACTGCTAGATTTATAATATTCAAATTAGTTATCTCATAACTTTTTGTGGATTCCAAATATTGTATCACATTCCAGATAAATAGACAATGTTAAACTTTCCGATCGAATAATCAAACACCCAAGATTTCCCCAATATATCTCAACACTTGAAATCAGTTTAAAAACATCCATCACATGCCACAGTACCAATGGTCCAGCCGTAGAAGGGTCAAGCCAACGCCTCACATGTGGCACGCCGTACTGCCCCAAACCCTAAGGTTCAAAAGGCAGTTCAAGACGGTCACATAATCGAGTTAAGGTTTGTTGTCTTCTAGAGGGTCCACCACGTTATTTGCATGACTTAGAACATTCTTAAACACGAGAAAAAAATCCAACTTTTGAAAAAATTTCCGATAGGGGAAAAAGTGAGTTATTGATATCCGTTCGAACTTTTTAACAGTTTCTAAAAATTATCCGGACAAACTAAACAAAGTTAAAATATCCGATCGAATCAACGATTCCCCAATACAACCCTTGAAAACTCAACACTTGAGTGGAATTAAAATATTCACAGAAAAAAATAACAAGAAAGGGCCTAAAAATAATTACATGAAATTTCAGGGACTAAGTCCAAATTTTGACCGCGGAACCGCCGCAAAACCCATGGTTTCGCCGCGGTTCCGCGGTCAAATTTTTGAGTTAGACGTCCGTACTTCACAGTAATTCTTAGTTTTTCCTGCTTAATTTTCTGAGAATTTTTAATTCAGAAAAAACCACATTTTAAAAAAATTTCCAGAAACTAGGTTATATCGGGTTTTCCAGGTTCGATCGGACTTTAAACTTCGTCTAGACTTCGCCTAAAGCTCTAGCTTGGCTCTGATACCACTGTAGGGTTAGGCAGCCACCCCATCCAATGGGGTCACCGTGGCACCAACGGGTCCCTCAGCAGCTACTTTTTACGCATGCCCCCTCGCGAGGACTACAACCCGCCGGAACACCTTCCGGTCTCGGGATACCCTGGGGGTAAGAGCCTATGCTTCGCCACACTGTCACACAGTGAGAACCCCCCATAGGTCGACATCCAATGCCTAGTAGCTCTGATACCACTGTAGGGTTGCTATGCACGCGCACAAAGGTCTACGAGGCATCAACCATGCCCGATTAAAAATTTAGCCGTGCCGAACAACCCGAATACGGATCTTTAAACTAGAGATTAGGCGAAAACTAACATGTCAACAACTTTAACACTAAGTGAGAGGGATTACAACCTTTGTAGGTCCGGTCCTTCACTTCATATGCTCCGTGTTGTGGTCCCTTCGCTGCGATCATCGGGTTCCGGACTCTCGAGAGGTTCCACGAAGAGAAAGATGCAACCTTTGCTTCCGATCTTCGATACTGAGATGATCTACCTTGAAGTTCCGTTAACACAAGCTAACACTCATGAAATGATGTGAACACCCTCATCTAAATGGCAAGAGAAGATGAGGATGATGAAGTAGGATTTTTGCTCTCTTTATTTATCTTTTTCTCATATTTATTCATCACATTGAAAAAGCTAGCAAGTTTTTTCCATGAAGAGAATGAAGGAAGAAGATGAACAATAATAGAATTTCTTTTGTGATGAACAATGCAAAGAAGATAATGATGAATTATGCAACCATGGTTAACCAAACCATTGTAGAGATTTAACCAAGGGTGTAGGGTTTGGGTTAGGTTAAGGATGAGTCATAACAAAATATCTTTCACAAAACAAAACTAAACCTTCTAGAATCATCTAGAAAGCATTAACCCAAATCAAACCCTAATCTTGTTTAATCTCTACTAAACATGTTGCATTATTTATCATATCATGTTACAATATTATATATCACATATATAATATTTATTGTAACCAAATAAAATAATACTATTAACATATATCGCATATATATCAATGTATTATCCGAGTGAGAAAAAGAATCTTTTAGTGAGCTAATATTAGTTAATGTCATTTAATATATCATATATATTATTATACATTAAATTATCGAATCAACAGTTGGTCCGACAATCCGGCTATATCGCATATAACCGACTAATATTTATCCGTACCGATTCATCGAATCAACACTTGATCCGATGACCCGGTTGATATCAAATATCGTGAGAATAGAATACGGTATCTCATATCGTATTATCCACGGTCCCGCACATATCACATATGTGCTCCTACTCTATTTTGCCAGAGCCAAGAAACCTCTGTGTAGGACTCTAAAGAATCGTCAATACGCCGGCAGTAGGTGATGATCATATCAAACACCCACAAGCTGCAAGCGGTCAGCTAAACGTAACAGCTACCCAGGTATTGAGCGCTCAGAAGATCAACAAGCAAGCCTGTACATTCTCCTGTGAATCCAAACAGTAACACTCCCGTACAGTCCGGTCTCGTCGTCTGATATATCGCATATCTCGCCTAGGGGTGGTAAACGTCAGACCCCAGTAGCTCGATAAGTCGTGTCGATATGAGGTCTATAACAGTTCAAGAAACTACTGATAACACTTACCAGTAAATCTCAGCAACCCTGGCCAGGGATTTCCGGTTATAGCCAATCGAACACAACACAACATCAACTCCCTATACCGGGAGAGACGAATCCCCTCCTATCGCTCATTGCCTCCATGTGATTCGGGACTGTATCCAAAAGCCACATTTTTGCACGCCCTCTTGGACGTGGTATGATGGAAATCAAAGCACAGTGGGAATCACACAAGACTCTATGACGATCTCGGGTCAACAGACTACTCTGTACCAGTGTCACCGGAGAACTGCCATCTGACATGAGGTATAATACCATCTGGGAGTTCTCGGCGAGTCCGTCCAGTGTACCCAGTCTCCACTGAGCACCCGTACACCATCCTTGATGTCAAACACCGATGGATATGGGATCATCCATCGCCCATCATATGGGTTAAGATGCGTATACGCTAGTCTACTCTGGTGTATCGATGCCCTGTCTCGATACACCCTCGACTAGGAACAGTTATAGGATGTACTCGTCGACTACCGTGGCCCCACTAGTATGATCTCATCATAGTCCCAATAGTCGAGTACATATCCTAAGGGCTTTATCAACATGTAATATAGAGACAATCAGAGTACATGTTAAGACAAAGTACAACCAGATAGCATACTATCATATCGAGCAAGAAAGTCCTCCCTATATATGTCCAAGCATCCATTACAATATACATCGTATGTACAGTAATGGCCTCTAGGGCATACATATAACTAACAATTCCAGTACAGTGATGCAGACTCCAACCAAATTCCAAATACCATACCCCAACGGCGGATGATGAGTCGCTCCCGGTACCATATTCCAGTACAGCGATGCAGACGCCGACAAAGTCCCGAAATTCTTTCGGCCCTACGGTCTGGATCGTACATCCTGCAAAACCGTATACAATCCACGGGCGTAAAACAATCCCAATCTCACCCAAGTCCTATCGGCGAGACCACATTGAAAGTCCCAGCAGCGGTGAATAAAGAAAAAAAAGGTATGTCCACAAGCAAAATGGGCACGGATGAAAACCCGAAAGGGCTCCGTGAGTAAAAAAAGCACGACTGCCCGCGAGTTTATGAAAATCCGAAAGGGCGCAAACTCGTGAAAAAGAGATGAAATGCATCTAAGGAGAAAATACTCCTACGAGATCCTTTCGACTCGTAGGGAGAAAATGCTTTTATGGGACCCTTACGGCCTATAAAATTGAAAAGCCTTAGGTGATAGGGATCTAAACCTGTCTCCTAAGACACCAATTCCCAAATCCTTCCGGGGAAAATGATGAGTTTCTCCTGGAATTATTCCAGTGCAGCAATGCAGATGCCGCCCAAAAACCCAATTCCTAAATCCTACCGGGGCAAATGATGAGTTGCTCCTGACATTATTCCAGTGCATCAATGCAGATGCCGACCAAAACCAAAATCCCCTAATCCACTCATGGCAAATGATGATTCGCTCCAGGTACCATATTCCAGTGTAACGAAGCTGATGTCAACACAAATCAAACCAACCAATTTCAACATCGACCGTCCATGTCGTAAAAAAGGCAGTACAGGCTTCCTACAAAGCGGGAACCAAATCGCTCCGGGCCAGGAAAAAGTCTACCATGGACACTCCGCCTCGGAGACGCGTCAAGCGTCGACCGTCCATGTCGTAAAAAAGGCAGTGCAGGCTTCTCACAAATCAAGAGCCAAATCACCCCGGGCCAGGGAAAAGTCTACCATGGACACTCCGCCTCGGAGACGCGTCAAGCGGTCGACCGTCCATGTCGTAAAAAGGGCAGTGTAGGCTTCCCACAAATTGGGAACCAAATCGCTCTGGGCCAGGGAAAAGTCTACCACGGACACTCCGCCTCGGAGACGCGTCAAGCGTCGACCGTCCATGTCATAAAAAGGGCAGTGCAGGCTTCCCACAAATCGGGAACCAAATCGCTCTAGGCCAGGGAAAAGTCTACCACGGACACTCCGCCTCGGAGACGCGCCAAGCGTCGACCGTCCATGTCGTAAAAAGGGCAGTGCAGGCTTCCTACAAAGAGGGAACCAAATCGCTACGGGCCAGGGAAAAGTCTACCACGGACACTCCGCCTCGGAGACGCGTCAAACGTCGACCGTCCATGTCGTAAAAAGTGCAGTGCAAGCTTCCCACAAATCGGGAATCAAATCTCTCCGGGCCAGGGAAAAATCTACCACGGACACTCCGTCGTGGAGACACGTCAAGCGTCGACCGTCCATGTCGTAAAAAGGGCAGTGCAGGCTTCCCACAAATTGGGAACCAAATCTCTCCGGGCCAGGGAAAAGTCTACCACGGACACTCCACCTCGGAGGCGCGTCAACCGTCGACCGTCCATGTCCTAAAAAGGGCAGTGCAGGCTTCCGACAAATCGAGAACCAAATCTCTCTGGGTCAGGGAAAAGTCAACCACGGACACTCCGCCTCGGAGACGCGTCATGCGTCGACCGTCCATGTCGTAAAAAGGGCAGTGCAGGCTTCCCACAAATCGGGAACCAAATCACTCCGGGCCAGGGAAAAGTCTACCACGGACACTCCGCCTCGGAGACGCGTCAAGCGTCGACCGTCCATGTCGTAAAAAGGGCAGTGCAGGCTTCCCACAAATCGAGAACCAAATCGCTCTGGGCCAGGAAAAAGTCTACCATGAAAAGTCTACCACGGACACTCCGCCTCGGAGACGCGTCAAGCGTCGACCGTCCATGTCATAAAAAGGGCAGTGCAGGCTTCCCACAAATCGGGAACCAAATCGCTCCGGGCCAGAGAAAAGTCTACCACGAACACTCCACCTCGGAGATGCGTCAAGCGTCAACCGTCCATGTCGTAAAAAGGGCAGTGCAGGCTTCCTACAAATTAGGAATCAAATCGCTCCGGGCCAGGGAAAAGTCTACTACAGACACTCCGCCTCGGAGACGTGTCAAGCGTCGACCGTCCATGTCGTAAAAAGGGCAGTGCAGGCTTCCCACAAATCGGGAACTAAATCGCTCCCGGCCAAGGAAATGTCTACCACGGACACTCCGCCTCGGAGACGCGTCAAGCGTCGACCGTCCATGTCGTAAAAAGGGCACTGCAGGCTTTCCACAAATCGGGTACCAAATTGCTCCGGGTCAGGGAAAAGTCTACCACGGACACTCCGCCTCGGAGACGCGTCAAGCGTCGACCGTCCATGTCGTAAAAAGGGCAGTGCATCCTAAAAAGTGGGAACCAAAGCAAGTCGCCTCCATGCGAAAGAAGATCTATCAATTTCATGCACACGACCCACATGTGTGTTGTGCATTTATTAATGGGGGCATTTTGTTGGGGTCGAAAATTGCACCCTGGTTGACCAAGTCAAAGTCAAGGTCAACCCCAAGCCAGGTGGGCCCAAGCCCAGATCAAGTGGGCTCATGCCCGAGTCGAGCCCAAACATGAAGCGGCCGGCCTCTCCCATGACGAAATACAAAAATCATGTAATAAATAATTTTGATGTAATTTTTTTATGCATGAACGTAAGCAAAATGGGCATAAAGCCAAATTTTTGTAAATCTCATGGATTATGTGCTAAAAGAAATAGCACATGAGGCATGGGATGGGCAAAATGCCATTTTGTAAAGTCCAAGGGGCTATATGTAAATGTGTAAGCCTATATAAGGCAATATGATGTTGAAATAAAGAGGAACTTTTTTATTCACTAAAAACTCTAGGGTTTTTGTGTCTTCTTCTCCTTCCTCAAGGTTCTAAAACTTCTCCTTTCTTTTGAATTAAATTAAGAGTTTTACTCTTCCTTTTCAAAAACTAAATAGTTTTTCACCAAAAAACCCACAAAGGGGAGCTCAGATCTTCCATTAAATCTCAAAAAGGGGAGACTTTTAAGTCTCACCCTCTTTTTCTCCAAGATCCAGCCGATCAAGAGGAGGAAAAAGGAGACTCATCTCCAAAAATCCAACTTTGGACAAAATCGCAGTCAAGAAAATATCCAAGACTCAAGAGAGAAGAACCTCTAAAGATTTTTAGAGAGTTCAACTCTAAGACCCAAATTCTCAAAGGAGTTTAACGCCTAATCCAGATCCTTAGGAGTTTGACTCCAAATCTAAATCTTTTGGAGTTTAACTCCACTCAAAATCCTTTTTAGGAGTTTAACTCCCATTTCTGGGGGTAAAAACCCCTTTTCCTTTCGCTAGCGCCCGAGCGCCCAAGTGCTTAGCGCTAACTCAAGCGCCCAAGCGCTCGTGCCAGCGCCAGTGCCCAGCGCCTGCGTGCTAGGCGCGCGAGATGCTGGCACCCACACGTCCTTTGGATGCCATTTCCCCCATTTTTACACACACTCCATACTAAAAATATCTTCCCCATTAGAAAAAATTTCTAACGGGGCGCTGCCTCGCACCCCGCAAGGGGGCTGCAGCCCTCTTGATCTCCAGCCCGCTATCCGGGTAGCGGGACCCCATGAAAACTCTGCGGGGCCCCCGATATATCCAAAACCCCTTCAAAACACAACACTGCACATTGAGTTCGCAATGACCAGTTTAACTCGTCAATCGAAGGTTCTCTCGCTCCAAATGCGAGGGGTAATTAACGGCAGCTTAGTCCGTGGCTGCCGGAGATTTGGATCCCCACAATCAATAAACCCCAGCCTACCCTAGGCAGGGGGGATCTGTAATGCGCCTGACAAGCGCGTGTCTATTCCCATCTTAATGGGGTGACGAAAAACACCCTAGACCTAGACCCCTATAACAGCGACAAGCAACCCTGCCAATTCTAGAGTTAGGAGACCCGGTCTCGACTCCTCGAGTTGGTCTCCCACTGGACTCTAGAACCCGGTTACTTGTGCTCCCCGCCTTGGGTCTATCCTAATGCGGAAAAGTAAATAATATACATCAATTGTGATAGCATCCTCAACCTGGGAGTGTCCCAATAAAAGAATATTACATACATTTTTACATGAATGAAAGTAGTAAAACTCCCATCTCACGCAAAAAACCCCGGCTATTCAATCACGACGATCCAATATAACATATCACAGCAACACATAACATCACATGTCATTAACGTAAGTAAATATGCGTATCCTGAATGTCGTTGACGTATAGCAACGAGATTGGGGACACACCACATATTACACTTACGGTCGTAGAAAAGAATTGAAAAACTACAATAATTAGAATCCGTATATTCCTTAGACATCATAAACCCGAAATATCTCATATTCCAAATTTCATGCCCAACCCTATAAACCTTGCATTTTAGTCTCAAATCGAAAACATTTTTCAATAACTTAGTCAGGTAATTCAACAAGATTCCCGACTACCTGATCGAATGCTCATTGGGAACGTTAGTAGATGGCCGTAACCCCGATGCCATCGACGAAGTGCACTTAGAAGGAACACTGCAGCCGCGAGCACCCGAGTGGATGCTTTTGGCAACGAGGTTCTCTTATAGTCACTTAGTCGGGGCTATGGGGCGTGGCTATCTAGTAATGTTACCCGGCGAGTGTTCGCGTACTATACACGATTGCGATGGAGTTTTGATCCAAATCGAAACTCCATGGCAATCGATGAACCGAGACTAAAACGCGAGATCTATAAAACACTAACTAGTTTTCTCCAAACTAATTATTGTGGATTCCAAATATTGTATCATATATCATCATAATCTAGACGACGTTAAACATTTCGATCGAATTATGAAATACCCACAAATCACAGAGACCTCAACAACTTATCTCTAAAAACACCCAG
This sequence comes from Agapanthus africanus, assembly GCA_030015575.1. Lineage (NCBI taxonomy): Eukaryota > Viridiplantae > Streptophyta > Magnoliopsida > Asparagales > Amaryllidaceae > Agapanthus > Agapanthus africanus. The sequence goes on along the minus strand of JASDDO010000026.1, from coordinate 129,570,254 downwards.
AAAGTGCCAAATAAGACAATGGAGCAGCACAAAAATCACGATCCCACAATTCAACAAACTTGCGGTGGAACCGCGACCAAACTTGGGGTTAGGCCGCAGTTTTGCGACGGTTTGAACGAATTAGGTCCTCGTACTTCTTAAGGCTCCATAAAATACCCTGCACAATTTTCTGCATATTTTTTATCTCAAAAATTTCAACTTTTGAAAAATAGACAGAAACTTGGTGAAATCCGGGTTTCGAAACTCGATCGAACACTTTAACGCCGTAAAGACTTCCCCAAATGTTCTAGCTTGGCTCTGATACTATGAAAGTGTTTCCTAGCACCACCACAAGGTTTTAACCGGCATCAAGCATGCAATTTTCAAAAATTTGGGTGTTAAGCTACACTAACCTAGAATCTAACTAGAGTATTAAGGTTTATATAATGATGAAAAAAGCACTAAGCTAAGTGAAAGAGAATAACCTTTGTATACCAAATCCTTCACTTCTAAAGTTCCGGGTAGTAGTCCCTACGACTCCTCGTAGCTCCACTTGAAAAAGGATCGAGCTTGCTTCGCGATCTTCATGTCAAAGATGATCCACCCGAAATTTCTCTAGTTCAAGCTATCTCTTCACTAATTTACTATTAGCGAAGTAAACAACCTAATATAAAGTGCTAATCTAGAGTAGGTTGATGAAGTAGGGGTTTTAGCTTACTAAGTAATCTCTAAAGTCCTAGGGTTCACAACTCATGTGAGGGTTAGGATTTTAAAGAAGGAGGATGAAGATGGGGAGAGCTAGAAGAAAAATGAGCTAGCATAAAATGATCAAGTGTAGAATGGCTCATCCAAAACCCTCACTTATTGAAGCATGGAATAAACTCCAATACTTTATTCCAACCATGCTTCAATAGTGATGCCAAACTAATAAAGAAATGAATGAGCAATGCTTCACACCCATGCCCAAAATATCTCCCATTTTCCACCTCTTAATCTATTTTCACAAAATAGATTAATCCAAATATATAAATATATATATATATATCTCACACACACACATATATTAACAGAATATTAACTTTAAGTGAGCTTAATATTAGTTAATATATAATTATATCAAATATAAATATATATCAAATTATTAAATCAACACTAGATTTAATAATCCGATTATATCATATATAACCGACTAATATCAATTATTTGTATATCATATTATCAAATCAACACTTGATTTAATAATCCGGTTATATCACATATAACTTAACCGATATCAAATGTCGCCAGATTAGAATACGGTGTCACATACTCGTATTTAATCAGGCTCTCGCACATATCAGTATATGTGCCCTACTTCGTTTCACTTGAACTAGGAAACCTCTGTGTGGGACTCTAAAAACTCGTCAATACGCCAGCAGTAGGTAATGATCACATCAGTTACCCATAAGCCGTCATCGGTACTAGCTGGACGTAACGGCTACCCAGGTATTGAGCGATTAGAAGATCAACAAGCATGCTTGTCCAAACTCCCATGAAGCCTATAAGTAACACTTACCGTACAGTCCGGTCTTTTCGTCTGATATGTCGCATATCGAGTCTAGGGGTGGAATCGTCAGACCCCAGTAACTTGATAAGTCATGTCGATGTATTGCTCATAACGGTTCGAGAAACTATTGATAACACTTACCAGTAAATCTCATCAGCCCTGGCCAGGGATTTACTATTATAGCCAATCGAGCATAGCGCAACATCAACTCCCAATACCGGGAGAGACGAAACCCCTCCTATCGCTCACTACCTCCATGTGACTCGGGACTATACCCAAAATCCACCTGTTTGCACGACTCCTTTAAGCCGTGGTAGGGAGGAAATCAATGCACAGTGGGAACCACACAAGACACTATGACGATCTTGGGTCTACAAACTAAACTATACCAGTGTTACCAGAGAACTGCTATCTGACGATAGGTATAGTACCATCTAGGAGTTCTCGGCGAGTCCTGTTCGGTGTACCCATTCTCTAATGAGCACATGTGTACAATCTTTGATTTCAAACACCAATGGTTATGAAATCAATCATCGCCCCCTACAGGGTCATGAAACGTACACACTATTCTACTATAGAATATCGATGCCCTGTCTTGATACTCCCTCGACTAGGAACAATTAAAGGATGTGCTTGTGGACTACACAAGTCCCAGTAGTATGATTCGCATCATAGTCCTGGTGGTCAAGAAAACATCCTAAGGGCTATATCAACATGTATCAGAGAGATAGTATAATAATACAAGTGTACATATTAAGATAAAGAGCAACCAGATAGCATACTATCATGTCGAGCAAGAAAGTACTCTATATCTATGTCCAAGCATCCACTATATCATACAATAATGGCCTCTAGGGCATACATATTGCTAACAAATATAATCTCCAGATTCGGGATCCCGAGGTGCATCGTCACCGACCATGGAACTAACGTCGAAAATGACAAAGTCAAAGAATTTTGCAACAATTTTCACATATCAATGAAGTTCGCCGCAGTAGCCCATCCCTAATGCAACGGGCAAGCCGAAATAGCAAACCGAAGCGTCATTAGAGGGCTCCGAACTCGCCTAGAAGGAAGGCAGGGCTGTTGGGTTGAGAAACTACCTCGGGTACTATGGGCACTGCGGATGTCGAGAAAAACATACCCGGGAGAAACCCCATTCAACCTCTGTTACGGTACCGAAGCGATGGTCCCTACTGAAATCGGATTGCCCAGCTATCGAGTCGAGCACTTTGACGACGAGGCCAACACCTTGGCCTTACGAAGCAACTTGGACATCTTATTAGAAAAGCGATATCGGACACAAATCAAGATGGCCGCCTACCAGCAGCAAACCGACCGCTACTATAATGCCCGAGTCAGGCATCGATCCTTCAAGACAGGAGACTTGGTCTTACGATGAAACGAGTTCGTAGACCAAGCGAAGCTACATAAGTTCTCCCCAAAATGGGACAGACCTTTCCTCGTGACAGACACACTGCCCGGTGGAGCCTACCATCTCCAGGACTCCAAAGGGCGCAATTTCCCTCGGCCATATAACGCCGAAAATCTTAAGTTGTACAAATAAAAATGCCCCCCCTTTCCCTTTTTTCTCGAATAATGTAATTTCTTTCCATATCAATTAAATTTTCCAAAAAAAGTCCTCACGCGAATTAGACTTCAACACCGACCCGTAACCCCACCCTTTCTTCTTTTCCTCGGATCCGAGTTGGGGGACATGGAAAGGACACGGGTCGACCAAAAAAAAAAGGGTAGAGGGGGATGGGGAAGAGAGAGATAATGCACGGCAACCTTGACCAAAAGAAAAAAAATTATTACTCGAAGGTATTCTTGGCTCCGCAGCCTTACAACCATTACAGTAAAGGAAGAAGAGGATTAAGAAAATATTAACGATGGTACTCGGAAGAAAGCTCCTCCGGCCGAGCTGAGGCAACCTCAGCCCGTTCCCTCTGATGGTTCCCGTGGACCCTAGAAGATACGGATTCTCCGGGATCTCCAACCGCTGAGCACGACGCCAGAACCAGCCTCTTTTGAAAACATTCGAGAAGAATGTCCACCGAGCGATCCCTCTGGCTATTCGAGATAAGGCCAAGCTCATGGGCCGTATGCATCTTATCAAACGCCTCGTCCATCGCCTGCAGGAACAGAACATTATAAAGGCCCAGGGACGACCTCCATATCGCATGGATCAACACTTGCAAGAGAGGAGATCGTCGGGGAAGAAGACGCCCGCAGTGCCCCTTCAAACGACTTATCACAGTCTCGTACGTCACCTCGGAATGATCAAGACCATAGAAGCACACGTCTCAGGATACGATCTCTCTGATGGTGTATGCACGGCCCGTCATCTTCAAGAAATGTAGCATCTATAAAGAACTCGACCACGCCTTCGATATTTATAGCCTCAACAAGAAATCTTCCAACGGCCGAGATCTTCTCGCGCTACAACGCAAATCACGGGATGTCGCACTTTCCCAATAAGGCACGACCACGTGGCACCCAATTGTATACCGCACTTTCCGTAAAATACGGGTCAAAGAAGGTTGAACGACATCTCCCAGAAAAAACATAGAATCTGGAAAACCCTCACCAAGAGGCGCCCGAGTAGGGAACAACTCCAATTTCAGTGTACATAAAATTGTTTAAAAGTTAATGTACAATTGGGGTATTTACAATTCATATGAATGCTATAAGAATTTGCCTTGCTTTAGAACAGCAAGAAGGAGCTTGTAGCTCATTGGTAAGAATTTGCACTGCTGAGACATAGCACCCGAGTTCAAATCCCATCAGCCACATTATCTTTTTATTTAATTTTCTTTTAATATTTTAGAAGCCCAAGAGTTTGCACGTGTACTGCACGTAAAATGAAGAGTTACACTTAAAACAAACAGGTGAAAATTAGTATTCAGACCGACAAGGACATGTGGCTCCAATCCAAGCCCCCACCTCAATGATCGGACCGGTGAGATTTCGTTACAGGTCGGCGCCGCCGGTTTTTGTTGGCCCAAACCCAATTTATTTTGAAAACCCTAGACCCTTGGACTACCCCCTTAACTCCAGTATTATTTATTTTCTCTGCACATTTACAGAGAATAAAAAAACCCTTTAAATCCTATTTTAATGCAAATTTTAATGCATTTTTCATCACCTCTAAACCCTAATTTTTTCTATAAATACCACACTCCATCCCCCCCCCCTTCACTCAGAATTCTATTACAAAAACTATACAAAATTATCAAGCACTTTTGTGTACAAGTGGAGTTAGTGAAGGGCGAAACTCCGACGAACTTCCAAGGAGATTCCGACGACGCCCCGAAGCCTTCTTTAGGACCCCCTCTCTCTCCTCTTGTTCAAAATCCAGCAAGTCCCGTCTCCCCCTTCTTCTTCTTCTGTAAAAAATTTACATTTCCAAAACCCGACGGAAGCGGAGTTAATCCGACTTCCGATTCAGTTTTCCTATAAAGCTATACTTTTCTTAATCAAGAAAAGACCATACTCTCACATATTGTTTAGCAAATATTAATGAATCTATTAAAATAAGTTTCACCTTAAAAGATTCATTTTTGTAACTTTTATCACATTTTTTCATAAAAATACCACATACTTATATTTCGACATAATTTACATGTTCCTTACTATACCTTTAGATAACTCACGAGGTAATGACCTATCTCACCACAAGACACATCTCTATCATAGCACGATGAAGTTTTTGGAACATAGTTACGGGAAAAATACGACTTTACAAATAAATACCCTAAACTTACAAAACCGTTTTCTATAAAAAGATGTATTAAACATTTCCATGCAATTACACCTCTACAACCTATTTTGGGGACCCCGTTCGGGATGGTGTGGATTATCGCACGTTCTCGGGCTTAGTAGAGCGAGATGCAGATCTCCGCAAGGAGCATTCGATCTCGATAGAATTTTTATACATTTTTCTTTAGAAAATGAGATTTCTACATGAAAATAAATAAATTATTTTCATTAAATAAATATATATATATCTATTATCAAAATATCTATTTTAATTATATAAATATTCCAAGTTTTCTAAATCAAAGGAATCACTATTACATGAAAATACCATCTAAATACAACACAAGTACAATATTTCAAGCAAATACCACATACGATGAAACTAGATTCTATTCACTAGAAATTTCACATTTATAAAATATACATCTATGAAAATCCTAAAGACGATAATTAAATACTTGAGGTGTATTTTGAAATTATGCCAAAACTATTTTTACATAAACCCCCTCAAGTTATACTAAATTACAATAAGGACCCTAGTAAACATAGGTTTAAGCGGGACCAGTCTTTTGAGCCTCAGGGAGCTGGAGATATAGGTGCTTGCCTATTTAAGGTAGAAAATCGAACAAACGGTGTTATCAACACGGTAATTGTCTTGGAAAAAGACACAAATCCTGCCGTCCATGTGCACTAGTCACCGATAACATCAAAATTAATTCAGGATTTCAAATTCTTTTCAAAATGTCTGACTCAGACCAAGTCACGGACTAATCAATCTGACTTGAATGTAATTTAAGTACAAACTACAATACAACATGAATCCATGAATCCGTCTATTCAATTTAAATCAATCTATCTTGACTGAACCGAACCATGGATATACTCCATTTATATGTCCATCCATTATATCCGTTCCATTACTGATATCATGGTTTCGGAAAGTCATCCATATACAATTTACAATACAAGACAATACAGTACAAACAATACAATCAAAACATCGCGGGGCTTATAAGGGATAGATTGGTACGGAAGGTGTTAAAAGCGGCACGAGACTGTAACCATAATACACCTAACATAAATCTCTATTGTCGTTGTACCGTGGCTGAACGGTTCCTTGTGCTCCGTATACCTTAGTCTCCGGAATAGTGGGACTTCTCTCGTATACACTGGCATTATCTGTACCAAGCTATAAACAACAACGTTAATAATATAATACAACTTTAAAATTTACATTCTCCTTCTGTCTATTCTGTCTATACCTATTCTTTGGGACTTACCGAGCGATTGTTCGCTGACGACGTTTCTTTTCTTCTTCTTTGGAATGTTGTCAGGTGGATCGGACCTTCTGGAGACAGAGCCCACCAGTGAGGACTTTGATCGGCTAGCCTTTGACCCTGAGCTCTAGTTTACTTGTACATGTTATTTTCATTTCTGTTATGCCACTGTTTAGGTATTGCTTTCATTCCATGTATTTACTTTTCATTGTATTGTAAAAAGAATGTTAATAAATAAAGTTGCTGTTCATTTACATCTTGTCTCTTATGTACATTTTATTTTATATTTCTTAGATACGCTTAGCGTGTTTACTTCTGAGTAAATACGTCTTGTGACCCGTCGCGTCCTCTGCCCGTACATTGGGAAGTGTGGCGTGACAAGTAGTCTCCTACTCGACTTATCCGCTGAAGGCAGCTTCCTGCCCGACCACTCTGCGGATTCAAAGCCCTCGCCAAGAGGAGCCCAAGTAGTCTCCTTCTCGGCTCATCCGCTGAAGGCAGCTTCCTGCCCGGCCACTCTACGGATCTAAAGCCCTCTCTAAGAGGCACCCGAGTAGTCTCCTGCTCAGCTCATCCGCTGAAGGCAACTTCCTTCCTGTCCACTCTGCGGATCCAAAGCCCTCGCCAAGAGGTGCCCGAGTAGTATTCTGCTCGGCTCATCCGCTGAAGGCAGCTTCCTGCCCGGCCACTCTGCGAATCCAAAGCCCTCTCCAAGAGGCGCCTGAGTAGTCTCCTGCTTAGCTCATCCGCCGAAGGCAGTCTTCTGCTCGGCCAATCCCTAACCCTCGTCTAGAGGCGCCCGAGCAGCTTCCTGCTCGGCTCCTTCAAGGTCCAATTCGTGGATGGGAGAAGGAGAAGGAGACGCCGACCTATCTATACTTGGCGTTCGTTTGATTTATGTATGGGGCACACGATTGTCACCTCGACTCCGAGGTGAGTGGGACGCTGACCTATCTATACTTGGAGTTCGTTCGATTTATATATGCGGCGCACGATCGTCGCCTCGGCTTCGAGTGATGGCAGGCGCTAGTCTACCTATGACTTGGCTTTCGCTAGCTCGCATGTCGCACTCACCCAACACTCGACACTCAACTTTGCATGTGGTGGACGTCTGCTGGACACCGACCTACCTATACTTGCGAAAATAAAAAACACTTCAAAGGCGAGATAGGAGTACTTGCAAAAAAAAATACTTGCGAGATGAAAATACTGGCGAGCTAAAGATACTTGCGAGCTAAAAGTACTTTATTTATATCCAAAAATTTTATACTCGGAGGCTTACAAAATGTGTTGACCGAGGCAGGCGTAGCTCAAACTGCCTTCTTGGCCACCACTTCCCCTTTATCGGTGCCTCCGTCTGGGGTCACGATCGCTACGTCCGGCTCGGCGCTTCCTCCCGCCGCATCACCTTCCTCGGCTATCTCGGCACCGCCGCCCTGCGGTGCTTCCTTGGCTAAGGGATATCTAGCACGAAGCCTTGATCTTCGAACCCGGGCATGGCTTCCTTAACGGCATCGAGGGCATTGTGCCACCCGACGGCCGCGGAGTCAGCGAGGTTGAGGTAGAACTGGTCAGAGGTCTTGTACTCTTCCACGGCCCTTTTCGCTCTTTCCTCCGCAAGCTTTGCCGCCTCGCAAGACGCCTTAGCATCCCGCTTGAATGAGTCCCTCTTCCTCTTCATAGAATCGAAGAGCCCGTTGACCTCCCCTATCTCAGTCTGGATAGCCCGGTCAGATTCGGTCAAGATCCGATGGTACTCCTTCAATTTGGCCACCGTCAGGCCCTTCGTGACCAACCCGATGTTCCCCTCCGAACACAGAGACGCGACCGCGTAGGTTCGTCTTGCCTGAGATTCGGGGCAGATGCTGTTTGGTTTTATCCGTCCACCTCTCTGAAGATGCCAAGTTGATTTATGGCATCGTATATCGGAAGTTTAGACGGATGCGGCCGATGTAGCAAACTTCGTCAGATTCCCACTCACTGGAGGGGTTTCTGATTGTGGGGACGCTCTTCCCTGCAGGCGCAAGCCCCTGCAGTTAATTACGCTACCGCACCGCGGTAGCAACTTTCTCCTTCTCCATAATTTCACTTCGTGTCGTGGGTGTTTCTTTTGTTTGTGGTTGCCCATGGATTGTATACGGAGACTAATTTATGTTATCGCTCGTAGGACGTGGATTAGTCCAAATCCGTATTTTCTTAGATTTGGGTTTGGGGTTTTGGTTTAAGGATACGTTAGCCCTATTTAAGGCTAAGATAAACTTAAACGTTTGTTAAGGATATGTTAGTCCAGTTTGAGACTAAGGTAACTTAACGGGATCGTTTGGATCCGATAAGAGAGCTATTGGCTCTATTGTTTAGTTTAATGACATTGCGGTCGATTTCCAGTTTAGGGACATGATGGTCCATCATTCCCATTTGGGGACGAACATTAGTTTAAGGACATTTCGGTCCAACGTTCCCATTTTGGGACGAATATTAGTTTAAGGATGTTTCGGTCCATGAGTTTAAGGACCCCGCAGTCTGTATCGATGTGTGGTTGTCGGGACCCGTCACCTCTCTGAAGACGTTGAAGGATTACAACGACAAATATCAGAGGAGTTCGGAGATGTACCCTTGAACCGGGTGTAAATTGTTTTAAGAGAGCAGTCGTGCTCAGTTAATTTGAGGACTTATGGCCATGATTGGGTTAAGTCCAGTTGAAAATGTTCAACATTTTATTTATCATTCGCCTATTAGGCCTTTGCTTAGGCTCTGCCCTTTATTAATGCATAGCATTGGGCTTTTACTTAAATGCACGGTATTTGTTTTGATCTAACAGACCTCTGTTTGGGCTCTACCCTTTTTAAAGTAATGCATGGCATTTTTATCAGGCCTGTTAGGCCTTTTTAATTGGGCTCTGTCCCTCTTTTAAATAATGCAGAGCATTAAATCTTCTGGCAGTGTGCCACGTGGCTTGTCAGGCTCTTTGTGCCAATTGATGAGCGCAAGACGCAAGTCCATGTGGAGGTGACACGTGTCACGCTCTGGTGAGCGCAAGCGCAGTACGCTGCACCGTTGCTGCTGACACATGGCGTGCTCTGGTGAGCGCAAGCGCAGTGCGCTGCGCTATTGCGCTGCTGACACGTGGCGCGCTCTGGTGCAGTGCGCCAATATATGAGAGCAGTGCTCTGTTTTAGAAGTGCATAGCGCAGTCTGTTCTGGGGCTGACACGTGGCGCTCTTTGGTGGCTCGCGCCAACCCAAGAGCGCAACAGTGCAATTTTTTTCAAGTGCAGGGCACTGTTCAATATCTTAATCCAATTTTGGATCAAAGAAGAGAATCTTTTAAGATTCCAGAATCAATGGTTCATCAAAAGGCAATGCCTTTATATGTAGATCAAAAGATCTAATGAAGAAGTAAATTACTTCTTTTTATTAATATTATCATTTTTTATTGAAGATCTTTGATCTTGTTCTTAGATCATTGATCTTTTTAGAAGAAAATTCTTCTTTTTCTAAAGGTTTTACCTTTTTCTTTCTTTCTTTCTGAATTCTTCTCAAAGTTCTTAGAAGAGCTCTGTGAATTCTCTGTGTGTTAATCCTTTATAGACTTGGAGTCTAAGGAGCTTTTTATAGTGCCATTTGATTTGTTAAATCAGTTAAAGAGATCTTTCTCTAAGTGATTTAGGGATTTTTCCGCACCGTTGGATTTTTGATCCAAGGGCTTCTGTTTTACAGAAGATAATCTTCTTGTTTTAACAAGATCAGAAAGATCTTTCTAGAATTTTAATTCTGTTTTAGTGCTGGCACAGTTGGCACAAGCGCACCTACGCTTGACACGTGTCGCGCAGCGCAGAGTGCAGCGCAACTGCGCTGCCACGTATCGCGCAGCACAACTGCGCTGCCACGTGTCGCGCAGCGCAGAGCGCAACTCAGCTGAAGCGTTGCTTCCTTTATTTTCATTTTAAATAGTGCCTTGCTCTGATTGGGTGCGCTGCCTTGGGAGCTGTGCTGGCGTCAGCTTTTGACACGTGGCGCGTTGCGCGCAGCGCAAGGAATCTGAAGTGTTGCTTCAATTTTTGAATTTTTGAAATTCAAACAGAGCTTTGCTCTGATTGGGGAAACAATCCCCCCCCCCCGTTGCGCTCACGTGGCACACACGTGAGTGCAGCAGTGGCAAGATCTCAACCGTCAGATTAACTGAGAAGTTGAAGGGGCGCAAGCGCCTATAAATAGGACCCTTGGTCCTCAACAGATGTTCACCATCTTCAAGAATTTTAATTTTCAGAGCCTTGCTCTTGCTTTTAAGAACTTTAGAGCCTTGCTCTCGTTTTTCAAGAACTTCAGAGTTCAAACTCTAGAAAAATCTTAGGTAAAATTTAAATTAAATTAATTTTAATTAACAGAGCCTTACTCTCATAGATCTTTGATCTAAAGAAAAACCCCTTTGGGGTTTCACCAACAGAGCCTTGCTCTCAAGAATCCATAGATCTAGAGAGATCTTGTTTCAGGGTTTTTAACCCATGATCAGAGCCTTGCTCATGGACAAAAATAAAGATCTATTGATCCAAAGATGATGAACTCTTAAGAGTTTTCATGGATCTTTAAGATCCCAAATTTTTTTAATTTTTAGGAGTTAAATTCTTTTTAAGGGATTTCTCATCACTATTACAGAGCTAGGCACTTTTAAGGAATTTTATTCCCTTGAGACCAGAGTTTGACAAGTGTCACTCTGTGACAGAGCTTTGCTCTGAAAGAGGAGATTTTCTCCTTGTCTCTAGGGATTTCTCATTAATGAGAATATTCTTTTGGGGATCTCCTCATTAATTGACAGTCACATCCAATGATGGGGCTGTCTTATTAACTGATGAATTGTCATCTAGATTTTGTGGGTCCCTCTTTGGTCCCCTATCCACTGTATTGCAGTGTGGTATAAATTTTAAAGTTCCAAGTGTCAGAAATTAAGATTATATCACTGACGTTTGACTTTTGTCCTCCTTCTTTTTGCAGGAAACATGTCTGATGATTTGTCTTTCCCATTTGTTCGCTCGGAGGAAGGATTTCCTGAGGCGCCGGTGGACCGGGAGGTGCTCGCTCTCATTAAGGCTCATGACCCCGAGCACAAGAACCTTCACCTGTGGGGTAGGTGGTACAACGACATCATCAAGGGTCGCCGAAGCTTCGGTTCCGCAACGCCGTCTGAGCCCATCTCGTCGATCCCCTATGCGGATGAACCCCCGGTGAAGTATGCCGTGGAGGTCAAGAACTGGAATTCGGAGGATCTTCTCCAGCCTTCGATCGCTGCCATTCCCGTGCAGCCGCCGCCGGCCGTGGACATCTTAGGGCGGCTCATATGTCAGGGTGAAGTACGCCTTTGGGGACAGTCTTACAATATTGGATTGACCCCGCGACAACCGGCCGGATATCTGCAGTGGGCCAGATATATCCTATCAGCGAAGAGGACGCATCTGATGAAGATCGGTCTGTACTCCGCAATCTACATCTCGCTGTTTGAGTACCCCGCTCCTCCAATGTGGTGGGTCAAGGCTTTCATCGAACAATGGAACATCCCTACCCACACCTTCCTTATGACGGACAGGGAAGTCTCCATCTCCTTGGAAGAGTTCGTCAAGATCTCGGGCTTGCTGGTGAGGGGGGAGCATTACGAGGAGCTGCTTCCTCCTGACGAGTACGTCTTCACCACCAAGCCATTGGTATTTGATTTAATACTGGAGAATGCTATTCAGCACCAGTTTCCGGGCTTGGTGAAGGTGTTGAACATATACGAAGGTCTCTATCTGGAATCAGGAGTCCGGGGAGTCAGTTTCGCAGATTTTATCGCCCGCTTCTTTCGACCGGAGATTCTATCGGAGCGGAGTGAAAAGTTCGCCAAGCTCAATGACCCCTTCGGCTTCGGCTTAGATCGTCGACCAATATCATAAGACGATCAAAAGGATTTCTATCTCCCTGACGCCGCCATCATGCCCTTATCAGAAATCGCCGCCCCGGGCATTGATGAGGGGACCTTCTTTTTAGGGTTCCTGGGATTGTGGTTGTGCAGCTTCGCGCTCCCCATGCACCCGCGCTACATGCGACCGTCCATTTTCTACCCAGCGTATCGGATGGTGGCTGGCCTGCAGTTGTCAATAAGAATTGCCGGGTTGGCTCACCTATATAATGGACTTAGCATAGCGGCGGACGCTAATGAACCTGGGGTGCAGCCTGCCAATTTCCTGATGCACTACTTCACCTCATGGATGGAAATGCATGTGCACGGGGTGTTCGGCATCCATAAGAGCCCTTCGTTTTTTGAGAGGTGCAGACTCCCAAGAGTCATGCGGCTGATCGGCGCCTCGATCGTGAATCCGTCTCCGCGGGAGGCTAGGGGGTTGCTCCTTCGTCCACACTTGGTCAGAGCGAAGATTTCCTTCATGGATAAAGTCATAACTATCGGCTCAGAAAACTCCAAAGCGGCGGTGGCACTGCGTGACGGCTTCAAGGACGGGGCCTCCGTACTGAAAGCCCGGGAGATTCTTCACATCTACTCCATTCGGCCGGGCTACCTGGTGTTCAGGTAGAACGAGATGGCGCTTTTCATGAGGTACAACCCCTACCGGTTCGCCCAGCAATCAAGCTATAACCAGGGGGTCCCGCTGGAAGCGTTTTTGGAAGAGCCCGCGGCTAGCATGGAGGGGATACGGAGCACGATGCACCATTTTATGCGGCTGAATACGGGCTCCCACTTTTTCATTAGCGAGCCGAGCTGCGTCCCCCGGGTCCTCCACGCGTACGTGGCTTGGTATGCGCACGCAATGGGTTCAATCATCCGTGAGGAGAAGCGCATGTTGGTCGACCGTAAAGGTGCACCTCCAGGCGGCGACCGCAAGGCTCCCCTGAAGCCAAGGACCCCGGTCGTTGCTCCGTTGAAAGATGCTGGAGCTGGACCATCGCGCGTGTTGAGCCCTCCGCGCGGATTACCTCGTGCTACCGCAGATGTGCCACCAGCGCCCCGTACTCCAGTGGAGATGGTAAATGTGATTTCCCCGGAGTCCGGCGTGGGCACGGATATCGGGACCCGCCGCCCTAAGGTGCCCACAAAGCGCAAGTTGATCTTGGGTGCACCCGGGGCTCGCATGCAGAAGAGGAAGAAGAAGTTGATTCTCTCAGCTGACGTTGCGTTTGGTCAGGAACCTCATGCTCTCTATAGCGAGGGCTTGGGCGAGTACGGGACCAACAAAGGATTAGTTATGCCGCCAGATGACACTGATCTGGCGGCCGCCATCACAGCTTCAGAGCGATTGGTGAGGCGCGACGCGTGGCTAGCTAAGCTTGCGCAATCGGGTAATCACTAGTTGCATTTTTTTTACTGCATCGTACTTTTATTATTGTCTTTGACTAATACTTTTCCCCTCTTCTCTTTAAACAGGCATCACCACTAAAGAATCTATCGCTGCTTCCCACAAAACTTTTCAAGAGGAGGAACGACTCAGAGCATCCTTAGGCCTCGGTACATTTTGATTCATTAAGTCTTTATTCTCCTTTGTGACGGTCAATCTAACCTTTTCTTTGTCTTATTGCAGGGACCGTGGGATCTTCTGCGCACGCTGATGCGGGGGCTCTTCCCGAGCCAGCTACTGAAGTCCCGACCTCTTCGGGGCTACCTCGAGAGACCCGACTTGAGGAGCCGATGAGAGATGCCTTAAAGGCTCTGGAGGCAACTCTAAACGAAGACGACGACACCTTGATGAAGGAAGCTTCGAAGAGGTCCGTCGTGACGGCTCGGGAGGATAGGAAACGGTTGAGGCGCGAGGCGATGGAGCGCAGAGCTGCTTTGGCCGTGGGAGCGGGCCTAAGCACCGTTCCTCGTGCTGCTACCCCTTCAGAAGAGTCTCTGGTCGCCTTGTCTACTACTCACAGACAGGCAGCACGTTCAGTTCGGGAGACCAACGATCAGTCCACCTCAGGTAGTGTGTCTTTCAAGATTTTTTTGTAAGAATTGTAAACCTATCGGTTCTTATATATCTTGTCCTGCAGGGCCAAGTCCAACCGAAGGGGAGGCGGAAACCGTCGAGCCTAAGGGGGCAGTGGAGGAGGTACTGGCTGAACCCGAGCCGACGGTGGACGACGTAGCCGGGGTTGCTGGGCCCGAGCTAGTGGCTGACGAAACGGTCACGTCCACTATGCCTGAGAAGGTGGCCGATGCCGAGCCCGAGGTAGCGGCGGATGAGACAGCTGCTACAGCCGGGTTTGGGGCAGCAGCGGATGGAGCGCCTGAGACCGATGACCCCGTGGCAACGGTAAACGAGACGGCCGCGACTGCTGAGCCCGAGGGAGTAGCGGGTGCGACGGGCATGATTCCTAAGGACGAGCCGGTCGCTCTTTCTCAAGAGTCTGGCAATGCTCCGATCATTGCTCTGTAAGTGCACGGCAGCGCCCCGGCCGTCTGTCCGAGGCCAGAATGTGGAAACGAAACTTTTACAAAACTTGTAAACCGGCACTACCACGCACTATAAACCCGGATCGGGCCATTAACCTAATGCTAGCAAACTAGAAGATGGGTAGAGAGCTATACCGAGCGATCCGTGTCCTTCGGTCTTCGGCCTCCACTCCGATCTCCTCGCGGAATCTCCGGTCTTCATCTCCTCGTCGGAACGGGCACCACATCGAGAAGTCTTTTTACGGGCTCCCGCTTCATCCGAAGCAACTCGGGAGCGAAGTGTGCTAGCCGACGCGTCCAAGGTGTTGTAGAGAATGTTTGTGATCACTTTGTCTCTTGCATCCATGGCTTTGGATGGAGGTTAAAATGTTGTCATTGATGGAAGCAATGAGCTAGAGGAAGAAGAAGAAGAACAAGAGCTTTTCTTTTTCTTTTCTTTTCTTTTGTTGTTTATTATCAAAATGAGAGTGAGAGAGTGTAGAATAATATGTGAGCTCACTCCCTATTCATGGAAGCCCCCCTCTCTCTCCTTCTCATTTCATGACTCAAATCAATCCATTAATGTGACACATTTTCTAAAAAAGAGACCATGACTCATAGTATATGTCTATGTCACATTAATGCATCTAATGATGATTTCTAGCTCACTAATTCCATTATCCAAACATTAATCCTAATGTTTGGTCCAACAAAAAGATCCGGCAACATCTAAAGTAAACTCGTGACGGATCACAAGGATACCCCTCACCTGTATATACATACTTGCATCCGCATTCCGACTGAATGCGAATGCGATGAGACTAAAGTAATCCAACAAATCTAATACTAGGATCCGGCTTAAACCAAAGCCCACTAGTATGATCCGTCCGATCATGATCCGTGCAATTCTGCACGTATAAGATCGAACCCTGCCATATATCATACGGCCTCTACAACGTTTCGCCCAAAACTTGAGAAACTGTCTGTTGGGGACTCTAAAGACTCGTCAATACTTTGGTTGTGGATTTAACCACTAGCACGTCAGAGGTACTAGCTATACGTAACTGGCTACCAGGTATTGACCAAAAGGGAGGTCGATGAGCGAACTCATCCTGACACCCTACTGAGCCTGTCAGTGACAATATCCGTACAGTCCGGTCCGTTCGTCTATGAGCATCGCATGGCGGGCCTAGGGGGTTGGTAAAAGCCAGACCCCCAAAAGCGGTCAAGTCGTGTCGGAGTGTAGCCCAGAACACCCTGAGATACTACTGGAATACCTACCAGTAAATCTCCTGCCTTGGCCAAGAACTTCGTGTAATGGCTCTCCTAGACACAGAGCGACCTCACCCCCAATACCGGGAGAGACGAACCCCTGCAGATCCGCTCACTGCCTCCGTGTGGCTCGGGACTGTATCCAACTAAAACCTATTTGTACGACTCCTTTGAGCCGTGGTAGGGTAGTAATCAAAGCACAGTGGGAACTCACACGAGACAAATGACGATCTCAGGTCGATGAACTAACCTGTACACACATCACCAGGGAACTGCCATCTGACGTCAGGTATAAGACCAACTAGCAGGTTCCCGGAGAGTCCTGTCCGGTGTACTCATAACCCAATAAGCACCTGCATACATCTTACGTGAACCAACTGACACCAGTGGCTTGTGAGACCGGCCACCGCCCCTCGTCGGGGTCTCGACTGTATACACTAGTCTACTCTGGAGTATCGATGCCCTGTCTCGAAAACTCCCACGACTAGGGACCTTTTAAGGATGTGCTTATAGACCCCAGCTCCCATGTATATGATCGCCATCATACTGCTGGCCGTCAAGCAAGAATCCTAAGGACTCTATCAACGTGCAATAGTGACCTGTAAGGTCATCTGAAACAGTACATGATGATAAAGATAAACCAGATAGCATACTATCATCTTGAGTAAGACTGTTCTAACGGTATAGGTCCACTTTCAATCATTGCAATCACGTGCCTGTGATCCAATAATTGACTCTGAGGGCACTATCTCCAACAATCTCCCACTTGCACTCAAGGCTAATTATTACGATGTCGCATACTCACAGCCCGTGTGATACCGAACACCCAACTCCTCTACTAATCAGTCTTACAATATCCGCTTACGAAACTAATGCATTCGAGGAATAGCCTCAGTGAGTGGATCCGCTCTAATGTTTCTTTCTATGTCTCTCTTTATCTCAAGTTCGCGGAGAAACCCATCTCCCGAAATGAGCAATACCTGTCTTAGAATGTGTCTGGATATTTGATGGGACCTAGTTCATAAATGAACTCCAAATCCAAATTTCTTAAACTGTATCGTCAACTGAACTTAATCAGTATCCTGCGCCATGCCTCCCTCAGTATCCGTCTGGACCACCTGTCCATAGTACTGCCCCTCGTCAGAGGGAAAACTATAACTCTGACAGTCACTCTGCCGTCCAGGTCATCTTGGAAGCCTGGAATGATAACCGTCTCCTGAATGAGGCTGATGTTATCATATCCTTATAACATCCACTTATGTTCTAAAACTGCTTCCGAATGTTTCTCCAGGATTGGATCAATATCAACTTATTGCATCCCGTGCAAAACAACATCTGGTGTGGTACTTGACATCTCATGATTGACTCAATTGCCTAAGCAAGTGATCTGCCAATCATGCACATCCCTCTCCCCTTTAGTCTGTAAGACACCTTTAGAGAGGGTGACTCCATCACCTGCAGGTACACTACCATGCCAGGAGTCGTCTATTCTAAATACTCATAGAATGCTGTCTAAGTACCCTGATTGGGAAAATTCCCAAATATAGATCTAAAACCATAGATCTAATAACCAGAATGTCTGATATAATATCCAAGTCCTATGTGGAGAAACCGCTGTGTGACAACCAAAGTATAACCGACCGTGGTATAGGAATTTCACTTCCTACTCTGTGTATGTCATCCAAATACCAGGACATAACACCCTACTACCTTCTTAACAGATCCATCCCCAATTCTGATGAAGTCAAACCTATGACTGTGACATCAGAAATAGATGATCTATCTCCGCTATATCTGCTTTAGTCTATAAATAGACATAAGCAACTTGTCCACTATACTTCCGCTGCTCCCACTGACTACGACAACCCTCTGGCAGAGTCATATAGACGTGCACTTCTAAAGCTAGTTTAGAACGATGCTATACTCATCTCCCTGCCGGCTCTCATAGTCTGGAACAACAGCAATGGCAAGTCTGGGCAAACAAGAACCTCCCTGTCACCGTCTTTGAGCATACCGAAGTACCTCTCGAGTGCCTGAAGTTACCCACCATATCTGCAGAGTGGCCAATGGAATGTCAAACCAGATTGAATCTTTAGGTTCTTATCAAATTTTCAGTAATCGTTTGCGGTTCTGGAATCACTTCTAGTTCTACCATACTCCCACTACTGTTTTCTGAAAAAATCCAATTTTATTAAAACTGTGGCGAGTCAAGAACAATATCACTATTGATCTTCCAGATGGTAGAAAGTCAACCCTCGTCATAGCCCGGGTCAACCCATAAACGGCCATTACAGAAAAATGCCTTGAGTTATCCAGAGTCTGGTTTTAAGCATAAGACGAACAACTCCCCGTACCTTAACATCGTTAAGATATGAACTATTCTATATCCAATATAGAAACAGAGGCACTGATTTAATTGGAACCAGATTCAAATCATGCAACTGTCTCCAGTGCATGTCAACTAAATGAAAGGAGGCCTATCAGCATTACTCAACTTAGGAATGCATCCAGATATTAGTAACCTGAAAGAGAAGCAAGTTCTCTTAATCATTACTATCAACTGAATACCATACACAAGTATCTAAATCTTCGATCATCTTGAAAAATCCCGATACTTGCAACACCTGGTTCTCTACTTTATTCTTATACCTATAACTTCTCAAAACTTAGACGTTGCATTTCTACGAAATACATGTCTAAGAACTAGAGAAGTCACAAGTAAACAGAATACAGTCCAAGCACCAACCCCTCTATCCTCATGGACACTGGACAACATACAATACTCTGTATAAGTCCCCTGGGTCTAATAACTCATTCCCTGCGTGTCGTAGGTTGAAAACTGTACTTATGGTTAGGAAGAATTACACCGCTGTTTAATACTCCTTACCTAACCATCCATTGATATAGGTAAATGTCATAGACATAATTTCAAAAAGATATATCTCACTCTATAAGAATAGACTGTAACACCTTAGGTTGTGTTTAGGGGTTAATTATATTTTAATATATAGTTTTAATAAAAAGTTTACCAAACTAAGTTCCAAATATTTTATCCTAATTAATGAATATTTTATTAAAATTTTTCTAGGCACACACACACTTGTGCATGTAAACTAGGGTTTAAATTTGGGGTTAAAACCATGATTAACAACCATGGTGGACTAACTTTTCCCTTAAGCCATTTTAAGTTGTATTAAGCTATTAGGGTTTTAATTATGGTTGTTGTTTTTTTTTTAAATGAAAATGATTTCCATTTTGTTGACTTGGTAAGAGAGAGGGAGTATGGGCAAAGGGCATGAGCCATGCTCATTAAATGAAGAGAGAGGGAAAGAGGGGGGGTGTTTGGCTTGGATTCTCTCCTTCTCACTCTCTCTTCTCACTCTCACTCTCATACACACACACACACACCTAGCAGCAGCAGAAGCAGCACTTAGCAGCAGAAGAAGAAGCCCCAGCAGCAGCAGCATCATCATCATCAGCAGCATCAGCAGCAGCAAGCAGTGGCATCAGCAACATCAGCAGCAGCCCACAGCAGCTGCAGCAGCACTTCCCATCTTCTCCACCTCCTTTCTCCTTGCACCTAGGGTCTTGTAAGGTATAGAATCTGAGCCCAACTTCGTGTTTGCTTAACATATGTGTAGTTTAGCTTCGATTTGTGTAAAAAGTGAGATTTTGGGCTTGAAATGGTGATTTGTGTAGACTTATGGTTAAGTGCTGTTGGTGTTGGTTAACCTAGCCTAATTAGGTTTTATTAAGGCCACGAAAACCTAGTTAAACCCCAGATTACACCAAAATACCATAGGGTTTCTATTTGTGCTGAATTTAGTGTTTTAAGTGTAAATTTGGCTCTCGTGATCTGCTATAGGCCCGAGTAGATCAGGTTGAATTTGAGTTAACTGGAGCTTGTATACAAGGTATAGACCACACCACCTAAACACGAAGCCCCCACAGTACCTTCAGGCCGCCGGTTTATTCATTCTGGCCGCAATTTGCGGCCAGATAGGGGAGTCTTGGGTTGGGTCTGTGTGAGTAGGAGTCTGCTGTTATTTTAGGGCCAGTGGTATGTGCAATTTTGTTAGTTTCTCTCTGTAGAAAAATCTGGGACGTTATATCGTATTTCTAGTACGTTTGGTTCGCGCGATACGCGAGTGGGTTCTGTGATCCAGCGCGTCGCGACGTGTCGGGTTAGTTTTAGACGCGTATACACGTTCTAGCGTATCGTACGCACGCGCATTTAGTTCGCGACGTGAGCGTATCGTTTGGCTTAGATATCGTGTTTTGCGAGGTGGTTGCTTATATATGGACTCTTATGTAAATTCCAGGTTCGCAGGCGGGTACGTCGGACGAAGCTAAGAAAGGGAAGCAGGTGGTCGGCTACGAGTAGCACACGACCAGGTGAGTAGATTTAACATTTACGGGGGAAATCGCTCGTATGGCGTTAAACGTCAGGGCGTGTTAGTATATTTAGTATAGATGTTCATATGGACTGTAGTAGCATACCTTATTGTTGCATATAGAAATGATAGCATAGGACACTGCACTGTCACTAACGGTTCAAGTTGCACGAGCATGATTTATATACTACACTCACACTGTTAGTGATTGCCATGACACTCACATTATTGGATTGCTGTAAATCATATATCATACCGATT
Organism: Agapanthus africanus; assembly: GCA_030015575.1. Lineage (NCBI taxonomy): Eukaryota > Viridiplantae > Streptophyta > Magnoliopsida > Asparagales > Amaryllidaceae > Agapanthus > Agapanthus africanus. The sequence continues at coordinate 129,549,369 of JASDDO010000026.1, read as the reverse complement.
CCGCTTTATTGAAGTTGTCATGATTCGCCGCATAACAGCATATGTTATATCCATATTTGGGCACACATACATTGACATCTTCATACCTGCGCACATGCACACTGTATACTCATACCAGTGCACACATATATTGATATCTTCATACCTGCGCACATGCACACTGTATACTCATACCAGTGCACACATACATTGACATCTTCATACCTACGCACATGCACACTGTATACTCATACCAGTGCACACATACATTGATATCTTCATACTTGCTTAGATTACGCATTGAGATATGTTGTTTCCATGTTAATTCTGGATTTAGGGAACCGTGGATATTTTAAAAGAGAATAGTTAATTATTTAAAAACCCGGTTTCCCTTGATATGATATTTCGGTGCGTCCACCATGTGTTTTCTCGGTGCTAGAGTGATATATGTGAACCCGAATCGAGGAGTTGGATGAGGCCGATTACGGGTACATGGTGGACCCGGTATGGTACCCCGGGGCAAGAACGGTTTCGCTGTGTAGTAGACGGTAAGCCTGGCAGAGGGACTACTACCTACCGGTGATTGGTTGGACCTGGCGGTTATCCGGAGGATACTGACCAGAGTCGATTGATGGATACGGGACGACTCGTACTGCCGGGGCCGAGGGCCGATACCGCAGACAGAGCCCGCGGGCTGACCCGGACTGACGGATGCCCGATATATGAGGATTTGCGTGTCGATGCTTGGCACGAGTATTTCTTGATATTTTGGGTGCCGATGTTGGACACTCACGATTATATGAGATTTACAGGATTTGAGGACGGAGGAGGATGACGACGCCTGAGTAGTATTGGGATTTGGGTGCATTGATGGGTATCGATTATACTTTCCACGATGACATTCCGTGTAGATGTTATATTTCCCATGCTCGGTATTTAGCAATTGATATCTCATCCTGTATCTGTTGTACCTGATATAGTACGCATGCTTGCACGATCATTGCTTACCCTGCTCATTCTATATAGGGTTGTTAGAATGTATTGCCATGCTTGATTATCACGTATCTTGCTCATCATATGGAGATGTTTTTAGATAGCACTTGTTGCATGAATTGAGCATCCAGTTCATCATATAAATGTTATCTGTTGGCATAGGTTAGAGTATCGCAGCACGTGCATACTCGCGATTACCTTTATATGTTATCTACTATTCACGAGTTGGCAACTCACCCCTGTTGTGCCATAGTGTTTGCAGGTTGCTCTTCGGAATAGTCGCGGCAGGCTGCTTTCTTGCATCTTTTGACACAGATACCCCTACAGTTGGCATACTAGCTCTTTTGCGGATAGGTAGGTTTTGTGTGGTATCTGTTTATCTTTCAGTTATGTACATTATTGTATCAAGTACTCTCCATCTACCACTTATGTATTGACTTAGAGACCAGTTGTGAGGGTGATGTATATTATTTGTATTCTGGTGTCGAGCTCGTTGTGAGCCGACTTTACTTATGCAGTTTATTCTATCTGTGATGTTTCCCACTTATTGCTCATTTTCTTCGCTACGGCGTCGTATATTGTTATCGTGGTGACTGGTTACTAGTGGTTTTCTTGACATTTTAGTAAATGCTTCTATTCAATGCTCAAAACACTCTATACTTTTACTGGTTTGATTTCTGGGTTTTCGGCTTACTTAGTCGCGTTACGCCTGTAGACGTTACGTGGTTAAGTGCCGGTCACGGGACAAACTTTAGGTCGTGACAAAGTTGGTATCGGAGCGTAGGTTTTACCTTCAGAGTGTAGGATGACCCTGGTATGATGGAGTAGGTAGCTGCAGCAGAGTGGCGTAGCGTGCGTATGTTCCGCGGCATACTCACGACACGGTACTACGACTAAGCGACCTTAGGACTTATTGATTGAAATTCCCTCCTGATTGTATACATCCTTGTGATTTGATTTTCATATCCTCATCGAATCCTACCTTCTTTTCAGCCATTATGCCACCAAGGACTACGAGGTTGCAGAGAGCGGCCGTGAGAGCCGAGGTTCGAGTTGATTTATCTGAGACGAAGACCGATCCGAGTAGTACCCCTGTTGTACCAGGACAGATTGTTCTCCCTACGACAGATCAGATCACTAGACTAGTGGCAGAGATGCAGGGCTTGCGCCAGGTGATGAGCTCATTGGTGGAGGTTGTTCGAGCGCAGCGACAAATGGTTGTCACCCCTGTTACCCAGTTGTTCCTTGCTATCATCATGCTGTATTCCGTCCCCTACATAGCACCGGTGGAGGCAACCCCAGTTTACGAGACACGTCTTCTAGAGACCGTGAGAGTTTCGGAACAGTTGAGGAATCGTACTGGTGTACCAGTCCAGAGCAGAAGCTTAGGACGAGGACAGTCGTTTGGCTCTCATCCTCGGGGAGGACAGCAGTCAGCGTGTAGATGTTTACGATGCGGAAGCCTTCTGTTATTGTATATGCCCTAGAGGCCATTACTGTATCATACTAGTTTGTATATTACTTGATGGAAGCTTGGGATATTCACCTTGTATAGACAATCTTGCTCAAAATAGTAGTATGCTACTTAGTTTGTTTCTGCTTTAATGTGTGCATGTGTTTCTTTTAGCATATCGCCATTACACATTAGTGGAGCCCTTAGGATATTTGCTTGATTACCAGCGTTGTGATGGCAGTCACACTCGTGGGGGCTGGGTAATCTACAAGCACATCCTTATGCAGGTCCCTAGTCGCAGGACTATCGAGACAGGGCATCGATACTCCGGAGTAGACTAGCGTATGCACTTCTTATCCCAGCTTGGGAGACGGTCAGTCCTACAACCGTCAGTACGTCGTACTTAGGATAGTATGCGGGTGCTCGTTAGGTTACGAGTACACTGGACAGGACTCGTCGGGAACTGTTAGTTGGTACTATACCTATCGTCAGTTATCAGTTCCCAGGTGACATGAGTACAGCTTAGTCCGTTGACTTGACACTGTCACTTCGCCTCGAGTGTGTTCCTACTGTACTTTGATTACCACCCTACCACGGCTCAAAGGAGTCGTGCAAACAGGTAGTTTTTGGGTGCGGTCCCGGAGCACTTGGAGGCAGTGACGGTTAGACAGGATTCGTCTCTCCCGGTATTGGGGGTTGATATCGCGCTGTGTCTAGGAGAGCCATTACACAAAGTCCCTGGCCAGGGCAAGCGAGATAGACTGGTAGGTTTCCAGTGTTATCTCCGGTGTTCTGGGCTACACTCCGACACGACTTGTACCGCTAGTAGGGGACTGACGTTTACCGCCCCCTAGGCCCGCCATGCGATATTCTCAGACGAACAGACCGGACTGTACGGAGACTGTCACATTCAGACTCAGTAGGAGTTCAGATGGGTATCACCTCGTTCGTCTTCTTATCGGCATCTACCTGGGGACCGTTACGTACAGCTAGTGCCGCTTGCGGTCTGTGGTTAAACCCACTACCAGCGTAGTGTCGGGTCTTTAGAGTCCCACACAGAGGGTTATTCACCTTTGGGCAAAACAGAGTAGAGGTCGCATGGTTTTGCGACAGGGTTCGTTTACATCCGCGGACTTGTGCACATTTGGTGTCCGGACAGTTGTTACTAGCGGGCTCTGGTTTGAGCCGGATCCTAGTATATGCTTTGGGGTTAGTTTTATCTCATAGTATTCGTGCTCCTCGGAACACGAATGCGGGCGTGTATGCATAGTTGACTGAGGCAGAGGAAGAGGATTCTCATTAGGGTTTTGGTACGGGTGTGTATGCACAGTTGACGGTTGTCGTTTACCAAACCTTAATGATTATATGAAATATCAATTGATAATGTTATTTAAATGAAATTGGGTTATGGTTAGGGTTTGTTGACTTGTTGACCAAGGTTGAAACATTGACCATCATCATTTCTTTCCAAAGATGCTCTTTGATCTTTGCAAAAACATTTAATGTGAAATGATAATGGTCTTATCAAACCAACCATCAGGTTTTTCATTTTGGATTAATATTATTAATTTAATAATTCACATATATGGTTATTGTTGTAAAACTATTCTCATTCTATCATATTGATTCTCTCTCCTCCATTTTGCTCTCCCTCTTCCTCTAACTCAAGGAAAATTCATCTCATGTGTTGAGAAACATTTCCTTGGAGATAAAACACCAAAGCTACTCTCTACTCATCCTAAGGTTGAAGGTCTAGCAAACCGAACATTTTAGTTTTCTCAAGTTCAAGAAAGAAGCTCAAGGTAGAGACCCTCAGGTGGATCCATCTTCGGCAAGAGAAGGCGACGAGGAACGAACCATCCGACCACCACAAAGAGCCCCAGAGAAGGAGTTCAAGTTGAGGTATAACCCCTAACCGAGTAGGAAAAGCTCTAGTTAGTTGCTAGTGTGTAGTTTAGCAAAGATCCATGTTTTATAGTCCATGTTACCATGACCCGAAAAATCGTTTTTCATCATTTCCGCAAGCCCGAAAGAACCAGGAGAGGTAACGTGGACTTACAATGGTATCAGAGCCTAGCTAAACACACCCTAGCATGTTAGCAAAGTATCTAGAATTTCGATCGGACGAAAAACCGCAAAACACGTTAAAAATATCAAGTTTCTGCCGATTTTTATTTCTGCTCAAAAAAATAATAAATCTTGTATTAAAAATCGGCTCAGGCTTTTTAAAGAATGGGCAAGAAAAACGATCCAGTGAGTCGATCAACTCACCGCGGATCCGCGGCCGAGTTGACTCGGCCGTGGATCGTTTCTCCTACAGTTTTCTCCTGTTGGTGTTTTGTGATTTTTCAGATGGTTTGTTTCTGCCCAGAATTTCCAGAGAACAATTTTGTTTTTTGGGTGGTTACAAATGTGTATTTTGGTCGATTTTCTGTAGACTTTGGCTAATGGGTTGTATCTGTAATGTTATATATGTATTGAACGTCTGCTAATCGCTATACGTCGATTAATGGGGGTTATACATATCTGTGATCTGTAATGTTGATGGATTGTGTATATGAATTCGTTGGATTGTCGCGGATGAATAGCCGGGGGTTGTGAGATGAGAGTTTTCTTTGTCTTTCAATTCATGTAATATGTAAATTGATGTAATATTATTTATATGGCCGCACAACCGGGATGGGGTTGTAGCCATCATTGTATAATTTCTTTTTACTGTTTTTGCTCCTAGGATAGACCCAAGGTGGGGTGCACAAACTACCGGGTATCTCGAAGTGCCGAATGTCCTACTCACGTCGTTGAGGAAGGTTGCTTCGCTTCGGGTACTTGGCGGGTAGTTTTCCGCACCCGTAGGGGTCTAAGGTGGGGTTTTGGCTATTCATCGCGACCGTGTAATCCTCTTTTCGTTTCAGGCTCGAACGAAATGCGGATTCCTAGTATATCCAATGTATTCATTTGTGATCTGGAATGGCTATCATTGCATCTGACGAATGTATATATCTATATTTAGATATCTATTTAGGTGTTGCTTATGTTTTGCATCCGCGCTAGTCCAGCCCTTGCTCTGTCGTTAGTTAAGTAACCTAACGGGTGATGACGGGACCCCGTGGCGAATGCGGATGGCATAAGCGTACGTCATATTTTCGTTGTTTTCTGCAATGGAAGGATTAATTGATGGGACGCATTAAAATTATGCAAGAAAAATAAACCAAAGTAAAAGTCGTTGGAACACTTTCAAAAACCACTCGGTTTCTTTTCAAAATAACTTTTAAACGCGGAGCTTAAACCTCTCCTTTTAAAAGCTATCTCGTTCCATCGATTATATCAAGTTCACTACGTTCACGGTTTCTCCAAAACCATTCGTAGCCCTCTGTCGTTTCACATGGATGGTCAATAGTATTCAAGCTATGTTTGTTGGCCAAAGTCAAGGCATAGTGATTGGTAGCTATTGGGTATTCATGTGCAGCATAGATAGATGTGTTGGTTTGGGACAGTCGTACTGCCTTGTTGGCCAAAGTCAAGGGTAGGTACAGGTGGGTTCAAATTAACCTGGAGAATGACGGGTAGAACTTGACATGTGACTTATGATTTGTTGGCCAAAGTCAAGGTCATAAGAGCATGGGGCAAAAATCTACATCGGGAGTTTCAAAAGAACTGAAACTTGCTAGCGCTGCATACCATTTGGAGTGTGATGCTTCTGGTAGGATTTCTTCAGTTTTGTCACGCAATGATATTTGGATCCCGATCCTACTGTGAGTATGTGCTACTCCTCGGGAAAATTCTCACTTAACGATCAATGCTATAAACCTAGTAGGTGTCTAGAAAGGTGTTAGCGGGGCTGCGCCCCCAGGAAAAAGAGGTTATTTAATTAAGGAACTTCGCGAAAGCATTGGAAAACCTCCCTCGAAGTACCGACACTAGCCTGGCTGAACGGTTAAGCAAGTATTGTACGGTGAGATTGATCCTGACTAATTCTTTCTTTTTGGTTTGAGGAGGGATTCGAAAGACAGTGGGAGCCATCCTGTTTATACAAATTAAAAACCACTCTAAACTTGCAAGAGCATCATGCTAAAGTGTTTCTTCTCTCTCTCCTAATTGCAGCAACCAAACATCATGACTGGACTTAAGTTACTACTAGATAAAAACATACTGACAGGGCCAAACTACAAAGATTGGCTCAGGAATGTCAAAATGGCAATCACTTACGACAAGTTGGGGTATCTCCTTACCACCAAAGCTCCCCCTGCCCCATGTCCCACCTCCAGCGTCGCGGATAAGGAAATCCGTAAGACTTGGGAGATTGATTGCGCGAAGGCCAAGTGCCTCGTGCTTGCCTCTATGGACAATGAACACCAGAGGAGGCACGAGAATATGGACCTTGAATCCATATTTCTTCATACAAAAGAACTATATGGGGAGCAATCTCGTATCGCCAGATACGAAGTCTCGAAAAAGCTGTTTTCGGTGAGATTGGCCATCGGATCACCGGTAGCGGAACACGTGCTTAAGATGATTGGCTTCATTGAGGAGCTTGCAGACCTTGGGACCACGTTGGAGAATGAGCTCTATACGGACTTGATTCTCCAGTCCCTTCCTTCCACTTATGCCCAGTTCATCCTGAACTTCAACTTACAAGAAAAAGAAGTTGAACTTTCAGAACTCCTCAACATGCTGAGGAGTGCAGAGGGCACCCTACAGAAAGGTAGGGAAACATCCACTTTGTTTGTAGGAGGATCTTCCTCTTCTAGGTCCAAGGCGAAAGCCAAGGGAAAGAAGAAGAAAACCCCCGCCAAACCAAGGGGCGGTGTTAGTAAAGTGGATACGAAGGGAAAAGCAAAGGCAACAATGGTAGCGGGAAAGCTTGTAGGAAAGGAAGAATGCTTTTACTGTCATAAGAGTGGACACTGAAAGAAAGATTGCAGGGCTTGGAAGGCCAGAACACAGGATCTGAAGCAAGTTGTGGTTTCAACTTCAGGTGTGTATGTTATTGAAAACTGTCTATCAATAAACTCTACTTCCTGGGTATTGGATACCGGATCAGGATCTCATATCTGTAATTCTTTGCAGGCATTGAGAAACCGTAGGGTTTTGAAGGCAGGTGATATGACCCTCAGAGTTGCAAACGGAGCTGGCATGGATGCTGAGTCCGTGGGGGACTATCACCTGGGGTTGTCAGATGGACACGTTTTGGTTTTGCGTAATTGTTATTTTGTACCCAATGCAACTTGTAATATCATTTCTGTATCTTTAATATCTAAAGAAGGTTATGAATTTGCATTTGTAAGCAATGTTGTAAACATTCGCCTTAATCAAGTTCTGATTGGGTCAGGTACATTAAACAATGGAATATACGTATTAAACCAACCACAGATTTTCAATGTCCAGAATACACACAAAAGAAAGTCTCCGGAATCAAATCAGACTTTCTTATGGCATTGTAGACTGGGTCACATCAATGAGAGAAGGTTGACGAAGTTACATACAGAAAGATATTTGGATCCGTTCGAATATCAATCATATGCAACTTGTCAATCCCGTCTCAAAGGAAAGATGACAAAGACTCCGTTCACTGAACACGGAGTAAGAGCGAGCGAGCTCTTGGGACTCGTACACAGCGACGTGTGCGGTCCAATGTCTACACATGCGCGAAGCGGTTATTCTTACTTCATTACTTTTACGGATGACTTTTCAAGGTACGGATATGTCTTCTTAATGAAACATAAATCCGAAGCCTTTGGAAAATTCCAGGAATATAAGAATGAAGTAGAAAAACAAACATGCAAAAGTATCAAGACACTAAGATCTGATCGAGGTGGTGAATACTTAAGTGCCGAGTTCCTGGATTACTTAAAAGAGAATGGAATTCTCTCTCAGCTTACTCCTCCATACACTCCGCAACATAACGGTGTATCGGAGAGACGGAACCGAACCCTATTGGATATGGTACGTTCCATGATGAGTAACACTGAGTTACCGTGATCATTCTGGGGATATGCACTAGAATCAGCTGCATACCTTTTGAACCGAGTTCCAACTAAGACTGTGCCTACTACACCATATCAGATGTGGTGTAGGAAGAAACCCTATCTTAAGCACATTAAGACATGGGGATGTCCAGCTTTTGTCAAAAAGCAGCATGCGGACAAACTCGAGGCACGCTCAGTACAGTGCAAGTTTGTGGGATATCCAAAGAACTCCAAGGGATATTTCTTCTATTGCGAAGAGGAACAAAAAGTTTTTGTTTCTCGTCATGCCCACTTCTTGGAAACTGAGTTTTTGGAAAATCAGATAAGTGGGAGCGTAATAGAACTGGAAGAAATTCTAGAACCACGAGCTATTACTGAAAGCTTAGTAGAACCAGAGGGTTCGAAAGATCATGACATTCCTGCGCCGCTCCGCAGGAGTAGTAGGCAGTCTCATCCGCCCGAGAGATACTACGGTTTTCTCATAGACGGGGATAGAGAGGATTGCATCATTGATAGTGATGAGCCGACTAGCTTCCAGCAGGCCATTCAGAGCGTTGACTCGGTAAAATGGCTGGATGCAATGCGGACCGAAATGGAATCAATGTACACCAACAAAGTATGGACGTTGGACGTTGCTCCAGATGGGGTAAAACCCGTAGGATGCAAGTGGATATTCAAAAGGAAGATTGGTGTAGATGGACAGGTTGAGACCTATAAAGCTAGACTTGTTGCAAAGGGTTTTCGTCAAAGACCTGGTTTGGACTATGACGAAACCTTTTCTCCAGTGGCTATGCTGAAATCCATTCAGATCCTTCTTGCCATTGCTGCCTTCCACGATTATGAGATTTGGCAGATGGACGTAAAGACCGTTTTTCTGAATGGAAATTTAGAGGAGTGTGTCTATATGGTCCAGGCAGAGGGTTTCATTCAGAGTGGGAGCAGCGGAAAGGTGTGTAATTTGCTGAAATCCATTTATGGACTGAAGGAGGCATCGCGGAGTTGGAACATCTTTTTTGATGAGATGGTCAAAGATTTTGGCTTTATCGAAAATCCAGATGAACCATGCATCAATAGTAGATTTGTAGCACGAACTGTCGTATTCTTCATTTTATACGTGGATGACATTCTCTTGATAGGAAATGACATTCCTATGCTACAATCTGTCAAAGGGTTCTTGTCACACAAGTTCTCCATGAAAGACCTGGGTGATGCCTCTTACATTCTGGGGATCCGGATCTATCGTGACAGATCCAAGAGGATATTAGGACTTTCACAGTTCAGGTACATCGACACCATACTGAAAAGATTCAGTATGGAAGATTCCAAGCGCGGTAATCTACCGGCTTGTCACGGGATCACCCTCTCCAAAGAGATATCTCCCAAGACTGATTTGGAAAGGGATCGCATGTCTATTATACCCTACGCTTCTGCGGTAGACTCTATAATGTATGCGATGTTGTGTACCAGACCAGATATAGCTTATGCACTGAGTGTGGTAAGCCGGTATCAGTCAAACCCTGGGGAGAAGCACTGGATAGCAGTAAAGAATATTCTCAAGTACCTGAGAAGGACTAAGGAGATGTTCTTGGTGTATGGCGGAAAAGACCTCCAGATTGAGGTCCTTGCTCACTCCAGCTTCCAGAGTGACAAGGATGATTCCAAGTCCATGTCGGGTTATATCTTTACCCTTAATAGAGGGGCGGTGTGTTGGGAGAGTTCCAAACAGGAAACCGTTGCTGACTCGACGATGGAAGCGGAATATATCGCTGCATCTGATGCCACAAAAGAAGCCGTCTGGATGAGGAAGTTCTTGATAGAACTTTAGGTGGTTCAGTCCATTGTTGATCCAATACCTCTGTATTGCGACAACAATGGGGCTATAGCTTTAGCGAAGGAACCCAGGTCCCATCAGAAGTCCAGGAACATCTTGAAGCGGTATCACCTGATCAGGGAGATCGTGGGTCGCCAGGAGATCGAGGTTCGAAAAGTTGCTACGGAAGATAAAACTGCTGATCCACTCACAAAGGCCTTACCCCAGATTCAATTCGAGCGGCTGATCGAGATGATAGGTCTTCGATACGCCAGTACATGGCCTTAGTGCAAGTGGGAGATTGTTAGTGTATATGCCCTAGAGGCCATTACTGTATCATACTAGTTTGTATATTACTTGATGGAAGCTTGGGATATTCACCTTGTATAGACAATCTTGCTCAATATAATAGTATGCTACATGGTTTGTTTCTGCTTTAATGTGTGCATGTGTTTCTTTTAGCATATCGCCATTACACATTAGTGGAGCCTTTAGGATCTTTGCCTGATTACCAGCGTTGTGATGGCAGTCACACTCGTGGGGGCTGGGTAATCTATAAGCACATCCTTATGCAGGTCCCTAGTCGCAGGACTATCGAGACAGGGTATCGATACTCTGGAGTAGACTAGCGTATGCGCTTCTTATCCCAGCTTGGGAGACGGTCTGTCTCACAGCCGTCAGTACGTCGTACTTGGGATAGTATGCGGGTGCTCGTTAGGTTACAAGTACACTGGACAGGACTCGTCGGGAACTGTTGGTTGGTACTATACCTATCGTCAGTTATCAGTTCCCAGGTGACATGAGTACAGCTTAGTCCGTTGACTTGACACTGTCACTTCGCCTCGAGTGTGTTCCCACTATACTTTGATTACTACCCTACCACGGCTCAAAGGAGTCGTGCAAACAGGTAGTTTTTGGGTGCGGTCCCGAAGCACTTGGAGGCAGTGACGGTTAGACAGGATTCGTCTCTCCCGGTATTGGGGTTTGATATCGCGTTGTGTCTAGGAGAGCCATTACACAAAGTCCCTGGCCAGGGCAAGCGAGATAGACTGGTAGGTTTCCAGTGTTATCTCAGGTGTTCTGGGCTACACTCCGACACGACTTGTACCGGTAGTAGGGGACTGACGTTTACCGCCCCCCTAGGCCTGCCATGCGATATTCTCATACAAACAGACCAGACTGTACGGAGACTGTCACATTCAGGCTCAGTCGGAGCTCAGATGGGTTTCACCTCGTTCATCTTCTTATCGGCATCTACCTGGGGACCGTTACGTACAGCTAGTGCCGCTTGCGGTCTATGGTTAAACCCACTGCCAGCGTAGTGTTGGGTCTTTAGAGTCCCACACAGAGGGTTATTCTCCTTTGGGCAAAACAGAGTAGAGGTCGCGTGGTTTTGCGACAAGGTTCGTTCACATCCGCGCACTTATGCACGTTTGGTGTCCGGACAGTTGTTACTAGCGGGCTCTGGTTTGAGCCAGATCCTAGTATATGCTTTGGGATTAGTTTTATCTCATAGTATTTGTGCTCCTCGGAACACGAATGCGGGTGTGTATGCACTGTTGACTGAGGCAGAGGAAGAGGATTCTCATTAGGGTTTTGGTACGGGTGTGTATGCACAGTTGACGGTTGTCGTTTACCAAACCCTAATGATTATGTGAAATATCAATTGATAATGTTATTTAAATGAAATTGGGTTATGGTTAGGGTTTGTTGACTTGTTGACCAAGGTTGACTTGGTTACCAAGGTTGAAACATTGACCATCATCATTTCTTTCTAAAGATGCTCTTTGATCTTTGCAAAAACATTTAATGTGAAATGATAATGGTCTTATCAAACCAACCATCACCTTTTTCATTTTGGATTAATATTATTAATTTGATAATTCACATATATGGTTATGGTTGTAAAACTATTCTCATTCTATCATATTGATTCTCTCTCCTCCATTTTGATCTCCCTCTTCCTCTAGCTCAAGGAAAATTCATCTCATGTGTTGAGAAACATTTCCTTGGAGATAAAACCCCAAAGCTACTCTCTACTCATCCTAAGGTTGAAGGTCAAGCAAGCCGGACACTTTAGTTTTCTCAAGTTCGAGAAAGAAGCTCAAGGTAGAGACCCTCAGGTGAATCCATCTTCGGCAAGAGAAGGCGACGAGGAACGAACCATCCGACCACCACAAAGAGCCCAAGAGAAGGAGTTAAAGTTGAGGTATAACCCCTAACCGAGTAGGAAAAGCTCTAGTTAGTTGCTAGTGTGTAGTTTAGCAAAGATCCGTGTTTTATAGTCCATGTTTCCATGACCCGAAAAATCGTTTTTCATCATTTCCGCTAGCCCGAAAGAACCGGGAGAGGTAACGTGGACTTACACCTTCAACACCTCATTAGGCAGTGTTCCTTCACACCACGTCAGGGTCGTATTCTGAGACATCGTGGACGCGGAGGGTTCGTGCAGAGGGGTCAGGCTAGTAGAGGAGGAGTTCGGTCAGTCGCAGATGAAGAGCAGACCCAAGTTTTTGCTTCGACTCATCGGGATGCCCAGGTGTTCAATGCTGTGGTCTCAGGTACTCTTTCAGTATGTCCTTTTGTTGCACACGTATTGTTTGATCCGAATCCCTGTGCTCGTACGTTTCCATGCACTTCGTGCCGAGTTTAGGACGAGAGTCGTGCTAGGTAGATCAGCCGTTTGTTGTGTTAACTTCTGTCAGCGATCCTTTTGTCGCGCGACACGTAATTCGGTCGTGTGCCCATCGGATAGGAGATAGAGATTTGTCTGTCATTTTGATCCTCCTAGAGATGTTGGACTTGGCAATCTCCTGGGCATGGACTGGTTAGCTATGTGCTAGGCGTTGTGGACTACCGTGAGGAAACAATTAGGTTTTGTTTTCCCGGGCGAGTCAGTCTTGTGGTGATGGTGGATAGTGGTGTCGCCTCTTACAGCTTGAATTCATCCTTTTTTGCTAGTCGGCCTTTGAGGAGATATCGTGGATTCTTGGCGTTATTCGTGATACCGTAGCCACTGTTGGTGTATTGGGCCGGTTTTCTTTAGTGGGAGAGTTTTCCGACGTTGTTTCAGATGAGCCGTCGAGGCTTATGGAGCTTAAGGATCTGCTGTAGAGTGGTTGTTGAGGGAGTTGTGCGTCTGAGTGTTTCGCATTAGGAAGTTCCTATTTCTGTTCGTCAAGGAGAAAGATGACAGATTGAGGTTGTGTATTGATGGATCGTCAATTGAACCGGCTTACGGTGCGGATAGGTATCCTGTACCTCGCATTGACGATTTCTTCGATCAGTATCAGAGTGCGAGACTTTATCTAAGTTTGTTTGGGATCAGGTCACCATTGTTGTGGGTTCGGAGTGATGACATTCCGAAGACTGCCTTGTGCGTGCTATGGGCTTTGTGTGTTTTGGGTGTCACTGGACTCACCAATGCTCTAGCAACCTTCGTAGGTGTGATGAGTTGGTTTTCTTCAGGCCGTTCCTCGACCAGTTATTGTTGTGTTATTTACGACATCCTGGTCTATTTAATGTGTCTTGGGGGATAAGAGTAGCACTCGAGGATCTGTTTTACGGATACTGGGAGAGCCCCAGCGGTTTGCTAGATTCTCGGAGTGTTCTTTCAGGCTTGTTTGTGTTGACTCCTAGGTCTTGTAGTTACAGAAAGATTTTGTATGGTTCCGAGAAAGATCGTGGCCGTACAGCTTAGGCCCAGACTTGTGAGCAGGACAGAGGTCCGTAGATTTTTGAGCTTTGTAAGTTTTTACCGCCGTTTTATGCAGGATTGCTAGTGTGGTGCTGCTGCCCCGTTGACTAAATTGACTGGAATGGAGGGTTCTTTTCTTTGGACTGAGGTTTGTGTATGGAGTTTCAGCAGTTGAAGACTCGGTTAACAACTGCATCAGCTCTTTCCTTGCTTTTTGGTTCGGACGACTTTGTGGTTTAACTGTGATGTTTCGTGAGTAGGGCTCGAATGTGTACTGAGGTGACACAATGGAGTTATCGCTTTTGCTTCCCTACATTTGGAGGAAGTACGAGAAGGATATCCCACTCATGATCTGGAGATGGACGAGGTGGTTTTGCGTTGGAGATTTAGAGACACTACTTGTTTGAGAGTCGTGTCAGATTTTCACGGACCACCAGAGTTAAATGTACATTTTCCTGCGGCAGATTTTAATTGTTTTGATAGTCCTCCGCAGATTTATAGTTCTTGTACGATCGTTGAGTACAGCTTAAGTTCGTCTCTACTGAGGAGACAGCTTGCTCATGTCCGCGCCCGACCACTTTTCCTAAATCGCTTTCGCGAGACACTGCCCGCCGACGCTCGTTCGTCAGAGATACTGGAGCCTACTCGATTGGGTAATGATTTGGAATCCTTAACTTATGGAAAGGGTGTGCTAGGTTAGGGAGATGCTTGTGTACCTAATATTATGGGATAGAGACGTGGAATCCTAGGGTAGGCACATCGGTCAACTCTCTGTACTCATTCAAGCCCCACCAACTGTTAACGTGACTTGTGAGGTAGTTACGGGTGGGCAGGGACAGAAAGAGAAGTCTCGGGATTCGTTTTAAGGTGTCTGTCTTGTTGTGTGCTTGAGTTGAGCAACTGAGACTGACGGGAGAGTTGCAACCTTTAACCATTCCGAAGAGGGAACGGGAGCAGGTCCTCCCGAAATTCGTTATGGTGTCTACCCAGGTTTAGTCAGGATGTGACTCCATTCGGATGCTTATCATCCGATGATACTCAGTTGCTCAGTTGTTCTTGTTAAGTTGTGTATATGTAGAAATTGTTGTCAACAGTTGGGGATCGTCGTTTGCCATCGATAGGGTTCTCCTTTGATAGCAGTTATCAGGAGACACTCCAACTAGTAACCTTTAGGTTTAGAGGTTAGGTCGTGTCAATCACCAGCCTGTTTTCTGACTCCGTGTTGTAGGATTATTGGACCTCAGCTAGTCTAGAGGCTTCGGAGATGATCCAGTTGTTTTAGGTCAAGATGAGATTGTCCATTTCGGATAGAGATCAGATGCTGACCAAGATGTGTAGGGTTCTTAGGCACACTAAGGAGGTCTCACAAGGCATCAAACATGCCAAATTTAAATTTTACAGGTGCCGAGAAACCCTAATACGGATCGTTAACTAGAGTTTAGGCGAAAACTAAAACTAGTAAACTGCTTTACTAATAAGTGAACGGAAATACAACCTTTGTAGATCCGGTCCTCCACCTCCATAGCTCCGTGATGAAGTCCCTCCGCTGGACCCATTGGATCCCGGACTCTCGCGGTGGTTTCATCGAAGAAATGATCGGGCTAGGTCGTCGACTTCGATGCCGAAGATGATCTACGTCGAGGCAAAACAAGATCAAGCTCCAACTTCACCAAGCCATGAAACTTGTGAAGAAAACACCCTATACTACTTGGCAAGTGGTAGAGGATGAAGAAATAGGAAGTGGGTTCACTTTAGAATTGGATTTCTCACTCTTTTCATGAAATCACCATTGAAGGTTGCAAGCTCTCTTCTTCTTGAAGAAGAAGAAGAAGAAGAAAAAGAATATCATAAGTATATCAAAAATAGGAAATAATATGATACTTATCATATTTGCAACCATAGTTAGGTGTAGAGAATAAACTAAGGTTAGGTTGAATGGTTAGGGTTAAGCATGAAACAAAAATGGTGGACTTATTCAAAGCTTCATGAAGCTTCAACTAGAAAACAAATCAAGCCACCATTACTCTTCATCTTTCCAAAATGAATAAATAAATAAAAGAATAAGTAAATAAACAAAACCCTAACCATTAACATAACCATGGTTTAATCACACACACTAACCCTCATGTATCATCAAACATGATACAATCAAATGCACAAAAGTATATCACATATACAATGTGCACATCAAGTGAGAAAATCCTTTTTAAGTGAACAAATATTAGTTAATGTAAAGTAATATATCAAATATATAATTATACATTAAATCATTAAATCAACACTTGATTTAACGATCCGGTCATATCGCATATGACCGACTAATATCCAATGTATCGGCTTATCGAATCAATCCTTGATTCGATAACTAGGTTATATCGCATACAACCAATCGATACATTCATCGCGAGAATAGAATACGTAATCACATACACGCATTATTCTCGGTCCCGCACATATCTCATATGCGTTCCTATTTCATTTCGCTTGAGCCAGGAAACCTCTGTGTAGGACTCTAAAGACTCGTCAATACGCCGGCAGCAAGTGATGATCATATCACACACCCACAAACCGCAAGCGGTCTGTAAACGTAACGGCCACCCGGGTATTGAGCGATCAGAAGATCGACGAGCAAGCCCGCTCACACTCCTGTGAATCCAACCAGTAACACTTACCGTACAGTCCGGTCTCGTCGTCTGATATGTCGCATATCTCGCCTAGGGGTGGTAAACGTCAGACCCCAATAGCTCGATAAGTCGTGTCGATATGAGGTCTATAACAGTTCGAGAAACTACTGGTAACACTTACCAGTAAATCTCAGTAACCCTGGCCAGGGATTTCCGGTTATAGCCAATCGAACACAGCGCAACATCAACTCCCTATACCGGGAGAGACGAATCCCCTCCTATCGCTCATTGCCTCCATGTGATTCGGGACTGTACCTAAAAAACACCGTTTTGTACGCCCTCTTGGATGTGGTAAGGTGGAAATCAAAGCACAGTGGGAATCACACAAGACTCTATGACGATCTCGGGTCTACAGACTAACATGTACCAGTGTCACCAGAGAACTGCCATCTGACGTAAGGTATAATACCATCTGGGAGTTCTCGGCGAGTCCGTCCAGTGTACCCAGTCTCCACTGAGCACCCGTATATCATCTCCGATGTCAAACACCAATGGATATGGGATCATCCATCGCCCATCTGTATGGGTCGAGAAGGTATACGCTAGTCTACTCTGGTATATCGATGCCCCGTCTCGATACACCCACGACTAGGGACCTTGAAGGATGTACTTATAGACTACCATGTCCCCACTAGTATGATCCGCATCATAGTCCAGGTAGTCAAGTACACATCCTAAGGGCTTTACCAACATGTAACAGAGAGACAATCAGTACACACGTTAAGGTAAAGAGTAACCAGATAGCATACTATCATGTCGAGCAAGAAAGTCCTCCCTATATATGTCCAAGCATCCACTACAATATACATCCTATGTATAGTAATGGCCTCTAGGGCATACATATAACTAACAATCTCCCACTTGCAATAGGGCCATCTGATAGCAGTGGTTGTAGTATCTCATACTCAACCATCCCATAAAAGTCTCTCTTTAGGAAAAGGCCTTTGTGAGGTGATACAGCACAACATCAACTCCCTATACCGGGAAAGACGAATCCCCTCCTATCGCTCATTGCCTCCATGTGATTCGGGACTGTATCCAAAAGCCACCTTTTTGCACGCCCTCTTGGACGTGGTATGATGGAAATCAAAGCACAGTGGGAATCACACAAGACTGTATGACGATCTCGGGTCAACAGACTACTCTGTACCAGTGTCACCGGAGAACTGCCATCTGACATGAGGTATAATACCATCTGGGAGTTCTCGGCGAGTCCGTCCAGTGTACCCAGTCTCCACTGAGCACCCGTACACCATCCTTGATGTCAAACACCGATGGATATGGGATCATCCATCGCCCATCATATGGGTTAAGATGCGTATACGCTAGTCTACTCTGGTGTATCGATGCCCTGTCTCGATACACCCTCGACTAGGAACAGTTATAGGATGTACTCGTCGACTACCGTGGCCCCACTAGTATGATCTCATCATAGTCCCAATAGTCGAGTACATATCCTAAGGGCTTTATCAACATGTAATATAGAGACAATCAGAGTACATGTTAAGACAAAGTACAACCAGATAGCATACTATCATATCGAGCAAGAAAGTCCTCCCTATATATGTCCAAGCATCCATTACAATATACATCATATGTACAGTAATGGCCTCTAGGGCATACATATAACTAACAATTCCAGTACAGCGATGCAGACTCCAACCAAATTCCAAATACCATACCCCAACGGCGGATGATGAGTCGCTCCCGGTACCATATTCCAGTACAGCGATGCAGACGCCGACAAAGTCCCGAAATTCTTTCGGCCCTACGGTCTGGATCGTACATCCTGCAAAACCGTATACAATCCACGGGCGTAAAACAATCCCAATCTCACCCAAGTCCTATCGGCGAGACCACATTGAAAGTCCCAGCAGCGGTGAATAAAGAAAAAAAAGGTATGTCCACAAGCAAAATGGGCACGGATGAAAACCCGAAAGGGCTCCGTGAGTAAAAAAAGCACGACTGCCCGCGAGTTTGTGAAAACCCGAAAGGGCGCAAACTCGTGAAAAAGAGATGAAATGCATCTATGGAGAAAATACTCCTACGAGATCCTTTCGACTCGTAGGGAGAAAATGCTTTTATGGGACCCTTACGGCCTATAAAATTGAAAAGCCTTAGGTGATAGGGATCTAAACCTGTCTCCTAAGACACCAATTCCCAAATCCTTCCGGGGAAAATGATGAGTTTCTCCTGGAATTATTCCAGTGCAGCAATGCAGATGCCGCCCAAAAACCCAATTCCTAAATCCTGCCGGGGCAAATGATGAGTTGCTCCTGACATTATTCCAGTGCATCAATGCAGATGCCGACCAAAACCAAAATCCCCTAATCCACTCATGGCAAATGATGATTCGCTCCTGGTACCATATTCCAGTGTAACGAAGCTGATGTCAACACAAATCAAACCAACCAATTTCAATATCGACCGTCCATGTCGTAAAAAGGGCAGTACAGGCTTCCTACAAAGCGGGAACCAAATCGCTCCGGGCCAGGGAAAAGTCTACCATGGACACTCCGCCTCGGAGACGCGTCAAGCGTCGACCGTCCATGTCGTAAAAAAGGCAGTGCAGGCTTCCCACAAATCGGGAGCCAAATCACCCCGGGCCAGGGAAAAGTCTACCATGGACACTCCGCCTCTGAGACGCGTCAAGCGTCGACCGTCCATGTCGTAAAAAGGGCAGTGTAGGCTTCCCACAAATCGGGAACCAAATCGCTCTGGGCCAGGGAAAAGTCTACCACGGACACTCCGCCTCGGAGACGCGTCAAGCGTCGACCGTCCATGTCATAAAAAGGGCAGTGCAGGCTTCCCACAAATCGGGAACCAAATCGCTCTAGGCCAGGGAAAAGTCTACCACGGACACTCCGCCTCGGAGACGCGCCAAGCATCGACCGTCCATGTCGTAAAAAGGGCAGTGCAGGCTTCCTACAAAGAGGGAACCAAATCGCTACGGGCCAGGGAAAAGTCTACCACGGACACTCCGCTTCGGAGACGCGTCAAACGTCGACCGTCCATGTCGTAAAAAGGGCAGTGCAAGCTTCCCACAAATCGGGAATCAAATCTCTCCGGGCCAGGGAAAAATCTACCACGGACACTCCGTCATGGAGACACGTCAAGCGTCGACCGTCCATGTCGTAAAAAGGGCAGTGCAGGCTTCCCACAAATTGGGAACCAAATCTCTCCGGGCCAGGGAAAAGTCTACCACGGACACTCCACCTCGGAGACGAGTCAACCGTCGACCGTCCATGTCCTAAAAAGGGCAGTGCAGGCTTCCGACAAATCGAGAACCAAATCTCTCCGGGTCAGGGAAAAGTCAACCACGGACACTCCGCCTCGGAGACGCGTCATGCGTCGACCGTCCATGTCGTAAAAAGGGCAGTGCAGGCTTCCCACAAATCGGGAACCAAATCACTCCGGGCCAGGGAAAAGTCCACCACGGACACTCCGCCTCGGAGACGTGTCAAGCGTCGACCGTCCATGTCGTAAAAAGGGCAGTGCAGGCTTCCCACAAATCGAGAACCAAATCGCTCTGGGCCAGGAAAAAGTCTACCATGAAAAGTCTACCACGGACACTCCGCCTCGGAGACGCGTCAAGCGTCGACCGTCCATATCATAAAAAGGGCAGTGCAGGCTTCCCACAAATCGGGAACCAAATCGCTCCGGGCCAGAGAAAAGTCTACCACGAACACTCCACCTCGGAGATGCGTCAAGCGTCAACCGTCCATGTCGTAAAAAGGGCAGTGCAGGCTTCCCACAAATTGGGAATCAAATCGCTCCGGGCCAGGGAAAAGTCTACTACAGACACTCCGCCTCGGAGACTCGTCAAGCGTCGACCGTCCATGTCGTAAAAAGGGCAGTGCAGGCTTCCCACAAATCGGGAACTAAATCGCTCCGGGCCAAGGAAAAGTCTACCACGGACACTCCGCCTCGGAGACGCGTCAAGCGTCGACCGTCCATGTCGTAAAAAGAGCACTGCAGGCTTTCCACAAATCGGGTACCAAATTGCTCCGGGTCAGGGAAAAGTCTACCACGGACACTCCGCCTCGGAGACACGTCAAGCGTCGACCGTCCATGTCGTAAAAAGGGCAGTGCATCCTAAAAAGTGGGAACCAAAGCAAGTCGCCTCCATGCGAAAGAAGATCTATCAATTTCATGCACACGACCCACATATGTGTTGTGCATTTATTAATGGGGGCATTTTGTTGGGGTCGAAAATTGCACCCTGGTTGACCAAGTCAAAGTCAAGGTCAACCCCAAGCCAGGTGGGCCCAAGCCCAGATCAAGTGGGCTCATGCCCGAGTCGAGCCCAAACATGAAGCGGCCGGCCTCTCCCATGACGAAATACAAAAATCATGTAATAAATAATTTTGATGTAATTTTTTTATGCATGAATGTAAGCAAAATGGGCATAAAGCCAAATTTTTGTAAATCTCATGGATTATGTGCTAAAAGAAATAGCACATGAGGCATGGGATGGGCAAAATGCCATTTTGTAAAGTCCAAGGGGCTATATGTAAATGTGTAAGCCTATATAAGGCAATATGATGTTGAAATAAAGAGGAACTTTTTTATTCACTAAAAACTCTAGGGTTTTTGTGTCTTCTTCTCCTTCCTCAAGGTTCTAAAACTTCTCCTTTCTTTTGAATTAAATTAAGAGTTTTACTTTTCCTTTTCAAAAACTAAATAGTTTTTCACCAAAAAACCCACAAAGGGGAGCTCAGATCTTCCATTAAATCTCAAAAAGGGGAGACTTTTAAGTCTCACCCTCTTTTTCTCCAAGATCCAGCCGATCAAGAGGAGGAAGAAGGAGACTCATCTCCAAAAATCCAACTTTGGACAAAATCGCAGTCAAGAAAATATCCAAGACTCAAGAGAGAAGAACCTCTAAAGATTTTTAGAGAGTTCAACTCTAAGACCCAAATTCTCAAAGGAGTTTAACGCCTAATCCAGATCCTTAGGAGTTTGACTCCAAATCTAAATCTTTTGGAGTTTAACTCCACTCAAAATCCTTTTTAGGAGTTTAACTCCCATTTCTGGGGGTAAAAACCCCTTTTCCTTTCGCTAGCGCCCGAGCGCCCAAGTGCCTAGCGCTAACTCAAGCGCCCAAGCGCTCGCGCCAGCGCCAGTGCCCAGCGCCTGCGTGCTAGGCGCGCGAGATGCTGGCACCCACACGTCCTTTGGACGCCATTTCCCCCATTTTTACACACACTCCATACTAAAAATATCTCCCCCATTAGAAAAAATTTCTAACGGGACGCTGCCTCGCACCCCGCAAGGGGGCTGCAGCCCTCTTGATCTCCAGCCCGCTATCCGGGTAGCGGGACCCCATGAAAACTCTGCGGGGCCCCCGATATATCCAAAACCCCTTCAAAACACAACACTGCACATTGAGTTCGCATGACCAGTTTAACTCGTCAATCGAAGGTTCTCTCGCTCCAAATGCGAGGGGTAATTAACGGCAGCTTAGTCCGTGGCTGCCGGAGATTTGGATCCCCACAATCAATAAACCCCAGCCTACCCTAGGCAGGGGGGATCTGTAATGCGCCTGACAAGCGCATGTCTATTCCCATCTTAATGGGGTGACGAAAAACACCCTAGACCTAGACCCCTATAAGAGCGACAAGCAACCCTGCCAATTCTAGAGTTAGGAGACCCGGTCTCGACTCCTCGAGTTGGTCTCCCACTGGACTCTAGAACCCGGTTACTTGTGCTCCCCGCCTTGGGTCTATCCTAATGCGGAAAAGTAAATAATATACATCAATGGTGATAGCATCCTCAACCTGGGAGTGTCCCAATAAAAGAATATTACATACATTTTTACATGAATGAAAGTAGTAAAACTCCCATCTCACGCAAAAAACCCCGGCTATTCAATCACGACGATCCAATATAACATATCACAGCAACACATAACATCACATGTCATTAACGTAAGTAAATATGCGTATCCTGAATGTCGTTGACGTATAGCAACGAGATTGGGGACACACCACATATTACACTTACGGTCGTAGAAAAGAATTGAAAAACTACAATAATTAGAATCCGTATATTCCTTAGACATCATAAACCCGAAATATCTCATATTCCAAATTTCATGCCCAACCCTATAAACCTTGCATTTTAGTCTCAAATCGAAAACATTTTTCAATAACTTAGTCAGGTAATTCAACAAGATTCCCGACTACCTGATCGAATGCTCATTGGGAACGTTAGTAGATGGCCGTAACCCCGATGCCATCGACGAAGTGCACTTAGAAGGAACACTGCAGCCGCGAGCACCCGAGTGGATGCTTTTGGCAACGAGGTTCTCTTATAGTCACTTAGTCGGGGCTATGGGGCGTGGCTATCTAGTAATGTTACCCGGCGAGTGTTCGCGTACTATACGCGATTGCGATGGAGTTTTGATCCAAATCGAAACTCCATGGCAATCGATGAACCGAGACTAAAACGCGAGATCTATAAAACACTAACTAGTTTTCTCCAAACTAATTATTGTGGATTCCAAATATTGTATCATATATCATCATAATCTAGACGACGTTAAACATTTCGATCGAATTATGAAATACCCACAAATCACAGAGACCTCAACAACTTATCTCTAAAAACACCCAGAAAGTGCCAAATAAGACAATGGAGCAGCACAAAAATCACGATCCCACAATTCAACAAACTTGCGGTGGAACCGCGACCAAACTTGGGGTTAGGCCGCAGTTTTGCGACGGTTTGAACGAATTAGGTCCTCGTACTTCTTAAGGCTCCATAAAATACCCTGCACAATTTTCTGCATATTTTTTATCTCAAAAATTTCAACTTTTGAAAAATAGACAGAAACTTGGTGAAATCCGGGTTTCGAAACTCGATCGAACACTTTAACGCCGTAAAGACTTCCCCAAATGTTCTAGCTTGGCTCTGATACTATGAAAGTGTTTCCTAGCACCACCACAAGGTTTTAACCGGCATCAAGCATGCAATTTTCAAAAATTTGGGTGTTAAGCTACACTAACCTAGAATCTAACTAGAGTATTAAGGTTTATATAATGATGAAAAAAGCACTAAGCTAAGTGAAAGAGAATAACCTTTGTATACCAAATCCTTCACTTCTAAAGTTCCGGGTAGTAGTCCCTACGACTCCTCGTAGCTCCACTTGAAAAAGGATCGAGCTTGCTTCGCGATCTTCATGTCAAAGATGATCCACCCGAAGTTTCTCTAGTTCAAGCTATCTCTTCACTAATTTACTATTAGCGAAGTAAACAACCTAATATAAAGTGCTAATCTAGAGTAGGTTGATGAAGTAGGGGTTTTAGCTTACTAAGTAATCTCTAAAGTCCTAGGGTTCACAACTCATGTGAGGGTTAGGATTTTAAAGAAGGAGGATGAAGAAGATGGGGAGAGCTAGAAGAAAAATGAGCTAGCATAAAATGATCAAGTGTAGAATGGCTCATCCAAAACCCTCACTTATTGAAGCATGGAATAAACTCCAATACTTCATTCCAACCATGCTTCAATAGTGATGCCAAACTAATAAAGAAATGAATGAGCAATGCTTCACACCCATGCCCAAAATATCTCCCATTTTCCACCTCTTAATCTATTTTCACAAAATAGATTAATCCAAATATATAAATATATATATATATATATATATATATATATATATATATATATCTCACACACACACATATATTAACAGAATATTAACTTTAAGTGAGCTTAATATTAGTTAATATATAATTATATCAAATATAAATATATATCAAATTATTAAATCAACACTAGATTTAATAATCCGGTTATATCATATATAACCGACTAATATCAATTATTTGTATATCACATTATCAAATCAACACTTGATTTAATAATCCGGTTATATCACATATAACCTAACCGATATCAAATGTCGCCAGATTAGAATACGGTGTCACATACTCGTATTTAATCAGGCTCTCGCACATATCAGTATATGTGCCCTACTTCGTTTCACTTGAACTAGGAAACCTCTGTGTGGGACTCTAAAAACTCGTCAATACGCCAGCAGTAGGTAATGATCACATTAGTTACCCATAAGCCGTCATCGGTACTAGCTGGACGTAACGGCTACCCAGGTATTGAGCGATTAGAAGATCAACAAGCATGCTTGTCCAAACTCCCATGAAGCCTATAAGTAACACTTACCGTACAGTCCGGTCTTTTCGTCTGATATGTCGCATATCGAGTCTAGGGGTGGAATCGTCAGACCCCAGTAACTTGATAAGTCATGTCGATGTATTGCTCATAACGGTTCGAGAAACTATTGATAACACTTACCAGTAAATCTCATCAGCCCTGGCCAGGGATTTACTATTATAGCCAATCGAGCATAGCGCAACATCAACTCCCAATACCGGGAGAGACGAAACCCCTCCTATCGCTCACTACCTCCATGTGACTCGGGACTATACCCAAAATCCACCTGTTTGCACGACTCCTTTAAGCCGTGGTAGGGAGGAAATCAATGCACAGTGGGAACCACACAAGACACTATGACGATCTTGGGTCTACAAACTAAACTATACCAGTGTTACCAGAGAACTGCTATCTGACGATAGGTATAGTACCATCTAGGAGTTCTCGGCGAGTCCTGTTCGGTGTACCCATTCTCTAATGAGCACATGTGTACAATCTTTGATTTCAAACAGCAATGGTTATGAAATCAATCATCGCCCCCTACAGGGTCATGAAACGTACACACTATTCTACTATAGAATATCGATGCCCTGTCTCGATACTCCCTCGAATAGGAACAATTAAAGGATGTGCTTGTGGACTACACAAGTCCCAGTAGTATGATTCGCATCATAGTCCTGGTGGTCAAGCAAACATCCTAAGGGCTATATCAACATGTATCAGAGAGATAATATAATAATACAAGTGTACATATTAAGATAAAGAGCAACCAGATAGCATACTATCATGTCGAGCAAGAAAGTACTCTATATCTATGTCCAAGCATCCACTATATCATACAATAATGGCCTCTAGGGCATACATATTGCTAACAAATATAATCTCCAGATTCGGGATCCCGAGGTGCATCGTCACCGACCATGGAACTAACGTCGAAAATGACAAAGTCAAAGAATTTTGCAACAATTTTCACATATCAATGAAGTTCGCCGCAGTAGCCCATCCCTAATGCAACGGGCAAGCCGAAATAGCAAACCGAAGCGTCATTAGAGGGATCCGAACTCCCCTAGAAGGAAGGCAGGGCTGTTGGGTTGAGAAACTACCTCGGGTACTATGGGCACTGCGGATGTCGAGAAAAACACACCCGGGAGAAACCCCATTCAACCTCTGTTACGGTACCGAAGCGATGGTCCCTACTGAAATCGGATTGCCCAGCTATCGAGTCGAGCACTTTGACGACGAGGCCAACACCTTGGCCTTACGAAGCAACTTGGACATCTTATTAGAAAAGCGATATCGGACACAAATCAAGATGGCCGCCTACCAGCAGCAAACCGACCGCTACTATAATGCCCGAGTCAGGCATCGATCCTTCAAGACAGGAGACTTGGTCTTACGATGAAACGAGTTCGTAGACCAAGCGAAGCTACATAAGTTCTCCCCAAAATGGGACAGACCTTTCCTCGTGACAGACACACTGCCCGGTGGAGCCTACCATCTCCAGGACTCCAAAGGGCGCAATTTCCCTCGGCCATATAACGCCGAAAATCTTAAGTTGTACAAATAAAAATGCCCCCCCATTCCCTTTTTTCTCGAATAATGTAATTTCTTTCCATATCAATTAAATTTTCCAAAAAAAGTCCTCACGCGAATTAGACTTCGACACAGACCCGTAACCCCACCCTTTCTTCTTTTCCTCGGATCGGAGTTGGGGGACATGGAAAGGACACGGGTCGACCAAAAAAAAAGGGTAGAGGGGGATGGGGAAGAGAGAGATAATGCACGGCAACCTTGACCAAAAGAAAAAAAATTATTACTCGAAGGTATTCTTGGCTCCGCAGCCTTACAACCATTACAGTAAAGGAAGAAGAGGATTAAGAAAATATTAACGATGGTACTCGGAAGAAAGCTCCTCCGGCCGAGCTGAGGCAACCTCAGCCCGTTCCCTCTGATGGTTCCCGTGGACCCTAGAAGATACGGATTCTCCGGGATCTCCAACCGCTGAGCACGACGCCAGAACCAGCCTCTTTTGAAAACATTCGAGAAGAATGTCCACCGAGCGATCCCTCTGGCTATTCGAGATAAGGCCAAGCTCATGGGCCGTATGCATCTTATCAAACGCCTCGTCCATCGCCTGCAGGAACAGAACATTATAAAGGCCCAGGGACGACCTCCATATCGCATGGATCAACACTTATCACATATCGCATGGATCAACATGGATCAACCTTGACCAAAAGAGGAGATCGTCGGGGAAGAAGACGCCCGCAGTGCCCCTTCAAACGACTTATCACAGTCTCGTACGTCACCTCGGAATGATCAAGACCATAGAAGCACACGTCTCAGGACACGATCTCTCTGATGGTGTATGCACGGCCCGTCATCTTCAAGAAATGTAGCATCTATAAAGAACTCGACCACGCCTTCGATATTTATAGCCTCAACAAGAAATCTTCCAACGGCCGAGATCTTCTCGCGCTACAACGCAAATCACGGGATGTCGCACTTTCCCAATAAGGCACGACCACGTGGCACCCAATTGTATGCCGCACTTTCCTTAAAATACGGGTCAAAGAAGGTTGAACGACATCTCCCAGAAAAAACATAGAATCTGGAAAACCCTCACCAAGAGGCGCCCGAGTAGGGAACAACTCCAATTTCAGTGTACATAAAATTGTTTAAAAGTTAATATACAATTGGGGTATTTACAATTCATATGAATGCTATAAGAATTTGCCTTGCTTTAGAACAGCAAGAAGGAGCTTGTAGCTCATTGGTAAGAATTTGCACTGCTGAGACATAGCACCCGAGTTCAAATCCCATCAGCCACATTATCTTTTTATTTAATTTTCTTTTAATATTTTAGAAGCCCAAGAGTTTGCACGTGTACTGCACGTAAAATGAAGAGTCACACTTAAAACAAACAGGTGAAAATTAGTATTCAGACCGACAAGGACATGTGGCTCCAATCCAAGCCCCCACCTCAATGATCGGACCGGTGAGATTTCGTTACAGGTCGGCGCCGCCGGTTTTTGTTGGCCCAAACCCAATTTATTTTGAAAACCCTAGACCCTTGGACTACCCCCTTAACTCCAGTATTGTTTATTTTCTCTGCACATTTACAGAGAATAAAAAAAAACCCTTTAAATCCTATTTTAATGCAAATTTTAATGCATTTTTCATCACCTCTAAACCCTAATTTTTGCTATAAATACCACACTCCATTCCCCCCCCCCTTCACTCAGAATTCTATTACAAAAACTATACAAAATTATCAAGCACTTTTGTGTACAAGTGGAGTTAGTGAAGGGCGAAACTCCGACGAACTTCCAAGGAGATTCCGACGATGCCCCGAAGCCTTCTTTAGGACCCCCTCTCTCTCCTCTTGTTCAAAATCCAGCAAGTCCCGTCTCCCCCCTTCTTCTTCTTCTGTAAAAAATTTACATTTCCAAAACCCGACGGAAGCGGAGTTAATCCGACTTCCGATTCAGTTTTCCTTTAAAACTATACTTTTCTTAATCAAGAAAAGACCATACTCTCACATATTGTTTAGCAAATATTAATGAATCTATTAAAATAAGTTTCACCTTAAAAGATTCATTTTTGTAACTTTTATCACATTTTTTCATAAAAATACCACATACTTATATTTCGACATAATTTACATGTTCCTTACTATACCTTTAGATAACTCACGAGGTAATGACCTACCTCACCACAAGACACATCTCTATCATAGCACGATGAAGTTTTTGGAACATAGTTACGGGAAAAATACGACTTTACAAATAAATACCCTAAACTTACAAAACCGTTTTCTATAAAAGGATGTATTAAACATTTCCATGCAATTACACCTCTACAACCTATTTTGGGGACCCCGTTCGGGATGGTGTGGATTATCGCACGTTCTCGGGCTTAGTAGAGCGAGATGCAGATCTCCGCAAGGAGCATTTGATCTCGATAGAATTTTTATACATTTTTCTTTAGAAAATGAGATTTCTACATGAAAATAAATAAATTATTTTCATTAAATAAATATATATATATATCTATTATCAAAATATCTATTTTAATTATATAAATATTCCAAGTTTTCTAAATCAAAGGAATCACTATTACATGAAAATACCATCTAAATACAACACAAGTACAATATTTCAAGCAAATACCACATATGATGAAACTAGGTTCTATTCACTAGAAATTTCACATTTATAAAATATACATCTATGAAAATCCTAAAGACGATAATTAAATACTTGAGGTGTATTTTGAAATTATGCCAAAACTATTTTTACATAAACCCCCTCAAGTTATACTAAATTACAATAAGGACCCTAGTAAACATAGGTTTAAGCGGGACCAGTCTTTTGAGCCTCAGGGAGCTGGAGATATAGGTGCTTGCCTATTTAAGGTAGAAAATCTAACAAACGGTGTTATCAACACGGTAATTGTCTTGGAAAAAGACACAAATCCTGCCGTCCATGTGCACTAGTCACCGATAACATCAAAATTAATTCAGGATTTCAAATTCTTTTCAAAATGTCTGACTCAGACCAAGTCACGGACTAATCAATCTGACTTGAATGTGATTTAAGTACAAACTACAATACAACATGAATCCATGAATCCGTCTATTCAATTTAAATCAATCTATCTTGACTGAACCGAACCATGGATATACTCCATTTACATGTCCATCCATTATATCCGTTCCATTACTGATATCATGGTTTCGGAAAGTCATCCATATACAATTTACAATACAAGACAATACAGTACAAACAATACAATCAAAACATCGCGGGGTTTATAAGGGATAGATTGGTACGGAAGGTGTTAAAAGCGGCACGAGACTGTAACCATAATACACCTAACATAAATCTCTATTGTCGTTGTACCGTGGCTGAACGGTTCCTTGTGCTCCGTATACCTTAGTCTCCGGAATAGTGGGACTTCTCTCGTATACACTGGCATTTTCTGTACCAAGCTATAAACAACAACGTTAATAATATAATACAACTTTAAAAGTTACATTCTCCTTCTGTCTATTCTGTCTATACCTATTCTTTGGGACTTACCGAGCGATTGTTCGCTGACGACGTTTCTTTTCTTCTTCTTTGGAATGTTGTCAGGTGGATCGGACCTTCTGGAGACAGAGCCCACCAGTAAGGACTTTGATCGGCTAGCCTTTGACCCTGAGCTCTAGTTTACTTGTACATGTTATTTTCATTTCTGTTATGCCACTGTTTAGGTATTGCTTTCATTCCATGTATTTACTTTTCATTGTATTGTAAAAAGAATGTTAATAAATAAAGTTGCTGTTCATTTACATCTTGTCTCTTATGTACATTTTATTTTATATTTCTTAGATACGCTTAGCGTGTTTACTTCTGTGTAAATACGTCTTGTGACCCGTCGCGTCCTCTGCCCGTACATTGGGAAGTGTGGCGTGACAAGTAGTCTCCTACTCGGCTTATCCGCTAAAGGCAGCTTCCTGCCCGACCACTCTGCGGATCCAAAGCCCTCGCCAAGAGGAGCCCAAGTAGTCTCCTTCTCGGCTCATCCGCTGAAGGCAGCTTCCTGCCCGGCCACTCTACGGATCTAAAGCCCTCTCCAAGAGGCACCCGAGTAGTCTCCTGCTCAGCTCATCCGCTGAAGGCAACTTCCTTCCTGGCCACTCTGCGGATCCAAAGCCTTCGCTAAGAGGTGCCCAAGTAGTATTCTGCTCGGCTCATCCGCTGAAGGCAGCTTCCTGCCCGGCCACTCTGCGAATCCAAAGCCCTCTCCAAGAGGCGCCTGAGTAGTCTCCTGCTTAGCTCATCCGCCGAAGGCAGTCTTCTGCTCGGCCAATCCCTAACCCTCGTCTAGAGGCGCCCGAGCAGCTTCCTGCTCGGCTCCTTCAAGGTCCAATTCGTGGATGGGAGAAGGAGAAGGAGACGCCGACCTATCTATACTTGGCGTTCGTTTGATTTATGTATGGGGCACACGATTGTCACCTCGACTCCGAGGTGAGTGGGACGCCGACCTATCTATACTTGGAGTTCGTTCGATTTATATATGCGGCGCACGATCGTCGCCTCGGCTTCGGGTGATGGCAGGCGCTAGTCTACCTATGACTTGGCTTTCGCTAGCTCGCATGTCGCACTCACCCAACACTCGACACTCAACTTTGCATGTGGTGGACGTCTGCTGGACACCGACCTACCTATACTTGCGAAAATAAAAAACACTTCAAAGGCGAGATAGGAGTACTTGCAAAATAAAATACTTGCGAGATGAAAATACTGGCGAGCTAAAGATACTTGCGAGCTAAAAGTACTTTATTTATATCCAAAAATTTTATACTCGGAGGCTTACAAAATGTGTTGACCGAGGCAGGCGTAGCTCAAACTGCCTTCTTGGCCACCACTTCCCCTTTATCGGTGCCTCCGTCTGGGGTCACGATCGCTACGTCCGGCTCGGCGCTTCCTCCCGCCGCATCACCTTCCTCGGCTATCTCGGCACCGCCGCCCTGCGGTGCTTCCTTGGCTAAGGGATATCTAGCACGAAGCCTTGATCTTCGAACCCGGGCATGGCTTCCTTAACGGCATCGAGGGCATTGTGCCACCCGACGACCGCGGAGTCAGCGAGGTTGAGGTAGAACTGGTCAGAGGTCTTGTACTCTTCCACGGCCCTTTTCGCTCTTTCCTCCGCAAGCTTTGCCGCCTCGCAAGACGCCTTAGCATCCCGCTTGAATGAGTCCCTCTTCCTCTTCATAGAATCGAAGAGCCCGTTGACCTCCCCTATCTCAGTCTGGATAGCCCGGTCAGATTCGGTCAAGATCCGATGGTACTCCTTCAATTTGGCCACCGTCAGGCCCTTCGTGACCAACCCGATGTTCCCCTCCGAACACAGAGACGCGACCGCGTAGGTTCGTCTTGCCTGAGATTCGGGGCAGATGCTGTTTGGTTTTATCCGTCCACCTCTCTGAAGATGCCAAGTTGATTTATGGCATCGTATATCGGAAGTTTAGACGGATGCGGCCGATGTAGCAAACTTCGTCAGATTCCCCCTCACTGGAGGGGTTTCTGATTGTGGGGACGCTCTTCCCTGCAGGCGTAAGCCCCTGCAGTTAATTACGCTACCGCACCGCGGTAGCAACTTTCTCCTTCTCCATAATTTCACTTCGTGTCGTGGGTGTTTCTTTTGTTTGTGGTTGCCCATGGATTGTATACGGAGACTAATTTATGTTATCGCTCGTAGGACGTGGATTAGTCCAAATCCGTATTTTCTTAGATTTAGGTTTGGGGTTTTGGTTTAAGGATACGTTAGCCCTATTTAAGGCTAAGATAAACTTAAACGTTTGTTAAGGATATGTTAGTCCAGTTTGAGACTAAGGTAACTTAACGGGATCGTTTGGATCCGATAAGAGAGCTATTGGCTCTATTGTTTAGTTTAATGACATTGCGGTCGATTTCCAGTTTAGGGACATGATGGTCCATCATTCCCATTTGGGGACGAACATTAGTTTAAGGACATTTCGGTCCAACGTTCCCATTTTGGGACGAATATTAGTTTAAGGATGTTTCGGTCCATGAGTTTAAGGACCCCGCAGTCTGTATCGATGTGTGGTTGTCGGGACCCGTCACCTCTCTGAAGACGTTGAAGGATTACAACGACAAATATCAGAGGAGTTCGGAGATGTACCCTTGAACCGGGTGTAAATTGTTTTAAGAGAGCAGTCGTGCTCAGTTAATTTGAGGACTTATGGCCATGATTGGGTTAAGTCCAGTTGAAAATGTTCAACATTTTATTTATCATTCGCCTATTAGGCCTTTGCTTAGGCTCTGCCCTTTATTAATGCATAGCATTGGGCTTTTACTTAAATGCACGGTATTTGTTTTGGTCTAACAGACCTCTGTTTGGGCTCTACCCTTTTTAAAGTAATGCATGGCATTTTTATCAGGCCTGTTAAGCCTTTTTAATTGGGCTCTGTCCCTCTTTTAAATAATGCAGAGCATTAAATCTTCTGGCAGTGTGCCACGTGGCTTGTCAGGCTCTTTGTGCCAATTGATGAGCGCAAGACGCAAGTCCATGTGGAGGTGACACGTGTCACGCTCTGGTGAGCGCAAGCGCAGTACGCTGCACCGTTGCTGCTGACACATGGCGTGCTCTGGTGAGCGCAAGCGCAGTGCGCTGCGCCAGTGCGCTGCGCTATTGCGCTGCTGACACGTGGCGCGCTCTGGTGCAGTGCGCCAATATATGAGAGCAGTGCTCTGTTTTAGAAGTGCATAGCGCAGTCTGTTCTGGGGCTGACACGTGGCGCTCTTTGGTGGATCGCACCAACCCAAGAGCGCAACAGTGCAATTTTTTTCAAGTGCAGGGCACTGTTCAATATCTTAATCCAATTTTGGATCAAAGAAGAGAATCTTTTAAGATTCCAGAATCAATGGTTCATCAAAAGGCAATGCCTTTATATGTAGATCAAAAGATCTAATGAAGAAGTAAATTACTTCTTTTTATTAATATTATCATTTTTTATTGAAGATCTTTGATCTTGTTCTTAGATCATTGATCTTTTTAGAAGAAAATTCTTCTTTTTCTAAAGGTTTTACCTTTTTCTTTCTTTCTTTCTGAATTCTTCTCAGAGTTCTTAGAAGAGCTCTGTGAATTCTCTCTGTGTTAATCCTTTATAGACTTGGAGTCTAAGGGGCTTTTTATAGTGCCATTTGATTTGTTAAATCAGTTAAAGAGATCTTTCTCTAAGTGATTTAGGGATTTTTCCGCACCGTTGGATTTTTGATCCAAGGGCTTCTGTTTTACAGAAAATAATCTTCTTGTTTTAACAAGATCAGAAAGATCTTTCTAGAATTTTAATTCTGTTTTAGTGCTGGCACAGTTGGCACAAGCGCACCTACGCTTGACACGTGTCGCGCAGCGCAGAGTGCAGCGCAACTGCGCTGCCACGTATCGCGCAGCACAACTGCGCTGCCACGTGTCGCGCAGCGCAGAGCGCAACTCAGCTGAAGCGTTGCTTCCTTTATTTTCATTTTAAATAGTGCCTTGCTCTGATTGGGTGCGCTGCCTTGGGAGCTGCGCTGGCGTCAGCTTTTGACACGTGGCGCGTTGCGCGCAGCGCAAGGAATCTGAAGCGTTGCTTCAATTTTTGAATTTTTGAAATTCAAACAGAGCTTTGCTCTGATTGGGGAAACAATCCCCCCCCCCGTTGCGCTCACGTGGCACACACGTGAGTGCAGCAGTGGCAAGATCTCAACCGTCAGATTAACTGAGAAGTTGAAGGGGCGCAAGCGCCTATAAATAGGACCCTTGGTCCTCAACAGATGTTCACCATCTTCAAGAATTTTAATTTTCAGAGCCTTGCTCTTGCTTTTAAGAACTTTAGAGCCTTGCTTTCGTTTTTCAAGAACTTCAGAGTTCAAACTCTAGAAAAATCTTAGGTAAAATTTAAATTAAATTAATTTTAATTAACAGAGCCTTACTCTCATAGATCTTTGATCTAAAGAAAAACCCCTTTGGGGTTTCACCAACAGAGCCTTGCTCTCAAGAATCCATAGATCTAGAGAGATCTTGTTTCAGGGTTTTTAACCCATGATCAGAGCCTTGCTCATGGACAAAAATAAAGATCTATTGATCCAAAGATGATGAACTCTTAAGAGTTTTCATGGATCTTTAAGATCCCAAATTTTTTTAATTTTTAGGAGTTAAATTCTTTTTAAGGGATTTCTCATCACTATTAAAGAGCTAGGCACTTTTAAGGAATTTTATTCCCTTGAGACCAGAGTTTGACAAGTGTCACTCTGTGACAGAGCTTTGCTCTGAAAGAGGAGATTTTCTCCTTGTCTCTAGGGATTTCTCATTAATGAGAATATTCTTTTGGGGATCTCCTCATTAATTGACAGTCACATCCAATGATGGGGCTGTCTTATTAACTGATGAATTGTCATCTAGATTTTGTGGGTCCCTCTTTGGTCCCCTATCCACTGTATTGCAGTGTGGTATAAATTTTAAAGTTCCAAGTGTCAGAAATTAAGATTATATCACTGACGTTTGACTTTTGTCCTCCTTCTTTTTGCAGGAAACATGTCTGATGATTTGTCTTTCCCATTTGTTCGCTCGGAGGAAGGATTTCCTGAGGCGCCGGTGGACCGGGAGGTGCTCGCTCTCATTAAGGCTCATGACCCCGAGCACAAGAACCTTCACCTGTGGGGTAGGTGGTACAACGACATCATCAAGGGTCGCCGAAGCTTCGGTTCCGCAACGCCGTCTGAGCCCATCTCGTCGATCCCCTATGCGGATGAACCCCCGGTGAAGTATGCCGTGGAGGTCAAGAACTGGAATTCGGAGGATCTTCTCCAGCCTTCGATCGCTGCCATTCCCGTGCAGCCGCCGCCGGCCGTGGACATCTTAGGGCGGCTCATATGTCAGGGTGAAGTACGCCCTTGGGGACAGTCTTACAATATTGGATTGACCCCGCGACAACCGGCCGGATATCTGCAGTGGGCCAGATATATCCTATCAGCGAAGAGGACGCATCTGATGAAGATCGGTCTGTACTCCGCAATCTACATCTTGCTGTTTGAGTACCCCGCTCCTCCAATGTGGTGGGTCAAGGCTTTCATCGAACAATGGAACATCCCTACCCACACCTTCCTTATGACGGACAGGGAAGTCTCCATCTCCTTGGAAGAGTTCGTCAAGATCTCGGGCTTGCTGGTGAGGGGGGAGCATTACGAGGAGCTGCTTCCTCCTGACGAGTACGTCTTCACCACCAAGCCGTTGGTATTTGATTTAATGCCGGAGAATGCTATTCAGCACCAGTTTCCGGGCTTGGTGAAGGTGTTGAACATATACGAAGGTCTCTATCTGGAATCAGGAGTCCGGGGAGTCAGTTTCGCAGATTTTATCGCCCGCTTCTTTCGACCGGAGATTCTATCGGAGCGGAGTGAAAAGTTCGCCAAGCTCAATGACCCCTTCGGCTTCGGCTTAGATCGTCGACCAATATCATAAGACGATCAAAAGGATTTCTATCTCCCTGACGCCGCCATCATGCCCTTATCAGAAATCGCCGCCCCGGGCATTGATGAGGGGACCTTCTTTTTAGGGTTCCTGGGATTGTGGTTGTGCAGCTTCGCGCTCCCCATGCACCCGCGCTATATGCGACCGTCCATTTTCTACCCAGCGTATCGGATGGTGGCTGGCCTGCAGTTGTCAATAAGAATTGCCGGGTTGGCTCACCTATATAATGGACTTAGCATGACGGCGGACGCTAATGAACCTGGGGTGCAGCCTGCCAATTTCCTGATGCACTACTTCACCTCATGGATGGAAATGCATGTGCACGGGGTGTTCGGCATCCATAAGAGCCCTTCGTTTTTTGAGAGGTGCAGACTCCCAAGAGTCATGCGGCTGATCGGCGCCTCGATCGTGAATCCGTCTCCGCGGGAGGCTAGGGGGTTGCTCCTTCGTCCACACTTGGTCAGAGCGAAGATTTCCTTCATGGATAAAGTCATAACTATCGGCTCAGAAAACTCCAAAGCGGCGGTGGCGCTGCGTGACGGCTTCAAGGACGGGGCCTCCGTACTGAAAGCCCGGGAGATTCTTCACATCTACTCCATTCGGCCGGGCTACCTGGTGTTCAGGTAGAACGAGATGGCGCTTTTCATGAGGTACAACCCCTACCGGTTCGCCCAGCAATCAAGCTATAACCAGGGGGTCCCGCTGGAGGCGTTTTTGGAAGAGCCCACGGCTAGCATGGAGGGGATACGGAGCACGATGCACCATTTTATGCGGCTGAATACGGGCTCCCACTTTTTCATTAGTGAGCCGAGCTGCGTCCCCCGGGTCCTCCACGCGTACGTGGCTTGGTATGCGCACGCAATGGGTTCAATCATCCGTGAGGAGAAGCGCATGTTGGTCGACCGTAAA
Organism: Agapanthus africanus; assembly: GCA_030015575.1. Classification (NCBI taxonomy): domain Eukaryota; kingdom Viridiplantae; phylum Streptophyta; class Magnoliopsida; order Asparagales; family Amaryllidaceae; genus Agapanthus; species Agapanthus africanus. The sequence continues at coordinate 129,512,684 of JASDDO010000026.1, read as the reverse complement.
GGTGCACCTCCAGGTGGCGACCGCAAGGATCCCCTGAAGCCAAGGACCCCGGTCGTTGCTCCGTTGAAAGATGCTGGAGCTGGACCATCGCGCGTGTTGAGCCCTCCGCGCGGATTACCTCGTGCTACCGCAGATGTGCCACCAGCGCCCCGTACTCCAGTGGAGATGGTAAATGTGATTTCCCCGGAGTCCGGCGTGGGCACGGATATCGGGACCCGCCGCCCTAAGGTGCCCACAAAGCGCAAGTTGATCTTGGGTGCACCCGGGGCTCGCATGCAGAAGAGGAAGAAGAAGTCGATTCTCTCAGCTGACGTTGCGTTTGGTCAGGAACCTCATGCTCCCTATAGCGAGGGCTTGGGCGAGTACGGGACCAACAAAGGATTAGTTATGCCGCCAGATGACACTGATCTGGCGGCCGCCATCGCAGTTTCAGAGCGATTGGTGAGGCGCGACGCGTGGCTAGCTAAGCTTGTGCAATCGGGTAATCACTAGTTGCATTTTTTTTTACTGCATCGTACTTTTATTATTGTCTTTGACTAATACTTTTCCCCTCTTCTCTTTAAACAGGCATCACCACTGAAGAAGCTATCGCTGCTTCCCACAAAACTTTTCAAGAGGAGGAACGACTCAGAGCATCCTTAGGCCTCGGTACATTTCGATTCATTAAGTCTTTATTCTCCTTTGTGACGGTCAATCTAACCTTTTCTTTGTCTTATTGCAGGGACCGTGGGATCTTCTGCGCACGCTGATGCGGGGGCTCTTCCCGAGCCAGCTACTGAAGTCCCGACCTCTTCGGGGCTACCTCGAGAGACCCGACTTGAGGAGCCGATGAGAGATGCCTTAAAGGCTCTGGAGGCAACTCTAAACGAAGACGACGACACCTTGATGAAGAAAGCTTCGAAGAGGTCCGTCGTGACGGCTCGGGAGGAGAGGAAACGGTAGAGGCGCGAGGCGATGGAGCGCAGAGCTGCTTTGGCCGTGGGAGCGGGCCTAAGCACCGTTCCTCGTGCTGCTGCCCCTTCAGAAGAGTCTCTGGTCGCCTTGTCTACTACTCACAGACAGGCAGCACGTTCAGTTCGGGAGACCAACGATCAGTCCACCTCAGGTAGTGTGTCTTTCAAGATTTTTTTGTAAGAATTGTAAACCTATCGGTTCTTATATATCTTGTCCTGCAGGGCCAAGTCCAACCGAAGGGGAGGCGGAAACCGTCGAGCCTAAGGGGGCAGTGGAGGAGGTACTGGCTGAACCCGAGCCGACGGTGGACGACGTAGCCGGGGTTGCCGGGCCCGAGCTAGTGGCTGACGAAACGGTCACGTCCACTATGCCTGAGAAGGTGGCCGATGCCGAGCCCGAGGTAGCGGTGGATGAGACAGCTGCTACAGCCGGGTCTGGGGCAGCAGCGGATGGAGCGCCTGAGACCGATGACCCCGTGGCAACGGTAGACGAGACGGCCGTGACTGCTGAGCCCGAGGGAGTAGCGGGTGCGACGGGCATGATTCCTGAGGACGAGCCGGTCGCTCTTTCTCAAGAGTCTGGCAATGCTCCGATCATTGCTCTGTAAGTGCACGGCAGCGCCCCGGCCGTCTGTCCGAGGCCAGAATGTGGAAACGAAACTTTTACAAAACTTGTAAACCGGCACTACCACGCACTATAAACCCGGATCGGGCCATTAACCTAATGCTAGCAAACTAGAAGATGGGTAGAGAGCTATACCGAGCGATCCGTGTCCTTCGGTCTTCGGCCTCCACTCCGATCTCCTCGCGGAATCTCCGGTCTTCATCTCCTCGTCGGAACGGGCACCACATCGAGAAGTCTTTTTACGGGCTCCCGCTTCATCCGAAGCAACTCGGGAGCGAAGTGTGCTAGCCGACGCGTCCAAGGTGTTGTAGAGAATGTTTGTGATCACTTTGTCTCTTGCATCCATGGCTTTGGATGGAGGTTAAAATGTGGTCATTGATGGAAGCAATGAGCTAGAGGAAGAAGAAGAACAACAAGAGCTTTTCTTTTTCTTTTCTTTTCTTTTGTTGTTTATTATCAAAATGAGAGTGAGAGAGTGTAGAATAATATGTGAGCTCACTCCCTATTCATGGAAGCCCCCCTCTCTCTCCTTCTCATTTCATGACTCAAATCAATCCATTAATGTGACACATTTTCTAAAAAAGAGACCATGACTCATAGTATATGTCTATGTCATATTAATGCATCTAATGATGATTTCTATCTCACTAATTCCATTATCCAAACATTAATCCTAATGTTTGGTCCAACAAAAAGATCCGGCAACATCTAAAGTAAACTCGTGACGGATCACAAGGATACCCCTCACCTGTATATACATACTTGCATCCGCATTCCGACTGAATGCGAATGCGATGAGACTAAAGTAATCCAACAAATCTAATACTAGGATCCGGCTTAAACCAAAGCCCACTAGTATGATCCGTCCGATCATGATCCGTGCAATACCGCACGTATAAGATCGAACCCTGCCATATATCATACGGCCTCTACAACGTTTCGCCCAAAACTTGAGAAACTGTCTGTTGGGGACTCTAAAGACTCGTCAATACTTTGGTTGTGGATTTAACCACTAGCACGTCAGAGGTACTAGCTATACGTAACTGGCTACCAGGTATTGACCAAAAGGGAGGTCGATGAGCGAACTCATCCTGACACCCTACTGAGCCTGTCAGTGATAATATCCGTACAGTCCGGTCCGTTCGTCTATGAGCATCGCATGGCGGGCCTAGGGGGTTGGTAAAAGCCAGACCCCTAAAAGCGGTACAAGTCGTGTCGGAGTGTAGCCCAGAACACCCTGAGATACTACTGGAATACCTACCAGTAAATCTCCTGCCTTGGCCAAGAACTTCGTGTAATGGCTCTCCTAGACACAGAGCGACCTCACCCCCAATACCGGGAGAGACGAACCCCTGCAGATCCGCTCACTGCCTCCGTGTGGCTCGGGACTGTATCCAACTAAAACCTATTTGTACGACTCCTTTGAGCCGTGGTAGGGTAGTAATCAAAGCACAGTGGGAACTCACACGACACAAATGACGATCTCAGGTCGATGAACTAACCTGTACACACATCACCAGGGAACTGCCATCTGACGTCAGGTATAAGACCAACTAGCAGGTTCCCGGAGAGTCCTGTCCGGTGTACTCATAACCCAATAAGCACCTGCATACATCTTACGTGAACCAACTGACACCAGTGGCTTGTGAGACCGGCCACCGCCCCTCGTCGGGGTCTCGACTGTATACACTAGTCTACTCTGGAGTATCGATGCCCTGTCTCGAAAACTCCCATGACTAGGGACCTTTTAAGGATGTGCTTATAGACCCCAGCTCCCATGTATATGATCGCCATCATACTGCTGGCCGTCAAGCAAGAATCCTAAGGTCTCTATCAACGTGCAATAGTGACCTGTAAGGTCACCTGAAACAGTACACGATGATAAAGATAAACCAGATAGCATACTATCATCTTGAGTAAGACTGTTCTAACGGTATAGGTCCTCTCTCAATCATTGCAATCACGTGCCTGTGATCCAATAATTGACTCTGAGGGCACTATCTCCAACAATCTCCCACTTGCACTCAAGGCTAATTATTACGATGTCGCATACTCACAGCCCGTGTGATACCGAACACCCAACTCCTCTACTAATCAGTCTTACAATATCCGCTTACGAAACTAATGCGTTCGAGGAATAGCCTCAGTGAGTGGATCCGCTCTAATGTTTCTTTCTATGTCTCTCTTTATCTCAAGTTCGCGGAGAAACCCATCTCCCGAAATGAGCAATACCTGTCTTAGAATGTGTCTGGATATCTGATGGGACCTAGTTCATAAATGAACTCCAAATCCAAATTTCTTAAACTGTATCGTCAACTGAACTTAATCAGTATCCTGCGCCATGCCTCCCTCAGTATCCGTCTGGACCACCTGTCCATAGTACTGCCCCTCGTCAGAGGGAAAACTATAACTCTGATAGTCACTCTGCCGTCCAGGTCACCTTGGAAGCCTGGAATGATAACCGTCTCCTGAATGAGGCTGATGTTATCATATCCCTAGAACATCCACTTATGTTCTAAAACTGCTTCCGAATGTTTCTCCAGGATTGGATCGATATCAACTTATTGCATCCCGTGCAAAACAACATCTGGTGTGGTACTTGACATCTCATGATTGACTCAATTGCCTAAGCAAGTGATCTGCCAATCATGCACATCCCTCTCCCCTTTAGTCTGTAAGACACCTTTAGAGAGGGTGACTCCATCACCTGCAGGTACACTACCATGCCAGGAGTCGTCTATTCTAAATACTCATAGAATGCTGTCTAAGTACCCTGATTGGGAAAATTCCCAAATATAGATCTAAAACCATAGATCTAATAACCAGAATGTCTGATATAATATCCAAGTCCTATGTGGAGAAACCGCTGTGTGACAACCAAAGTATAACCGACCGTGGTATAGGAATTTCACTTCCTACTCTGTGTATGTCATCCAAATACCAGGACATAACACCCTACTACCTTCTTAACAGATCCATCCCCAATTCTGATGAAGTCAAACCTATGACTGTGACATCAGAAATAGATGATCTATCTCCGCTATATCTGCTTTAGTCTATAAATAGACATAAGCTACTTGTCCACTATACTTCCGCTGCTCCCACTGACTACGACAACCCTCTGGCAGAGTCATATAGACGTGCACTTCTAAAGCTAGTTTAGAATGACGCTATACTCATCTCCCTGCCGGCTCTCATAGTCTGGAACAACAGCAATGGCAAGTCTGGGCAAACAAGAACCTCCCTGTCACCGTCTTTGAGCATACCGAAGTACCTCTCGAGTGCCTGAGGTTACCCACCATATCTGCAGAGTGGCCAATGGAATGTCAAACCAGATTGAATCTTTAGGTTCTTATCAAATTTTCAGTAATCGTTTGCGGTTCTGGAATCACTTCTAGTTCTACCATACTCCCACTACTGTTTTCTGAAAAAATCCAATTTTATTAAAACTGTGGCGAGTCAAGAACAATATCACTATTGATCTTCCAGATGGTAGAAAGTCAACCCTCGTCATAGCCCGGGTCAACCCATAAACGGCCATTACAGAAAAGTGCCTTGAGTTATCCAGAGTCTGGTTTTAAGCATAAGACGAACAACTCCCCGTACCTTAACATCGTTAAGATATGAACTATTCTATATCCAATATAGAAACAGAGGCACTGATTTAATTGGAACCAGATTCAAATCATGCAACTGTCTCCAGTGCATGTCAACTAAATGAAAGGAGGCCTATCAGCATTACTCAACTTAGGAATGCATCCAGATATTAGTAACATGAAAGAGAAGCAAGTTCTCTTAATCATTACTATCAACTGAATACCATACACAAGTATCTAAATCTTCGATCACCTTGAAGAATCCCGATACTTGCAACACCTGGTTCTCTACTTTATTCTTATACCTATAACTTCTCAAAACTTAGACGTTGCATTTCTACGAAATACATGTCTAAGAACTAGAGAAGTCACAAGTAAACAGAATACAGTCCAAGCACCAACCCCTCTATCCTCATGGACACTGGACAACATACAATACTCTGTATAAGTCCCCTGGGTCTAATAACTCATTCCCTGCGTGTCGTAGGTTGAAAACTGTACTTATGGTTAGGAAGAATTACACCGCTGTTTAATACTCCTTACCTAACCATCCATTGATATAGGTAAATGTCATAGACATAATTTCAAAAAGATATATCTCACTCTATAAGAATAGACTGTAACACCTTAGGTTGTGTTTAGGGGTTAATTATATTTTAATATATAGTTTTAATAAAAAGTTTACCAAACTAAGTTCCAAATATTTTATCCTAATTAATGAATATTTTATTAGAATTTTTCTAGGCACACACACACTTGTGCATGTAAACTAGGGTTTAAATTTGGGGTTAAAACCATGATTAACAACCATGGTGGACTAACCTTTCCCTTAAGCCATTTTAAGTTGTATTAAGCTATTAGGGTTTTAATTATGGTTGTTGTTTTTTTTTTAAATGAAAATGATTTCCATTTTGTTGACTTGGTAAGAGAGAGGGAGTATGGGCAAAGGGCATGAGCCATGCTCATTAAATGAAGAGAGAGGGAAAGAGGGGGGGTGTTTGGCTTGGATTCTCTCCTTCTCACTCTCTCTTCTCACTCTCACTCTCATACACACACACACACACCTAGCAGCAGCAGAAGCAGCACTTAGCAGCAGCAGAAGAAGCCCCAGCAGCAGCAGAAGAAGCCCCAGCAGCAGCATCAGCAGCAGCAAGCAGTGGCATCAGCAACATCAGCAGCAGCCCACAGCAGCTGCAGCAGCACTTCCCATCTTCTCCACCTCCTTTCTCCTTGCACCTAGGGTCTTGTAAGGTATAGAATCTGAGCCCAACTTCGTGTTTGCTTAACATATGTGTAGTTTAGCTTCGATTTGTGTAAAAAGTGAGATTTTGGGCTTGAAATGGTGATTTGTGTAGACTTATGGTTAAGTGCTGTTGGTGTTGGTTAACCTAGCCTAATTAGGTTTTATTAAGGCCACGAAAACCTAGTTAAACCCCAGATTACACCAAAATACCATAGGGTTTCTATTTGTGCTGAATTTAGTGTTTTAAGTGAAAATTTGGCTCTCGTGATCTGCTATAGGCCCGAGTAGTTCAGGTTGAATTTGAGTTAACTGGAACTTGTATACAAGGTATAGACCACACCACCTAAACACGAAGCCCCCACACTACCTTCAGGCCGCCGGTTTATTCATTCTGGCCGCAATTTGCGGCCAGATAGGGGAGTCTTGGGTTGGGTCTGTGTGAGTAGGAGTCTGCTGTTATTTTAGGGCCAGTGGTATGTGCAATTTTGTTAGTTTCTCTCTGTAGAAAAATCTGGGACGTTATATCGTATTTCTAGTACGTTTGGTTCGCGCGATACGCGAGTGGGTTCTGTGATCCAGCGCGTCGCGACGTGTCGGGTTAGTTTTAGACGCGTATACACGTTCTAGCATATCGTACGCACGCGCATTTAGTTCGCGACGTGAGCGTATCGTTTGGCTTAGATATCGTGTTTTGCGAGGTGGTTGCTTATATATGGACTCTTATGTAAATTCCAGGTTCGCAGGCGGGTACGTCGGACGAAGCTAAGAAAGGGAAGCAGGTGGTCGGCTACGAGTAGCACACGACCAGGTGAGTAGATTTAACATTTACGGGGGAAATCACCCGTATGGCGTTAAGCGTCAGGGCGTGTTAGGATATTTAGTATAGATTTTCATATGGACTGTAGTAGCATACCTTATTGTTGCATATAGAAATGATAGCATAGGACACTGCACTGTCACTAACGGTTCAAGTTGCACGAGCATGATTTATATACTACACTCACACTGTTAGTGATTGCCATGACACTCACATTATTGGATTGCTGTAAATCATATATCATACCGATTCCGCTTTATTGAAGTTGTCATGATTCGCCGCATAACAGCATATGTTATATCCATATTTGGGCACACATACATTGACATCTTCATACCTGCGCACATGCACACTGTATACTCATACCAGTGCACACATATATTGATATCTTCATACCTGCGCACATGCACACTGTATACTCATACCAGTGCACACATACATTGACATCTTCATACCTACGCACATGCACACTGTATACTCATACCAGTGCACACATACATTGATATCTTCATACTTGCTTAGATTACGCATTGAGATATGTTGTTTCCATGTTAATTCTGGATTTAGGGAATCGTGGATATTTTAAAAGAGAATAGTTAATTATTTAAAAACCCGGTTTCCCTTGATATGATATTTCGGTGCGTCCACCATGTGTTTTCTCGGTGCTAGAGTGATATATGTGAACCCGAATCAAGGAGTTGGATGAGGCCGATTACGGGTACATGGTGGACCCGGTATGGTACCCCAGGGCAAGAACGGTTTCGCTGTGTAGTAGACGGTAAGCCTGGCAGAGGGACTACTACCTACCGGTGATTGGTTGGACCTGGCGGTTATTCGGAGGATACTGACCAGAGTCGATTGATGGATACGGGACGACTCGTACTGCCGGGGCCGAGGGCCGATACCGCAGACAGAGCCCGCGGGCTGACCCGGACTGACGGATGCCCGATATATGAGGATTTGCGTGTCGATGCTTGGCACGAGTATTTCTTGATATTTTGGGTGCCGATGTTGGACACTCACGATTATATGAGATTTACAGGATTTGAGGACGGAGGAGGATGACGACGCCTGAGTAGTATTGGGATTTGGGTGCATTGATGGGTACCGATTATACTTTCCACGATGACATTCCGTGTAGATGTTATATTTCCCATGCTCAGTATTTAGCAATTGATATCTCATCCTGTATCTGTTGTACCTGATATAGTACGCATGATTGCACGATCATTGCTTACCCTGCTCATTCTATATAGGGTTGTTAGAATGTATTGCCATGCCTGATTATCACGTATCTTGCTCATCATATGGAGATGTTTTTAGATAGCACTTGTTGCATGAATTGAGCATCCAGTTCATCATATAAATGTTATCTGTTGGCATAGGTTAGAGTATCGCGGCACGTGCATACTCGCGATTACCTTTATATGTTATCTACTATTCACGAGTTGGCAAATCACCCCCGTTGTGCCATAGTGTTTGCAGGTTGCTCTTCGGAATAGTCGCGGCAGGCTGCTTTCTTGCATCTTTTGACACAGATACCCCTACAGTTGGCATACTAGCTCTTTTGCGGATAGGTAGGTTTTGTGTGGTATCTGTTTATCTTTCAGTTATGTACATTATTGTATCAAGTACTCTCCATCTACCACTTATGTATTGACTTAGAGACCAGTTGTGAGGGTGATGTATATTATTTGTATTCTGGTGTCGAGCTCGTTGTGAGCCGACTTTACTTATGCAGTTTATTCTATCTGTGATGTTTCCCACTTATTGCTCATTTTCTTCGCTACGGCGTCGTATATTGTTATCGTGGTGACTGGTTACTAGTGGTTTTCTTGACATTTTAGTAAATGCTTCTATTCAATGCTCAAAACACTCTATACTTTTACTGGTTTGATTTCTGGGTTTTCGGCTTACTTAGTCGCGTTACGCCTATAGACGTTACGTGGTTAAGTGCCGGTCACGGGACAAACTTTAGGTCGTGACAAAGTTGGTATCGGAGAGTAGGTTTTACCTTCGGAGTGTAGGATGACCCCGGTATGATGGAGTAGGTAGCTGCAGCAGAGTGGCGTAGCGTGCGTATGTTCCGCGGCATACTCACGACACGGTACTACGCCTAAGCGACCTTAGGACTTATTGATTGAAATTCCCTCCTGATTGTATACATCCTTGTGATTTGATTTTCATATCCTCATCGAATCCTACCTTCTTTTCAGCCATTATGCCGTCAAGGACTACGAGGGTGCAGAGAGCGGCCGTGAGAGCCGAGGTTCGAGTTGATTTATCTGAGACGAAGACCGATCCGAGTAGTACCCCTGTTGTACCAGGACAGATTGTTCCCCCTACGACAGATCAGATCGCTAGACTAGTGGCAGAGATGCAGGGCTTGCGCTAGGTGATGAGCTCATTGGTGGAGGTTGTTCGAGCGCAGCGACAAATGGTTGTCACCCCTGTTACCCAGTTGTTCCTTGCTATCATCATGCTGTATTCCGTCCCCTACATAGCACCGGTGGAGGCAACCCCAGTTTACGAGACACGTCTTCTAGAGACCGTGAGAGTTTCGGAACAGTTGAGGAATCGTACTGGTGTACCAGTCCAGAGCAGAAGCTTAGGACGAGGACAGTCGTTTGGCTCTCATCCTCAGGGAGGACAGCAGTCAGCGCGTAGATGTTTACGATGCGGAAGCCTTCTGTTATTGTATATGCCCTAGAGGCCATTACTGTATCATACTAGTTTGTATATTACTTGATGGAAGCTTGGGATATTCACCTTGTATAGACAATCTTGCTCAATATAGTAGTATGCTACTTAGTTTGTTTCTGCTTTAATGTGTGCATGTGTTTCTTTTAGCATATCGCCATTACACATATGTGGAGCCCTTAGGATATTTGCTTGATTACCAGCGTTGTGATGGCAGTCACACTCGTGGGGGCTGGGTAATCTACAAGCACATCCTTATGCAGGTCCCTAGTCGCAGGACTATCGAGACAGGGCATGGATACTCCGGAGTAGACTAGCGTATGCACTTCTTATCCCAGCTTGGGAGACGGTCAGTCCTACAACCGTCAGTACGTCGTACTTAGGATAGTATGCGGGTGCTCGTTAGGTTACGAGTACACTGGACAGGACTCGTCGGGAACTGTTAGTTGGTACTATACCTATCGTCAGTTATCAGTTCCCAGGTGACATGAGTACAGCTTAGTCCGTTGACTTGACACTGTCACTTCGCCTCGAGTGTGTTCCTACTGTACTTTGATTACCACCCTACCACGGCTCAAAGGAGTCGTGCAAACAGGTAGTTTTTGGGTGCGGTCCCGAAGCACTTGGAGGCAGTGACGGTTAGACAGGATTCGTCTCTCCCGGTATTGGGGGTTGATATCGCGCTGTGTCTAGGAGAGCCATTACATAAAGTCCCTGGCCAGGGCAAGCGAGATAGACTGGTAGGTTTCCAGTGTTATCTCCGGTGTTCTGGGCTACACTCCGACACGACTTGTACCGCTAGTAGGGGACTGACGTTTACCGCCTCCCTAGGCCCGCCATGCAATATTCTCAGACGAACAGACCGGACTGTACGGAGACTGTCACATTCAGACTCAGTAGGAGTTCAGATGGGTATCACCTCGTTCGTCTTCTTATCGGCATCTACCTGGGGACCGTTACGTACAGCTAGTGCCGCTTGCGGTCTGTGGTTAAACCCACTACCAGCGTAGTGTCGGGTCTTTAGAGTCCCACACAGAGGGTTATTCACCTTTGGGCAAAACAGAGTAGAGGTCGCATGGTTTTGCGACAGGGTTCGTTTACATCCGCGGACTTGTGCACATTTGGTGTCCGGACAGTTGTTACTAGCGGGCTCTGGTTTGAGCCGGATCCTAGTATATGCTTTGGGGTTAGTTTTATCTCATAGTATTCGTGCTCCTCGGAACACGAATGCGGGCATGTATGCATAGTTGACTGAGGCAGAGGAAGAGGATTCTCATTAGGGTTTTGGTACGGGTGTGTATGCACAGTTGACGGTTGTCGTTTACCAAACCTTAATGATTATGTGAAATATCAATTGATAATGTTATTTAAATGAAATTGGGTTATGGTTAGGGTTTGTTGACTTGTTGACCAAGGTTGAAACATTGACCATCATCATTTCTTTCCAAAGATGCTCTTTGATCTTTGCAAAAACATTTAATGTGAAATGATAATGGTCTTATCAAACCAACCATCAGCTTTTTCATTTTGGATTAATATTATTAATTTAATAATTCACATATATGGTTATGGTTGTAAAACTATTCTCATTCTATCATATTGATTCTCTCTCCTCCATTTTGCTCTCCCTCTTCCTCTAGCTCAAGGAAAATTCATCTCATGTGTTGAGAAACATTTCCTTGGAGATAAAACACCAAAGCTACTCTCTACTCATCCTAAGGTTGAAGGTCTAGCAAGCCGAACATTTTAGTTTTCTCAAGTTCAAGAAAGAAGCTCAAGGTAGAGACCCTCAGGTGGATCCATCTTCGGCAAGAGAAGGCGACGAGAAACGAACCATCCGACCACCACAAAGAGCCCCAGAGAAGGAGTTCAAGTTGAGGTATAACCCCTAACCGAGTAGGAAAAGCTCTAGTTAGTTGCTAGTGTGTAGTTTAGCAAAGATCCATGTTTTATAGTCCATGTTACCATGACCCGAAAAATCGTTTTTCATCATTTCCGCAAGCCCGAAAGAACCGGGAGAGGTAACGTGGACTTACAATGGTATCAGAGCCTAGCTAAACACACCCTAGCATGTTAGCAAAGTATCTAGAATTTCGATCGGACGAAAAACCGCAAAACACGTTAAAAATATCAAGTTTCTGCCGATTTTTATTTCTGCTCAAAAAAATAATAAATCTTGTATTAAAAATCGGCTCAGGCTTTTTAAAGAATAGGCAAGAAAAACGATCCAGTGAGTCGATCAACTCACCGCGGATCCGCGGCCGAGTTGACTCGGCCGTGGATCGTTTCTCCTGCAGTTTTCTCCTGTTGGTGTTTTGTGATTTTTCAGATGGTTTGTTTCTTCCCAGAATTTCCAGAGAACAATTTTGTTTTTTGGGTGGTTACAAATGTGTATTTTGGTCGATTTTCTGTAGACTTTGGCTAATGGGTTGTATCTGTAATGTTATATATGTATTGAACGTCTGCTAATCGCTATACGTCGATTAATGGGGGTTATACATATATGTGATCTGTAATGTTGATGGATTGTGTATATGAATTCGTTGGATTGTCGCGGATGAATAGCCGGGGGTTGTGAGATGAGAGTTTTCTTTGTCTTTCAATTCATGTAATATGTAAATTGATGTAATATTATTTATATGGCCGCACAACCGGGATGGGGTTGTAGCCGTCATTGTATAATTTCTTTTTACTGTTTTTGCTCCTAGGATAGACCCAAGGTGGGGTGCACAAACTACCGGGTATCTCGAAGTGCCGAATGTCCTACTCACGTCGTTGAGGAAGGTTGCTTCGCTTCGGGTACTTGGCGGGTAGTTTGCCGCACCCGTGGGGGTCTAGGGTGGGGTTTTGGCTATTCATCGCGACCGTGTAATCCTCTTTTCGTTTCAGGCTCGAACGGAATGCGGATTCCTAGTATATCCAATGTATTCATTTGTGATCTGGAATGGCTATCATTGCATCTGACGAATGTATATATCTATATTTAGATATCTATTTAGGTGTTGCTTATGTTTTGCATCCGCGCTAGTCCAGCCCTCGCTCTGTCGTTAGTTAAGTAACCTAACGGGTGATGACGGGACCCCGTGGCGAATGCGGATGGCATAAGCGTACGTCATATTTTCGTTGTTTTCTGCAATGGAAGGATTAATTGATGGGACGCATTAAAATTATGCAAGAAAAATAAACCAAAGTAAAAGTCGTTGGAACACTTTCAAAAACCACTCGGTTTCTTTTCGAAATAACTTTTAAACGCGGAGCTTAAACCTCTCCTTTTAAAAGCTATCTCGTTCCATCGATTATATCAAGTTCACTACGTTCACGGTTTCTCCAAAACCATTCGTAGCCCTCTGTCGTTTCACATGGATGGTCAATAGTATTCAAGCTATGTTTGTTGGCCAAAGTCAAGGCATAGTGATTGGTAGCTATTGGGTATTCATGTGCAGCATAGATAGATGTGTTGGTTTGGGACAGTCGTACTGCCTTGTTGGCCAAAGTCAAGGGTAGGTACAGGTGGGTTCAAATTAACCTGGAGAATGACGGGTAGAACTTGACATGTGACTTATGATTTGTTGGCCAAAGTCAAGGTCATAAGAGCATGGGGCAAAAATCTACATCGGGAGTTTCAAAAGAACTGAAACTTGCTAGCGCTGCATACCATTTGGAGTGTGATGCTTCTGGTAGGATTCCTTCAGTTTTGTCACGCAATGATATTTGGATCCCGATCCTACTGTGAGTATGTGCTACTCCTCGGGAAAATTCTCACTTAACGATCAATGCTATAAACCTAGTAGGTGTCTAGAAAGGTGTTAGCGGGGCTGCGCCCCCAGGAAAAAGAGGTTATTTAATTAAGGAACTTCACGAAAGCATTGGAAAACCTCCCTCGAAGTACCGACACTAGCCTGGCTGAACGGTTAAGCAAGTATTGTACGGTGAGATTGATCCTGACTAATTCTTTCTTTTTGGTTTGAGGAGGGATTCGAAAGACAGTGGGAGCCATCCTGTTTAGACAAATTAAAAACCACTCTAAACTTGCAAGAGCATCATGCTAAAGTGTTTCTTCTCTCTCTCCTAATTGCAGCGACCAAACATCATGACTGGACTTAAGTTACTACTAGATAAAAACATACTGACAGGGCCAAACTACAAAGATTGGCTCAGGAATGTCAAAATGGCAATCACTTATGACAAGTTGGGGTATCTCCTTACCACCAAAGCTCCCCCTGCCCCATGTCCCACCTCCAGCGTCGCGGATAAGGAAATCCGTAAGACTTGGGAGATTGATTGCGCGAAGGCCAAGTGCCTCGTGCTTGCCTCTATGGACAATGAACACCAGAGGAGGCACGAGAATATGGACCTTGAATCCATATTTCTTCATACAAAAGAACTGTATGGGGAGCAATCCCGTATCGCCAGATACGAAGTCTCGAAAAAGCTGTTTTCGGTGAGATTGGCCATCGGATCACCGGTAGCGGAACACGTGCTTAAGATGATTGGCTTCATTGAGGAGCTTGCAGACCTTGGGACCACGTTGGAGAATGAGCTCTATACGGACTTGATTCTCCAGTCCCTTCCTTCCACTTATGCCCAGTTCATCTTGAACTTCAACTTACAAGAAAAAGAAGTTGAACTTTCAGAACTCCTCAACATGCTGAGGAGTGCAGAGGGCACCCTACAGAAAGGTAGGGAAACATCCACTTTGTTTGTAGGAGGATCTTCCTCTTCTAGGTCCAAGGCGAAAGCCAAGGGAAAGAAGAAGAAAACCCCCGCCAAACCAAGGGGCGGTGTTAGTAAAGTGGATACGAAGGGAAAAGCAAAGGCAACAATGGTAGCGGGAAAGCTTGTAGGAAAGGAAGAATGCTTTTACTGTCATAAGAGTGGACACTGAAAGAAAGATTGCAGGGCTTGGAAGGCCAGAACACAGGATCTGAAGCAAGTTGCGGTTTCAACTTCAGGTGTGTATGTTATTGAAAACTGTCTATCAATAAACTCTACTTCCTGGGTATTGGATACCGGATCAGGATCTCATATCTGTAATTCTTTGCAGGCATTGAGAAACCGTAGGGTTTTGAAGGCAGGTGATATGACCCTCAGAGTTGCAAACGGAGCTGGCATGGATGCTGAGTCCGTAGGGGACTATCACCTGGGGTTGTCAGATGGACACGTTTTGGTTTTGCGTAATTGTTATTTTGTACCCAATGCAACTTGTAATATCATTTCTGTATCTTTAATATCTAAAGAAGGTTATGAATTTGCATTTGTAAGCAATGTTGTAAACATTCGCCTTAATCAAGTTCTGATTGGGTCAGGTACATTAAACAATGGAATATACGTATTAAACCAACCACAGATTTTCAATGTCCAGAATACACACAAAAGAAAGTCTCCGGAATCAAATCAGACTTTCTTATGGCATTGTAGACTGGGTCACATCAATGAGAGAAGGTTGACGAAGTTACATACAGAAGGATATTTGGATCCGTTCGAATATCAATCATATGCAACTTGTCAATCCTGTCTCAAAGGAAAGATGACAAAGACTCCGTTCACTGAACACGGAGTAAGAGCGAGCGAGCTCTTGGGACTCGTACACAGCGACGTGTGCGGTCCAATGTCTACACATCCGCGAAGCGGTTATTCTTACTTCATTACTTTTACGGATGACTTTTCAAGGTACGGATATGTCTTCTTAATGAAACATAAATCCGAAGCCTTTGGAAAATTCCAGGAATATAAGAATGAAGTAGAAAAACAAACATGCAAAAGTATCAAGACACTAAGATCTGATCGAGGTGGTGAATACTTAAGTGCCGAGTTCCTGGATTACTTAAAAGAGAATGGAATTCTCTCTCAGCTTACTCCTCCATACACTCCGCAACATAACGGTGTATTGGAGAGACGGAACCGAACCCTATTGGATATGGTACGTTCCATGATGAGTAACACTGAGTTACCGTGATCATTCTGGGGATATGCACTAGAATCAGCTGCATACCTTTTGAACCGAGTTCCAACTAAGACTGTGCCTACTACACCATATCAGATGTGGTGTAGGAAGAAACCCTATCTTAAGCACATTAAGACATGGGGATGTCCAGCTTTTGTCAAAAAGCAGCATGCGGACAAACTCGAGGCACGCTCAATACAGTGCAAGTTTGTGGGATATCCAAAGAACTCCAAGGGATATTTCTTCTATTGCGAAGAGGAACAAAAAGTTTTTGTTTCTCGTCATGCCCACTTCTTGGAAACTGAGTTTTTGGAAAATCAGATAAGTGGGAGCGTAATAGAACTGGAAGAAATTCTAGAACCACGAGCTATTACTGAAAGCTTAGTAGAACCAGAGGGTTCGAAAGATCAGGACATTCTTGCGCCGCTCCGCAGGAGTAGTAGGCAGTCTCATCCGCCCGAGAGATACTACAGTTTTCTCATAGACGGGGATAGAGAGGATTGCATCATTGATAGTGATGAGCCGACTAGCTTCCAGCAGGCCATTCAGAGCGTTGACTCGGTAAAATGGCTGGATGCAATGCGGACCGAAATGGAATCAATGTACACCAACAAAGTATGGACGTTGGACGTTGCTCCAGATGGGGTAAAACCCGTAGGATGCAAGTGGATATTCAAAAGGAAGATTGGTGTAGATGGACAGGTTGAGACCTATAAAGCTAGACTTGTTGCAAAGGGTTTTCGTCAAAGACCTGGTTTGGACTATGACGAAACCTTTTCTCCAGTGGCTATGCTGAAATCCATTCAGATCCTTCTTGCCATTGCTGCCTTCCACGATTATGAGATTTGGCAGATGGACGTAAAGACCGCTTTTCTGAATGGAAATTTAGAGGAGTGTGTCTATATGGTCCAGGCAGAGGGTTTCATTCAGAGTGGGAGCAGCGGAAAGGTGTGCAATTTGCTGAAATCCATTTATGGACTGAAGGAGGCATCGCGGAGTTGGAACATCTTTTTTGATGAGATGGTCAAAGATTTTGGCTTTATCGAAAATCCAGATGAACCATGCATCAATAGTAGATTTGTAGCACGAACTGTCGTATTCTTCATTTTATACGTGGATGACATTCTCTTGATAGGAAATGACATTCCTATGCTACAATCTGTCAAAGGGTTCTTGTCACACAAGTTCTCCATGAAAGACCTGGGTGATGCCTCATACATTCTGGGGATCCGGATCTATCGTGACAGATCCAAGAGGATATTAGGACTTTCACAGTTCAGGTACATCGACACCATACTGAAAAGATTTAGTATGGAAGATTCCAAGCGCGGTAATCTACCGGCTTGTCACGGGATCACCCTCTCCAAAGAGATATCTCCCAAGACTGATTTGGAAAGGGATCGCATGTCTATTATACCCTATGCTTCTGCGGTAGACTCTATAATGTATGCAATGTTGTGTACCAGACCAGATATAGCTTATGCACTGAGTGTGGTAAGCCGGTATCAGTCAAACCCTGGGGAGAAGCACTGGATAGCGGTAAAGAATATTCTCAAGTACCTGAGAAGGACTAAGGAGATGTTCTTGGTGTATGGCGGAAAAGACCTCCAGATTGAGGCCCTTGCTGACTCCAGCTTCCAGAGTGACAAGGATGATTCCAAGTCCATGTCGGGTTATGTCTTTACCCTTAATAGAGGGGCGGTGTGTTGGGAGAGTTCCAAACAGGAAACCGTTGCTGACTCGACGATGGAAGCGGAATATATCGCTGCATCTGATGCCGCAAAAGAAGCCGTCTGGATGAGGAAGTTCTTGATAGAACTTTAGGTGGTTCAGTCCATTGTTGATCCAATACCTCTGTATTGCAACAACAATGGGGCTATAGCTTTAGCGAAGGAACCCAGGTCCCATCAGAAGTCCAGGAACATCTTGAAGCGGTATCACCTGATCAGGGAGATCGTGGGTCGCCAGGAGATCGAGGTTCGGAAAGTTGCTACGGAAGATAAAACTGCTGATCCACTCACAAAGGCCTTACCCCAGATTCAATTCGAGCGGCTGATCAAGATGATAGGTCTTCGATACGCCAGTACATGGCCTTAGTGCAAGTGGGAGATTGTTAGTGTATATGCCCTAGAGGCCATTACTGTATCATACTAGTTTGTATATTACTTGATGGAAGCTTGGGATATTCACCTTGTATAGACAATCTTGCTCAATATAATAGTATGCTACTTGGTTTGTTTCTGCTTTAATGTGTGCATGTGTTTCTTTTAGCATATCGCCATTACACATTAGTGGAGCCTTTAGGATCTTTGCCTGATTACCAGCGTTGTGATGGCAATCACACTCGTGGGGGCTGGGTAATCTATAAGCACATCCTTATGCAGGTCCCTAGTCGCAGGACTATCGAGACAGGGTATCGATACTCTGGAGTAGACTAGCGTATGCGCTTCTTATCCCAGCTTGGGAGACGGTCTGTCCCACAGCCGTCAGTACGTCGTACTTGGGATAGTATGCGGGTGCTCGTTAGGTTACAAGTACACTGGACAGGACTCGTCGGGAACTGTTGGTTGGTACTATACCTATCGTCAGTTATCAGTTCCCAGGTGACATGAGTACAGCTTAGTCCGTTGACTTGACACTGTCACTTCGCCTCGAGTGTGTTCCCACTATACTTTGATTACTACCCTACCACGGCTCAAAGGAGTCGTGCAAACAGGTAGTTTTTAGGTGCGGTCCCGAAGCACTTGGAGGCAGTGACGGTTAGACAGGATTCGTCTCTCCCGGTATTGGGGGTTGATATCGCGTTGTGTCTAGGAGAGCCATTACAAAAAGTCCCTGGCCAGGGCAAGCGAGATAGACTGGTAGGTTTCCAGTGTTATCTCAGGTGTTCTGGGCTACACTCCGACACGACTTGTACCGGTAGTAGGAGACTGACGTTTACCGCCCCCCTAGGCCCGCCATGCGATATTCTCAGACAAACAGACCAGACTGTACGGAGACTGTCACATTCAGGCTCAGTCGGAGCTCAGATGGGTTTCACCTCGTTCATCTTCTTATCGGCATCTACCTGGGGACCGTTACGTACAGCTAGTGCCGCTTGCGGTCTATGGTTAAACCCACTGCCAGCGTAGTGTCGGGTCTTTAGAGTCCCACACAGAGGGTTATTCTCTTTGGGCAAAACAGAGTAGAGGTCGCGTGGTTTTGCGACAAAGTTCGTTCACATCCGCGCACTTATGCACGTTTGGTGTCCGGACAGTTGTTACTAGCGGGCTCTGGTTTGAGCCAGATCCTAGTATATGCTTTGGGATTAGTTTTATCTCATAGTATTTGTGCTCCTCGGAACACGAATGCGGGTGTGTATGCACTGTTGACTGAGGCAGAGGAAGAGGATTCTCATTAGGGTTTTGGTACGGGTGTGTATGCACAGTTGACGGTTGTCGTTTACCAAACCCTAATGATTATGTGAAATATCAATTGATAATGTTATTTAAATGAAATTGGGTATGGTTAGGGTTTGTTGACTTGTTGACCAAGGTTGACTTGGTTACCAAGGTTGAAACATTGACCATCATCATTTCTTTCTAAAGATGCTCTTTGATCTTTGCAAAAACATTTAATGTGAAATGATAATGGTCTTATCAAACCAACCATCACCTTTTTCATTTTGGATTAATATTATTAATTTGATAATTCACATATATGGTTATGGTTGTAAAACTATTCTCATTCTATCATATTGATTCTCTCTCCTCCATTTTGATCTCCCTCTTCCTCTAGCTCAAGGAAAATTCATCTCATGTGTTGAGAAACATTTCCTTGGAG
This sequence comes from Agapanthus africanus, assembly GCA_030015575.1. NCBI lineage: Eukaryota > Viridiplantae > Streptophyta > Magnoliopsida > Asparagales > Amaryllidaceae > Agapanthus > Agapanthus africanus. Next base: position 129,492,984 of record JASDDO010000026.1, on the reverse strand, counting down.
ATAAAACCCCAAAGCTACTCTCTACTCATCCTAAGGTTGAAGGTCAAGCAAGCCGGACACTTTAGTTTTCTCAAGTTCGAGAAAGAAGCTCAAGGTAGAGACCCTCAGGTGAATCCATCTTCGGCAAGAGAAGGCGACGAGGAACGAACCATCCGACCACCACAAAGAGCCCAAGAGAAGGAGTTAAAGTTGAGGTATAACCCCTAACCGAGTAGGAAAAGCTCTAGTTAGTTGCTAGTGTGTAGTTTAGCAAAGATCCGTGTTTTATAGTCCATGTTTCCATGACCCGAAAAATCATTTTTCATCATTTCCGCTAGCCCGAAAGAACCGGGAGAGGTAACGTGGACTTACACCTTCAACACCTCATTAGGCAGTGTTCCTTCACACCACGTCAGGGTCGTATTCTGAGACATCGTGGACGCGGAGGGTTCGTGCAGAGGGGTCAGGCTAGTAGAGGAGGAGTTCGGTCAGTCGCAGATGAAGGGCAGACCCAAGTTTTTGCTTCGACTCATCGGGATGCCCAGGTGTTCAATGCTGTGGTCTCAGGTACTCTTTCAGTATGTCCTTTTGTTGCACACGTATTGTTTGATCCGAATCCCTGTGCTCGTACGTTTCCATGCACTTCGTGCCGAGTTTAGGACGAGAGTCGTGCTAGGTAGATCAGCCGTTTGTTGTGTTAACTTCTGTCAGCGATCCTTTTGTCGCGCGACACGTAATTCGGTCGTATGCCCATCGGATAGGAGATAGAGATTTGTCTGTCATTTTGATCCTCCTAGAGATGTTGGACTTGGCAATCTCCTGGGCATGGACTGGTTAGCTATGTGCTAGGCGTTGTGGACTACCGTGAGGAAACAATTAGGTTTTGTTTTCCCGGGCGAGTCAGTCTTGTGGTGATGGTGGATAGTGGTGTCGCCTCTTACAGCTTGAATTCATCCTTTTTTGCTAGTCGGCCTTTGAGGAGATATCGTGGATTCTTGGCGTTATTCGTGATACCGTAGCCACACTTGGTGTATTGGGCCGGTTTTCTTTAGTGGGAGAGTTTTCCGACGTTGTTTCAGATGAGCCGTCGAGGCTTATGGAGCTTAAGGATCTGCTGTAGAGTGGTTGTTGAGGGAGTTGTGCGTCTGAGTGTTTCGCATTAGGAAGTTCCTATTTCTGTTCGTCAAGGAGAAAGATGACAGATTGAGGTTGTGTATTGATGGATCGTCAATTGAACCGGCTTACGGTGCGGATAGGTATCCTGTACCTCGCATTGACGATTTCTTCGATCAGCATCAGAGTGCGAGACTTTATCTAAGTTTGTTTGGGATCAGGTCACCATTGTTGCGGGTTCGGAGTGATGACATTCCGAAGACTGCCTTGTGCGTGCTATGGGCTTTGTGTGTTTTGGGTGTCACTGGACTCACCAATGCTCTAGCAACCTTCGTAGGTGTGATGAGTTGGTTTTCTTCAGGCCGTTCCTCGACCAGTTATTGTTGTGTTATTTACGACATCCTGGTCTATTTAATGTGTCTTGGGGGATAGGAGTAGCACTCGAGGATCTGTTTTACGGATACTGGGAGAGCCCCAGCGGTTTGCTAGATTCTCGGAGTGTTCTTTCAGGCTTGTTTATGTTGACTCCTAGGTCTTGTAGTTACGGAGAGATTTTGTATGGTTCCGAGAAAGATCGTGGCCGTACAGCTTAGGCCCAGACTTGTGAGCAGGACAGAGGTCCGTAGATTTTTGAGCTTTGTAAGTTTTTACCGCCGTTTTATGCAGGATTGCTAGTGTGGTGCTGCTGCCCCGTTGACTAAATTGACGGGAATGGAGGGTTCTTTTCTTTGGACTGAGGTTTGTGTATGGAGTTTCAGCAGTTGAAGACTCGGTTAACAACTGCATCAGCTCTTTCCTTGCTTTTTGGTTCGGGCGACTTTGTGGTTTAACTGTGATGTTTCGTGAGTAGGGCTCGAATGTGTACTGAGGTGACACAATGGAGTTATCGCTTTTGCTTCCCTACATTTGGAGGAAGTACGAGAAGGATATCCCACTCATGATCTGGAGATGGACGAGGTGGTTTTGCGTTGGAGATTTAGAGACACTACTTGTTTGAGAGTCGTGTCAGATTTTCACGGACCACCAGAGTTAAATGTACATTTTCCTGCGGCAGATTTTAATTGTTTTGATAGTCCTCCGCAGATTTATAGTTCTTGTGCGATCGTTGAGTACAGCTTAAGTTCGTCTCTACTGAGGAGACAGCTTGCTCATGTCCGCGCCCGACCACTTTTCCTAAATCGCTTTCGCGAGACACTGCCCGCCGACGCTCGTTCGTCAGAGATACTGGAGCCTACTCGATTGGGTAATGATTTGGAATCCTTAACTTATGGAAAGGGTGTGCTAGGTTAGGGAGATGCTTGTGTACCTAATATTATGGGATAGAGACGTGGAATCCTAGGGTAGGCACATCGGTCAACTCTCTGTACTCATTCAAGCCCCACCAACTGTTAACGTGACTTGTGAGGTAGTTACGGGTGGGCAGGGACAGAAAAAGAAGTCTCGGGATTCGTTTTAATGTGTCTGTCTTGTTGTGTGCTTGAGTTGAGCAACTGAGACTGACGGGAGAGTTGCAACCTTTAACCATTCCGAAGAGGGAAGGGGAGCAGGTCCTCCCGAAATTCGTTATGGTGTCTACCCAGGTTTAGTCAGGATGTGACTCCGTTCGGATGCTTATCATCCGATGATACTCAGTTGCTCAGTTGTTCTTGTTAAGTTGTGTATATGTAGAAATTGTTGTCAACAGTTGGGGATCGTCGTTTGCCATCGATAGGGTTCTCCTTTGATAGCAGTTATCAGGAGACACTCCAACTGGTAACCTTTAGGTTTAGAGGTTAGGTCGTGTCAATCACCAGCCTATTTTCTGACTCCGTGTTGTAGGATTATTGGACCTCAGCTAGTCTAGAGGCTTCGGAGATGATCCAGTTGTTTTAGGTCAAGATGAGATTGTCCATTTCGGATAGAGATCAGATGCTGACCAAGATGTGTAGGGTTCCTAGGCACACTAAGGAGGTCTCACAAGGCATCAAACATGCCAAATTCAAATTTTACAGGTGCCGAGAAACCCTAATACGGATCGTTAACTAGAGTTTAGGCGAAAACTAGAACTAGTAAACTGCTTTACTAATAAGTGAACGGAAATACAACCTTTGTAGATCCGGTCCTCCACCTCCATAGCTCCGTGATGAAGTCCCTCCGCTGGACCCATTGGATCCCGGACTCTCGCGGTGGTTTCATCGAAGAAATGATCGGGCTAGGTCGTCGACTTCGATGCCGAAGATGATCTACGTCGAGGCAAAACAAGATCAAGCTCCAACTTCACCAAGCCATGAAACTTGTGAAGAAAACACCCTATACTACTTGGCAAGTGGTAGAGGATGAAGAAATAGGAAGTGGGTTCACTTTAGAATTGGATTTCTCACTCTTTTCATGAAATCACCATTGAAGGTTGCAAGCTCTCTTCTTCTTGAAGAAGAAGAAGAAGAAGAAAAAGAATATCATAAGTATATCAAAAATAGGAAATAATATGATACTTATCATATTTGCAACCATAGTTAGGTGTAGAGAATAAACTAAGGTTAGGTTGAATGGTTAGGGTTAAGCATGAAACAAAAATGGTGGACTTATTCAAAGCTTCATGAAGCTTCAACTAGAAAACAAATCAAGCCACCATTACTCTTCATCTTTCCAAAATGAATAAATAAATAAAAGAATAAGTAAATAAACAAAACCCTAACCATTAACATAACCATGGTTTAATCACACACACTAACCCTCATGTATCATCAAACATGATACAATCAAATGCACAAAAGTATATCACATATACAATGTGCACATCAAGTGAGAAAATCCTTTTTAAGTGAACAAATATTAGTTAATGTAAAGTAATATATCAAATATATAATTATACATTAAATCATTAAATCAACACTTGATTTAATGATCCGGTCATATCGCATATGACCGACTAATATCCAATGTATCGGCTTATCGAATCAATCCTTGATTCGATAACTAGGTTATATCGCATAAACCAATCGATACATTCATCGCGAGAATAGAATACGTAATCACATACACGCATTATTCTCGGTCCCGCACATATCTCATATGCGTTCCTATTTCATTTCGCTTGAGCCAGGAAACCTCTGTGTAGGACTCTAAAGACTCGTCAATACGTCGGCAGCAGGTGATGATCATATCACACACCCACAAACCGCAAGCGGTCTGCTAAACGTAACGGCCACCCGGGTATTGAGCGATCAGAAGATCGACGAGCAAGCCCGCTCACACTCCTGTGAATCCAACCAGTAACACTTACCGTACAGTCCGGTCTCGTCGTCTGATATGTCGCATATCTCGCCTAGGGGTGGTAAACGTCAGACCCCAATAGCTCGATAAGTCGTGTCGATATGAGGTCTATAACAGTTCGAGAAACTACTGGTAACACTTACCAGAAAATCTCAGTAACCCTGGCCAGGGATTTCCGGTTATAGCCAATCGAACACAGCGCAACATCAACTCCCTATACCGGGAGAGACGAATCCCCTCCTATCGCTCATTGCCTCCATGTGATTCGGGACTGTACCTAAAAAACACCATTTTGTACGCCCTCTTGGATGTGGTAAGGTGGAAATCAAAGCACAGTGGGAATCACACAAGACTCTATGACGATCTCGGGTCTACAGACTAACATGTACCAGTGTCACCAGAGAACTGCCATCTGACGTAAGGTATAATACCATCTGGGAGTTCTCGGCGAGTCCGTCCAGTGTACCCAGTCTCCACTGAGCACCCGTATATCATCTCCGATGTCAAACACCAATGGATATGGGATCATCCATCGCCCATCTGTCTGGGTCGAGAAGGTATACGCTAGTCTACTCTGGTATATCGATGCCCCGTCTCGATACACCCACGACTAGGGACCTTGAAGGATGTACTTATAGACTACCATGTCCCCACTAGTATGATCCGCATCATAGTCCAGGTAGTCAAGTACACATCCTAAGGGCTTTACCAACATGTAACAGAGAGACAATCAGTACACACGTTAAGGTAAAGAGTAACCAGATAGCATACTATCATGTCGAGCAAGAAAGTCCTCCCTATATATGTCCAAGCATCCACTACAATATACATCCTATGTATAGTAATGGCCTCTAGGGCATACATATAACTAACAATCTCCCACTTGTAATAGGGCCATCTGATAGCAGTGGTTGTAGTATATCATACTCAACCATCCCATAAAAGTCTCTCTTTAGGAAAAGGCCTTTGTGAGTGGATCCGCCGTGTTGTCCTCTGAGTCTACTCTCCTAACCTCGATCACCCTGGAGATCAACCATCTCCATGATCAGGTGATACTGCCTTAGAATATGTCTGGATCACTGATGGGACTGGGGTTCCTGAGCCAAAACCATACTTCCATTGTCACACAATGGTAGGAACCTAGTTCATCTCATGAACCAATATACACCCAGACTGCCTCTTTGGTAGCATCTTAAGTAGCGATGTATCCAGCCTTTATCGTTTAGTATGCCAAGGTATCTATCTTGGAACTCTTCCAAAATACCGTCCCTTTACTGAGGGTAAAGACAATGCCTGTGACTGACTTTCAGTCGTCCTTATCACCCAGTGATTCTCCCCGGAACACTTCCAGTGATTCTCCCCAGGACCAATTGATACAATCTCACTACAACTAGTGAGAATCCTAACATCCATTTAGATCTATCTCATAGATCCAAAACTCGGGATTTAGTAGGTATCAGTTTGATCCTATGTGGAGAATCATAGTGATAAGCGGAGATTGATCGAGCGTAGCATAGGAAACTCCTTCCCTATCAAGAGTATGTCATCCACGTACTCTACGAGGATCACCACCATACTCCCTACTACCTTTTTGTATATACAAGGTTCATCTACCATTTTGATGAAGTCAAACTCTTTAACTACCTCATCAAAATAGACGTTCCATCTCCGCGATGCCTGCTTTATTCTATAAAACATCTTGCACACGTTTCCGCTGCTCCCACTATTTACGAAGCCCTCTGGCTGTGTACTTATAGACGTTCTCTTCTAAAACATCATTTAGAAAAGCAGTCATGGCACCCAACCGCCAGATGTCGTAGCCATGGTATGTAGCCATGGCAAGTAGGATCTGGATGGACTTAAGCATAGCCAATGGAAAAAGATTTCATCATTATCCACGCCTGGTCGATAACGAAAACCTATAACAAGTCTAGTTTTGAAAGTCTCAACTTTTCCATCTACACCAAGTAATCTTCTCAAGATATACTTGCTCCTGATGGGGATTTAACCCTTCAGATATAGCAACTAAAGTCCATACTTTGTTGGTGTACATGTATTCCATCTCAGATCACTAAGCATCCAGCCATTCTTACAGAGTCTCACTCCTGATGGCCAGCTCGAAACTAGTTGGGTCATCATCTCATGATGCAATCCTCGCTCCCACTGTCATAGAGAAACCGAAGTAACTCTAAGGTGGGTAAGGAACCCAACTAGATCGGCGGAGAGGCTGAGGTTCGTTGGAATCTACTGAATCCTTTGGTTCTATTAAATCATCAGCTGCAGTTTGTATAGCTGGAACATTTCCAGTTCTACATAACAGATTTGCCTCGAACTTGTCCGGATTTTGCTTTTCAGACATAGGCTAGACAACCCCAAATCTTAACTAACTTAAGATATGGGCTCTTCCCTTTCCATATCACATATGAAGCGGTAGGCAACTGATTTGATTTGAACCCTATTCAATAGGTATGCAGCTTCTCAAGCGCATAACTCCCAAAAGGAAACAGGTAACTCAGTAGTACTCATCATAGAGCGCACCATATCGAATAGGGTGCAATTGCTCCGCCCCGATATACCATCGTGCTATGGTGTATTCGGAAGAGTAATGCTGAGAGAGAATCTCATTCTCCTTTAGAATAGTCCAGGAATTCTAAGCACAAGTATTCTCCTCCCTGATCTCATCATAGGACATAATACTTATACCCGTATTTTGGTTCTCTACTTCTAACTTATATTCTGTGAATATCTCAAAAGGTTCGGACTTGTGTTTCAACAGGAACATAGGTCTGAATCTCGAAAGATCATCAGAGAATGTAATGAAGTAAAAAGAACCGGTCTTGGCATGTGTAGACAGGGGACCTACATACATCAACATGTATCATCCCAAGAGTTCACCAACTCTTTCTCTGTTTCCAATAAACAGAGCTATGGTCATCTTATCTCTGTGACATGACCAGCAAGTTTCACAAGATGTAAATTCAAACTGATTTAAATATGCATCTATATGTAACTTCAGCTAGTCGGGTCGCATTGATATGACCAAGTGTATAATACCTCAAGAAGGATTCGTTCATTTCTGAACTCTTCCTCTTGTGTGTGTTCCGTATACCAAGAACTGTAGTTTGATTTAGAACATCAATGCTTTTAGATAACGTGCCTGAACCGATCAACTTTTGATATAGGAAATGTTCAAAACATTATCCAACAATACAAAATTATATCCTTTCTTTACTAATAAAGAGACTGATATGATTTTGTATATCAGGTTCGGTATCTAATAATATTCGTTCAGAATCAATGTATTGGTAATACAGGGTGACAGTGACCAACAGACTTGGCTGCAACACTTGCCCCGTTTTCTGCCTCATGAAACTTATCACCCGTTCTCAGTTCTCTACCTTTCAGTAGCCCATGTAACAGATTACATATCTGGGATCCTGTTCTGGTATCTCATATCCAGGACGTAAAGAATACTGATAAACAGTTCTGTATAATGAACACACCCGAAGATGATGCATCAGTATGCACTTTCTTCGTTTGGGCGGCACGGGAATTCTGGTAATCCCCAATTTCCTGCTCTGTCTTATAACAATTATAAGTTAGAGCGGGACCAACGATCCCCAGCTCAGTATAACAAGCGGGTTTGGTCAAAATTCCGTATTATTATCTTGATTAAGGCATGAAATGGTCGCTACCTGGAGGGAGAGAGAAGAAAACACTCAGCGTGCGCTCTTGCAAGATCAGATTGGTTATTATTTTATCTAATCAGGATGGCTCCCACTGTTTTTTATCAAATCTTCCTTCAAACCCTAAAAGGAAAGACTAACCGGGATTAATTACACACTACAAGTTCGCCAATCTTTCAGCCAGGCCAGTATCGGTACTTTGAGGGAGGTCCTCCGTGCTTTCGCACGAACCTAATTACAGTAAACCTCGTTTTCCCAGAGGCGTAACCCCATTGACACCTTTCTAGACACCTACTTGATCGGCTAATTGTAATGTGTAAAACTCTCCCAGGAGTAACTCTTACTCACAGCGGGTATCGGGATCCAACTATCTCATAAAAGGTATGCAATCTCATTGCAAATTTCAACACTTGAAATTCCCGATAATATTTTGCCCCTAGCAGCTATATGACCTTAACATAGTCAATAAATCATAAGTGCTAGCCAAGTTCAACCCGTCATTTCCCGATTGAATTAAACCCACCCGCACGACCCTTAACATAGTCAACAAAGTCGCACGACTACCCTAATCCAATCGCATCATATGCTTAAGCAGATAAGCACTAATTAGCTACCGCACACTACGCCTTAACATAGTCAACAAACGTAGCACGAATACTAACTAGTACTTATCTGAAATGACGGAGGGCTACGATAGGTTTTTCTGAAAACCTATTGCGTAATGAACTTGATATCGTTGTAGAATCAAATGATTTTCAAATGGAGTGTTTTCGAGGCTTTTCTAGTTTTTCTAAAGGGGTCACTCCCGGTGAAGGGATCGTCGGCCCTTTCCTCATCGAATAAGGTGCGGGATATATCATATATATCACTGTGCAAAGCAAAAACTCTTAAAAGCAATCAAAAGACAAACCAAGTGTGTAGCATCTGCCAGTTATTGCTAAAGGAGTCACTCCCGGTGAAGGGATCTCGGTCCTTTCCTTATCGAATAAGGTGCAGGATATATCATATATACCGCTGTGCAAAGCAAGAACTGTAGCTACCTGTTTTATTTTGAAATTCGATTCCACAACATCTTAGGTTTCTTTTCATTCATTAATCACATTAATGAAGTCCCGTCATTTAAGTTACCTAAGCATCACAGATAAATACGACGTACACTTATGCCATCCGCATTCGCCTCGATATCCCCTCGTGCACCGTTAGGTTAGGTAACTAACGGCAGAGCGGGGCAGGGCTAGCGCGGGTGTAAAACATAAGTAACGTCTTTATAATATATCATATATACTATATACAGTATTTATCACAGAACATATCACATGATCACATCACAGATAACGCAGCAGAAAATATCATATGAAATATTGAATATACTAGGACGTCCGTGTTTTTAATACGAGCCAGTATAAAACACGGATTCTACGGTCGCGATGAATAGCCAAACCCACACCCCTAGACCCCTACGGAGCGGCAAGCAACCCTACCAATTCTAGGGTTAGGAGACCCGGCCTCGACTCCTCGAGATGGTCTCCCACTGGACCCTAGAACCCGGTTACTTATGCTCCCCTCCTTGGGTCTATCCTAGTGCGGAAAAGTAAATAATATACAAAAGGTGACATCTTCCGTAACCTGGAAGTGCCCCAATAAAAGAAAATTACATACAAGTTTTTACATGAATGAAAATGAAAAACACTCATCTCACATAAAAAAAACCCCGGCTATTCAAACACGACGATCCAATATAACATATCCAGCAACACATAACATCACATGTCATCAACGTAAGTAAATATGCGCATCCCAATTGTCGTTGACATATAGCAACGAAACCGGCGATATCACATATTACACTTACGGTCACAGAAAAGAAAGTGTAAAACTATAACAGTTGGAATCCGCAACCTCTTTAGACATCGCATGCCTAATCAAATGAATTCCTTAGATATCGCATGCCTAACAATTATAAACCCCGCATTTTAGTCTCATTATCGAAAACTCTTTTCAATATCAAGTCGGGCAATTCAATAAGATTCCCGATATCCTAATCGAATGCTCGTCGCAAACTTTAGTTGGCGGCTGCACCCCCGACGCCGTCGACGAAGTGCACCAAGGCGGAACACCGCTGCCGCGAGCACCCGAACGGATGCTTTCGGCGACGGGGTTCTCCTACAGTCATTTGGTCGGGGCTATGGGGTGAGGCTGTCTATTAAGTTTACCCGGCGAGTATCCGCGTACGCTACGTGATTGCGACGGACTTTTAATCACATCAAAATTCCGTGGCAACCGATCAAGTGAGACTAAACTACTATGTTTATAACATTCATTCAGTTATCTCATAACTATTTGTGAATTCCAAATGTTGTATCACATTCTGGATAAATAGAAAATGTTAAACTTTCCGATCGAACAATCGAACACCCAAGTTTTCCCGAAACAGCTCAACACATGAAATAAGTTTAAAAACATTCATTTCGTGCCTCAGTACCAACGGTCCAGCCGTAGAAGGGTCAAGCTAACGCCTCACATGTGGCACGCCGTACTGCCCCAAACCCTAAGGTTCAAAGGGCAGTTCAAGACGGTCACATAATCGAGTTAAGGTTTGTTGTCTTCTAGAGGGTCCATCGCGTTACTTGCACTACTTAGAACGTTATTAAACTACGGAAAAATCCAACACTTGAAAATTTTCCGGCAGGGGAAAAAGTGGGTATTTATATCCGGTCGAAATTTTTAACATATTCTAAAGTTACCCGGAAAAACACATAAACAAAATCAAAAATTCCGATCGAATCATCGAAGCCCCAAAGCATCCCAGAAAATGCAACTCTTGAGTGCAAATTAAAAATTCCATGAAAACTCAGCACCACAAAATAGGAATTACTGTGCAAAATTCAATGCAAGAGGAGACCGTACGGCCGCGGAACCGCCGCAAATGCCACGCTTTTGCCGCGGTTCCGCGGCGGTTTAATCGAATTAGGCCCCCGTATTTCACAGTAATTCATATAAGACCCTGCTTAATTTTCTGCATATTTTTAATATGGAAAAATCCACATTTTCAAAAATTGGACAGAGAGTGGTCTCGGATTAGGGTTTCGGGTTCGATCGGGTTTCTAACATCGTCTACACATCGCCTAAGGCTCTAGCTAGGCTCTGATACCACTGTAGGTCAGGCAGCCACCCCATCCAAAGGGGTCACCGTGGCACCAACGGGTCCCTCAGCATCTACTTTTTACGCATGGCCCCTCGCGAGGACTACAACCCGCCGGAACACCTTCCGGTCTCGGGACACCCAGGGGGTAAGAGCCTATGCTTCGCCACACTGTCACACAGTGAGAACCCCCCATAGGTCGACATCCAATGCCTAGTAGCTATGATACCACTGCAGGGTTCCTAGGCACACTAAGGAGGTCTCACAAGGCATCAAACATGCCAAATTCAAAATTTACACGTGCCGAGAAACCTTAATACGGATCGTTAACTAGAGTTTAGGCGAAAACTAGAACTAGTAAACTGCTTTACTAATAAGTGAACGGAAATACAACCTTTGTAGATCCGGTCATCCACCTCCATAGCTCCGTGATGATGTCCCTCCGCTGGACCCATCGGATCCCGGACTCTCGCGGTGGTTTCATCGAAGAAATGATCGGGCTAGGTCGTCGACTTCGATACCGAAGATGATCTACGTCGAGGCACAACAAGATCAAGCTCCAACTTCACCAAGCCATGAAACTTGTGAAGAAAACACCCTATACTACTTGGCAAGTGGTAGAGGATGAAGAAATAGGAAGTGGGTTCACTTTAGAATTGGATTTCTCACTCTTTTCATGAAATCACCATTGAAGGTTGCAAGCTCTCTTCTTCTTGAGGAAGAAGAAGAAGAAGAAGAAGAATATCATAAGTATATCAAAAATAGGAAATAATATGATACTTATCATATTTGCAACCATAGTTAGGTGTAGAGAATAAACTAAGGTTAGGTTGAATGGTTAGGGTTAAGCATGAAACAAAAATGGTGGACTTATTCAAAACTTCATAAAGCTTCAACTAGAAAACAAATCAAGCCACCATTTCTCTTCATCTTTCCAAAATGAATAAATAAATAAAAGAATAAGTAAATAAACAAAACCCTAACCATTAACATAACCATGGTTTAATCACACACACTAACCCTCATGTATCATCAAACATGATACAATCAAATGCACAAAAGTTTATCACATATACAATGTGCACATCAAGTGAGAAAATCCTTTTTAAGTGAACAAATATTAGTTAATGTAAAGTAATATATCAAATATATAATTATACATTAAATCATTAAATCAACACTTGATTTAACGATCCGGTCATATCGCATATGACCGACTAATATCCAATGTATCGGCTTATCGAATCAATCCTTGATTCGATAACTAGGTTATATCGCATACAACCAATCGATACATTCATCGCGAGAATAGAATACGGTATCACATACACGCATTATTCTCGGTCCCGCTCATATCTTATATGCGCTCCTATTTCATTTCGCTTGAGCCAGGAAACCTCTGTGTAGGACTCTAAAGACTCGTCAATACGCCGGCAGCAGGTGATGATCATATTAAACACCCACAAGCTGCAAGCGGTCTGCTAAACGTAACGGCCACCCGGGTATTGAGCGATCAGAAGATCGACGAGCAAGCCCGCTCACACTCCTATGAATCCAACCAGTAACACTTACCGTACAGTCCGGTCTCGTCGTCTGATATGTTGCATATCTCGCCTAGGGGTGGTAAACGTCAGACCCCAATAGCTCGATAAGTCGTGTCGATATGAGGTCTATAACAGTTCGAGAAACTACTGGTAACACTTACCAGTAAATCTCAGCAACCCTGGCCAGGGATTTCCGGTTATAGCCAATCGAACACAGCGCAACATCAACTCCCTATACCGGGAGAGACGAATCCCCTCCTATCGCTCATTGCCTCCATGTGATTCGGGACTGTACCCAAAAACCACCGTTTTGCACGCCCTCTTAGACGTGGTAAGGTGGAAATTAAAGCACAGTGGGAATCACACAAGACTCTATGACGATCTCGGGTCTACAGACTAACCTATAGCAGTGTCACCAGAGAACTGCCATCTGACGTAAGGTATAATACCATCTGGGAGTTCTCGACGAGTCCGTCCAGTATACCCAGTCTCCACTGAGCACCCGTATATCATCTCCGATGTCAAACACCAATGGATATGGGATCATCCATCGCCCATCTGTATGGGTCGAGAAGGTATACGCTAGTCTACTATGGCATATCGATGCCCCGTCTCGATACACCCACGACTAGGGACCTTGAAGGATGTACTTATAGACTACCATGTCCCCACTAGTATGATCTGCATCATAGTCCAGGTAGTCAAGTACACATCCTAAGGGCTTTACCAACATGTAACAGAGAGACAATCAGTACACACGTTAAGGTAAAGAGTAACCAGATAGCATACTATCATGTCGAGCAAGAAAGTCCTCCCTATATATGTCCAAGCATCCACTACAATATACATTCTATGTATAGTAATGGCCTCTAGGGCATACATATAACTAACAAGATGGTCGCAGATTCGAGTTCGCAATGGCAGATCTTGTATTCCCACGGAAATTTCCGATAATGACATGTTGAGTTTTTGGAAGCTTTCCAGGATAGTAAGTCTTTTTAGGATCCTTAAGGCGAGTTGGTTCGTTGCCTTTGATTTGGCACTTTCACCCAGATTATTGAGTATTCACCCCGTATTTCCGGTGTCGATACTTTGCAATTACTTTCATGACCCTTCTCATTGGATTCAGTGCCAGACCATTTAGCTTGAGCGCGATCTTTCTTTCACCAAGCAGCCGGTCGTAATATTGGACCGGCAGGTGAAGAAACTTCGATCAAAGGTCTCGCCATCAGTGAAGGTATTGTGGCGCATCCCAAATGGTGAAGAAATCACTTGGGAGGCCGAACGCGAGATGCGGAAGAAGCCCCTCATCTCTCTGGAGGTATGCGTAGCCTTGTATTTTTAAATTCGGGGACGAATTTCTTTAAGGGGGAAAGATTGTAACACCTTAGGTTGTGTTTAGGGGTTAATTATATTTTAATATATAGCTTTAATAAAAAGTTTACCAAACTAAGTTCCAAATATTTTATCCTAATTAATGAATATTTTATTAGAATTTTTCTAGGCACACACACACTTGTGCATGTAAACTAGGGTTTAGATTTGGGGTTAAACCCATGATTAACAACCATGGTGGACTAACCTTTCCCTTAAGCCATTTTAAGTTGTATTAAGCTATTAGGGTTTTAATTATGGTGGTTGTTTTTTTTTAAATGAAAATGATTTCCATTTTGTTGACTTGGTAAGAGAGAGGGAATATGGGCAAAAGGCATGAGCCATGCTCATTAAATGAAGAGAGAGGGAGAGAGAGGGGGGTGTTTGACTTGGATTCTCTCCTTCTCACTCTCTCTTCTCACTCTCACTCTCATACACACACACACTCACCTAGCAGCAGCAGCAGCACTTAGCAGCAGCAGAAGAAGCCCCAGCAGCAACAACTAGCAGCAGCAACATCATCATCAGCAGCAGCATCAGCAGCAGCAAGCAGTGGCAACAGCAACATCAGCAGCAGCCCCCAGCAGCTGCACCAGCACTTCCCATCTTCTCCACCTCCTTTCTCCTTGCACCTAGGGTCTTGTAAGGTATAGAATCTGAGCCCAACTTCGTGTTTGCTTAACATATGTGTAGTTTAGCTTCGGTTTGTGTAAAAAGTGAGATTTTAGGCTTGAAATGGTGATTTGTGTAGACTTATGGTTAAGTGCTGTTGGTGTTGGTTAACCTAGCCTAATTAGGTTTTATTAAGGCCATGAAAACCTAGTTAAACCCCGGATTACACCAAAATACCATAGGGTTTCTATTTGTGCAGAATTTAGTGTTTTAAGTGAAATTTTGGCCCTCTGTCATCTGCTATAGGCCCGAGTAGTTCAGGTTGAATTTGAGTTAACTGGAGCTTGTATACAAGGTATAGACCACACCACCTAAACACGAAGCCCCCACTCTACCTTCAGACCGCCGGTTTATTCATTCTGGCCACAATTTGCGGCCAAATAGGGGAGTCTTGGGTTGGGTCTGTGTGGGTAGTAGTCTGCTGTTATTTTAGGGCCAGTGGTATGTGCAATTTTGTTAGTTTCTCTCTGTAGGAAAATCTGGGACGTTATATCGTATTTCTAGTACGTTTGGTTCGCGCGATACGCGAGTAGGTTCTGTGATCCAGCGCGTCGCGACGTGTCGGGTTAGTTTTAGACGCGTATACACGTTTTAGCGTATCGTACGCACGCGCGTTTAGTTCGCGACGTGAGCATATCGTTTGGCTTAGATATCGCGTCTTGCGAGGTGGTTGCTTATATATGGATTCTTGTGTAAATTCCAGGTTCGCAGGCGGGTACGTCGGACGAAGCTAAGAAAGGGAAGCAGATGGTCGGCTACGAGTAGCACACGACCAGGTGAGTAGATTTAACATCTACGGGGGAAATCGCCCGTATGGCGTTAAGCGTCAGGGCATGTTAGGATATTTAGTATAGATGTTCATATGGACTGTAGTAGCATACCTTATTGTTGCATATAGAAATGATAGCATAGGACACTACACTATCACTAACGGTTCAAGTTGCACGAGCACGATTTATATGCTACACTCACACCGTTAGTGATTTCCATGACACTCACATTATAGGATTGCTATAAATCATATATCATACCGATTCCGCTTTATTGAAGTTGTCATGATTCGCCGCATAACAGCATATGTTATATCCATATTTGGGCACACATACATTGACATCTTCATACCTGCGCACATGCACACTGTATACTCATACCAGTGCATACATACATTGATATCTTCATACCTGCGCACATGCACACTGTATACTCATACCAGTGCACACATACATTGACATCTTCATACCTGCGCACATGCACACTGTATACTCATACCAGTGCACACATACATTGATATCTTCATACTTGCTTAGATTACGCATTGAGATATGTTGTTTCCATGTTAATTCTGGATTTGGGGAACCGTGGATATTTCAAAAGAGAATAGTTAATTATTTAAAAACCCGGTTTTCCTTGATATGATATTTCGGTGCGTCCACCATGTGTTTTCTCGGTGCTAGAGTGATATATGTGAACCCGAATCGAGGAGTTGGATGAGGCCGATTACGGGTACATGGTGGACCCGGTATGGTACCCCGGGGCGAGAACGGTTTCGCTGTGTAGTAGATGGTGAGCCTGGCAGAGGGACTACTACCTACCGGTGATTGGTTGGACCTGGCGGTTATCCGGAGGATACTGACCAGAGTCGATTGATGGATACGAGGCGACTCGTACTGCCGGGGCCGAGGGCCGATACCGCAGACAGAGCCTGTGGGCTGACCCGGACTGACGGATGCCCGATATATGAGGATTTGCGTGTCAATGCTTGGCACGAGTATTTCTTGATATTTTGGATGCCGATGTTGGGCACTCACGATTATATGAGATTTACAGGATTTGAAGACCGAGGAGGATGACGACGCCTGAGTAGTATTGGGATTTGGGTGCATTGATGGGTACCGATTATACTTTCCACGATGACATTCCGTGTAGATGTTATATTTCCCATGCTCAGTATTTAGCAATTGATATCTCATCTTGTATCTGTTGTACCTGATATAGTACGCATGCTTGCACGATCATTGCTTGCCCTTCTCATTCTATATAGGGTTGTTAGAATGCATTGCCATACCTGATTATCACATATCGTGCCCATCATATGTAGATGTTTTTAGATAGCACTTGTTGCTGAATTGAGCATCCAGTTCATCATATAGATGTTATCTGTTGGCATAGGTTAGAGTATCGCAGCACGTGTATACTCGCGATTACCTTCATATGGTATCTACTATTCACGAGTTGTCAACTCACCCCTGTTGTGCTACAGTGTTTGCAGGTTGCCCTTCGGAGTAGTTGCGGCAGGCTGCTTTCTTGCATCTTTTGACACAGATACCCCTAAAGTTGGCATACTAGCTATTTTGCGGATAGGTGGGTTTTGTGTGGTATCTGTTTATCTTTCAGTTATGTACATTGTTGTATCTAGTACTCTCCATCTACCACTTATGTATTGACTTAGAGACCAGTTGTGAGGGCGATGTATATTATTTGTATTCTGGTGTCGAGCTCGTTGTGAGCCAACTTTACTTATGTAGTTTATTCTATCTGTGATGTTTCCCACTTATTGCTCATTTTCTTCGCTACGATGTCGTATATTGTTATCGTGGTGACTGGTTACTAGAGGTTTTCTTAACATTTTAGTAAATGCTTCTATTCAATGCTCAAAACACTCTATACTTTTACTGGTTTGATTTCTGCGTTTTCGGCTTACTTAATCGCGTTACGCCTGTAGACGTTATGTGGTTAAGTGCCGGTCACGGGCCAAACTTTGGGTCGTGACATAGACGTACAGATATATCAATTTGAAATTGGTGCACAACAACGGATATTCAAAACCAAATATTTACCGTCCGGCAAACTACCCAGGTGATTTCCTCAAATATCACCAATTACAACGAATTCCGATATAATGAGGATGATCACCTAATTCCCAATAACTTGCTCCCACTTGTTTACCCCAATCAGAGCAAAGCTCTGTTCAAATTCCAAGGTGGGAAAAGAAGCAATGCTTCTGTTTTTCTCCAATCAGAGCAAAGCTTTGTCTTGAAAATTAAAGTGAAAAATTGAAATTAAAATAAATGAAGCAACGCTTCAGATTCCTTGCGCTGCGCGCAACGCGCCACGTGTCAAAATCAGACACGTCAGTACAAGGAGCGCAGCGCCCAAGGCAGCGCACCCAATCAGAGCAAGGCTCTGTTTAAAATTCAAACTTAAATTAAAGAAGCAACGCTTCAGCTGACTTGCGCTCTGCGCTACGCGCCATGCGCTAGCGCAGTGGCGCTGCGCTCTGCGCTGCACGCCACGTGGCAGCGCAGTTGCGCTAGCGCAGTGGCGCTGCGCTCTGCGCTGCACGCCACGTGGCAGCGCAGTTGCGCTAGCGCAGTGGCGCTGCGCTCTGCGCTGCACGCCACGTGGCAGCGCAGTCGCGCTTGCGCCAAAACAGAAAAAAAATTCTGAAAGATTTCTCTGATCTTATCAAAACAATAAGATCCTCTCCTGTAAAACAGGAGCCCTTGGATCAAAGACCCAACGGTGGAAAAATTCCCCAAATCACTCAGAGAAAGATCTCTTTAACAAATCTAACTAATTTATGGGCACTATAAAAAGGACCCTAAGCCTCAATTCAAAAGTATCAACATTTTCTAAAAAAAAAGAAGAGAAAGAGAACTCTGAAGAACTCCTCAAGAACAAAAAGGTAAAAACCTTTAGAAAAAAGAGAAAGTTCTCTTATGAACAAATCATAGATCTAAAAACAAGATCAATGATCTTTAATAAAAATTAAAAAAATAATAATAAAATAGTGCTTTGCACTTTTATGACCTTTGGTTCTTTGAGAAAAGAAAAACAAGAAAAACTTGTCTTTTCTTTGATCTAAATTAGATCAAGAAATCAAATAGTGCTTTGCACTTCTGTTCTTGAATCTAAAAGATTCTTAGTGCTTTGCACTTCCAAACTGCGCTGTTGCGCTCTTGGGAGAGCGCCACGTGTCAGCTATAGAACAACTTGCGCTACGCGCTTTAGAAATAAAGTTTTGCTCTCTATAATTGGCGCAACTCACCAGAGTGCGCCACGTGTCAGCAGCGCAGCGCACTAGCGCAACGCACTAGCGCAGCGCACTGCGCTTGTGCGACACGTGTCAACACTACAAGCGCTTGCGCTCTCTGATTGGCGCAAAGCGCCTGACAAATGCAAGGCATTTCTTAAAGGGCCAGGCCCAAATCAAAAAGACCTAGCAGGCCAAAATAAATTGCAAAGCAATAAAAAGGGGGCAGAGCCCAAGTGAAATTGATGCTCTGCATCTTTTATGGGCAGAGCCCAAACAAAAAAAATAGAAGTAATGCAATGCATTATTTAAGTGTGGGCAAAGCCCTAACACAGGTCTAATAGACCAAAAATAAATAAGGGTGTTGAACATTTTCAACTGGACTTAACCCAATTTTGGCCGTAGGTCCTCAAATTAAATTGATTGAGCACAGCTGTTCTCTTAAATTAATTTATATCCGGTTCGAGGGTACATCTCCGAACTCCCCTGACACCCATCGTTGTAATCCTTCAACGACGTCAGAGAGGTGACGGGTCCCGACGACCACACGTCAATACGGACTGCGGGGTCCTTAAACTCGTGGACCGGAACGTCCTTAAACTAATGTTGGACCGAAACGTCCTTAAACTAATGTTGGACCACCATGTCCCTAAACTGGAGCATGGACCGGAACGTCCTTAAACTAATGTTGGACCGAAACGTCCTTAAACTAATGTTGGACCACCACGTCCCTAAACTGGAGCATGGACCGGAACGTCCTTAAACTAATGTTGGACCAAAACGCCCTTAAACTAATGTTGGACCACCACGTCCCTAAACTGGAGCATGGATCGGAACGTCCTTAAACTAATGTTGGACCTAAACGTCCTTAAACTAATGTCAGACCACCACGTCCCTAAACTGGAATACGGACCACCGCGTCCCTAAACTGGAACATAGACCACCACGTCCCTAAACTGGAATACGGACCACCACGTCCCTAAATTGGAAGATGGACCACCACGTCCCTAAACTGGAGCATGGACCGCAACGTCCCTAAACTGAAGCATGGACCGCTACGTCCCTAAACTACCTTTGGACCGCTACGTCCCTAAACTGGAACAATAGAGCCTCCAAATGCTCTTTTTCCGGATCTAAACGATCCTGTTTAAGTTGATCTTAGCCCCCAAACACGGCTAACGTATCCTTAAACATTCAAACGGACTATAAAACTCCAAATCAACCTTGGTTCAAGGGTACATCTCTGAACTCCTCTGACATCTGCCGTTGTAATCCTTCAACGACGTTAGAGAGGTGACGAGTCCCGATGACCAGATATTAAATAGATTATCACGTCAAGTTGATCTTAGTCTCAAACAGGACTATCGTATCCTTAACGAACGTTTAAGTTGATCTTAGCCGCAACGCGACTAATGCATCCTTAAACTAAAAACACCAAACCCAAATCTAAGTAAATATGGATTTGGACTAATCCACGTCCTACGGGCGACGGCATTACTCAGTCTCCGTATACAATCCACGGGCAACCACAAACAAAACAAACACACACGACACGAAGTGAAATTCTGGAGAAGGAGAAAGTTGTTACCGCGATGCGGTAGCGTAATTAACTGCAGGGGCTTGCGCCTGCAGGGAAGAGCGTCCCCACAATCAAAAACCCCTCAAGCGAGGGGGGATCTGACGAAGTCTGCTACATCGGCCGCATCCGTCTAAACCTCCGATACACGGTGCCATAAATCAACTTGGCATCTTCGGAGAGGTGGACGGATAAAACCAAATAGCATCTGCCCCGAATCCCTGCGTCAGGACATCGCAGTCCCGTGCGCCGTCTTTCGGAGGGGAACAGATTCTGGCACGCCCGGTGGGACCTTTTCCTCTTTCCACTCCACACTTCGTGTGTCGTCTTCGCGAAAGAATTGCGGTTTGTTAATGGTTGCCTTTGGATTTCAAGTTTACTAAGATTTGGTCTCTCTCTTGGTGCAGAAGAGGAATCAAGCATCGATGGCCTCTACCTGTTCAAAGTGCTCTAACTGCAACTGCAGCTTGCGTCCGACCTCAACTGGGAGCATAACCTACGGGCCCCAAGCGGCCTCTCTGTTCACCATGCCCGTGGAGAAAGTAACTCAAGCCACCACTGGATTATTCTTCGGGACCATGCTCCCACCAATGAGCTTCAATGCCCCAACGACGGTGCACGAAGCCCCAAAGAAGTCAGTCTTTGATCGACTTACCATTGCCGCGACCCCTCTCAATGGGTCGCCCAACTCCACTGCCTCAGTTTTTGACAGACTAGACCAGAGCTCCATCAGGCCCATAAAGAAGCCTGCCATACCAGAAGGCGTTATCCCGAAGCGGATAGCCATCCCAACTCCCGTTCTTGGCGAAATCGCCAAGGTTGCTTCCCCTACTCGGAAGTCTGCTTTTGATAGGTTGGTCGTCCCCGTTCAACGGACGTCGGTCTTTAAAAGGCTGGTACTAGCAGATTCTGACCAACGCAGGGGGCATGAGGAGGTCACCCCTATAGCTGAAACAACTCCATCAGCACAACATGCTCGACGTCGCTACTGGCGCCAAGTAAGGAAGGCTGGGGGCAATTCCCCCTCTGGGATAACTCCGCCAGCTCCAACAGTAGGGATCGATGCTGCTGTTTCAACCGGGAACAGCTTTGAATTGCTGAACTCGGTGCGCAGAAACTCTCCTACTGCGGTGTTGAAGCGAACTCCTTCACCTGAGGAGAATGCTCCAGAGAAGGAGCTAGAGCAGCACCCTCAACGGCTGTCCTCTAAAATTTACAGGGTCTGGCGACAGGTCCAGGAGTCGGTGATTGATGAAAACTACCTCCACCAACAGAAAAAGACGGAGGTTCGGCAAGAGAAAGGTTGCTCCGTCAAGCCACAAAAAGCAACAGCCGCTCGGGTGTCTACTGCAGCGACGCCCTCAACGCCAATCACTCAAAAGAGAATGAGGCCACAAAAAGCCCCTGTGAACAAGGCACACCGTAAAAGCGCTGGACACAAACGCCCCAAGTCTGGGGGCATGGTAGTGCACACAGTTTATATGGCTTCCGGAAAGGAGGAAAGCCGCGCTTTGACGGGTCACCGACCGCTCAACCGATCAATGACGAAAACCCAGGAGCAACAACAAAAACTTCAGGAAATGATGACTGCAATGGCCGCACTCACTGGGCCAAAAGAAAGCTCTGAAACGTCTTCGGATGAGCGTTAAGAACAAGAAACTGACGCTGAGTCTCTTTGCCGAATATTAGAGAAAAAGGATAAAGAGGCTGCGGAACAAGCAGCCAGCATAAAGAAAATGGCCCTCCTCTTCCAAGACATGGTAGGGATGATGTCACAGCCGGACCCTCCAGCTGAAGACCCTCCAATCATTGTTGAAGATGATGGAGGGGAGACATCTAATCCTCCGCCAGCTCTTTCAGCAGCCAAAGATGAAACCCTTTCCAAGGCTGCGCTAGACGATTATATAGCTCAGTAGATCCAGGTTCATCAGGCGAGTGAAGCAGCTGGGCAAACTGTTAGAACTGGACGACCCTATCCAGGCTGGTATGACCAAATCAGTTACCCGCCGGGATATACTATCCCTAAATTCCACGTATATAAAGGACAGGGAATCCGCATCAACATGTCGCTCAATTCAGGGCCTTATGCGGCAACACTGGAGGCGATGACAAATTGTTGCTTTGCCAATTCGTTGGCAGCTTAGCAGAAACAGCCTTTGAATGGTATTCGGAGCTACCTAATGACTCTGTTAAAACATTTGCGGAGATGGAGCTACTGTTCACGCAAAGATTCGCGAGTGCTAGTGAACGCACCCCGATAACAGCACTGATCAATGCCAGGATAAGGCCAGGTGAAACGTGGGTCCAATACGCAACACGATGGCGAAACCTATGGTCGAAATGCGAGCAACGCATAGAGGAGGCACCTGCGGTAGGCATGTTCGTGGGTACCCTTGACCCTCAAGCGACCATCTCGCAATTCATGATGTTCTTCAGGCCGACCACCTTCCAGGCTTTGATCAACAAATTAGCTCAAATGGACCAGATGCGCCATAGACCGTCTCCTCCAAAACCTGATTCTCGAAACGAGAAAAGAAAAGGGAAAGCGATCTTCATCGCCAATGCTCAACGACAGTCGAGCAACTCAAAGCCGGTCGTTCGCCAAGACAATGTGCGTCCACGTCCATCCCTCGAAGAGAGGCTAGGACGTCCTTACTCGTTTCATCAGAATAAAACGAGAAGACTGTTTGAGCTGGCAGTGCGTAACAGACTCATCAATCTGCCGAGTCCAAAGCGTCTATCGTAGCCAGGCGATCTTAATAATCCAAATTATTTCCCTTACCACCAAACGGTAAGTCACCCGATTGAGGATTATTTCGTCTTTAAGGGATGGATCGAGGATCAGTACCTACAAGGAAAGTTCGCGCTGTCGGAAAACTGGAAGGTAAACCCACCACAGCCACACTCTCCAAAGAAGACGGACACGCCGGGGGCAACTTGTTCTTTTGTCGAGGACGAAAACGATGGAGAAAATTCATCAGATGAATCCAAAGACTACATAGAGACTTGTCATGTGATTTCTCATTCATTGACGGATGATGAGGAGGCTCCTTGCGCTGAGAAATCAATAACGAATCCTGAGCCGGAAATTCTACAGCCATCAGACGAGCTGATCGATGTCTTCCTAAATGAAATTCGTCTGAAAGCAAAAGCCAATCAAGAGCATGAAATGGCCATACTGGAAAGAGCCAAGGCATTCCCGTCAAATCAAAAGCCATACACTGCGGGTAAAAACAAATTCAAGACGAGGAAAAGGTTCGCCAAAGCTCTATCAGTAAGAATGAAGCTACCGCCCTCTGAAGAAAATACTCTCGCTGAGGTAGAGATGCACCCTAACTTCTGTTTATATCATCAGAAGATCATACATCCTACCGAAGACTGCGAATCCTTTAACTGTTGGTGGCAAGGGTATGTCGCTCAAAAGCAACACTTCGACAGGACAAAGTGTGAAGCTTGTGGACATCGGAAAAATGCGATATATGAGCGCAAAGGAGCCGACGACGACTGTCATATAGCCGACTTCAAGAGATCGCAAATTATCACCTTTGGAAGCGACTCTGACGAAGAAGCTACCCCTAACTCTTCCCTCGGGGAATCTATTTCAAAAATAAAGGAATTGAGAAGTTGCAAGAACGTTCAGCCGTGTAATCGCACGCTACTCGGAAAAAATCTTGGCCCCGCAAACAACGGAGCGAACAAAAAGGATAAAGGAAAAGGAAAAACGGCTTTCGTCGCCAGCGCTCAACAACAATCAAGTGATCCTAGACCGGTTGCTCGCCAAAGCGACAAGCGGCAACCCCTCCAGGAAAAGTTGAAACGTCCTTACTCGTTTCCGCAAGATAAAACAAGGGGACTGTTCGAGCTGGCAGTGTGCGACAGACTCATCAATCTGCCGAGTCCAAAACGTCCGTTGCGGCCAGGCGATGTTAATAATCCTAATTATTGCCCTTACCACCAAACGGTAGGTCATATGATCGAGGATTGCTACGTCTTCAAGAACTGGGTTGAAGACCAATACCAACAGGGCAAGTTCGCGTTGTCCGAAAATTGGAAGGTGAACCCGCCACAACCGCATGCTCCGAGAAAGATGGATACGCCGGGGGCATCATGGTCAGTCATGGGGAAGGACCCATAGACCGAAAAGCCAATAGACTAGATATTCACCTCAAATACGGCAACACCGGACCGAAACGTCCTTAAACTAATAATGGACCGCAATGTCCTAAAACTTGCAAATGACCGAAATGTCTTTAAACTAATACCGCAGCATCCTTAGGCTGACGAGGTGAATAAAAAAAATATAAATAAAGAAAAATATAATAAATAAAAACGGTATGTCCATAAGCAAAAAGGGCACGGATGAAAACCCGAAAGGGCTCCGTGAATAAAAACAGCAAGGCTACCGACGAGTGTTCGTGAAAACCCAAAAGGGCGCGACCTCGTACAAAAAAAAGAATAAAAAAAAGCGGTATGTCCATAAGCAAAATGGGCACGGATGAAAACCTGAAAGGACTCCGTGAGTAAAAACAGCAGGGCTACCGGCGAGTGTTTGTGAAAACCCGAAAGGGCGCAACCTCGTTAAAAGACACTTATAGGGTCCTCTCGACCTTGTAAGGAGAAACCACCCGCGTGAGATCCTTACGACTCACAAGGGAGCAACACACTTAGGGATCCCCATGATTCCTAAGTAGAAAATACACTTGCGAGATCCTCACGACTCGTAAGGAGAACTCTCTTATGGGACCCTCACGGCTCATAAGATTTGAAAGTCTTAAATTACAGAGACATAAACCTGTGCTTAAGCAACCCCCACAACTTTCGATATTGCCCTACAAGTGGTTCAGTACTAACTCTTGTATACAATCCACGGGCGCGAATAAACAGTTCCCTAATCAAATCCCATCCGAGACTAGGGATATGTTCGCTTGGTAAACAACCCTTGTAAATCCTCTCGATTTATGAGGAGAAAACCTTCCTGTGGGATCCTTACGACTTACAGAGGCACAAATACTTAGGAATCCTCACGATTCCTAAGGAGAAAATACACCTACAAGATCCTCACGACTTGTAGGGAGAAATACCTTTGTGAGACCCTTACGGCTCATGAAGTCAAAAGCCTTAGTCGACAGGACCCTAACCCTGTTCGCTAAGCCACCCTTGTTCAACATCGACAGCAGCAAATGATGATTCGCTCCTGGCAATATTCCAGTTGTAGCGATGCTGATGCCTAAATCGGTATCAAATTCCAAGTCCTTTCATGGCAAATGATGACTCGTTCCTGGCAATATTCCAGTCGTAGTGATGCTGATGCTAAGATTGGCATCAGATTCTAAGTTCCACACTCGCGATATAAAAAAAAATCAGCGAGCCAAAAATGCATATGAAATAGCCGAAATGATGGGGCAACTTGAAATAAAAAGCAGCAAGTAAAAATGTATGCATGTAAAATAGCCAAAATGATGGGCAACTCGGAATAAAAAGCAGCGAGTAAAAATAAAATAAATAGCCGAAATGATTGGGCAACTCGCAATAAAAGCAGCGAGTAAAAATAAAAATAAATAGCCAAAATGATTGGGCAACTCGCAATAAAAAGCAGCGAGTAAAAATAAAATAAATAGCCGAAATGATTGGGCAACTCGCAATAAAAAAACAGCGAGTAAAAATAAAATGAATAGCCGAAATGATTGGGCACCGCGAAAAATAGCCGAAATGATTGGGCAATCGCGACCTTCGCGATATAAAAGCTGAAATGATAGAGCATCGCGGAAAGAAATAAAAAATATATATATATGTAATGAAAATCATGCCCTACAGACGATAGCACAGCAATCCCTGTATACAATTCAGGGGCACAAACAAAGAGGGAACCATACCTTCCCGACAGGCTCCGCCAAAAAGCGAAGCCAAATCTCGACGGTTCAACAACAACCTAGAGACAACCGTGACATTCGCCTCGATACAGTAGATGCAATGTCAATAATAACGTTCTTCCTCTAACAAGCTTCGAACATGACAAAGCAAACGAAGCAAAGGTTAAATTCCTAGCTTCAAGGTCTTGACGGCAACCCATATAAAGCCAGAAAGACAACTGGAGATCGTCTCACACCAGTGTGGAATGGTCACCACCTCGACGTTCGTCTCGACACAGCAGATGCAACATCATCAAACAAACGGAGCCACGGCAAAATCCCAGCTCCACCTCGACGTTCGTTTCGATACAGCAGACGAGTTGCACCCCAGCGTTCTTCCTCCAGTAGGATTCGGACGCGACAATCAAACAAACGGAGCCACGGCAAAATTCCAACTCCACCTCGACGTTCGTTTCGATACAGTAGACGAGTTGTCACCCCCAGCGTTCTTCCTCCAGCGGGATTCGGACGCGACAATTAAACAAACGGAGCCACGGTAAAATTCCAGCTCCACCTCGACGTTCGCTTCGATGCAGCAGACGAGTTGTCACCCCAGCGTTCTTCCTCCAGCAGGATTCGGACGCGACAATCAAACAAACGGAGCCATGGCAAAATCCCTAGTTCCAAACCTCGATGGTTCATCAGCAAACTAAAAACAACCGTGACATTCATCTCGATACAGCAGACGCGATGCCAGCAAAACGAAGCGAAGGCCAAATTCCTAGCTTCAGAGTCTTGACGGCAACTCACATAAAACCTGAAAGACTATCGGAGATCATCCCACACCAGCGCGGAGTGGTTATGACTCATCGGGGCTCGCCAAAATGAGCTTAACCTCAAGTAAAAAGCGGCATGGCAAATCCCTAACGCTTGCTCTTCCGACGGTCAAACTGCCTAGGAAAATTGCTTGAAGATGTCTTGTCCAGCCCCTGAAGGGATCAGAGACACGGCAGTCGCAGGGCTACTCGAACAGCACGATTGCCTATCGAGGATTATATCAGCTTATGCGACGGCACGATGGCCAAAACCCTAAGTACCACCAACCTTAACGGGCTTCTGTCGTAAAGAGCAGAGGTTAAATGCGACGTTAAGATGTTCTTGCGAGAAACGCTCAATTCGTCTCGACTTGTGAAGAAATTGTTGAGGCGGCTCGACTCGTGAGATAAAGCCTTAGGCAGTAGGCATAAAAGAAGCCTGTTTCCTAAGCACTGGGACCCCGCAAGCTGGCCTAAAACGGTCTCTTGCATACCATCCACGGGTCTCACTCTCCAACGTCGAATTTCGACAAGGAGGGAAACAACCGCTTACAGGTCCTCTCGACTCGTAAGAGGGAAAGTTCTCTTATAGGATCCTTACGACTTATAAGAGAAAACCACACTTAGGAATCCTCACAATTCCTAAGGAAAAAAAAACACCTACGAGATCCTCTCGATCCGTAGGGAGAAAAGTCTCTATGAGACCCTCACGGCTCATAGAGTTGAAAATTCTTAGGCGGCAGATCTGAACCTGCGGCCTAAGCCCTCGCTATCTTACTCTATTACCTGCTAATTGTGACGACATGCTGAGAAAGAAGAAAAGCAACAGAAAGAGCATCCGATTTACATTTGATCAAGCGTTCAAGACACATTCATTCATGCATGGGAAAAAAGACTCAGGACAAAAGATATATAATAAAGATACGCTGGGATAAAAAAAAATCATTAATATTGCCCGAAGTTCTTACAGTCATAAAAATAATAAACAAAGTTACAATGGAATAACCTCAGATCCAGGGCATGGATTGAGGAATTCAAAAGCGACCCTATCTATGACTTTCCAAGCCTCGCGGACCATCCTAGCGTGCTTTCTTTCATGAGCACAAGCGTCAGGGTCCCCCCTGATGTCTTCCACCCTCCGATAAGCAGCGAGTATGGCAGACTGTTGAAAGACCTCGTGCAAGAGATCAATAAGACTGTCTCGCCGTCTTTTTGAGATAAAGTTCAACAAGTACACCGAGTGCACCTTATCCTCAGCGGCATCCAACGCCCTAAGTGGCACACCGGAACAGAACGGGGGAAGCGCTTCCCAGATGGCTCCCACGATAAGCTTAAGAAGGGAGGAACGTCGGGGAAGCAGAGGACCGTTGTACGTGTCGAAGCGGCTCATGATTTCAGCACACTCCGCGTTTGTGAACTCTCGATCTTGAGAGCGGCCAAGTCGGCGTATGTCCCCGTAAGAGATGATCTCATTAAGAGCATACATATGGGCGTCCATTGTTTCTGTGAAAGGTAATCAACAAAATTGTCAGAAAGACGGATTAAGAAAAGCAATATAATGTACTGAGGAATAAAATGTCATCTTTAAACTCCAAGATCAATGAAAAACTCCTAAGAGTTCTTTTGTATGATTTGGAAGGAGTAAAGCTCCACTAATGAAATGAGAAAATACAAGAAAAATATTTTATAGAGCAAAGCTCTATTAATGGAACCTTAACAGAGTTCTCCTGAGTTCTCTTTAGACCCCTTTTAGAGCAAAGCTCTGCTAAGTGAAACCCTAAATGGGTTTTCTTTAGATCAGGGATCTATGGAGAGCAAGGCTCTGTCAATGAAAATTAATTTAATTTAATTTAATTTAATTCTAATTTAAATTTGCACCTAAAAAGTTTTAAAGAGTTTAACTCTTGGAGTTCTTGAAAATAAAGAGCAGGGCTCTGAGTTCTGAAAGTAAAATTTTGAAGATGAAAATCATCTAAAGGACCAAAGGTCCTATTTATAGACATCAAATGCCCTTTCAACTTCCAAAAGTTGCCACAACGGTTGGAATTCTGTCACCGTTGCGCTCACGTTTTGGAACCACGTAAGCGCAACGGTGGGGGGCATTTGTTTACCCCAATCAGAGTAAAGCTCTGTTAAAATTCCAAGGTGGAAAAAGAAGCAATGCTTCTGTTTTTCTCCAATCAGAGCAAAGCTTTGTCTTGAAAATTAAAGTGAAAAATTGAAATTAAAATAAATGAACCAACGCTTCAGATTTCTTGCGCTGCGCGCAACGCGCCACGTGTCAAAATCAGACACGTCAGTACAAGGAGCGCAGCGCCCAAGGCAGCGCACCCAATCAGAGCAAGGCTCTGTTTAAAATTCAAACTTAAATTAAAGAAGCAACGCTTCAGCTGACTTGCGCTCTGCGCTGCGCGCCACGTGGCAGCGCAGTCGCGCTAGCGCAGTCGCGCTGCGCTCTGCGCTGCGCGCCACGTGGCAGCGCAGTCGTGCTACCGCAGTGCGCTGTGCGACACGTGTCAAGCACAGGTGCACTTGCGCCAAAACAGAAAAAAATTCTGAAAGATTTCTCTGATCTTATCAAAACAATAAGATCCTCTCCTGTAAAACAGGAGCCCTTGGATCAAAGATCCAACGGTGGGGAAAATTCCCCAAATCACTCAGAGAAAGATCTCTTTAACAAATCTAACTAATTTATGGGTACTATAAAAAGGACCCTAAGCCTCAATTCAAATGCATCAACATTTTCTAAAAAAAAAAGAAGAGAAAGAGAACTCTGAAGAACTCCTCAAGAACAAAAAGGTAAAAACCTTTAAAAAAAAGAGAAAGTTCTCTTATGAACAAATCATAGATCTAAAACAAGATCAATGATCTTTAATAAAAATAAAAAAAATAATAATAAAATAGTGCTTTGCACTTTTATGAACCTTTGGTTCTTTGAGATAAGAAAATCTTGTCTTTTCTTTGATCTAAATTAGATCAAGAAATCAAATAGTGCTTTGCACTTCTGTTCTTTAATCTAAAAGATTCTTAGTGCTTTGTACTTCCAAACTGCGCTGTTGCGCTCTTGGGAGAGCGCCACGTGTCAGCTACAGAACAACTTGCGCTACGCGCTTTTGAAATAGAGTTTTGCTCTCTGTAATTGGCGCAACTCACCAGAGTGCGCCACGTGTCAGCAGCGCAGCGCACTAGCGCAGCGCAATGCGCTTGCGCGACACGTGTCAACACTATAAGCGCTTGCGCTCTCTGATTGGCGCAAAGCGCCTGACAAATGCAAAGCATTTCTTAAAGGGCCAGGCCCAAATCAAAAAGACCTAGCAGGCCAAAATAAATTGCAAAGTAATAAAAAGGGGGCAGAGCCCAAGTGAAATTGATGCTCTGCATCTTTTATGGGCAGAGCCCAAACAAAAAAAAATAGAAGTAATGCAATGCATTATTTAAGTATGGGCAAAGCCCTAGCACAGGTCTAATAGACCAAAAATAAATAAGGGTGTTGAACATTTTCAACTGGACTTAGCCCAATTTTGGCCGTAGGTTCTCAAATTAAATTGACTGAGCACAGCTGTTATCTTAAATTAATTTATATCCGGTTCGAGGGTACATCTGCGAACTCCTCTGACACCCATCGTTGTAATCCTTCAACGACGTCAGAGAGGTGACGGGTCCCGACGACCACACATCAATACGGACTGCGGGGTCCTTAAACTCGTGGACCGGAACGTCCTTAAACTAATGTTGGACCGAAACGTCCTTAAACTAATGTTGGACCACCACGTCCCTAAACTGGAGCATGGACCCGAACGTCCTTAAACTAATGTTGGACCGAAACGTCCTTAAACTAATGTTGGACCACCACGTCCCTAAACTGGAGCATGGACCAGAACGTCCTTAAACTAATGTTGGACCGGAACGTCCTTAAACTAATGTTGGACCACCACGTCCCTAAACTGGAGCATGGACCGGAACGTCCTTAAACTAATGTTGGACCGAAACGTCCTTAAACTAATGTCGGACCACCACGTCCCTAAACTGGAATACGGACCATCACGTCCCTAAACTAAAATATGGACCACCACGTCCCTAAACTGGAGCATGGACCGCAACATCCCTAAACTGGAGCATGGACCGCAACGTCCCTAAACTACCTATGGACCACTACGTCCCTAAACTGGAACAATAGAGCCTCCAAATGCTCTTTTGCCGAATCTAAACGATCCCGTTTAAGTTGATCTTAGCCCCCAAACACGGCTAACGTATCCTTAAACATTCAAACGGACTATAAAACTCCAAATCAACCTTGGTTCAAGGGTACATCTCTGAACTCCACTGACATCTGCCGTTGTAATCCTTCAACGACGTTAGAGAGGTGACGAGTCCCAATGACCAGATATTAAATAGATTATCACGTTAAGTTGATCTTAGTCTCAAACAGGACTATCGTATCCTTAACGAACGTTTAAGTTGATCTTAGCCGCAACGCGACTAATGCATCCTTAAACTAAAAACACCAAACCCAAATCTAAGTAAATACGGATTTGGACTAATCCGCGTCCTACGGGCGACGGCATTACTCAGTCTCCGTATACAATCCACGAGCAACCACAAACAAAACAAACACACACGACACGAAGTGAAATTCTGGAGAAGGAGAAAGTTGTTACCGCGATGCGGTAGCGTAATTAACTGCAGGGGCTTGCACCTGCAGGGAAGAGCGTCCCCACAATCAAAAACCCCTCAAGCGAGGGGGAATCTGACAAAGTCTGCTACATCGGCCGTATCCGTCTAAACCTCCGATACACGGTGCCATAAATCAACTTGGCATCTTCGGAGAGGTGGACGGATAAAACCAAATAGCATCTGCCCCGAATCCCTGTGTCAGGACATCACAGTCTTGTACGCCATCTTTCGGAGGGGAACACCACTCATTATCTGTAAAACCATACAGATGTGAGAATCATATCTGGTAAATACATACCCTGGAGCAAGTGTCTAATTGGGAAATCAGTTTTCTTTTAACAATACATAGTGAAACTGAAACATTGAAATGTTTCGAAGGGGTATCCGGGTATTCCTAGTAATGCCTCTTCCATTATCCAGATTCACAACTGTAACCGTATATTTCTTTTCCATCTCTCCAAATCCCTTCATATGTCTTTAGTCATTACCTTCTGTACACCCCTTTAGGCCAAATGGTTTTCTTCCTTCCCTACCGCTCGGCACCAGCCTATGGTTTGGAAGAAGACTATCCAATAAGCATAATGGGTGTGCTGTCCTAATCCTAGGAGCACTCGCAATGCGAGAGAAGGTGAAGATAAAAGACAACCGAATAAACCTCATTCATATTTCTCCCGAACCAGAATCCATCCCCGAACTGGAACAAGTTCCTTTTGAGTTCGTATATAACCATACGATGGAGTATCCAAATAACTGTGGATCTTCGTAGTGATACGGAGTGTTCTGGAGAAATACAAAGGTGAAATGGGAGTGGTAATGAAATACTTGGTTTGGTTGTGAATAGCAGTCGCAATTTACTTTGCCCTCTTACTAATCCCTTTATTTGTCCTTACTTAATACCTTCTGTACACCATCGTTAGGCTAATTGGTTTTCTTCATTCCCTACCGGTCGGCACCTGCCTATGGTTTGGAAGAAGACTATCCAATTTGCGTAATGGGTGTACTGCCCTAATCTAAGGAGCACTCGCAACCTGAGAGAAGGTAAAAGGAAAAGACAACTGAATAGTCATATTCGTTTTCTCCAGAACCAGAAACTATCCTCGAATAAATTCCTTCGAGTTCGTATATAACCATACGATGGTTTTATCCAATGTAAGTGGACGTTCGTAGTAATACAGGGTGTTCTGGAGAAAAGGGTAAAAGTAGGAGTGGCAATGAAGTATGCAACTCTGACAATCCAAAAGCCAGTGTTATAAGAAGGTTCGGTCAACTTGGTCACTGAGTCATAGTCAAGGGTCGGGCCATGGTCGCTACCAAAGAGAGAGAGAAAAGAAACACTCAGCATGCACTCTAACCTAGATCAGAATGGTTATCAATTTATCTAATCAGGAAACCTCCCACTGTAACGTCAAACTCTCCTCTAAAGCAGAAAGAAAAATTAGTCGGGATCACCCGAGGAGTAAACCAACTCATCAGTGGGAATCGGGATCCAACTATCATCGCATGATAACGTGATGGAATCCACTCACGTTATCACACTCCAGAAGGTATGCGCATATCTAGCAAGTTTCAGTTTCTTTAGAAACTCCCGATGTGATTTTTACCCCATGCTCTTATGACCTTGACTTTGGCCAACAAATCATAAGTCACATATCAAGTTCTACCCGTCATTCTCCAGGTTAATTTGAACCCACCCGTACCTACCCTTGACTTTGGCCAACAAGGCAGTATGACTGTCCCAAACCAACGCATCTATCTATGCTGCATATGAATATCCAATAGCTACCAATCACTGTGCCTTGACTTTGGCCAACAAACACAGCTTGAATACTATTGACTATCCATATGAAATGACGGAGGGCTACGAATGGTTTTTGGCGAAAAACCTTTAACGTAATGAACTTGATATCGTTGAAGGAACCGGATAGCTTTATAAAAATATAGTGGCGAAAACCTTTGCTAAAGAGGTCACTCCCGGTGAAGGGATCTCGGCTCTTTCCCCGTAGAATGAGGTGCAGGATATTCCGACTGAATACCATGATGCAAAGCAAAAGTAATAGACTATAGTGAAGTTATTTCCCTGACGCAAACTTTTGTCCAAGGGGTCACTCCCGGTGAAGGGATCTCGGCCCTTACCTCGTCGACTGAGGAGCTGGATATTCATAACCGAATACCGCTGTGCAAAACAAAAAAGAACGTCCTTGCAATAACAGCTTTTTTTGAAAAATGTTCCAACAACATCAGAATAGGTTTGTTTAGCTTGCATTGATCCGAATCAATGCAGTCCCATCAATTGATCACACCAATAAAGAACGAAAATAATGATGTACGTATATGCCATCCGCATTCGCTACCGGGTCCTGTCATCACCCGTTAGGTTACTTAACTAACGACAGAGCGGGGACTGAACTAGCGCGGATGCAAAACATATAAAACATCTACTAGTATATATATCAATATATAATATTCGCTCAAGGCGTGATAAAATACAACATCACAGAACAATACAGATAATCTGGGATCCCCAGGTTTCACAGAGCCGCTACTGAAACCCGACGTTCCCCTGGTCATGTGGATAGCCTGTGCAATGAAATCCTAGACCCCTACGGGCGCGGCAAGTTACCCGCCAAAACCTGAAGCGGGGCAGCCCCCTTCAACAATGTGAATGGACCACCCAGCACTTCACGGAATCCGGTAACTTGTGCATCCCTCCTTGGGTCAACATGTACCCCCTACGAGTGCGGCGAATAGCCCGCCAATTCTAGCGTGAAGCCCCCTCCGTCTCAACACCATGAGATGCGAGCTTGTTGCCCTCTAGAACCCGGCTATCCGTGCACCCCACCGCGGGGTAATCCTAGTACAGAAAGTAAAATATACATACAACGGGTACATCGACCTCAGCCCGGTCGTGCCCCAAAAGAATAATATACAAACAGGCAGTAACGGCAGTCCACATGTCGGACGCTCGCCCAGCAATATCAAATGTACATATACAACCAAACTGTACTACCATTGCATCCAGGCTATCCACCACGACAAATCCGCAACATCACAGCACAACACAGAACATCAACGTGAATGTCACGTTCGCAAATCCGTCTAAAAGGGCTATAGCAGTTAGATAGGATTTACCGATCAAGTGACATTCACGGTCGCAGATATAATGTAAATACTGTGAACTAACATGTTTAAAATTTTTGATTGACTAAATTTCCGGAAGTGGGCCCCAAGCACAACTGTAGCACTCAAAGAAAATCTGGGCCCAAAAAGAATATACCAGAAACCCTATTTCCATGTCAGAAGCCTACTGTAAACATTTGGTGCAGAGAAGGCACAGAACGGCGGCGGAATCGCGGCCGGAAGGGGGTTATGGCCGCGGTTCCGTGGTGCTTCCGTACGATCATGCCATCAAATTTTCACAGAATGCTTAAAAAACCCTGCTCGTATTTTTCCAATATACCAAATAATTTTTAGAGCACAGGAAAAATTCGACAAAAACTGGACTTGAAAATACGGTTTTTGGAAAATCCGATTTATCGAACTTGTAAACACGTTAGAGCAAGCTAGACTAGCTTAATGGCGTGGCTCTTATACCAGTGTAAGTGCACGGCAGCGCCCCGGCCGTCTGTCCGAGGCCAAAATGCGGAAACGAAACTTTTACAAAACTTATAAACCGGCACTACCGTGCACTATAAACCCGGATCGAGCCATTAACCTAATGCTAGCAAACTAGAAGATGGGTAGAGAGCTATACCGAGCGATCTGTGTCCTTCGGTCTTCGGCCTCCACTCCGATCTCCTCGCGCAATCTCCGGTCTTCATCTCCTCGTCGGAGCGGGCATCACATCAAGAAGTCTTTTTACGGGCTCCCGCTTCATCCGAAGCAACTCGGGAGCGAAGTGTGCTAACCGACGCGTCCAAGGTGTTGTAGAGAATGTTTGTGATCACTTTGTCTCTTGCATCCATGTCTTTGGATGGAGGTTAAAATGTTGCCATTGATGGAAGCAATGAGCTAGAGGAAGAAGAACAAGAACAAGAGCTTTTCTTTTTCTTTTCTTTTCTTTTGTTGTTTATGATCAAAATGAGAGTGGGAGAGTGTAGAATAATATGAGAGCTCACTCCCTATTCATGGAAGCCCCTCTCTCTCCTTCTCATTTCATGACTCAAATCAATCCATTAATGTGACACATTTGCTAAAAAAGAGACCATGACTCATAGTATATGTCTATGTCACATTAATGCATCTAATGATGATTTCTAGCTCACTAATTCCATTATCCAAATGTTTGGTCCAACAAAAAGATCCGGCAACATCTAAAGTAAACTCGTGACGGATCACAAGGATACCCCTCACCTGTATATACATACCTGCATCCGCATTCCGACTGAATGCGAATGCGATGAGGCTAAAGTAATCCAACAAATCTAATACTAGGATCCGGCTTAAACCAAAGCCCACTAGTATGATCCGTCCAATCATGATCCGTGCAATACCGCACGTATAAGATCGAACCCTGCCATATATCATACGGCCTCTACAACGTTTCGCCCGAAACTTGAGAAACTGTCTGTTGGGGACTCTAAAGACTCGTCAATACTTTGGTTGTGGATTTAACCACTAGCACGTCAGAGGTACTAGCTATACGTAACTGGCTAACAGGTATTGACCAAAAGGGAGGTCGATGAGCGAACTCATCCTGACACCCTACTGAGCCTGTCAGTGACAATATCCGTACAGTCCAGTCCGTTCGTCTATGAGCATCGCATGGCGGGCCTAGGGGGTTGGTAAAAGTCAGACCCCCAAAAGCGGTACAAGTCGTGTCGGAGTGTAGCCCAGAACACCCTGAGATACTACTGGAATACCTACCGGTAAATTTCCTGCTTTGGCCAAGGACTTCGTGTAATAGCTCTCCTAGACACAACGCGAGCTCACCCCCAATACCGGGAGAGACAAACCCCTGCAGATCCGCTCACTGCCTCCATGTGGCTCGGGACTGTACCCAACTAAAACCTGTTTGCACGACTCCTTTGAGCCGTGGTAGGGTAGTAATCAAAGCACGGTGGGAACTCACACGAGACAAATGACAATCTCAGGTCGATGAACTAACATGTACACATGTCGCCAAGGAATTGCCATCTGACGTCAGGTATAAGACCAACTAGCAGGTTCCCGGCGAGTCCTGTCCGGTGTACTCATAACCCAATGAGCACCTGTATACATCTTAAGTGAACCAACTGACACCAGTGGCTTGTGAGACCAGCCACCGCCCCTCGTCGGGGTCTCGACTGTATACACTAGTCTACTCTGGAGTATCGATGCCCTGTGTCGAAAACTCCCACAACTAGGGACCTTTTAAGGATGTGCTTATAGACCCCGGCTCCCACGTATATAATCGCCATCATACTGCTAGCCGTCAAGCAAGAATCCTAAGGGCTCTATCAACGTGCAATAGTGACCTGTAAGGTCACCTGAAACAGTACACGATGATAAAGATAAACCAGATAGCATACTATCATCTTGAGTAAGACTGTTCTAAGGGTATAGGTCATCTCTCAATCATTGCAATCACGTGCCTGTGATCCAATAATTGACTCTGAGGGCACTATCTCCAACATGCTCTCCCCGCCTACGGTCCTCCGCCGTCTCCTGTCCTCACGAGCACGACGACGGCCCCCGTAGAGTCTGGTGATGAGGCCACGGGAGGTGGACTCATGTCGATGGAGGAGCGAGACGCCTCCGTTTCGGCTGGCGGCTCATTAGGTAAATTTCGGGTTACCGCCCCTTTTTTTATCTTGCAATCCTTCCTGACAGGTTTATCTTTGTTTTTAACGCAGGTGCGGCCAGTGCTGATGCTCCATTGCTCGAGGGAGCGCCGTCGGCTACTGCCTTGGCGGTAGCCACCTCTCAGCCTTCTCTCGTACCATCGCAGATGCTGGAAGGTATGGATTCGTGACCCATCAGTTTCATCTCTCGGCCGTATAATTCATGTATTGACGTTATACTATTGCGTCCTTGCAGGAGTGCTTTTTGATCACCTCTACCAGGTGCTGCACCCACACTTCTCCTTCCCATTGGAGCTTGCTTCTTCTTGCGACGCTGGTGAGTATGATTTTCAATTAATACCCTTCCTTTTTCAGTAATGAAATTATTTCTGATTCTTCCCTGCCCTAATTGCAGTGTTACAAATTGAAGAAGGAGATAAGGGATCGGTTGTGCCACCGGTCCTCCCAGCTTTGTCGCCTACTGCAGCTGGTATAGTAAACTCCCTCATTGATGACTTTCTTATATTTCTTGAATCGTCATCTGATTGTGTTTTGTCTTTTCAGCTGTCTTTCCGGTTCCGGCCCTCTTTGAGCCTCGCATCATAATGCAGGCAGGCCCTTTCTTGAGACGTCCATCTTCAAAGGGTGCTGCGATGAGCTTAGGCATGCTGAGCGGATACGTCGAAGAGCTTGGCGCAGACGCTCCCCCATCTGCCGCAGATTTCGCTGCGAGGTTAACCTGATGTTGGCGGCGCTTGTAAATTTTCATAATGAAGGCGTCGTCGAGTCTTGGGTTAATCACTGCAGGGAGATCGAGGCCCGCCTGCATCAGCTGGAGTCGATGCGTCCTGCCCCTGAGATCTTGGCCGCGAGCACTCAACGGGCGGCATGGATCGAGCAGAGCACACCTTATTTCCGCCATCTCGAACAAGAAGTTACTTCAAGGCGTAAGGAGCGCGGCGAGACTTCAAGCAAATCTGCCCAACTGCATGCTCGGGTGGAGGCAAACGCAGCACAGCTGAAGGTTATCTTTGAAGGCCTTCTATGATGTCTCTCCGAAGGGTTAACACTGAGGCAGCAGCTTGACGTCGTCGAGCGGGATGCACCTAATCAGGAGGCAGCCCAGCAGGCAGCTGAGGAGCAACTTTCATCCTACCTGCAGCAGCGGGCTCAGGTGGAAGCGGAAGTGGCCACGGCAGCCACTCAGGAGGAGGCACTGAAGGAAGTGCGAGAGCAGCTCGCGGATTTGTTAAAGACACTTCCTTCTCAGTAGCTACTTTTTGTATCATTTGTACTTGTAAATAAAAATGTATTTTTTTATTCTTTAACACAATGTATCTTGTACTCAATCAAGTTTATGAATAAAAGATATACATTCTTTGTAATGTCTTGTGTCATTCCTGCACTTTCTTCCTTCTTTTATTATCAGTATGCTGTCTTAGTAAACATAGTTAACAGGTGATAGAGCGAACACCCTGTCTCGGTCTCTTTAAGAGGTAGCGATGGCTTAGGCCGCAGGTTCAGATCTGCTGCCTAAGACTTTTCAACTTTTTGAGCCGTGAGGGTCTCACAAAGACTTTTCTCCCTACGGATCGAGAAGATCTCGTAGGTGTATTTTCTCCTTAGGAATCGTGAGGATTCCTAAGTGCGTTTTCTCTTATAAGTCGTAATGATCTTATAAGAGAATTTTCCCTCTTACGAGTCGAGAGGACTCGTAAGCGGTTGTTTCCTTCCTTGTCGAGATTCGACTTTGGAGAGTGAGACCCGTGGATAGTATGCAAGAGACCGTTTTAGACCGACTTGCAGGGTCCCAGTGCTTAGGAAACAAGTTTTTTAATCCCTGCTGCCTAAGGCTTTATCTTGCAAGTCGAGACAAATCGGGAAGTCCTCGCGAAGACACTAATTTCCTCACGAGTCGAGAC
The DNA here is from genome assembly GCA_030015575.1 of Agapanthus africanus. Taxonomy (NCBI): domain Eukaryota; kingdom Viridiplantae; phylum Streptophyta; class Magnoliopsida; order Asparagales; family Amaryllidaceae; genus Agapanthus; species Agapanthus africanus. The sequence continues at coordinate 129,453,594 of JASDDO010000026.1, read as the reverse complement.
GAATCGAGCAGCTCTCATCAAGGACACTAATTTCCTTGAGTCGGGGTATTTTCCAAGGACACCGATTTCCATGGGGTTAAAACGAATCGGGGTATTCCTGCAAAGACACTAGTTTCTCTGCGGGTCGACGCGAATCAAGAAGCTCTCATCAAGGACGCTAGTTTCCCTGAGTCGAAGTATTTTGCCGAGGACACTGGTTTCCTCGAAGTTGGAACGAATCGGGGTATTCCTGCAAAGACACTGGTTTCTTTGCGGGCCGATGCGAATCAAGAAGCTCTCATCAAGGACGCTAATTTCCCTGAATTGAGGAGGTTGCCAAGGACACTGATTTCCCTGGGGTTAAAACGAATCGAGGTGTTCCTGCAAAGACGCTAGTTTCTCTGCGGGTCGACGCGAATCAAGAAGCTCTCATCAAGGATGCTAGTTTCCCTGAGTCGAAGTATTTTGCCGACGACACTGGTTTCCTCGGAGTTGAAATGAATCGAGGTATTCCTGTAAAGACACTGGTTTCTCTGCAGGCCGACGCGAATCAAGAAGCTCTCATCAAGGACGTTGATTTTCCTGAATCGAAGTATTTTGCCAGGGACACTGGTTTCCTCGGAGTGGAAACGAATCGGGGTATTCCTGCAAAAACACTGGATTCTCTGCGGACCGACACGAATCAAGAAGCTCTCATCAAGGACGTTGATTTCCCTGAGTTGAGGAGGTTGCCAAGGACACTGATTTCCCTGGAGTTGAAACGAATCGAAGTATTCCTGCAAAGACACTGATTTCTCTGCGGGTCGACGCGAATCAAGAAGCTCTCATCAAGGACGCTAATTTCCCTGAATCGAGGTATTTGCCAAGGACACTGATTTCCTCGGAGTTGAAGCGAATCGGGGTATTCCTGCAAAGACACTGGTTTCTCTGCGGGCCGACGCGAATCAAGAAGTTCTCGTTAAGGATGCTGATTTCCCGGAATCGAGGTATTGGCCAAGGACACTGATTTCCTCGGAGTTGAAACAAGTTGGGGTATTCCTGCAAAGACACTGGTTTCTCTGCGGGCCGACGCGAATCAAGAAGTTCTCGTCAAGGACGCTAATTTTCCTGAATCGAGGTATTGGCCAAGAACACTAATTTCCTTGGAGTTGAGACGATCTCTGGTGGTCTTTCCGGTTTTATATAAGTTACCGTCAAGACTTGGCTCCGTTTTCTGATGGAGCATGGGGGGAAGATATGTTTCCTTCTATGTTTGCGCCCCTGGATTGTATACAGGGATCGATGTGATCTCACCTGTAGGGCTAAAGTTTCGTTCATTTTCATATTATTATTTTATTTCCGTGATGCTCTATCATTTCAGCTTTTATATCGCAAAGGTCGCGATTGCCCAATCATTTCGGCTACTTTTCGCGGTGCCCAATCATTTCGGCTATTTATTTTATTTTCACTCACTGCTTTTTATTGCGAGTTGCCCAATCATTTCGGCTATTTTGCATGCATACATTTTTACTTGCTGTTTTTTATTGCAAGTTGCCCCATCATTTCAGCTATTTTGTATGCACGTATGGCTCGCTGATTTTTTTTATCGCGAGTGTGGAACTTAGAATCTGGTGCCAATCTCAGCATCAGTATCGCTACAACTGGAATACTGCCAGGAGCGAATCATCATTTGCCATGAAAGGACTCGGAATTTGATACCGGTTTAGGCATCAGCATCGCTGCAACTGGGATATTGCCAGGAGCGAATCATCATTTTCCTCTGTCGATGTCGAACAAAGGTGGCTTAGCGAACAGGGTTAGGATGCTGTCGACTAAGGTTTTTGACTTCATGAGCCGTAAGGGTCCTACAAAGGTATTTCTCCCTACAAGTCTTGAGGATCTCGTAGGTGTGTTTTCTCCTTAGGGATCGTGAGGATTCCTAAGTGTATGTTCCCCTGTAAGTCGTAAGGATCTTACAAAAGGGTTTTCTTCTTATAAGTCGAGAGGACTTACAAGGGTTGTTCACCATATGGACATATCCTTAGCCACGGGTGGGATTTGGTTAGGAAAATGTTTATTCGTGCCCGTGGATTGTATACAAGGGTCAGTATTGAGCCACCTGTAGGACAATATTGAAGGTTGTGGGAGTTGCTTAAGAACAGGTTAAGGTCTCTGCAACTTAAGACTTTCAAATCTTATGAGCCGTGAGGGTCCCATAAGAGAGTTCTGCTTACGAGTCGTGAGGATCTCACAAGTGTATTTTCTCCTTAGGAATCGTGGGGATCCCTAAGTGTGTTGCTCCCTTGTGAGTCGTAAGGATCTCACACGGGCCGTTTCTCCTTACAAGGTCGAGAGGACCCTGTAAGTGTCCTTTAACGAGATTGCACCCTTTTGGGTTTTCACAAACACTCGCCGGTAGCCCTGCTATTTTTACTCACGGAGCCCTTTCGGGTTTTCATCCGTGCCCACTTTGCTTATGGACATACCGTCTTTTTTTATTCTTCTTTTTTTTTATTCTTTTTATTCTTTTTTCTAACGAGGTCGTGCCCTTTCGGGTTTTCACAAACACTCGCCGGTAGCCCTGCTGTTTTTACTGACGGTGCCCTTTCGGGTTTTCATCCATGCCCATTTCGCTTATGGACATACCGTCTTTATTATTATATTTTTTTTATTTTTTTTATTCCTTTTTTTATCTCGTCAGCCTGAGGATGCTGCGGTAGTTTAAAGACATTTCGGTCGTCAGCTAGTTTTAGGACGTAGTGGTCCGTCATTAGTTTAAGGGCGTTTTGGTCCGTTGCTGAAGAAGGCCGGTTACTACTTATAGAGTTTGGGCTTAGGAAGATAGCGAGCGGACATAGTCGTCGTCATCTATCATTGACCTAGGCTGTGACTCATTAAGCGTAGTATTTCTTTAGGAAGCGACCGTTTATTGGCCTGAAAGGCCTTTCACCGTGCATATCCATGAGTAGATAGGCTCCATCCTGGTAGACCATATCTATGATGTACGGGCCTTCATAGTTCGGCTCGAATTTTCCCCGCTTGGCGCGATTGGGGATCATAGGTCTTTTGACCACTAGCACGAGTTCGCCTTGGCGGAATGTCCTCGGCCTGGTCAATCTTTCATATGAGTGCGTCATCTTTGCTTTATAGGCCTCCAGATTTTGTTGTGCTATGAGCCGGGTTTCATCAAGGGCATCAAGCTCCTCAAGCCGAAGGTGAGCATTTTCTTCGTCCGTCAGCTCAGAGTGGACTGCCACTCGTAGAGAGGGTAATTCTATTTCGAGGGGGAGTACTGCTTCTGTACCGAATACCAACGCGCACGGCGTTGTGTTTGTGGCCATCTTGAACGTAGTTCGATACGCTCAGAAAGCTTCTTGCAGTCTCTCGTGCCAGTCCCTTTTATTTCGGGACACCGTCTTCTTCACGATCTTCGTCAAGGTCTTGTTGAAGGCCTCAGCTAGACCGTTAGCTTGGGGATTATAAACCGAGGAATATCTCCAGTCTATGTTGTGTTGTTGCGCGAAGCGGCTGATCTTGTGGCTTCTGTAGGCTGGCCCGTAATCGGAGATGATCCGTCGCGGAGTTCCAAACCGATAAATGACGTACGTCTTGAAGAAATGGAGGATATTCTCCGTCTTCACTTCCCTCAGCGGTACTGCTTCTGCCCATTTGGAGAAGTAGTCAGTCGTCGCCAAGATGAATCGATGTCCCCTGGACGATGCTGGTTCGATGGGGCCGATTACGTCAGTCCCCCACATTTCGAATGGCCAGCTAGCCACTGTTGGATTTAGAGGATTTGGGTGCTGATAGATGAAGTCCCCATGAATTTGGCATGGGTGGCATTGCTTCGCATACTCAAGGCAGTCCTGAATCATCGTTGGCCAATAATAGCCCATCTGTTTAATCTTCAACTTCATCCTCGGGCCTGCTTGGTGAGAACCGCAGAGTCCGTTGTGAACTTCCTGAACGACTCTTTTCGCCTCCTCAGGTCCCAGACATCTCAACAAAATAGAATCAAATGACCTCTTATACAGAGTATCATTGACGAAGGCGAAAGACAGAGCTCATTTCATAAGCTGATGTCTTGAGGACGCATCTTCAGGCGTTCGACGGGATTTGAAGTAGTCTATAAATACTTCTCTCCAATACTCAGCCTTTTCTTGGTCTTTTATTTGCATAGCCATTTGCTCGGTCGCTCCCTTCTCTTCGGGTGATTCCGGAGATATTTCCGTTGGGGCGAGCACCCGACGGCTTTGTACCATAATTCTGACGTCATCGAGGTTCTCATCAGCCAGTTCCTTAGCGAACTTGGCTAACGCGTCCGCCTTGCTATTCTCTGCACGCGGTATGTTTTCCAAAGTGTAGGAAGGAATTTGGGTCAACAGTTGTTGCACCTTTTCGCCGTACTTCACCAGTTCTGGCTTGCACGTCTGGTAATCGCCGTTTACTTGACTAACGACCAGTTGGGAATCTCCATATATGAGGAGGTTTTCAATTCCCATGTCGATGGCGATCTCGAGGCCTGCTATTAAAGCTTCGTATTCGGCTTCATTGTTTTTCCTCGGCTCTGTTAAGGAGAAAGCAAAGCGCATAATCCCTCCTTGTGGAGTTACGAAGATGAGACCCACCCCCAATTTGATTATAGGGATGCTTTGTTTGTGCTTCTTCATGGAAGATGCTCCGTCAAAATAGAGTTCCCATCGGGTATCACTACCATTGATTGCATCAAATGCATGTTCGTCTGGCAGCTCGCAATTCAAAGGAGAATCGGCAGGTATCGGGTGCTCAGCGAGGAAGTCGGCGATGGCCTGGCCTTTCACTGCCTTGAGAGGCTGGTAGGTTATTGAAAACTCCATTAAGAGCAAGGCCCATTTAGCGAGTCTCCCTGTCAATATGGCCTTCGACATTAAATATTTAAGGGGGTCCACCTTCGAAATGAGACGGACTTCATGCGCCAACACGTAGTGCCTGAGCTTTGTTATCGCGAAGATCAACGCCAGGCAGTGTTTTTCGATGGGGGAGTAGTTGCTTTCTGCCACCAGGAGAAATCGACTTAAGTAATAAAGAGCTCTTTCTTTCCCTTGGTTGTTCTCTTGTGCCCATAATGCGCCTAAGGAACCTTCGAGGGCGGTTGTATATAGAATGAGAGGCTTTTCCTTGACCGGAGCAGCCAACACTGGCGGATTCTGCAGGTACTGCTTGATTTCGTCCAGCGCGCTCTGACATTTGTGATCCCAAACGAAAGGGGTTCCCTTCTTCATCAGGTGACTGTAAGGGCGACACTTACCTGACAAGTTGGCTATAAACCGCCGGATGTACGCGAGCTTCCCTTGGAGAGACCGCAATTGCTTAAGAGTCCTTGGAGGAGGCATTTCCATGATCGCCTTGATCTTTGACGGATCTATCTCGATACCTCGGTGTCGGACGATAAACCCCAGGAATTTGCCCGAGGAGACTCCGAATGCGCACTTGAGAGGGTTCATCTTCAAGTTGTATTGCCGAAGGCGTTGAAATACGGTCTTCAGATGCTCTAAATGCTTCTCGTATGATTTGCTTTTAACCACGAGGTCGTCGATATAGCATTCGACGCTTTCATGTATAAGGTCATCGAAGATCTTCGTCATGGCCCTCTGATAGGTGGCACCGGCGTTCTTTAGACCGAAGGGCATCACTTTGTAGCAGAATATACCCAGCGGGGTCCGGAAAGCGGTGTGCTTCTGGTCTTCAGGGTGCATCTTTATCTGATTATATCCTGATGAGCCGTCCATGAAGGAGAAAACTTCATGAGTGGGCGTGTTATCTATCATCAGCTCGGTGACTGGCACTGGGAAATCGTCCTTTGGGCAGGCTTTATTGAGATCCCGAAAGTCTACACATATGCGCACCGTCCCATTTTTCTTCATTACCGGGACGATATTGGCGATCCAGTCAGGATATTGAACTTCCTGGATGAAGCCGGAGTCGATCAGCTTCTTGACCTCGGCGTTGATGCTCATCTCAAGCTCGAGCCGCATTCTTCTCAGTGCTTATTTGATTGGTTTAACATCCGAAGATATCACCAATTTATGCACAGCAATTTCTGGATCTAGTCCTGGCATTTCGGAATAGTTCCATGCGAAGCAATCTTTATGCTGCATAAGCAGGTCTTTTAATGAAGCCACCCTATCTTCAGACAGCAGCTCACTAATGAATGTCGGTCGTGGGTTATTCGCCGTCCCCAACTCAATTTTCTTGAGGTTATCCGCAGTGGTATATATTCCATCTTCGAGCTCTTTCGGCGCTGGTGGGAATTCTGAGATCACCTCGTCATTGCTATTTTCAAAGCACCAGGGAAGGTCATCCATATTCTTGGGCTCTTCTTTTGATATTGTTATCATATGACAAGTACGAGCTCGCTTCCAAGACCGATGTGTATTTGGTTCTACTCTCGTAGCCTTGGGTTCATGCTTCTATGGCGGCGTCACCCTCCAGCTGTCAGATAGAGCAAACTTGCCGAGCTGATACTGATTTTCGACCCAATTTTTGAAGGTGAAGCAATCTTCGAGAGGGTGCCCTATTACCCTGTAATAAAAGCAATAGTTCGGGTGTGAGACTTCGCCTGCTTGCTCAGGGTGTTTAGACTCCAGCAGTGTAAGCATTTGGTGCTTTATAGCTAGGTCAAGTATCTTCTTTGTCTTGTTTTGAGGAAAAGAGTATGCTCGACTCATCTTCTTCACATGGGATAGATCCGGATCACTTGATTTCCGTTCGCGTGACTTCTTGGTCCCGCTTTGTCGTTGTTGAATGCCTTTTCCACTTTTTGACTTATTTCTGCCTCTGCGTCGGGCCTTTTGTACAACAGGTTGATAGGGAAGGACATTTTCATCTTTCGCAGCCTGTTGAAAAAGGCGCTGAGTCCTGGCTTTCTCGTAGATGGCCATTTCACGATTATGGTCGTCTCGAACTTTTTGACCAGCTTCCCTTATGAGCTTGTCCATTTGTTCTTCGAACGACGGACTGGGCATTTTCATGTCGGGAGCTCTTTCTGGTTCAGGGTTAGCATTCTCCCATTGAGCATCTCCTTCTTCATCAAAGTCATGTACGACATAGCATTCGCGGAGTAGCTCCCGTTTCTTGGACCGAACATATCCAAGCTCGATCGCTTCCATTCTCCCGTTGGGCAACTTACGCTGAGTTCCGGGAACGTTCTAGATCCTGTCGTAGAACTTAGCTTTTCGAGCGGTCTGTTTGAAGGGTATCCCTTGGCGCTTCAACAGCCTTTTCAAGCCTTCTGTATAATATCTAGGCAGACGGATGGACTGGAGCCTGTCAAGTGTAGAATCTGCGCCGTGCCAGATTTCTTTCTCCACTTTGGTTTCCCCGGAGCGGTAAAATAGGATCGCCTTTTCTCCTTCTCGCCTGGGAGGGACATAGAACGTCTACAGCTCTTCCACACTGTAGGTATCAAGCGCGTCTAGTTCTTTATGATGTTTGGACGGAACCATGGCAATTTGCAAACTTTGCTCTTCATCAGCAAATGTTCGTATTGAAGGCCGAGCAGAGAATATAGCATGGACTTCATCTTCCGAGTCGCTGCCAAAGATCAACATAGGAGTGGACGGTCCTGGCTTATTATACTGAGGTGGACCTGAATAAACTATCGCTTCCTCTTCTTCAGTATCACTCCCGAAGACTGGAATGGTGGTGATAGCTTTGTTCTCCGGCTTGCGACATCTCTCTGTGTCCTCGAAATCTGGCAAAAAGTATTTTGCATCTTCATACTTGCGGACTTCGTTCATGGAGAATGGGTTCAGTTCTCCTGTTACGGTATACTCGAGACCATCCTTAAAGTATTTCATACACTGATGTTGTGTAGAAGGGATGATATTGTACTCGTGTAACCAAGGTCGGCCGAGCAAAGTGTTATAGCATGTCTTGGCATTAATGACGTGAAATTTAATATCCGTGACAAGCAGCTCGAAGCGCAGCGTCAGTATCACAGACCCGAGAGTCCGTGATGACTGGGAGTCAAAACCGGAGATGGTGATTTTATCACGAGTGAGGTGCTGGACGCTCATGCAGATTTCCTTTAACACCTGTACGTTAAGGTGATTGACGGAGGACCCATTGTCGACCATGATTTTGCCTATCTTTATATCGTGGCAGTACCCTGAGACATAGAGGGGACGGTTGTGCTCGCACGTCCCAATGAGGAGGTCTTCATCGCCGAAGGTGATATCGGCTGTGTGTACTTCCTCCAGCTCGTCCTTCATCTTTTCTTCGGCGAGAAAAGCTTGGAATTGCTCTGGTTCTTGTAGCATCTTGATCAATGAATCTCTCGCTTCTTTGTATAGTAAAAGGGCGTCGAGAATGTTGAGCTGCGAAGGTAACTTTCTCAAGTGTGCCAGAACGTTATAGTCCACCTTGTTCTTCTTTGGCGGGTCCTTGGCAATCAGCTCTTTCATGACTTAGTCATCCAGGGCGATATCCTCAGGGACCTTTTCTTTTCTTTTATCTTTTCTACTCGTAGGTCCGAGATTCTTTTCTGGAAGAGTGCGATTGCGCAGCTGAATGTTTTCACAGGCCTTCGGTTCTTCCTCCTTCCCCAAGGTGGATTCTTTAAAGAGAGGGCCAAGAGTCATCTCTTCGTCAGAGTCGCTTCCGAAAGTGAGAACCTGCGATCCCCCGGTGTTGACCATGCAACAGTTACCGGTAGTTCTTTTATGCTCCTCGGTCGCACTTCTTTGCTCCCGACGAGTTTTGCGTTTCATACTCTTAAAATGTTGCCGGTGAGCAACATATCCCTGCCACCATCTTTTAAAAGCGTCACACTCTTCAGTAGGGTGCAAAATTTTTCGATGATATTACCAGTAGCTAGGATGTGTTTCTGCTTCACCAGGAGTATTTGCTTCAGAGGGTGGTAGCTTCATTCCTATTGATATGGCTTTAGCAAACCTTCTCCTCGTCTTGAACTTGTTTTTATCCGCAACGGATGTCTTTTGATTTGGCGGGAGGGGCTTAACTCTTTCATCCAGTCACCGGCATTTAGCCCTTTCAAATATGGCCGTCTCGCGCTCCCGGTCAGCTTTACTTTTCAGGAGAGCTTCATTGAGGAATGTGTCAATCATTTCATCTGACGGCCCCAGAAGTTCTGGTTCAGGTTCTGTCCCCAGCTTCTCAGTGCAAGGAGTTTCTTCATCGTCTATCGACGAGTGAGAGATCACATGACAACTTGCCACGTACTCCTCAGATCCATCTGATGAGTCTTCTCCATCATCTTCATCATCAAGGACGTGGCCGAGGAACTCTTGAAGCGTTATTGGGGTTCGCGCCTTCTGGTTGTACTCTTCCAGCGCGTCGATCTGTTTCTGCAGGTCCGTGCGCTTGTCGCCAGGATTCACGGGCTTTTTGGATTTCTTCTTCTTTTTCGAAGATTTCGACGGCTGAGTATGAACGCTTTGGCTATCACCACCAATCTTTAGAGTTGGGCGCGGCTTCAGCATCCCCTCAATGACCTCAGGTTCCAATGGATTCTTCCATCTGATCGCCGGGCATGTTTGGAGATCATTCAGCATCCTTTTGGTTTTGGCCGAAAGAACGACCTCCCATGGGGCTTCTTCAACAAAAGAACAAGTTTCTCCCGGTGTGTCCGTCTTCTTAGGAGTGTGCGGTTGTAGCGGGTTTACCTTCCACTTCTCAGACAATGCAAACTTGCCTTTTAGGTATTGGTCCTCGATCCATCCCTTGAAGACGAAGCAATCCTCGATCGGGTGACTTACCGTTTGGTGGTAAGGGCAGTAATTGGGATTATTCACTTCGCTGGGTTGCGGCGGTCGCCTGGGATTCGGCAAACTGATAAGCATGTTGCGCATAGCTAGCTCGAACAGCCTCTTCGTCTTGACCCGCGGGAATGAGTAAGGACGCTTCATTTTCTCATTGTAATAGCGTCGTCTCTCTTACAGTTGATCTGCTAACTTTGGGGCACTGGGCTGCTGTTGGGTGTTCGCAACGAAGGTCGCCTTCCCTTTACCCTTATCATTTCGAGGTTCCGGCTTCGGGGGAAACGGTATGTAACCCATTTGATCCATCTAGGGTAGCTTATCGATCAAACCTTGGAACGTGGTCGGTTTAAAGAACATCATGAACTGTGAAATAGTTGCATGAGGGTCTAGGGTGCCCACGAACATGCCCACCGCTGGTGCTTTTTCGATGCGCTGTTCGCACTTCGACCACAGGTTCCACCATCGGATTGCATATTGGACCCAAGTTTCGCCCGGCTTCACCCTTGCATTGATCAAAGCTGTTATCGGGGTGCGTTCACTGGCGCTCACTAATCGCTGAGTGAATAGCAACTCCATCTCTGCGAAAGTTTTGACGGAGTCGTTCGGAAGCTCGGAGTACCACTCAAACGCCATCTCCGATAAGCTGCTGACGAATTGGCGAAGCAAAAGCTTATCATCGCCGCCGGTGTTGCCACAAAGAGCCCTGAACTGGGCTACATGTTGATGGGGATTGCCTGTCCCCTTATAGACATGGAATTTTGGGATCGTGTAGCCCGGCGGGTATCTTATCTGATCATACCAGCTCGGATATGGTCGCCCCGTTTTGACAACTTGGCCTGCCGCTTCATTTGCCTAGTGAACTCGTATTTGTTGAGCAAAATAATCATCCAGGGCGGCCTTAGAGATTGTTTCCTCTTTGGCTGCTGAAAGGGCCAGAGGTGGATTTAACGTTTCTCCTTTGTCATCTTCAAGAATAATCGGAGGATCTTCGGCTGGGGGATCCAGCTGTATCATCATCCTGACCATGTCTTGAAATAGAAGAGACATCTGCTTTATATTGGTTGCTTGCTCCGCAGCCTCGTTGTCCTTCTTTTCAAGCATTCTACGAAGGAATTCAGCATCGGTTTCGTGTTCGCGACACTGTTCCGATGACGCCTCCGAGCTTTCTTTTGGTCCGATGAGTGCGGCCATCGCAGTTAGCATCTCCTGGAGCTTCTGCTGCTGTTGTTCCTGGGCCCGTTGAAGCGCAGCTATCCTCCTTCCCGGATGCCATATAAACGGTATGGACCGTTATGCCCCCAGACTTAGGGCGTTTGGGCTCAGTGCCTCTAACATTTGTCGCAGGCATGGGGATCTTCTACGGCCTTCTCTTCTTATGAGCGGTCGAAGTTGAGGGGGCTGTAGCAGTGAGCGCCCAGATGGCTTTCTATGGCTTGGCAGGATGGCTTACTTCCTGTTGGACCTTCAGCTTCTTGTGCTGGCGGAAGAAATTTGGATCGATCACTGAGTCTCGGACCTGCCACCAGACTTTATAGATCTTGGAGGACAGCCGTTGAGGAGACTGTTCTGGCTTTGCTTCCGTAACCTTCTCCAGTAGAGGAGGAGACCTCTTCAGTACGGCGGTAGGAGAATTCCTGCGCACCTTATTCAGCAGCTCAAAGCTGTTCCCAGTTGGAACAGCAGCATTAATTTCCGCCGTCGGGACTGGTGGAGTTAGCCCAGAAGGGGAGTTGCCTCCTGATTTCCTCACTCAGCGCCAGTGGCGATGTCGAGCATGTCGAGCTGATGGAATTGGCTTGGTGACGGGGAGGGCCTTTCTTGCCCCCTGTTCAAGTGAGGGGCTGTTGCCAGTGTCAGCCTATTAAAGACTGATGTCTTTTGAGTAGCAGGAGCGGGAGTTGGGACGGTCAGTCTTGTAAAGACCGACCCCTTGGCAGGAGAAGCCGCCTTGACGACTTTGGGAGAAGGGTTGGTTACTCTTTTCTGAATAACCTTCTCTAGGACTGCAAGCTTCATTGTGGGCCCGCAGGAATTTTGGCCCAATCTGGAGAAGACCGAGGCGCTGGTGCTGGACGACCCGTTGAGAGGGGCCGCAGCAGCTGTAAGTCGATCGAAGACCGACTTCTTGAGAGCTGCTGATACGGGCATGGGAGCAGTGAAGCTCGTTGGCGGGAGCATGGTCCCAAAAAACAGCCCGGTGGTGGCTTGAGTAATCTGCTCCACGGGCATCGTAAACAGAGAGGCCGCTTGGGGCCCGTAGGTTATGCCCCCAGTTGAGACAGGACGCGAGTTGCAGCTGCAGTTGGAGCACTTTGAGCAGGTGAATGCCATTGTTGTTTTGCTTTCTGCGCCAAGCAAGAGACCAAATTTTAGTAACTCGAAACCCAAGGGCAACCATTAACAAACCGCGATTCGTTCGCGAATACGACACACGAAGTGTGGAGTGGAAAGAGGAAAAGGTCCCACCGGGCATGCCAGAATCTGTTCCCTTCCGAACACAGAGACGCTACCGCGTAGGTTCGTCTTGCCTGAGATTCGGGGCAGATGCTGTTTGGTTTTATCCGTCCACCTCTCCGAAGATGCCAAGTTGATTTATGGCACCGTATATCGGAAGTTTAGACGGATGCGGCCGATATAGCAGACTTCGTCAGATTCCCCCTCGCTGGAGGAGTTTTTGATTGTGGGGACGCTATTCCCTGCAGGCGCAAGCCCCTGTAGTTAATTACGCTACCGCACCGCGGTAACAACTTTCTTCTTCTCCAGAATTTCACTTCGTGTCGTGGGTGTTTGTTTTGTTTGTGGTTGCCCGTGGATTATATACGGAGACTAATTTATGTTGTCGCCCATAGGACGTGGATTAGTCCAAAATCCGTATTTTCTTAGATTTGGGTTTGGGGTTTTGGTTTAAGGATACGTTAGCCCTATTTAAGGCTAAGATCAACATAAACGTTTGTTAAGGATACGTTAGTCCAGTTTGAGACTAAGATCAACATAACGGGATCGTTTGGATCCAACAAGAGAGTTATTGGCTCTATTGTTTGGTTTAATGACATTGCGGTCGATTTCCAGTTTAGGGACATGATGGTCCATCATTCCCATTTGGGGACGAACATTAGTTTAAGGACATTTCGGTCCAACGTTCCCATTTTGGGACGAATATTAGTTTAAGGACGTTTCGGTCCACGAGTTTAAGGACCCCGCAGTCCGTATCGATGTGTGGTTGTCGGGACCCGTCGCCTCTCTGAAGACGTTGAAGGATTACAACGACAAATATCAGAGGAGTTCGGAGATGTACCCTTGAACTGAGTGTAAATTGGTTTAAGAGAGCAGTCGTGCTCAGTTAATTTGAGGACTTATGGCCATGATTGGGTTAAGTCCAGTTGAAAATGTTCAACATTTTATTTATCATTGGCCTATTAGGCCTTTGCTTGGGCTCTGCCCTTTATTAATGCATAGCATTGGGCTTTTACTTAAATGCACAGCATTTGTTTTGGTCTAACAGACCTCTGTTTGGGCTCTGCCCTTTTTAAAGTAATGCATGGCATTTTTATCAGGCCTGTTAGGCCTTTTTAATTGGGCTATGTCCCTCTTTTAAATAATGCAGAGCATTAAATCTTCTGACAGCGTGCCACATGGCTTGTCAGGTGCTTTGCGCCAATTGATGAGCACAAGGCGCAAGTCCATGTAGAGGTGACACGTGTCACGCTCTATTGAGCGCAAACGCAGTGCGCTGCACCGTTGCTGCTGACACGTGGCGTGCTCTGGTGAGCGCAAGCGCAGTGCGCTGCGCTATTGCGCTGCTGACACGTGGCGCGCTCTGGTGCAGTGCGCCAATTTATGAGAGCAGTGCTCTGTTTTAGAAGCGCATAGTGCAGTCTGTTCTGGGGCTGACACGTGGCGCTCTCTGGTGGCTCGCGCCAACCCGAGAGCGCAACAGTGCAAATTTTTTCAGGTGCAGGGCACTGTTCAATATCTTAATCCAATTTTGGATCAAAGAAGAGAATCTTTTAAGATTCCAGAACCAATGGTTCATCAAAAGGCAATGCCTTTATATGTAGATCAAAAGATCTAATGAAGAAGTAAATTACTTCTTTTTATTAATATTATCATTTTTTATTGAAGATCTTTGATTTTGTTCTTAGATCATTGATCTTTTTAGAAGAAAATTCTTCTTTTTCTAAAGGTTTTACCTTTTTCTTTCTTTCTTTCTGAATTCTTCTCAAAGTTCTTAGAAGAGCTCTGTGAATTCTCTGTGTGTTAATCCTTTTTAGACTTGGAGTCTAGGGGGCTTTTTATAGTGCCATTTGATTTGTTAAATTAGTTAAAAAGATCTTTCTCTGAGTGATTTAGGGATTTTTCCCCACCGTTGGATCTTTGATCCAAGGGCTTCTGTTTTACAGAAGATAATCTTCTTGTTTTAACAAGATCAGAAAGATCTTTCTAGAATTTTAATTATGTTTTAGTGCTGGCACAGTTGGCGCAAGCGCACCTGCGCTTGACACGTGTCGCGCAGCGCATAGCGCAGCGCAACTGCGCTGCCACGTGTCGCGCAGCGCATAGCGCAGCGCAACTGCGCTGCCACGTGTCGCGCAGCGCAGAGCGCGCCTTAGCTGAAGCGTTGCTTCCTTTATTTTCATTTTAAATAGAGCCTTGATCTGATTGGGTGCGCTGCCTTGGGCGCTGCGCTGGCGTGTTAGCTTTTGACACGTGGCGCGTTGCGCGCAGCGCAAGGAATCTGAAGCGTTGCTTCAATTTTTGAATTTTTGAAATTCAAACAAAGTATTGCTCTGATTGGGGAAACACCCGAGTCGAGGAAGGCCGCCTTCTCTTCCATCTGTTGCAGCCGAGCGAGGAGCTCTTCTACTCGCGAAGAAGATTCGCCCGCCTTCTTCATCGCCGGGGCCACCTCCTCGAACTCCATTATGGCAAGAAGGGAACAATGCTGGAAGACCTGGGAAAAATGGAGCTGTGTTAGAAGCAAAAAGATTTTTTTTATATTTTATTCGGAGAAATTCTTAGAGAGTTACAGACCTGAACAGCCTCCTGAGCTATCGCTGCCACTTGGGCCTTCATAGTGTCTCGGGGAATCTTGGTCCCCGCTGCCTTCTCCATATCCGCCAGTAAACTGTCGGCCACAGAGAGCCCCGAGGGCACCTCGATGTAGAATCCGCCATTCTGCACTTGAATCCCGGCCTGAGGGGGCCGAGAAACCACCCTCTTCTGCCTTTTGAGTGGGGATTTGGTAGAGAGCGGTGCTTTCGTTCTAGCTCAGGGGGACGGATGTCACGTGTGCTTCTGTCCTCCCCTGCGGCATTCCTCCTGAACGGGGGGTGCTGTGGGAGCCTTAGATAGAGGTGCTTGCCGGGGAGCCATACCTGGAGCAGGCCGAGACGAGCTTGCGTCACCGCTTTTCCTCCCCTGGGCCTTGGCTGCCATTGCAGCCATAATTTTCGAGCGATCCATCGGCTCTGCAAGATACCACAAGAAAAAGGTCAGCGACCAAAAACAGCAACTAAATTTAGACAAGTCTAAATGGATCGGCACAAACCCTAAATTACCCACAAAACACGTGGGACTGAGTCCCGCCCAGCTCAAAACCTGCTCGGAAAGCAGGACATCGGCCCGCTGGATCGGTTCCCATATAGACACCACTCTTGCATCGGGGGCGTTCGACTGCCTAACTCTAAAACAGCCGGTCCTATGCCACTTAATTGGCACCGGCCAATCCTCACCCTCTGGTGGCCCGACGAAGATAAACTTCTCTTTCCATTCATGGATGGAATAAAGGACGACCACTGCCCCCGACCCAGCCATCCTACCCTTATGTTTTTTGAACGAAAGATACACCCAGCTCGGTTCGTCCTTACTAGTACCGGGATGATTTTTATAACAAAGAAAAGAAAAGAAAAGAAAAGAGTAAGCTCAAATCGAAGGGGATCCAATCAATCTTCAACCGGACCAGAAACCCAAGGAGGATTCTCCACGAATTCGGCGCTAGCTAGCCTGGGGAGAGATGGAAACAATGAAGCATGGTGCAAACCTCAGGCGAGAAGGTCGGACGCATTCCTGCCCGGAACGCTTCCAAGTACAGAGCAATCTCTTTTCCCTGCACCTGGTCTACCCGCTCGCCCTCCCTGGCCAAACGAAGTGAATAGCCAGAGGGTATATGAAAGCGGGCCTGGATGTCAGAAAGCTCATCCAGATGATTAAAAACTGAGGGCGCATCACGGGTATCCCGATGCGCATTTTGGGGGCTCTTTTTGCCCCCCGACGACGAGGGACGAGGGCATCGTTCCTTCTGGGGGAGAGCCCGACACAGAAGACGAGGACGGGGATGAAGAATAAGAAGAACTCCTTCGGCTATTGGAATTCAAGGAAGAAGAAGACCCGATGGGCTCGGCTCCAGAAACTAAAGCTTCATCGCCCGACTCGACCCCTACTACGTCAATAGATACTTCGGAGGAAGACATCTAACCTGATTCAAGAAAGGTTTGGCCGAGGAAAAGTTTTGATGGCTGAAGTTCCCACCTAAACGAATGTGTGCCGGGAAATCTTCAGACGACAAGAGATGGCTAAGGTAAATTAATGGCCGTGCGATGATCCCCCATATTTATACACTCAGCAAGAAGGCATCCAACGGCCCACATCCGTTCCCACCAAAACGAAGCGTCACACCAAGCGGCCACCGAGACTCCACGTGGCAACCGGCCATTGGACACTTCCCCACTCGCCAGGATTCGGGTGACAGCCAACCACGTCCTACCACCCAGTAGAGGACACTTTGCGCGTAGTTCAACCGGCCGAGTGAACGAAACGGCACCCCCTTTTTGGCGCAATCATTTCATAGATACACCGAGTCACCAAAGATATGTGCAGGAACTGAGGCGCTTCACGAGCCACCACATGGATCAAGGGATTCAAGATGAGTAGCCGCCAATTGGTGCATCTTCATCCGACAACCCATTGCTGGGGAATCTTAGGTTGAATCGTCAAAAACCGGGATTACAACTCTCAACCCTGGCCTATAAATAGGTCAGGGCGAGAGTGGGGGGGCTAATGATGAGGATCATAAACGAGTATTCCCCAAATCACAACACGTGGTGGATGACGTGTCATCCGCTAAGCATGCTAGACTCCTGGGGGCTGCGGAGCTGGAACAAGTATGATACATTGGAGACATTCTTCGATACCTCATCTCCGAGATTACATCCGACCTTTCGGGGACCTCTCTTGCCTTGGTCAGTAAATCTCGCTTGCCCTGGCCAGAGACTTTGTGTAATGGCTTTCCGAACACTGTGCGATATCAACCCCCAATACCGGGAGAGACGAATCCTATCTGACCGCTACTATCTCCAAGTGCTTCGGGACTACACCAAACTACTACCTATTTGCATGACTCCTTTGAGTCATGGTAGGGTAGTAATCTAATTTTAGTGGGAACACACTCGAGACGAAGTAGCGATGGCAAGTTAACGGACTAACATGTACTCATGTCACCTAGAAACTGCTACCTGACGATGGGTATAATACCTACCAGCAATTCCCGACAAGTCTTGTCTAGTGTAACTCATAACCTAATGAGCACCTGTATACTATCTTCAGTACGATGTACTAATGACTGTGGGACAGAACATCTCCCCTGCTGGGATGAGAAGCGTATACACTAGTCTACTCTGGAGTATCGATGCCCCGTCTCGATAATCCTACGACTAAGGACCTGTATAAGGATGTGCTTATAGACTACCCAGCCCCCACTAGTGTGACTGTCATCACAACGCTGGTAGTCAAGCAAAGATCCTAAGGGCTCTACCAATATGTATAAGCGATTTGCTAAAAGAAACCCATTTACATATTGAGGTAGATACAAACCGAGTAGCATACTACTACATCGAGCAAGACTGTTATCATAACTGTGAATATCCCAAACTTCTAATATGTAATATACAATCCAGTATGATACAATAATGGCCTCTAGAGCATATATCACTAATAATCTCCCACTTTCACTAAGGCCATGTATTGGCATATCGAAAACCTATCATCTCGATCAGCCTCTCGAACTGCGTCTGAGGGATGGCCTTTGATAGTGGATCGGCAGTATTGTTCTCCGAGTCTACTCTCCGCACCTCAATTTCCCGGTGATCTACAATCTCCCTGATCAGGTGGTACCGCCTCAAGATGTGTCTGGACTTCTGATGGGACCTTGGTTCCTTCGCTAAAGCTATAGCCCCGTTGTTGTCACAATACAGAGGTACTGGATCAACAATAGACGGAACCACCTAAAGTTCTGTCACGGACTTCCTGATCCAGACTGCTTCTTTTGCGGCGTCACATGCAATGATATACTCCGCTTCCATAGTCGAGTCAGTAACAGTGTCCTGCTTGGAGCTCTTCCAACAGACCGCCACTCCATTGAGGGTAAAGACATAACCCGACATGGACTTGGAGTCATCCTTGTCACTCTGGAAGCTGGAGTCGGTGAAGGCCTCGACCTGGAGGTGTTCTCTGCCGTACACCAAGAACATCTCCTTAGTCCTTCTCGGGTACTTGAGAATGTTCTAAACTGTTGTCCAGTGCTTCTCTCCAGGGTTTGACTGATACCTGGTTACAACGCTCAATGCGTAAGCTACATCTAGTTTGGTACACAACATCGCATACATTATAGAGCCTACCGCCGAAGCGTAGGGTATAATAGACATGCGATCCCTTTCCAAATCAGTCTTGGGAGACATCTCTTTGGAGAGGGTGATTCCGTGACAAGACGGTAGATTACCGCGCTTTGAATCTTCCATACTGAATTTTTTCAGTATGCTGTCGATGTACCTTGACTGTGAATATCCCAACATCCGTTTAGATCTATCACGATAGATCTGGATCCCCAGTATGTAGGAGGCATCACCCAGGTCCTTCGTGGAGAACCTTTGTGACAAAAATCCTTTGACTGATTATAGCATAGGAATGTCATTTCCTATCAAGAGAATGTCATCCACGTACAAGACGAGAAATACCACAGTTCTCGCTACAATTTTACTATAGATGCATGGTTCATCTGGATTTTTGATAAAGTCAAATTCATTGACCGTCTCATCAAAACAGATGTTCCAATTCCGTGATGCCTGCTTTAATGTATAAATGGATTTAAGCAACTTGCACACTCTTTCGCTGCTCCCACTCTCTGTGAAACCCTCCGGCTGATCCATATAAACACTCTTCTAAATTTCCATTCAGAAAAGCGGTCTTTATGTCTATCTGCCAAATTTGATAATCATGGAAGGCGGCAATAGAAAGAAAGATCCGAATAGATTTGAGCATAGCTACTGGAGAAAAGGTTTCATCATAGTCCAAACCAAGTCTTTGACGAAAACCTTTTGCAACAAGTCTGGCCTTATAGGTTTCAACATGTCCATCTACACCAATCTTCTTTCTGAAGATCCATTTGCAGCCTACGGGTTTTACCCCTTCCGGAGCAATGTCCAAAGTCTATAATTTGTTGGTGTACATGGACTCCGTTTCGGTCTGCATTGAATCCAGCCATTTTACCGAGTCTCTGCTCTGAATGGCTTGCTGGAAGCTAGTTGGCTCATCATCGTCGATGATACAATCCTCTCTATCCCCGTCTATGAGAAAACTGTAGTATCTCTCGGGCGAATGAGACTGCCTACTAGTCCTGCGAATGTCCGGTTCTCTTGAAACTTCTGGTTCCACCACACTTTCAGTATTATTTTGTGGTTCTGGAATTTCTTCCAGTTCTATTGCGCTTCCACTTATCTCTTTTTCTTAAAATTGAGTTTCCATGAAATGGGCATGACGAGAAACAAAAACCTTTTGTTCCTCTGCGTAATAGAAAAGATACCCCATGGAGTTCTTTGGGTATCCCATAAACTTACACAGTACCAAGCGTGCCTCGAGCTTGTCCGCATGCTGCTTTTTTACAAAAGCTGGACATCCCCATATCTTCAAATACTGAAGAGAGGGTTTCTTTCCACTCCACATCTGATATGGTGTGGTAGGCACAGTCTTGGTAGGAACCTTGTTCAAAAGATATGCAGTTGATTCTAGTGCATAACTCCAGAAGGATCGCGGCAACTCGGCGTTACTCATCATGGAACGTACCATATCCAATAGTATTATGTTCCGTCTTTCCGATACACCGTTGTGTTGAGGTGTGTATGGAGGAGTAAGCTGAGAGAGAATTACATTCTATTTTAAGTAGTCCAGGAACTCGGCACTTAAGTACTCACCACCTCGATCAGATCTAAGTGTCTTGATACTTTTGCCAGTTTTTTTTTCTACTTCATTCTTATATTCCCGGAATTTCTCAAAGGCCTCGGATTTATGTTTCATCAAGAATACATGTCCATACCTTGAGAAATTATCCGTAAAAGTAATGAAATAGTAATAACCACTTCTTGCATGTGTAGACATTGGACCACACACATCGCTGTGTATGAGTCCCAAGAGCTCACTCGCACTTTCTCCATGTCCAGTGAACGGAGTATTTGTCATCTTTCCATTGAGACATGATTGACAAGTTGAATAGGACTAATATTCGAATAGATCCAAATATCCCTCTTTATGTAACTTCGTCAACCGTATTTCATTGATGTGACCCAGTCTACAATGCCATAAGAAAGCCTGATTTAATTCCGGATACTTTCTTTTAAGTGTGTTCTGGACGTTGAAAACCCGAGCTTAATTTAACACGTATATACCATTATCTAGTGTACCTGACCCAATCAAAACTTGATTTAGATGGATGTTTACAATATCACTTACAAATATAAAATCATAACCTTCTTTAGAAAGTAAAGATACAGAGATTATATTACATGTTAGACTAGGTACACACAAACAGTTACGCAAAATCAAAATCTGCCCACTTGTCAATCCTAAGTGATATTCCCCTACGGATACAGCATCCATGCTTATTCCGTTAGCAACCCTGAGAGTCATATCACCTGCCTTGGTAACTCTACGGTTTCTCAAACCTGTAATAAATTACAGATATGAGATCCTGATCCGGTATCTAGTATCCAGAAAGTAGAGTTAATTGACAGACATTTTTCAATCATCAACACACCCGAAGCCGAAGCCACAACATGCTTCGAATCCTGGTTTCTGGCTTTCCAAACCCTGCAGTCCTTCTGACAGTTCACTTTCCCATGAAAACAGAAACATCCTTCCTTCCCTACTGTTAGCCCCGAAACTTTTGCCCTGTCCTTTCCTTCTACCTCAGCGCTCCTCAATATATTGAGGAGTCCTGAAAGTGTAACTTCATTCCCTTGAATTTTGAAATTCAAGATAAACTGGGCGTAGGTTGAGGGGAGCAACTGTAGAATTAAGTTAGTACATAACTCGTTCTCCAACGTGGTCCCAAGGTCCGTGAGCTGTTCAATATAACTAATCATCGTAAGGACGTGGTCTCTTACAGATGACCTGCTAGCCAACCTCGCCTGAATCAATATTTTCGAGGTCTCATATCTTGCGATACGAGATTGCTCTCCATATAAAACTTTGGTATAGAGGAAGATGGAAGCTAAGTCCATCTTCTCATGCTGCCTCTGGTGTTTATTATCCATTAAGGCTAACACGAGGCACTTGGCTCTCGCACAATCTTTTTCCCATGTCTTACGGAAATCAACATCCGCGACGGTGGAATCTGGACCTAGGACGGCGGGGGCTTTGGTAGTAAGGAGGTAGTCTAGTTTGTCATGGGTAAGTGCCATCTAGACATTCCTTAACCAATCATTATAATTTGGCCCAGTCAATTTATTATCTAGTAACCTAAGTCTGGTCATAGTGGTCACTGTAATTAGGAGAGAGAGAAGAAACACTTAGTATGATGCTCTTACAAGTTTAGATTGGTTATTAGTTTATCTAAACAGGATGGCTCCCACTGTTTCCTCGAATACTTGCTTAAACCATAAAAGAAGAATTAGTCAGGATTAATCACACTTTATAATTCTTGCTTAACCTTTCGGTCAGGCTAGTGTTGGTACTTCGAGGGAGGTTTTCCAACGCTTTCACGAAGTTCCTTAATTACATAATCTCTTTTTCCTGGAGGCGTAGCCCCGCTAACACCGTTCTAGACACCTACTTGGTTTATAGCATTGATTGTTTAGTGAAAAATCTCCCGATGAGTAATCCTACTCATCATTGGGATCGGGATCCAACTATCATTGTGTGATGACCTAGATGGAATCCAATCTAGTCACTACACTCCAGAAGGTATGCTCAAACTGTAAGTTTCCTTTATATTTGAAACTCCCAATGTGGATTTTTGCCCCATACTCTTATGACCTTGACGAAGGCCAACATATCATAAGTCACATGTTAAGTTCTATGCGTCATTGTCCAGGTTAATTTGAACCCACACGTACATGACCTTGACGAAGGCCAACATAGTAGTATGACTGTCCCAAACCAACGCATCTATCTATACTATATATGAATACCCAGCAGCTACCAATCACTATGCCTTGGCGAAGGTCAAAATACATGGCTTGAATACTACTGAATACCCATATGAAATGACGGAGGGCTACGAATGGTTTTGGCGAAACCGTGAACATAGTGAACTTGATATAGTCGAAGGAACCATGATAGCTTTTTAAAAGGAGTGGTTTAGGCTCCGCATTTAAAATTTGCTTTTTGAAGAAAACCGAGTGGCTTTGAAATTATTCCAACGATTAAGTTTTGCTTTGTTTTTCCTTGCATTAATCAATGTTAATGAGGTCCCATTATTTAACCCTATCATTGCAGAAAAAGAAACGAAAATATAACGTACACTTATCTGCATTCGCCACGGGGCCCGGTCATGCACCATTAGGTTACTTAACTACCGGCAGAGTGGAGGATGGACTAGCACGGGTGCAAAACATAAGTAACACCTACTATATATATATATATATATCCATTCGTCTCACGCAATAATAGGTATTCCAGATCACAGATGAATATATTGGATATACTAGAAATTCAGCGTTTCGTTTAAACCTATAACGAAAGACGGATTCCACGGTCGTAATGAATAGCCAAACCCCATCCTAGACCCCTACGGGTGCGGCAAACTACCCGCCAAATTCCCGAAGTGAAGCAACCTCCTTCAATAAAATGAGTAGGTCACTCGGCACTTCAAGAACCCGGTAGTTTGTGCACTCCATCTTGGGTCTATCATAGGAGCAAAAACAGTAAAAGAAATAATACAATGGTGGCTACAACCTCAACTTGGATGTGCCCCGCAAAATAATATTACATCACTTTTACAAATTACATGAATGAAAGAAAAAAAAACACTCTTCTCACATCCCCCGGCTATTCATCCACGACGATCCAATACTCCATATACACAAACCATCAACACAGATCACAGATATGTGCAACCCCCAACTAATCGACGTATAGCAATTAACGGAGGTTTACGAACACATATATTCAAACACAGAAAACCCGATTAGCCAAGTAATCTTAGAATTTCGATCGATAAACCAAATTTCAGTCTACCCCATGTACAATTCAGCACACAAACAATACTGGGCAGAAACAAAATATTCCCAAAATCTCCATAAAATAGACGCACTGTAGAAACTCGGACCGAGTCGCCCTTGACTCGGCCGCGGAACGGCGATAGAACACACCGTTCTGCCGCGGTTCCGCGGTGGTCCTAGGGATTCACGAGCCCAAATTTTTGCTGTGTTCTAAGAAAACCCTGCACGTATTTTTAAGGCCTTTGAAAAGATTTTTAGACCAATTTTAAAATTCGACAGAAACAAGGTTTTCTAATCATGTTTTCGGGATTTTCCGACGATCGAATTTCTAAACACTTTGCTAACTAGCTAGTTAAGATTTTGTAGGCTCTGATACCACTGTACGCCAATGTCGCGCACCCCGCGGTTCGCGAGGAGGCAGAATTTTCAAAAAAACGATTATGAACAACTACGCAACACCGGCTAACTCCAGAATCTATACTAAAACCTTAACTAACTAAACTAATTAGGAAGTTTAACTACTATGATAATTGGTTATACCTCCGTGACAAAGTCCTTCGGGTCTTCTTTGCCTCCTCTCCATGACTCCTCAAAGAAAGGATCGAGCTTGCGACATCGGCCTCCTCACATCAAAGATGATCCACCCGAGAGAATGTGCTTCAAGCTCCAACTTCTAAACCGAGGTAACTAGGGTAGATGGTTTGCTAATCCAACTAGCCAAGGTGATGTAAAGAATGCTAATGGATTGTTTAGTCTCACTAAACCCTATAACTCACAACACATGTGAAGAATTAGGGTTTAGTTTAAGGAAGAAGAAGATGGAGAAATCAAGAAAGAGAATGAGGAGAAGAAAAATGAACCAACAACCAAAGCATGAAGTGTAGAGAATGGCCAAGTATATGAGGTCAATTATTCAAGCATGCAATATTTCATAATAAGAAATATCACACATGCTTGAATAGTGAGTCAAGGCCAATATAATAATCTCTTAGTCATATTTTGCACCATGCCACAAATATCTCCTTCTTTTCTCCAATATCCACCTCATTAATCCATTTACCAAAATAGATAAAACTAAATAATGAGGTGTCTTCTTCTAGAAGCATGCATTGCCAAATTATAAGAATGCCCCTTACCGTATATATATACCCGTATCCGTATTCCGAAAAATACGAATACACTGAGACGATAACAATCCAATAATACAATACTAGGACTCAGCTTAAACCAAAGCCCACAAGTATTGTCTGCCCGATCAGCATCCGTGTACAAGTACACGTATGTGATCGAAGCCCTACCGTAAAACCATACAGCGTCTACATCAATTGCCCGAAGCAGGGAAACCCTCAGTGTGGGACTCTAAAGACTCGACAGTACGCTGGCAGTGGGTTTAACCACAAGCACGTCAACGGTACTAGCTGCACGTAACAGCTACCCAGGTATTTGTCGATAAGAAAGCCGATGAGTAAACTCATCTGAACTCCTACTGAGCCTGTCTGTGACAATCTCCGTACAGTCCGATCTATTTATCTAAGATACTCGCATATAGGGCCTAGGGGGTGGTAAACGTCAGACCCCTAATAGCGCAATAGGTCGTGCCAGAACATAGCCCAATACACCCTGAGAAACTACTGAAGTACCTATCAGTAAATCTCGCTTGCTCTGACCGGGGACTTTGTGTAATGGCTTTCCGAACACCGGGCGATATCAACCCCCAATATCGGGAGAGACGAATTCTATCTGACCGTTACTGTCTCCAAGTGCTTTGGGACTACACCCAACTACTACCTGTTTGCACGGCTCCTTTGAGTCGTGGTATGGTGGTAATCTAAGTGCAGTGGGAACACACTCAAGACGAAATAGCGATGGCAGGTCAACGGACTAATCTGTACTCATGTCATCTAGGAACTGCTACCTGACGATGGGTATAATATCAACCAGCAGTTCCCGACGAGTTCTGTCTAGTGTAATTCATAACCTAATGAGCACCTGCATACTATCTCTAGTACGACGTACTAATGGCTGTGTGATAGACCGTCTCCCCGCTGGGATGAGAAGTGTATACACTAGTCTCCGGTACTTACTTGATCGTCGGAGGGTTCTACCATGGTTTCCCACCCTGAGACTTTCCTTACAGGTAGCCCGGCGTCAACAGTATCTGACAACCCATTGAGATCCACACGTCCAATTTTCACTCTCAATCACAACCGTTCAAAACCGCTTGCAGTCAGATTGAGGGAGGACAATATCTGAGGGAGCCTCCATCAGAGTGAAATGCTACTTTTTTCTTAACAAAAAAAGCTGGATGTAACACCCTGTCTCACAATTTTATCAATGAAGCAAACTATAAAAGTCTGAAAAAAGAAGGAAAAAAAGTTACAACCGAACCACCGCAACTAATTAAATATTAAATGATAAGAAAAAAGAAAATTAAGATGACAGAAAAAGAATACACAACAAAGAAGAAAGTAAATGAAGAAAAAGAAAACAAAAACCATATATCCACAACCCAGAACTCCACTTGAGCATTATATACAGCTTATCTAGCGTCATAAGAGCTAAATGAACGTGTTTAGTGACGAAGAAAATAGTCCCAAGTCTTAATAATCATAATTTCCTTTCAGATACATCTACTTAGGTCCAACTTGAAGTAACCCGGTAATCTGCTAGCAATCACATACCCAAATTACTATTCTTTTAAAGATAGGGTTTTTTTTGGAACTGGACCATAAGTCTCACCTAAGCACACAGTACACACAAGCACACAACACATACGGACAAATTAGGAATCACAAATGCATCCCGAAAGCGTTAATTTATGGCCATTTTTCTTCCTGGGTTTTGGACCCCGCACTCTTTCCCGTAAGAAGAAGTGCCATACCATATAAGCCATTGCGGGTTAAAAAGTATTTGCTAATACTATAAGCTTAAGAAACCTTAAGTAGAACGAGTATAATAACCTGCCATCACAGGACAGTCGACATACCAAAATTTCTTCAACTAAAGTTTTTTTAGTCACAAGGCTTCGGTCAATAGAAGTAAAATATTACACAACTTCAAGTTAATTAAAGCATAGAGTTGTTACTGATCATAAAAAATAACTAAGAATAAATGGTACATCTGAGTAAAATGTTTACAAAACTTCACTAAAAGGAAAATTTCACCAAAACCATCATGTAATGTAGCATATGTTCTTAAAACCATCATAAAGATTTTTCTTTTGTATATAGAAACCTCCTAAGCTTTCTTACATTAAACGCGGCCCTCTTGGAGACCCCTTACCGTTAATTTCTTTATAAAATGACCAAAATACCCTACCATATAGTGGACTCTTAAAAGAGGATGAAAGGGCACTTTCGGGACAAAAATGTAAAATTTTAACTTAAAAAGTTCAAATTTTAACAGCAAGGGGTCGGAGGGGTTTGCGTGTAACGGAGAAAGGTTCGAGAGATTTCTGTGCACAAAAAAATCTCCAGGATGGTTTTGAAAACATATGCTACGTACATGATGATTTTGGTGAAATTTCCCAACAAAAAAAATATCATTTGTCCTCCATGCTAGAGAGTGACATATAAAATGTTACTCTCCACCACTGATGAAAATTTTGTAACTTTAATGATAAAAGACTTCAGTTATAACAGCTTAGTTATGGAAACACAAAAATTAGAAAGATGAACCGACATAATAATACAGTAAAAATATGAATGCGGTCATATTTACAAGATGAGGTAGAGGATTAAATCATCTAGGTAGCGGATATTATGCATCATTCACACCCAATAAAAATCTTTTGCAGACTACATGTATTCTACCAAGCAGATACCAAAAGTATTTTTATTTTTCTTTTGATGATTGGTTATACTGAAGTCTAACCTAAACCCAAGGACCCTTTTCAAAAGGGTCCAAAGGGAAAAACCTAAACCCAAGGAAGGCACGAAGCCCAAAGGCCCCAAACGTACTTTATGAAAATTCATCAAAACATACAGCCCATAATTTTATTTGGATCATTTGGGCCATAGAAGAGTCTCTATGATCGATCATTTGATATCATTTGTTGGGTTTTTTCCGAAATAGAATGGTTAGATATTAAAATTAGTAAAATAAAATAATTTAAATTATAATTATGAGAATGTGACGGTTTGGATTGGTACGGTTAGAAGGTGGGTTCCAGAAACCCGGCACCATTAAATAAAAAGTGAAGACGGATTCTCAAGGGTTCTAAGAACTCGTCCTGCTCAGCCCACACCCCCACCCCATCCCACCCCCACGCAACCAAGGCCACCCCACCCCTTCATGGAGAGCGGTTTCCCAGAACCCGCCCTCTTTAGAAATAAAAAAATTTAAAATAAAACAATTATTAAATTAAAAAAATAATTTCATCTCTGCCACGAATACTAGTAAATCGGGTTCTAAGAACCCGCTCTTTAGTATATGGCATAGAGAGTTGTTTCCAAAAACCGCCTTTAGGACAAATAATGGATAAAATTGACCCGCCTTCGGAGGATAAGATTGTTGTTACTTTTACTGACGTGGGGATAAGGGTTGTTACTGTTTATATAAAAGGAATCCAATGTTTGGATCATACTATAAATATGAGAATGAACAACACTTCGGTAACCAAAAGGAAAACAAACAAACTAAGTTCTGTCTCAAAATTTAGTGGCAAGTTCTGTCTCCTTATGGAAGAATTAGAAAAGATACGAATAATACAACTGCAGTTGATATGGAGTTTCTAAGTGGTTACTAAAGGGTAAAAGATATAGGGGTAGAATGACTTGAAGTTTCTAAGCGGTTACTAATGTAATTTCTTAATACTTGAAGTCCATTCCATTACCAATCTAAACCCATGACACTCATTGGAGTGGGTAATATAGTATGCCGCGGAAGCTTGAGGGTGGAAACGGGCCCATGTAGGGACACGAACTTTTAGGTCTCTCAGAACTGCATTCAATTCAAAATCACGGACAGTGTGGCATCTATTTGTTTAATATTATTGTATAACATTTAATTGATGTATGTGTCGTAGCACAAATTTGTACCACTGTAATAGAAAATCAATATGCCGCAGAAGCTATTTCAGTTAAAAACGAGTAAATTCAAGTGTTATTATTCGCTACTCAATTTATATCTTGTAATTTTAACGCTAGTTTACAATAACTTAGCCTCAAACGAATAATGAAAAAAGATCATACTAAAATTTAAATTGTACAGGTTTCCTTACAAGCGCTAATTGATTTTCCTTTCGTTGCTTCTTCTTCACGATCTCGAAGGTCCCGCCGTTGCTGACTGTCCTGAACATCTGGTCCTATAATGACCTGGTTGTTTGCTTAGGCTACATTTGTCGTGCCTTTGCTGAGAATCAGCATCCATTGTCATTCGATCTCGACGCACCTTAGCTCTAATGAGTAAATTCTTGTGATCTTTTAACATAATAGAATTGATATTGTTAGGAATATGTATGCCCTAGAGGCCATTATTGTATGATATAGTGGATACTTGGACATATATATAGAGGACTTTCTTGCTCGACATAATAGTATGCTATCTGGTTGCTCTTTATCTTAACATGTATATTTGTATTATTATACTGTCTCTCTGATACATGTTGATAAAGCCCTTAGGATGTTAGCTTGACTACCAGGACTATGATGCAAATCATACTAGTCGGGCTTGTGTAGTCCACAAGCACATCCTTTAACCGTTCATAGTCGAAAGAGTATCGAGACAGAGCATCGATATTCCAGAGTAGACTAGTGTGTTCATTTCTTGACCCTGTATGGGGCAATGGTTGATCCCACAACCATTGGTGTTCGACATCAAAGATTGTACACAGGTGCTCATTAGAGAATGAGTACACCGAACAGGACTCGCCGAGAACTCCTACATGGTACTATACCTATCGTCAGATAGCAGTTCGCTGGTGACACTTTTACAGGTTAGTCTGTAGACCCGAGATTGTCAGAGAGTCTTGTATGGTTCCCACTATGCTTTGATTTCCTTCCAACCACGGCTCAAAGGAGTCGTGCAAAAAGGTAGATTTTGGGTACAATCCCGAGTCACATGGAGGCAATGAGCGATAGGAGGGGTTTCATCTCTCCCGGTATAGGGAGTTGATGTTGCGCTATGCTCGATTGGCTATAACAGCAAGTCCCTGGCCAGGGATGATGAGATTTACTGGTAAGTGTTATCAGTAGTTTCTCGAACGGTTTTAGGCCACACATCGGCATGACTTATCAAGCTACTGGGGTCTAACGATTCCACCCCTAGACTCGATATGCGACATATCAGACGAAGAGACTGGACTGTACGGTAAGTGTTGAGGTCTCTGTGATTTGTTTAGTCTCTTTTTAATCATCTTCTTCTTCTCTAGCTTTTCTTGAGTAGGAAAAATAAAAAGAAAAAGGATTTCTAAAGCGAGCAAAATTACTACTTCATCAACCTACTCTCATCTAGCCCATTAGATTAGATTGCTTGCTTCACTAATTCCTTGATTATTAAAGAGGTAGCTTGAGTTAGAGTGACTTCATGGTGGATCATCTTCGGCCTCGAAGACGATGTAGCAAGCTCGATCCTTTCTTCAAGTGGAGCAAAGAAGAGTTCTAGGGACCCCTACTTGGAGCTTAGGGACTACTACTTGGAGCTATTGAAGTGAAGGACTTGGTCTACAAAGGTTGTAACCCTCTTCACTTAGTGTAAAACTTGTTTACATGCCTAGAAAACCCTAATTCTCTAGTCAGATTCTAGGTTAGTGTAGCTTAGCACTCTAGATTTTTTAAAATTGCATACTTGATACTTGTCTAAACCTAGTGTTAATGCTAAGACACGCTTTCATGGTATCAGAGCGACAGTATAATAATACAAGTGTACATGTTAAGATAAAGAGCAACCAGATAGCATACTATCATGTCGAGCAAGAAAGTCCTCTATATATATGTCCAAGCATCCACTATATCATACAATAATGGCCTCTGAAGCATACATATTCCTAACAATTGACAATGGAGCAGCACAAGAAGAACGACCCCATAACACCACAAACTCTACTAGATAGCCACGCCCCATAGCCCCGACTAAGTGACTACAGGAGAACACCGTTGCCAAAATCATCCACTCGGGTGCTCGCGACCGCGGTGTTCCACCTAAGTGCACTTCGTTGACGGTATCGGGGGTGCGGCAATCTATTAAAGTTTGTGGTGTTATGGGGTCCTTCTTCTTGTGCTGCTCCATTGTCAATTGTTAGGAATATGTATGCCCTAGAGGCCATTATTGTATGATATAGTGGATGCTTGGAAATATATATAGAGGACTTTCTTGCTCGACATGATACCATGCTATCTGGTTGCTCTTTATTTTAACATGTACACTTGTATTATTATACTGTCTCTCTGATACCATGAAAGTGCGTCTTAGCACTACCACTAGGTTTAGACAAGCATCAAGTATGCAATTTAAAAAAATCTAGAGTGCTAAGCTACACTAACCTAGAATCTAACTAGAGAATTAGGGTTTTCTAGGCATGTAAACAAGTTTTACACTAAGTGAAGAGGGTTACAATCTTTGTAGACCAAGTCATTCACTTCAATAGCTCCAATTAGTAGTCCCTAAGCTCCAAGTGGTGGTCCCTAAAACTCTTCTTCGCTCCACTTGAAGAACGGATCGAGCTTGCTACGTCGTCTTCGAGACTGAAGATGATACACCTTGAAGTCACTCTAACTCAAACTACATCTTCACTAATCAAGAAATTAGTGAAACAAACAACCTAATCTAATGGGCTAGATGAGAGTAGGTTGATGAAGTAGGGATTTTTCTCACTTTAGAAATTCTTTTCTCTTTTTATTTTTCCTACTCAAGAAAAGCTAGAGAAGAAGAAGATGATTACAGCAACATATAACATCACCCGGTCTCGACTCCTCGAGATGGTCTCCCACTGGACTCTAGAACCCGGTCACTTGTGCTTCCCGTCTTGGGTCTAGGGATGTGGGTTTGTCTAGTCATCACGACCGTAGAATCCGTGTTTTTCATTACTGCCTAAATTTAAAACACGGACCCCCTAGTATATCTAATATTTCATATGTTTATTTCTGCTACCTGTGTTCTGTGATGTGATTATATAACTGCGTGAGATGAATGCTATATATATATGATATATATAATAAACGTTTCTTATATTTTGCACCCGCGCTAGTCATGCCCCCGCTCTGCCGTTAGTTAAGTAACCTAACGGTGCATGACGGGGCACTGTGGCAAATGCGGATGGCATAAGCGTACATTATATTTTCGTTTCTTCTATGATGTTTAGGAAACATAAATGATGGGACGTCATTAATGAGATTAATGAAAAGAAAAGAAAGCTAAAGATGTTGTAGAATCAAATTTTTCAAAAAGGTAGCTATAGTTATTGCTTTGCATTAGTGGTATTCCTTAATGAATATCCAACACCTCATTCGATGAGGAAAGAGCTTAGTTTCCTTGGATGCAGAAGAAGATGATTCCCCATTAAGCAGAGCGGGTGACTTCCCGGTTTCCTTCAGGGTCTAAGTAGAAGGTAGGGACTGTAGAATCAAGTCAGTATCTGACTGGTTCTCCAACGTAGTCTCCAGGTCCGTGAACTCATCAATATAACTAGTCATTGTAAGGACGTTGTCCCCTACAGATGACTTGATAGCCAAGCTTGCCTGAAGCAATTCTTTCGAGGTCTCATATCTTGTGATACAAGATTGCTCTCCATATAAAACTTTGTTATGGAGGAAGATGGAAGCTAAGTCCATCTTCTCGTGCTGTCTCTGGTTCTCACTATCTACTGAGGCCAATACGAGGCACTTGGCATTCGCACTGTCTTTTTCCTTTATCTTACGGATATCAATATCTGTGACGGTGGAAAATGGACCTGGGACGGCGGAGGCTTGAGTAGTAATGAGGTGGTCCAGCTTGTCACAGGCAATGGACATCTGGATAAACCCGTTCCAGTCAATATAGTCTGGCCTAGTCAATTTATTAGCTAAATGTAACCTAGGCGCGGTCAACTGGTCGCTGCAATTAGGAGAAAGAGAAGAAACATTTTAGCATGATGCTCTTGCAAGTTTAGATTGGGTTTTAATTTATCTAAACAGGATGACTCCCACTGTTTCTCGAATCCCTCCTCAAACCATAAAAGAAGAATTAGTCAGGATTAATCTCACCGTATAATACTTGCTTAACCGTTCAACCAGGCCAGTGTCGGTACTTCGAGGGAGCTTTTACGACGCTTTCGCGAAGTTCCTTAATTAAATAACATATTTTCCCTGGAGGTGTAGCCCTGCTAACACCGTTCTAGACACCTACTTGGTTTATAGCATTGATCGTTAAGTGAAAAATCTCCCGAGGAGTAGCATATACTCACAGTAGGATTGGAATCCAAATATCATTGTATGATAATCCTGAAGAGATCCTACTAACATTATCACACTCCAAATGGTATGCAGCACTAGCACGTTTCAGTTTCTTTAGAAACTCCCGATGTGGATTTTTGCCCCATGCTCTTATGACCTTGACGAAAGCCAACAAATCATAAGTCACATGTCAAGTTCTACCCATCGTTGTCCAGGTTCATTTGAACCCACCCGTATATACCCTTGACGAAGGCCAACAAAGTAATAAGATTGTCCCAAACCAACGCATCTATCTATGCTGCATATGAACACCCAGCAGCTACCAATCACTATGCCTTGACGAAGGCCAACAAATATAGCTTGAATACTACTGAATATTCATATAAAATGATGGAGGGATACGAATGGTTTTGGTGAAACCGTGAACGTAGTGAACTTGATATAATCGAAGGAACCTGATAGCTTTTAAAAGGAGTGGTTTAAGCTTCGCATTTTTAAAAGTCCGCTGTTTTGAAAAAACCGAGTGGTTTTAAAATTTGTTCCAACGATTCAGTTTTTGTTTGTTTGCTTTGCATTAATGTAATGCAGTCCTATCATTTACACCTATCATCACAGAAAGAAACGAAAATATGACGTACGCTTATACCATCCGCATTCGCCACGGGCCCCCGTCATCACCCGTTAGGTTACTTAACTAACGACAGAGCGGGGGCTGGACTAGCGTGGATGCAAAACATAAGCAATGCCTATTATATAATATATATATAATAACCATTCGTCTCACGCAATAATAGGCATTCCAGATCACAGATGAACATATTAGATATACTAGGAATTCCGCGTTTCGTTTAAGCCTGTAAAGAAAGACGGATTCCACGGTCGTGATGAATAGCCAAACCCCACCCTAGACCCCTACGGGTGCAGCAAACTACCTGCCAAATACCCGAAGTGAAGCAACCTCCCTCATCAAAGTGAGTAGGCCACTCGGCACTTCAAACTACCTTGTAGTTTGTGCACCCCACCTTGGGTCTATCCAAGAAGCAGAAAACGGTAAAAGAAATAATACAACGGTGGCTACAACCTCAACCCGGATTTGCCCCGCAAAATAATATTATATCACTTTACAAATTTATATCGAATGAAAGAATGAAAACGCTCATCTCGCATCCCCGGCTATTCATCCACGATGATCCAACAAGTTCATATACACAAACCAACATAACATCATCACAGATATGTGCAACCCCGACTAATCGACGTATAGAAATTAGTCGACGTTTCCAAACACATATACACATCACAAAGCTTGTAAAGTTTCCGCAACATTAGAATTCCGCATGCAATTAGCAAACTTAACCAATTTTCCAAAACTTGAAAATCCAGTGAGCTAAAGTTCCCAAAACGACCGTTTTTAGCCAATTCGGAAGTCCGAATCAAAACGAAACGCGCCCGAACCTTCGCGAAGAGTTAGAGCACGAAATTAACTTCGAGTTGGGAGCCTAGAAGGGGTACCCCACCCCCGAGGCCACCACGAGGTGGCCAGGGGGTGAGGCAGACTCGAAACTGCCTAAGGTGGGCCAGTTTCGAGTCCCCACCGCCAAGACCGCCTTGTGGTGGTCTTGGGGAGTGGGCCCAGCTATTATGTCCCTACGGGGGGTCCCCAGGGTGTGCACGCTTCACCCCACGGCTTCTCGGTTCAAACTGTGAGCCCGCGTGGTGTGCAAACAATTCAAAACATCATTTTTGGAAACTGTTTTTATCGGCAGTTTTTGCATGACAAAAACGGCGGATTTTTAACGTCGCTACAAGCTATCTAAGGTTTATGAGAGGCTCTGATACCACTGTAAGTTGATGTCGTTCACCCCACGTGTTCGCGGGGAGGCGTAAATTGCAAAAAATGATTTTTACGGGCTTCGCAACACCGACTAGAACCAAGGATCGATCAAAAACCCTAGCTAGCAAACTAATTGAGATTTAACTACTCGGATGAATGTTATACCTCATAGTATCGTGTCCTTCAGGTCTTCTCACTGTCGTCCTCGTCATCGTAGGCTCCGAGGATCGATACGGATCGAATCTTCCTCATCGGCTTCCTCGAGTCAAAGACGATCCACCCGAGAGTCTATAGTCCGAGCTCCAACCTCAAATCCGAGGTAAGTATGGCAACTAGCTTGCTAAACTAGATGGCCTAGGTGATGTAGAGAAAGAAGACAGAGTGTTTTGTCTCTTGGAACCCTAGAATTCTCAACACATGAGAGCTTTTAGGGTTTAGAGGAAGAAGAAGAAGACTTGAAGAAAATGAGAATGAAGTGTGAACTTGGAAATTGCTTGGTTGTCCACTTGATAAAGAATGAAGCATATCTCATAATTGTTGAGATATAATATCACACACAAATATCTAAAAAGCTTCACAAAATATCTATTTTGTCAAGAGAGTGAGTCATGAGCATGAGTCACCAAGTATCCATGCTAGATTCAATGTAAAATTCCACCTCATTTCTTCACCCAATTTGTTTAATCCATAAAAGAATTAAACCCTAATAGGTGTCTACTTCTTGAAGCTTTCCCGAGCTAATTACGAGAATGCCCCTCATCCGTATATGCATACCCGCATCCGCACTCCGAAGAATACGAATACAAAGAGACGAAACAAATCCATCAATACAATACTAGGATCCGGCTTAAACCAAAGCCCACTAGTATTGTCCGTCCGAACATCATATGCGCACAAGTGCACGTACGTGATCGAAGCCCTGTCGTAAAACCATACGACCTCTACATCTTTTGCCCAATGCAGGGAAACTCTCTATGTGGGACACTAAAGACTAGACAGTACGCTGGCAGTGGGTTTAACCACAAGCCGCAAGCGGTACTAGCTGCACGTAACGGCTACCCAAGTATCTGTCGATAAGAAAGCCGATGAGCAAACCCATCCGAACTCCTACTGAGCCTGAATGTGACAATCTCTGTATAGTCCGGTCTGTTCGTCTAAGAGTATCGCATATTGGGCCTAGGGGCGGTAATCGTCAGACCACTAATAGCGCAATAAGTTATGCCAGAGTGTAGCCCAAAACATCCTGAGAAACTACTGGAATACCTACCAGTAAATCTCGCTTTGCCCTGGCCAAGGACTTTGTGTAATGGCTCTCCAAACACAGCGCGATATCAACCCCCAATACCGGGAGAGACAAATCCTCTCTAACCGCCACTGCCTCCAAGTGCTTCGGGACTGCACCCAACTACTACCTGTTTGCACGACTTCATTGAGCCGTGGTAGGGTAGTAATCAAAGTACAGTGGGAACACACTCGAGGCGAAGTAGCAGTGTCAAGTCGACGGATTAAGCTGTACTCATGTCACATGGGAACTGCTACCCGACGATAGGTATAATACCCACCAGCAGTCCCCGACGAGTCTTGTCCAGTGTACTCATAATCTAATGAGCATCTGCATACTATCTCCGGTACGACGTACTAATGGCTGTGGGACAGACCATCTCCCCTGCTGGGATAAGAAGCGTATACACTAGTCTACTCCGGAGTATCGATGCCTTGTCTCGATTATCCTACGACCAGGGACCTGTATAAGGATGTGTTTATGGACTACCCATCCCCCACTAGTGTGACTGCCATCACAATGTTGGTAATCAAGCAAAGATCCCAAGGGCTCTATCAATATGTATAAGCGATATGCTCAAAGAACATATTGAGTTAGAAACAAACCAAGCAGCATACTACCATTTTGAGCAAGACTGTCAATACAACTGTGAATATACCAAGCTTCCATTAAGTAATATACAAACCAGTATGATACAATAATGACCTCTAGGGCATATATCACTAACAAAAACCCATTGGGAGAAAGTGGATATTTAAGATGAAACTTGGTGTAGATGGAAATGTTGAGACCTTCAAAACTAGACTTGTAGCAAAAGGTTTTCGTCAATGACCAGGTGTCGATTATGATGAAACCTTTTCTCCAGTGGCTATGCGTAAGTCCATTAGGATCCTACTTGCCATTGTTGCATACCATGACTACGAAATCTGGCAGATGAACGTCAAGACCGCTTTTCTAAATGGTGATTTAGAAGAGAGCGTGTACATGACACTGCCAGAGGGCTTCGTAGATAGTGGGAGCAGCGGAAATGCGTGCAAACTGCTTAAATCAATTTACGGATTAAATCAGGCATCGCGGAGCTGGAACATCTGTTTTGATGAAGCGGTCAAAGAGTTTGACTTCATAAAAAACGTAGATGAAGCTTGTATACACAAAAAGGTTGTAAAGAGTAAGGTTGTTTTCCTCGTATTGTACGTGGATGACCTACTCTTTATAGGAAATGATGTTCCTATGTTACACTCGGTCAAGCTCTTCTTATCACAAAAGTTCTCTATGAAAGATCTGGGTGATGCCTCCTACATTCTGAGGATTAAGATCTATAGAGATAGATCTAAGCGGATGTTGGGATTGTCCCAATCCAGGTACATTGACACCATACTAAAAAGGTTTAGTATGGAACATTCTAAGCATGGTAATTTACCCACTTGCTCAGGAATCACTCTCTCCAAAGAGATGTCTCCCAAGACTGATTTGGAGAGGGTTCGCATGCAAGCGATACCCTATGCTTTTGCAGTTGGGTCAATCATGTACGTGATATTATGCACCAGACCGGATGTAGTTTACGCACTTAGTGTGGTAAGTAGGTATCAATCAGATCCTGGGGAGAAACACTGGACAGCTGTGAAGAAATTTCTTAAGTACTTGAGAAGGACTAAAGAGATGTTCTTGATGTATGGTAACGGAGAACTCCAGGTGAAGTCCTTTACCGATTCAAGCTTCCAGAGTGATAAGGACGACAATAAATCGGTCTCGGATTTTGTTTTCACCCTCAATGGAAGGGTGGTATGTTGGAAGAGTTCCAAGCAAGATACCGTGGCAGACTCGACGATGAAGGCTGAATACATCGCTGCCAACGATGCTACCAAAGAGGCTGTCTGGATGAAGAAGTTTATTACTGAACTTGGTGTGATTCCATCCATTGAGGATCCAATACCCTTGTATTGTGATAACAATGGAGATGTGGCTTTGGCCAAGGCACCCCGGTCCCATCAGCGATCCAAACATATTTTGAGGCGGTATCACCTGATCCAGGAGATAGTTGATCGTCGGGAGATCGAGGTCAGGAAAGTTGACACGAAGGATAACACAGCGGATCCACTCATGAAGGCCCTCCCCCAGACGCAGTTTGAATGACTTTTTGGGATGTTGGGTATGAGATACTACAACAACTGGCCTTAGTGCAAGTGGGAGATTGTTAGAAATATGTATGCCCTAGAGACCATATTGTATGATATAGTGGATGCTTGGACATATATATAGAGGACTTTCTTGCTCGACATGATAGTATGCTATCTGGTTTCTCTTTATCTTAACATGTACACTTGTATTATTATACTGTCTCTCTGATACATATTGATAAAGCCCTTAGGATGTTAGCTTGACTACCAGGACTATGATGCAGATCATACTAGTGGGGCTTGTGTAGTCCGCAAGCACATCCTTTAACCATTCCTATTCGAGTGAGTATCGAGATAAGGCATCGATATTCCAGAGTAGACTAGTGTGTACGTTTCTTTACCCTGTATGGGGCGATGGTTGATCCCACAACCCTTGGTGTTTGACATCAATGATTGTACACAGGTACTCATTAGAGAATGGGTACACCGAACAGGACTCGCCGAGAACTCCTAGATGGTACTATATCTATCGTCAGATAGCACTTCTCTGGTGACACTTGTACAGGTTAGTCTGTAGACCCGAGATCGTCATATAGTCTTGTGTGGTTCCCACTTTGCTTTGATTTTCTCCCTACCACGGCTCAAAAGAGTGGTGCAAATAGGTGGATTTTGGATACAGTCCCGAGTCACATGGAGGCAATGAGCGATAGGAGGGGTTTCGTCTCTCCCGGTATAGGGAGTTGATATTACGCTATGATCTATTGGCTATAACAGCAAGTTCCTGGGCAGGGCTGATGAGATTTATTGGTAAGTGTTATCAATAGTTTCTCGAACGGTTTTAGGCCACACATCGGCATGACTTATCAAGTTACTGGGGTTTGACGATTCCACCCTAGACTAGATATGCGACATATCAGACGAAGAGACCGGACTGTACGGTAAGTGTTGCTTATAGGCTTTGCGGGAGTTTGGACAAGCTTTCTTGTTGATCTTCTATTTGCTCAATACCTGGGTAGCCGTTACGTCCAGTTAATACCGCTGACGGCTTGTGGGCATCTGATGTGATCATTATCTACTGCTGGCGTATTAACGAGTCTTTAGAGTTCCACACAGAGGTTTCCTAGCTTAAGCGAAACGAAGTAAGGCATATATGATGATATGTGCGGGAACTTGATTAAATACGAGTATGTGATACCGTATTCTAATCGGGCGATATTTGATATCGGTTAGGTTATATGTGATATAACCGGATTGTTGAATAAAATGTTGATTCATATGTATATATATTTGATATTGGCTGGTTATATATGATATGACCGGATTATTGAATCAAGTGTTGATTTATTATAGTATATTGAATATTGTCGGTTATATGTGATATAACCGGGTTATCGAATCAAGTGTTGATTTGATGAT
Source organism: Agapanthus africanus (assembly GCA_030015575.1). Classification (NCBI taxonomy): domain Eukaryota; kingdom Viridiplantae; phylum Streptophyta; class Magnoliopsida; order Asparagales; family Amaryllidaceae; genus Agapanthus; species Agapanthus africanus. Next base: position 129,414,371 of record JASDDO010000026.1, on the reverse strand, counting down.
ATGATATACATATAAATGATATTAGTCGGTTATATATGATATGACTGGATTATTAAATCAAGTGTTAATTTAATAATTTGATATATATTAATATATTTGATATATAAATATATATTAACTAATATTGCTCACTTAAAGATTTTATTCTCTTCTAAATACATTTAATATATATGTGATATATATTAATATATGTATTTATATATTGTATCATTCTTGATGATACATATGAGACTCACACCAAGAATAAAGATAATTAGGGTGATTATTTATTAAGAGGAAAACAAAATAATGAGTTGGAAATGAGCATGGCTTAGATGCTTGTAGAAGCATGTAGAAGTCATGACTCATCCCACTTATTTTGTTTTACTCTAGATATTTTTTTAACCCAACCATTATCTTTAACTCATGGTTAACTCTCTACTTATCACTTGAGATATTTTTCTTCACCCAAGTTCATCATCTTCTTCTTCTTCTCTAGCTTTTCTTGAGTAGGAAAAATAAAAAGAGGAAAGAATTTCTAAAGTGAGCAAAATTCATACTTCATCAACCTACTCTCATCTAGCCCATTAGATTAGGTTGTTTGCTTCACTAATTTCTTGATTAGTGAAGAGGTAGCTTGAGTTAGAGTGACTTCAAGGTGGATCATCTTCGGTCTCGAAGACGACGTAGCAAGCTCGATCCTTTCTTCAAGTGGAGCCAAGAAGAGTTCTAGGGACAACTACTTAGAGCTCAGGGACTACTACTTGGAGCTATTGAAGTGAAGGACTTGGTCTACAAATGTTGTAACCCTCTTCACATAGTGTAAAAATTGTTTACATGCCTAGAAAACCCTAATTCTCTAGTTAGATTCTAGGTTAGTGTAGTTTAGCACTCTAGATTTTTTAAAATTGCATACTTGATACTTGTTTAAACCTAGTGGTAGTGCTATGACACACTTTCAGATACAAGTGTGTTTTCGGTTGTATTTCGTGACTTTCCAAGTTTTGGCTCTTTTGGAACAACATGCATGCAATCTCCACTTACATTCAGGAGCTTTCGTACATATCACGGTATAGTACGTCTTATTTGACTCTTCGGTATTAAATGTAACATTTTTTTGAATAGCCCACGACTTCAGTTTACAAATAAGATCTCCTTTTTTCAGAAACATATCTTCAACAATGATGCAATTTTCGCTTGCTACACTCGCTTCCAAATAAAATTCAGCATTTACTTCTACTACGGCTAAGTCTATCCAACTATCACCTTCCAGCGGATCGAGGCTGGGATCTTCTAGTTCGACAAAATCATTATTCGCAGCCATGTCATCAATCAATGCCACTTCATTCAATCCAGCGGCATAATCCATGCTATTCTCCCCTTAATGATCTTCACCGGTTTCAATATTATCACTGTCGCCCATATCAATGTCACCCATAGCAATATAAGGCTCGGGTGTTATATACGATGGTTGAGATCGGTATAATGTGGATGGTTCGGGTTGAAAAGACCAGAATGATGTGGACGAATATGCCTGGAATGCGCTACTTGGATCGTGTTGGAATGATGCGGAGGTATGGGAAAATCTGTGTTTAGTATATAAAATTTTGTTAATATTTTCGTATTACGAAGAAAATAAACATAATCACCACTTGTTTCAGATTAATTCACCTTTGGAAGGTTGTATATGGTAATCCTTATTGTTCTTCAGGTGTACATGCAACTGCAGCAGTCGCTTGGGAAAATCTGTATTTAATATATAAAATTTATTAGTATTTTGTTATTACAAAAAAAGGATTTATAAAATGTTTATCCTTAAGTTTGAAGGTGTGAATAATCATGTGTATAGTCGTATCCACTGAGACTAAATGTATCATCGTTAACCATGGGACTGTATCCCCAGAAACTACCTCCAGTATTACCATCAAAATAACCCGTTGGAGCGACATCTAATACTTCTAATTGTTTATTCTGAACTAAACGTTCAAAAGAATGCTGGGAGTTTGCCAAACCGAAATCTATCATCGAAGATATTGTTGCGTCGTCTATAATTTCAACCAATACATTTCCACTAAACATAGGCCATATACAACTTAACTTAAGCTTAATTTCACGGGGACCATATTTCGTGATTTTAAACACTTTATTCTCGAGTTCATTATAAGTCATTAATAATCCTAATCGTATAATTCTTGCACATCTGTCCCACATTCAGGATTTGCAGAACAACGGCCTGTCCAAGACGATACTGAAGCATACCCAAGACATGGGAGGGTCGTCCAGCCACCCCAAGAGGCATAAGCTTATGTCAAGCCTTCTCGGGTTGGGAAAGAGAAAGGGAAAGCGTTAATTGTATACTTTTAATTTAGATGTCAAAGATGTCCAATTCTTTTAATGGATTCATTTTGTTACTGAAGTGTATACAAGATTCATATTTATAGTATGATCTAAGTATTGAATTTCTTATATATAAACGGTAATAACACTTATCCCCACGTCAGTAACAATAACAACAATTTTATCCAATATTTATGCGAGGCCGGGTTTTTGGAACCCGCTCTAGGTCGATTTTTGGAACAGATTTAATAAATTATTTTTTAATTTAATAAACGTTTTATTTTAAATTTTAAATTTTTTTATTTTTAAATCTTAATTTTTTTATTGGACGGGTTTCTAGAACCCGCCCCCACCCCTTAAAGAGGGCGGGTTCTAGGAACCCGCCTATGGAAGGGGGAGGTGGGTTCCTAGAACCCGCCCTCCATGGCGGGGTGGGGTGGGAAGGGTTGGGGGTAGCGGGTGGGGTGGGGGTCGGTGTGTGAGCAGGGCGGGTTCTCATAACTCGCCCTTCACTTTTTAAAAGTTTATAGCGGGTTTCTGAAACCCGTCTTCTAACCGTATCCAAGCCAAACCGTTCTATTCTCATAATTATAATTAAAATTATACTATTTTACTAATTTTAATATATATCCACCCTATTTCCAAAAGAACCCCTCATTTGTTTCCAGGGTTTCTTAGACCGATTTGATTTTCTATAGCATGCCCTTGTCATCTCATGACTAGAAAGCATGCATAGCATTGCTTTTTGAAGAAAATAGAAAGCTTGATTATATATTGGATAATCAAAGTTTTTTTTCTATTTAAAAAAGAAATTCTTTGCCTAGCGGAACAAGATGTGTGCTTGTGTATATATATAATTTTGTTGGTCATGACTTGCACGTGAAACATGCATGTTCGGGCTTGAACTGTCGAATGTTTGAATAAACCTATGACGTCAACCATATGCCATCAGACTAAATCTAGAAGGAATATTGGTAATTCCTTTTTGTTAAAAAGATTTTTGGATGCAACTTTCTTCTGAAATCAAACACGCGATCTTCCATCTTCAAAAATAAATTCTTACCACACGAGCTGGCAATGCTCAATTGCGATGGTTTTACATACATTGTTTACTTAAGTGTACTTTCTCAAGCAATGAATGTATCACCGTCTTCGATAAAATCAATTACTACCATTTAAATTTCAGTATCAATGTCTAATCTTGCAAATGCATCCATTTTTTGGGAAAATTGTCAAAAAAAGGCAGGTTTTATAGACGACAAAAAACCTGCCCCCGAACCAGTTGTCAAAAACCTGAAAATTTTCCTGCAATATCAGTATAGTTGTATGATATATTTAATTAACTCATACATATTTAATACAAGCAATTGCATATATATCGCATAAAAATTAGATTTATCATGCAACTATATAAATACTACAGACAGAGGGTTTTTTGACAACCGAAAACTTTTTCAGGGGGCTCTTACAACGGTTTTGGGACCGGGGTTTTTTGTTAGCGGTAAAACTTATCAGGTTTTTTTTTTGACAATTTACATTTTTTTTCCTTTCTTTGTTTTTTGGTTGGTGCTTTGACATAACTGTTTATGTGCCGCCCGCACTCATATTTATTGGAAAGGAGCTTCAAAATTACCAGGCAGGCACATCAATAGGAAGCCAATATTGTAGCAGTAAATGACATAGGCCTAATCATTTCATCTCGTGGAACGATGAGAGAGTTGGTTACCAAAAGGAAGAGACTGCACACTTCTCTGCATCTTGCATGCTCTTCAAATTAATCAATCAATTAATTAACTCTGCAATTCCTTCATGGGAATCATAAATTCTAGTAATTATGCGAATTAATGCAATAAGTAAAAGGTTCATAAGTTAAACCGTATGTATCTAGGAATAACAATCTATATATTCAATAAGTTTTAAAAACTTTCGGATAATTTCCCCCGTGTGAAAAAAAGGATTGTTTGGATGTGCCACGTCATATTATGCCGTTTATTTAAACTGACACGTATTTAGTGTGACAAGCGGTCTGCACTTCTCCTTGGCTCACACCTCAAACATGATTAGTTTTAAAACAACTGCCACTCAACTATGATAAAGAAAACGATTATATTTATTTATATAATAACTAACCTCCACAAAAAAAAATTTAAGAAAAGGAGAAAGAAAAACTGTAATAAAGGCATGTTTGTTTGCACGGAAGTAACATGAAAGTACCGGAAGTAGGTTTACTTCCGGCACTTCGGTTGTTTGTTTTGACGGAAAAAGAGTTTGGAAGTTACTTCATGGTGATGAGGTGGGTCCTATATGGCATGGTTACTTCCAAAATTTTCTTATGCTTATTTTGGATGAGAAGTAACCATGGAGCATAAGGAAAAAGAAAAAGAATGCATTATCTAATCCTTCTATTACTTCCAAAAAGTAATAACATATTACCATTAAAAAAGAAGAAACATAGAAATTTACTTTATTTTTTACTTCCTTCTTCAAAAAACTTACAAACAAACATTAAAAATAACATTTAAATTTACTTCCAGGATAACTATTTTTGAAAGATACTTCATTATTACTTCCGGTTCTTCGGGCGACCGAAGGGGCCCTAAGTAAAGCAAAAAGGAAACAAATCTCTGCAATATTCAGAAAAATTCAAATAACCAAAAATGCCCTTCCTTATTATATCATCTTTGTTTCTTTACCTCTCTTTTTCTGTATACCCCGGAAGCGCCAAACCCACGAAAATCAATTCAAACCCAAGAAAAATTGCATTCCACCCCCTCTTCTCTCTCTCTCTCTCTCTCTCTCTGTTTTAACAGCAGCACTCAGCTTCAGCTTCCTCCTGCGCCTCCTCCTCCTCCTCCTCCTCCAAGAATTTCTCCACGGCCCCAAACGCGGGCCCCGCCACGTTCCGGGTCCACCACAGCTCCTCCGCTTCCCTGTGGGCCCCGCGAAGCCTGGCCCGCACGGCCTCGGTGGCGTCCACCCTCCGCAGGTCCCACCCGCCGACCTCCCCGAGCCGTCGGATCTTGCTCGCCTGCGCCTCCGCCAGCCGCCACGTGTTCCTCTTGACGGCCCCCACCGCCTCCTCCAGCGCCGCCGCCTTGTTCTTCCCGAAATAACCCTGGAGCTCCTCCACCCCAATGGCCTTGTTGAGCCCCGCGTTCCTCTCCCAATTGCTACATCCCTTATTGTTAACACCCCCAAAATACCCCTCGAGCTCCTCCACCATCCCCGACCCCACCATCTGCTCCACCCTCCGATCCAAATACTCCCTCAGCGCCGCCGCTTCCACATCCACCCACAGGAAGCAGCACCGGTACCGGAACCGATCCGCGTCATCGTCGTCCGAAACCAGCTTCTGAATGAACGAGTTCGATCCGCCCGCGACGACGGGTGTCTTGCCTCGTGAAAGGATGGAGTTAATCGCTGCGTCTGCCAGCGAGCGGAACGAGGCGGCCGACAGCTCGCCCGAGCTCGGGTCGAGCGAGCCGAGGAGATGATGACGGACGCCCCTGCGGTCGGGTAAGGGGACCTTGTTGGTTGTTATATCTAGGCCGCGGTAGACCTGGATCTTGTCGGAGTTGACGACCTCGGAGGCGTAACGGGAGGCGATGTCGATGGAGAGCTTGGTCTTGCCCGTGCCGGTGGCGCCCATGACGACGACGATGGGCTTGATGGGGAGGAGCTTGGTGAGGGGCCTCATTTGAGGGAGGAGATGGAGATGATGATGCCCATCCATTCAAAAAGAGAGAAGAGGGAATTGCATTTTAATTACTCTCTCTCTCTCTCTCTCTGCCTGCTTGCTCGCTCGCTCTTTGGTGAGTTCGGCTTTTGTTTGTGGGTTTTGGGTGTTGAGCAGGGGGTTTATATAGGAGGGGGTTTGGGGGTTTAAATATTGGACATTCGTAGATTCGGCTTTTGTATTGAAAGCCCATTTGGAACTGTGTACTGGGGCTTCGCTTGCTTGGCTAAGTGCTTCCTGCGGAACAACTGTATTTTACCGCCCCGTGCATTCCATATAAATTACAAAGTTGGTAGGTTGTTGGTTATAACTGATGGAGCTCAGGATCTCCTTCAGATGTTGTCTTTCGTTGATCCGCAACGAGTGATGATGAGTGGCTGAGATTGGATCTGAGGGTTGCCTCTTGATGCATGTGGATCTCAATGGGCTTGATTTGAGGATGAAGTCGAGCTACCTGTAAGGAAGTCCCGGGATGGTTGTACCACCGTGGACCCTTCGACGATCAAATTAGTCGAAGTATTTGGGCAGAGTAATGGCCTATTGGTGTAAAAATGTCTTACCTGAGTCATCTGAGAGAGGGGTTTATATAGAGGTAGCCATGGGCTGGCGGGCGCGAGATTCACGCCGGCCGTTACATCCCTGGCGTTACGCCTGCGTGAAAGGCGGGATCTCCCATTAATGTCAAGATATGCTCGTTAATGGGGGGAATGCATGATCGTGGACGGCGGATATCTCGCGTCTGGCGAGATTCGCGGAGCTGTGGCGAAGACACCTGTGATCTGTATTGTGGGTCGATCGATGAGACCGAGAAATCTAAGCTCGGCGGGAGACTCGGAGGCGAGCGGAAGGCCGAGCAGGCTTGGTCCCGTGATAGCTCGGAGGCGAGCCGGGAGGGCCGAGGAGGCTCATTGTGCAGGAGGGCTCGGAGGCAAGCCAATGGTTTTTTGTACGGCGGGCATAGGAGTGGTCAGGGAGGCCACTGAAGGTCGGGAATATTCTCGGGTCGAAGGCCCGGGGCATGCTTCCAATGTGTCATTCTTGCTCCTTTCCCGTAAGCCTTGGGACACGTCATCTGCCATGTGTTATGGTCTGGGGAGTGCTCAGTACCGAGCATCATCATTAGCCCCCCACTCTCGGACCGACCTATTCATGGGTCGGGTCGAGAGTGGTCTGATCGGTCACCCGGGCCAAGTTCATATTTGAAGATATCGTCGACGCAGATTCCCGGGCAACTAGTTGTATTTTCTTGATGACGTCAGCAGACCAGGGAAGAGATCTTGCATTAAAGAGAAAGCGCCGATTCGGGCGTACGTTCATCGGAGCGCCAGGCCATGTGTCCGACGCTGGTTGGCTGACGTGACAGGCTGCCGGTGTTTTTCGCGCTTGACGGGACACGCCAAATGCGTGTGCGACAGGTGGAGCATTGACGGCCGTTGAATACGAAGCGTCATTTTGGTAGGAGACGATCGGGGCCGTAGGATGTGTTCGCCGACTGCTATAAATAGAGATGGGTCCCCCCCAGGGCCCATACTTCATTATAAATTCCTCATCCCTTCGTGTGTTAGCTCGGTGCTCTTCCTTCTAGGTCGGATTTTTTGTGTTCTTTCCTCGGAGAACTCCTTCCTTCGCTCAGGTTAGATGTCTTCCTCTGAGGAGTTCGTAGATATAGTTCGGGTAGAGTCTAGGGAGTCTTCTACAGCTTCTTCCTCTTCCTCGTCCGAGTCGGAATCTTCCCGGAAAGTTAGGGTTGGTCATGCTTCCCGGGATGCGGCGGGGACGGTCCCCAAAGCTAGTGTCAGGAGTGTCCGCGGCGTGCCTTCTCTTCTGAAGCATGTGGACGAGCTCACCACAATCCGGGCTCGCTTCCACATTCCTCCCGGCTACTCGCTTCGCTTGGCCGGGGAGGGAGAGAGGGCAGACCAGGTATAGGGCAAGAAGATTGCCTTGTACTTGAAAGCCTTTTAGGCCGGAATGCGTCTGCCCTTCTTCCCCGAGGTGAGTGCGGCGCTGCGTTGCTTTCAATTAGCCCCGGGTCAGCTAGTGCCGAACTCGTGGAGGATTCTCCTCGAGTTTCTGGTCCGGTTGAGATTGCAAGAGATCTCTTTTAGCCTGAACGTTCTCCTTTCTTCCTTCTTCTACAAGAATCACCCTGGTACTCATAGGGACGAGCTTAGCTGGGTATACATTTCTTTTAGAAAACACAGAGGAGGGGTGGCCGGGTCGGGGGTCGTGGCAGTACCTTCTTCCATTCATGAATGGAAGGGGAAGATCTTGTTCGTCGGGCCACCTGAGGGTGAGGATTGGCCTGTGCTCGTCCAGTGGCACAGGGCTAACTGCCCGCGGGTGAGGCGGTCGAACGATCCCGATGCGGTGGCGGTGTCGGAGTGGGAGCCTATCCCCCGAGCCGATATGTTGTTGTCTGAGCAGGCCCTTAGTTGGGTCGGGCTCAGCCCCGCTCAGTTTGCGGGTAAGTTAGGAGCTTTAGACGACTTGTTTAGAATTGTGTATTCTTCTATTCTTTCTGGCATTACTAACTTCCTTTTTGTATTTTCGCTTTTTTGCAGAGCCGATGGACCGATCCAAATTACGGGCTGCGATGGCCGAGAAGAAAAGGAGGAAGGCCGGAGGCGCCGGTCCGTCACGCCCTGCCGTAAGCCCGGTTCTGCCGGCGGTCGCTTCGGTCAGGCGTTCCAGCACACCCCGGGCCTCAGAGGCCGGCCGCACGCAGAGCCGCAAACACGCCCGGGAGCAGGAACCCCGGGTTTTGGAGGTGGGAGACAAGGGAGATGTTCCCGTGCCCTTCCTCAAGAGGCACCATAGGACAGTGCCCCGTTCTCCAGCTTCCCCGATCTTCGTTGATGAAGGGGATCTTCGCTTCGAGGTGCCCTCGAGGCTTTCCGTCACGGACAGCCTGCTCTCGGAAATGGAAAGGTCGGCTGGGGGCAAAATCCCCCGGGGGACCCTTAGAGCCCAAATGACGGCCATAGCCCAGGAGGCCGTTCAAATCAGTGTCCTCCTTCTGCCCGGGTCTTTATCAAGTACTTTTTGTTCGCTGGATCGGGTCTCCTTTTTAACCCCTTTTTGTTTTCCTCAGGTCCTCCAGCATTGCGCCCTCGTTGTCAACATGGAGGACGAGAAAATTGCCCCGGCGATGCAGATCGCTGGCGAGTCTTCCTCGCGGGAGGAGGGTTTGAGCCGGGAGCTACGCGGGGCGAAGGAGAGGATCGCCACTCTCGAAGAATGGGTGGCAGCTGTTCATACCATAATTTTGCATTATTATATTCCCCATTCTTATTCATTTTACAAATAAACAGGTGCTTTTGATCCATGTCTGCTACGTAGTTGCAGATTACAGGTTCTCGGAACAAAAAACAGTGAAAAAGGTGAAAAGATGATACAAAAGTGAGACTACGACCAATAAATGGAAGAATCTTGATCAAGACTACAGTTTGGAGAATAAACAAAGATCAATAAAAAGGCAGCGCAAAGTTCAAGACTTTGACATGAAGCGAACGGTAAAGTCCACCATATTATTCACTGTGGAAATCTGGAAGAGAACCAGAAGATATTCTGAAGAACAAAGTGAAGAAAACAGATGTTAAAAGTAACCTGAAGCAACAGAAGAAAATTCAGCCAGCAAGCCTACAATATGGCCGCGGAACCGCGGCCAAACCAAGCTCTTGGCCGCGGATCCGCGGCCGTATGTCGCACGTGCCGGCACGTATTGTGCGTGTCGGTGCGTCGGTGCATTAACTCGGTTCTTTTTATGGGTAAAATTATAAAAGCAGATGTGCGTCGATTGTAACCCTAGGGTTTCTATGTTCTATAAATAGAAACCCTAAAACCTTTTTTAGGTTATGCCTCTTTTCATTAATCAAAAATTCAGAATTCTATGTATGGAGAGAGCCATCAAATAAAGGATGCCTCTTCTTGTGCCTTATTGTATCTATCTAAATTCAGAATTTCAATTCTTGTAAAGTATGAAGAGTGCATCAAATTAGAGTAAGTTTTTTATTCTTGCCCTAGTTAATTTTATTATCTGCCCTAATATAATTTTCCTTTCTGCCCTAATTTATATTTTATTCTCTGCCCTAGTTAGATAGTTAGAAAATGTTTATCAATTCCCTAATGAGTGAGTAGCCTCCTCACTTATTAGGGTTAGATTTGGGGAAGGCTTAAGAGATGAAGATCTCTCACCCCTTTCTTGTCCATCATACGTTTTTATAGGACTCCATGCATACATTCACACACCGCTCCCTATGGCATACTATCCCACGAGGTAGCGGTGATACCGTAGTATAAACGACCGGTTGTATATGTTTTCCATGGAGGTTAGGGTAAGAATTAAGAAAGGAAGGATAAGAACCTAGAGGAAGAAACATCGTTTCTTCCCGATGGTACTAATCCACTTTATTAATTATTACCATAACACCTCATAGATCTTAATTAGGGCATAGAAAGCGGTGAGGAATATTGACTTTCCAAATTTAACCTAAACCTAACCCTAGCAAGATTCTAGTCCTAGTCTAGATCAACCTTAGTTTTTAGATTTAATCAATCCGACACCAATCGGAATTAACTCGTTAGAACAAATCGAGAATACACAAAATCCCTGTGGACCGACCCGTACTCACCGGCTAGCTACCAAGCGACGCCGTTCTTGATTGCGGTTAACAAATTCTTTGACAAATCAAATGGCGCCGTTGCCGGGGATGGCGTAATATTTTCTTTTTGCAATTTCGGGTTAATAAAAAATTAAAAAATTATAAAAACTGAAAAATTAAAAAATATAAAAAAAATTATCATCTTGTTATTTTGTGAAGGGTATTTTTCTTTTGAATTTTGCAGTATCGACGAACGAGTTCGGATCTGGAAAAATCCAGAAAGCAAAACAGAAAACGGCAGATCTGAAAAGCAGAGAAAAATCAGACCAGAGGAGCAGAAGAAATCTCGGGAACTGAACCGCCGCCGCCGCCGCGTTTTCGCCGCCGAAAGCGCCCTTTGGCCGCGCTTCCGCCGCAGGGAGGTGACGTCATCACTTAAAAAACTCACTGTAAGTTTTCTCTCTCCTTCTCTGCAACCTCTGATATCTCCTCTGTAAATATTTGCATGCAGGATTCTTTGCGCTAAAAATCTCTTCCCCTTCTTAATAACTTGATCTTGTGCAGGATTTTTTGCGCCGCGCTTAAAAATTGTTTGCAAGTGATTGTTTACTGCTTTGCATATTTTTAATTGACTTTAAGGGGCTTGAAACCAATTCAGATTGGGTGGGGATTTCATCACCCTTCCCAGGACCCCAAAAATCACATAAGGCATATTGCATTGACCATCAATCTAATTAAAAAAGATTAGACTCAGTCCTAAGGACTTCGCGCTCAATAGAACAAAGGAATAGTTGTAGGCATCGACCGTTGATCCTAACCTGACTTTGTGGTGCCTAGGCTAGACAGGTAGTGAAAGGTAACTTTAAAAGGCCCGTCTCACGGTGATTCGTCAGTGGATCCCTCCTTTCGCTACTTGTGCTTACCTGGCCACAATTGGCGGTGAAGAGACGGTTTGAGGTCCTTACTTCTTGCCCTTTGAAACAGTTAGGAGCTGTCTAGTTGACCTAGGCGACCCTAGATCTAGGCCTGATTGTGCATTTGTGGTTGATTGAACGTGTGTCTAAGCCTTTTATTGAAAATCTTTTTGCAAAGAGCTTCACATAAAAAAAAACACAAAAAGGAAAAAGGAAAATATTTTACAAAAACTTGCAACTTGTCGCTAAGAAATCCGTGCACCCCGCATTCTTTTTCTTCTCCTTCTTACGTCATGGGTACCCTACCTCCCAAAACTCTTGCCGAACTTTGGTACCCTCATCCAAACATTGCTTCATACGCGAATTGTTTTGGTCGAATTACGGACAATCCCTCCATGCCCAAAATCTCTTTGAAAGATCGAATAGAAGCGTCTAGGAGAAACAGTTCGACTCCGCAATCCACTTTGTATCAACCATTTCAACCTTCACCACCTTCTTACGTTGATACCCCTTTTGAGAGTCCTGTTGTAACTCCGAAACCCATGTCTATTGCTGAACATATTGAGCAATCTCGTAACCGATCTTTCACTCCTTTCAACACTTCTAATTCTTGGGATCAACAAGTCCATTCATCTTTTTATCCAAATATTGATCCCACTCCTGTCCAACCATTCAATTCCTCCCAGTCTTACCCGACTTTCGCACCTTCTCTAGACATTGCTTCTACACAGCCATTTGGGAGTTTCCAGAATCCAAACAATTTTGAATCTTTTACTGAAATCCCTTCACAACCCATGTCTAGTCTGGAACAGTCGTTGGAAGCTTACATTGCAGCAACAAACCGACAGATGAGAAATTTGGATGCGTCCATTGCCGCCCTTATGCAACCTAGTGAGCTAGTTTCCAACTAGCTCCAAAAATTCCAATGTATGATGAGGCGGTTGGACAGAGTGAGAATTTGAGTGGTGAGAGTGAGTTTTACACACTTCCAAATCAAACTTACCCATCCTCAATTGAATCCCACAACTCCGGTTTTCAAACAAGTGTACCAAATGATTCACCAGTTAAAAATAAAACTTTTAATGAGTTGTGCGACTTTGTAGTGCTTGATTTGCTAGATTGTGAAAGGACCCTTTCGAGTGAAACCATCACCAATCCTTTCGACCTCTACACCTCCAATCTAGAACCTGAATTGATAAATATCCATACTTTTGATGAGGTGTCAGAAAAAATAGATTTTCACTTGATTGAGGATATAGACGAGCGGAATATTTTGGATGATGAACCCGTAGATTTGACTAAATTTTTCTCTCCAATTCATCATCCCGAGTCATTAAATGTTTCTCCCAAACCTCATATGCGTCTTGATTTTGATGATAATTGCATGGATGGGATAACTTTTTGAGGAGAATTATGAGGATAGTATTGAGGAGAGTATTGAGGATGAACCAGTTTTGTTTGATATGTCGGTTTTTTCAATTCATCCTCCTGAACCTTTAACTGTTATACTTTCTAAATTACCCTCCCTCTTTTCCATCGTTCCGACCACGCAAAAGATCACGCAGGAGGACTGTGAGCTTGAAAAATTTCTGTTCGATCACAGCAGTTTGGACGCCACTAGTGTGTTCCTCCTTGAATCTGACACAGTTCTCACAACCGATATCGATTATGAGTGTTTCACTTATGCGGACGATTTTGAAGACTCACCGCCCGAGTTTGAGTCCTTTGAATTTTCAGATGAGTTAGTTGAACCATCAGACTCGGTTGGTTACAGTTATTTCGAATCATTGATGGAATCCTTCGAGTTCGAGACAGTTTACTTAGGTGAGAATAAGACTATCCCTAAATCACCCCCCTTCGTCCTTTCCATCGTTTCGACCGCTCAAAAATCCATCACGCTTCCATTTTCAATGGATGGTTTACCAAGTTCTATGTATCCATGTTTTCTTGCGAATCTTAAGGGATTTGACCCCATTTCTCGACGGGTTGATAAATTAGTACAATTGCTTTTAACACATCGATCATCACAATTTGCGCTAATTTATTCACTCGATTTACACCCTCAAGTTCGTACTACACTTCTTTCTCTCTTCCGTCATTCTTCTCCGAATATACCGAGACCATATTCCACCCTTCTTCCCATACGGTCTCGTGTGTTTATCAACTCCTTTCTCTACACTCCATTCTTTCACCAACCCTACCATTATAACGATAGAATTTTTGAATGGTTGGTGTTAACCTTTGGTCTGTGTAAGGCCTTATATAGTTTGATTTTTCTCCTCCCCAACTCTGAACCTTAACGCTTAAAACAGTGGAAACACTGTTTCACTTAAGTTTAGGGGGAACCTTTTTGTATATATATTTTGTTTTTTTAACAATAATAAAAAATAAAATAAAAATTTATAAATAAATAAACAGGGGAGTGCCGACATTTTTAACCCTCTTGGTGTAGCCTGACAGTGAGGACACTGTCAAGTTTAAGTTTGGGGGTATGCTCGGTAAGCCTTCTTCCTTCGTATTCATATGTATATTTTTGCATTTACATACTTATTTTAAAATCCATAAAAATTGAAAAAATTGAAAAATTTGAAAAAAACATTCAATTTTGGCCTTAATTGACTTGAGTTTGCCAAATAGGATAACTAGCTAGGAACAACTAGATCTTAGACTTAGGAAATTAAAAACCGTAAAAATAACCTTTCTTAAAATTTAACGGTAGAAAGTATATGTCTTTGTAGTTTATTTAGAAATAGGAAAATTTTGAGTTCACTTCTTGGGCTAAGTTAAAACAAAGGAAAAGTATTGATATTTTTATTAAAATATAAGTCTGAAAAATAATTCCTAAGCTTAAGTCTAAATTCTGAAAATATATATACCCTACAAATTGCACAAACACGAACCTTGAAACTTGGAATAGTAGAAGAGACCTTGAAATGCTTTTGTCTAAAGTCCTTAGTACGAAGAAAAATAAAATAAAAATACAAGTGTGAATAAAGAGAAAAAATAAAAAAGTGAACACTGGGTTTTGTAATTACTTAAGGCTGCAAAAATAGAAAAAATATTTAGCGAGGGTGCGTCATCACCTTGTGCCTTAGACTAACTGGTTTGGGAGTCACTGCTAAAAACCTTAGGGATTACAAGACTAGGAATTACGCTTTAATGTGCGAACACATTTTGTAATCGGTCGTTGGTACCTCAAGAAGTATTAACGATCACATGAAGAATGTGTGAGCAATTTCATCTAAAAATTCACCAATTGAAAAGTATTTTGGACGATGGACAAGAGTATAATAGCTTGATTTGAATTTCCAAGTGTAGGGGTGATATATACACACATGTAGGGGTATGTGATTGGAGTTTGGATGAGAGATAGGAATGAAATATAGGACTTATATTTTTAGTAGAGATGATAAAAATTCCTAAGTTGAGATGGAACCCTAGAAAGAAAACTTAAAAGATGCCAAAAGCTAAGTAAATCTACAAATCATATATAATCTTAAGTTAAATAATAAGGAAGCGTGAAAAATACGGGTGGATAATTTATGAGTCGAAGATAATAGAATTTCTTATTGGAAAACCTAATTGGAGAATAAAAGTTAATAGGCCGAATTGATAGGATTTTATGGGTAGTATCCGCTGAAAACCCTCAGGAGACAACACTCCTCCTACTAGGGACACCTAGAGGTTTAACGGCTTGTTACACGAGCTCAGTGCAATCGCGTTTCCCTGCGAAAGTGAGGCTGAGTCTTTTTCGAGAATAAAACTAGGTTTGCTCGAGCACGAGCAAAAGATAAGTTTGGGAGTATTTGTTCATACCATAATTTTGCATTATTATATTCCCCATTCTTATTCATTTTACAAATAAACAGGTGCTTTTGATCCATGTCTGCTACGTAGTTGCAGGTTACAGGTTCTCGAAACAAAAAACAGTGAAAAAGGTGAAAAGACGATACAAAAGTGAGATTACGACCAACAAATGGAAGAATCTTGATCAAGCCTACAGTTTGGAGAATAAACGAAGATCAATAAAAAGGCAGTGCAAGGTTCAAGACTTCGACACGAAGTGAACGGTAAAGTCCACTACATTATTCATTGTGGAAATCTGGAAGAGAACCGGAAGATATTCTGAAGAACAAAGTGAAGAAAACAGATGTTAAAAGTAACCTGAAGCAATAGAAGAAAATTCAGCCAGCAAGCCTACAATATGGCCGCGGAACCGCGGCTAAACCAAGCTCTTGGCCGCAGATCCGCGGCCGTGTGTCGCACGTGCCGGCACATGTTGCGCGTGTCGGTGTGTCGGTGCATTAACTCGGTTCTTTTTAGGGGTAAAATTGTAAAAGCAGCTGTGCATCGATTGTAACCCTAGGGTTTCTATGTTCTATAAATAGAAACCCTAAAACCTTTTTTAGGTTATGCCTCTTTTCTTTGATCAAAAATTCAGAATTCTATGTATAGAAAGAGCCATTAAATAAAGGATGCCTCTTCTTGTGCCTCATTGTATTTATCTAAATTCAGAATTTCAATTCTTGTAAAGTATGAAGAGTGCATCAAATTAGAGTAAGTTTTCTATTTTGTCCTAGTTAATTTTATTATCTGCCATAGTATAATTTTCCTTTCTGCCCTAGTTTAGATTTTATTCTCTGCCTTAATTAGATAGTTAGAAAATATTTATTAATTCCCTAATGAGTGAGTAGTCTCCTCACTTGTTAGGGTTAGATTTGGGGAAGGCTTGAGAGATGAAGATCTCTCACCCCTTTTTTGCCCATCATACGTTTTTATAGGACTCCATGCATACATGCACACACCGCTCGCTACGGCACCCTATCCCAGGTAGCGGTGATACCGTAGTATAAACGACCGGTTGTATATGTTTTCCATGAAGGTTAGGGTAAGAATTAAGAAAGGATGGACAAGAACCTAGAGGAAGAAACATCGTTTCTTCCCGATGGTACTAATCCATTTTATTAATTATTACCATAACACCTCATAGATCTTAATTAGGGCATAGAAAGCGGTGATGAATATTGACTTTCTAAACTTAATCTAAACCTAACCCTAGCAAGATTCTAGTCCCAGTCTAGATCAACCTTAGTTTTTAGATTTAATCAATCCGACACCAATCGGAATTAACTCGTTAGAACAAATCGAGAATACAGAAAATCCCTGTGGACCGACCCGTACTCACCGGCTAGCTACCAAGCGACGCCGTTCTTGATTGCGGTTAACAAATTCTTTAACAAATCAGCAGCCGAGGATCGGGTGAACTCTAACTGCCGGGAGACTATCCGGGTTATGATAGAGTCCAACAAGGCCGTTGAAGCCAAGTTGGAGGATGACAGGGTGCTCGCCGCCACCCTGAAGAAAACGCGGGACACCCTCAAGAGGGATAATGAGGCGATGAAGGAGGCGATGAGGCGCGCCGACCTCCGAGCCGCGAAAGCGGTGGAGAGCTACAGAACGTCGGACCAGTTCTACGCCAACCTCGCCGAAGCCTCGGCTCTCGTCTGGTATGATGCCCTTGACGCCGTCAAGGCGCTAATGCCGGAGTTTCCCGACGCTAAGCTCCGGCTCGAGTACCCCCTCGAGGGTGAGGGGCAAGGGGAAGCCACCGGAAGCGTTGCCGCGGGGAAGGCCCCCGGTGGGGGCGTCGGGGAGAAGGTGGTCACCCCGGCTCCCAGTGCCGAAGTCCCTGCGGTGGGTGCCAACCCTCAAGCAGTCACACCGGCTCGCGAGTTGGCCATAGAGCAGGTCGAGGTCCTTCCCGGCCCGGAGGCCTAAGTCTCCCCACCCTTTCCTTTTTTGTATATTTTTGTTTTCGTTTTAGGATTTTGTAGGCCTTCGGGCGATTTTGTAAGGGTGAGAAGCCCAGAATACCTTTGTAAAGACTCTTGAGTTGTGAATAAATCCCTTTTTCAGAAATTTGTCGCCACTTTTCATTTTGTGGTAATGTCTCATTTTGCTCGCCTGATGAACGTTAGGTCAGCGGCCGGTTCTTTAGTTGGCGATCGCGCGTCGAGTTAAATCCAGTCATCTGTCAAGTGTGCAAAGATCGGTGTAAGGTCGCCATCTTTATGGCCCCGAAATCGAGATGGGGATCGCTCGTTGAAGATACGTCGGGTTGCAATGGAGACCACCGCTTTTAAGATTGGTCGGCATTGCCGAGGTCGAGGTCTGACCCTTAGCATAGACGGGCAGAGAGTTACCCACTAAGGATGGACCGGGTAGGGAAGCTGCTCGGTGGCCTCTAGACGAGGGCTTCGATCCTTGGCGTCGGTAGGTAGTGAACTACCAGCCATGGATGGACCGAGCAGGGTAGCTGCTCGGTTGCCTCTTGGCGAGGGCTTTGATCCTTAGCGTAGATGGGTGAGAAGTTTGTAGGGTGTTTTTCGTCACCCTATTGAGATGGGAATACGCGCGCGCTTGTCAGGCGTACTATATATTCCCCCTGCCTAGGGTAGGCCGGGGTTTAATGATTATGGGGATCCGAATCTCCGGCAGCCGCGGACTAAGCTGCCGTTAATTACTCCTCGCTTTTGGAGCGAGGGAACCTCCGATTGACGGGTTAAACTGGTCATGCAAACTCAATGTGCAGTGTATGTGTGTTGTGTTTTGAAAGGGGGGTTTGGATATATCGGGAGCCACGCAGAGTTTTCACAGGGGGCCCGCTACCCGGATAGCGGGCTGGGGGTCAAAAGGGCTAGCAGCCCCTTGCGGGGTGCGGGGCAGCGCCCCGTTAGAAATTTTTTTCTAACAGAGACAGTGTCGTGGTGTATGTGTGTGTGCACATATGTATGCATATGTGTATATATATATATGCACATATGTATATATATATATATATATATATATATATATATATATATATAAAAGAAAGAGGGGGGAAAAGGCATCCAAAGGATGCGTGGGGCCAGCGCCTTGGGCGCTGTGCGCCCAGATGCTTTGCGCTCAGGCGCTAGCGTGCCACGTGTCGGCACATGGGCGCTCTGCGCTTGAGCGCAGGGCACTGTAGCGCAAGCGCGCTACGTGTCGGCACGTGGGTGCTTTGCGCTTCAGCGCCTGACGCTCGAGCGCAAGTGCGCTACGTATCGGCATGGGGGCGACTTGCGCTTGAGCGCAAGGGCGCCACGTGTCGGCACGTGGGTGCTTTGCGCTTCAGCGCCTGACGCTCGAGCGCAAGTGCGCTACGTATCGGCACGGGGGCGACTTGCGCTTGAGCGCAAGGGCGCCACGTGTCGGCACGGGGGCGACTTGCGCCAGAGCACTGTGCGCTTGAGTGCAAGCGCGCCACGTGTCAGCACTGGGGCGACTTGCGCTCGAGAGCTTGCGCTGGAGCGCAAGCGCGCCACGTGTCGGCACGTGGGCGCTTTGCGTTCGAGCGCAGGGCGCTGTTGTGCAAGCGCGCCACGTGTCGGCACGTGGGTGCTTTGCGCTTGAGCGCTGGGCGCTTGAGCGCAAGCGCGCCACGTGTCGGCACGTGGGCGCTCTGCGCTTGAGCGCCGGCGAGGAAAAGAGGCTTTTAGCCTAAAAAGATTCTCGGAAGAGAAATCAGAGTGGAGTTGGACTCCTAAGTGTGTTTTTGGGGCTAATTGAAGGGGTTCTTCCTCCTCCTCCTCTGTTAGCTGGATCTTGAAGATCAAGAGATGGGAGATCTCAAAATCTCTCCTTTTTGAGATCTGATAACAGATCCAAGTTCCCCTTTGTGGGTTTCGTGGTGAAAAACTATTTTGTTTTGGAAAAGGAAGAGTAAAACTCTTGATTTAATTCAGAAGAAAGAAGAAGGTTTGAGACCTTCAGAAAAGGGAAAGAAATACAAACCCTAGGTTTTTTAGAGAATGAAGGTGTCCTTTTTTTATTCATCATCATTTTGTCTTATATAGGCTTACATATTTACATATAGCCCCTTAGACTTTACAAAAATGACGTTTTGCCTATCCCATGGCTCATGTGCCATTTCATTTTTGCACATAAGCCATGGGCTTACAAGAATTTGGCTTTATGCCCATTTTATTTACATTCATGCATAAAAAATTACATAAAAATTATTTATGACATGATTTCGTTGTTGGCATAGGGAGGCTGGCCGCGGCCTCGACTTGGGCATGGGCCCGCTTGACCTGGGCTTGGGCCCACCTAGCTTGGGGGTTGACCTTGACTTTGACTCGGTCAACCGGGGTGTAAATTTTTACCCCAAAAAATTGCCCCCCATCAATAAATGCACACAGCATATGTGGGTCGTGTGCATGAAATTGATGGATCTTCTTTTGCGTGGAGGCGACTTGCTTTGGTTCCCACTTTTCGGGATTCACTGCCTTTTTTACGACATGGACGTTCGACGCTTGACGCGTCTCCGAGACGGAGTGTCCGTGGTAGACGTTTCCCTGGCCCGGAGCGATCTGGTTCCTGCTTTGTAGGAAGCCTGCACTGCCCTTTTTGCGACACGGACGGTCGACGCTCTGATCCGGAGCGATTTGGTTCCCGATTTGTGGGAAGCCTGCACTGCCCTTTTTACGACGTGGACGGTCGATGCTCTGATCCGGAGCAATTTGGTAGACGTGTCCCCGGCACGGAGTGTCGCTGGTCGACGTTTCCCCGAGGCGGAGTGCTGCTGGTTGACGTGTCCCCAGCACGGAGTGTCTGCTTGACGTTTCCCCGGCACGGAGTGTCGCTGTCGGACGTTTCCCTGATGCGGAGTGTCTGTGTTGGACGTTTTCTCGATGCAGAGTGTCGCTGGTTGACGTGTCCCCGGTACGGAGTGTCGCTGATTGACTTTTCCCCGGTGCGGAGTGTCGGGTTGACTTTTCCCCGGCACGGAGTGTCGCTGTTCGACTTTTCCCCGGTACGGAGTGTCGCTGTTCGACTTTTCCCCGGCACGGAGTGTCGGGTTGACTTTTCCCCGTCATGGAGTGTCGCTGATCGACTTTTCCCCGGCGCGGAGTGTCGGTGGTTGACTTTTCCCCGGCACGGAGTGTCGCTGATCGACTTTTCCCCGGCGCGGAGTGTCGGGTTGACTTTTCCCCGGCACGGAGTGTCGCTGATCGACTTTTCCCCGGCGCGGAGTGTCGCTGGTTGACTTTTCCCCGGCACGGAGTGTCGCTGATCGACTTTTCCCCGGCGCGGAGTGCCGGGTTGAATTTTCCCCGGCACGGAGTGTCGCTGATCGACTTTTCCCCGGCGCGGAGTGTCGCGGGTTGACTTTTCCCCGGCCCGGAGTGTCGCTGATCGACTTTTCCCCGGCGCGGAGTGTCTGGTTGACTTTTCCCCGTCACGGAGTGTCGCTGATCGACTTTTCCCCGGCGCGGAGTGTCGGGTTGATTGGATTCTAAGGCGGAGCATAATTCCAGCAGGGAAGGTAGATATCCCGAGGCGAAGCATGATTTCGACACGGGGTAAATTCTGGGACGGAGCATGATTCCGCCATAGAGGTTGCTTGGTTTGATTTGATTTGGGTTGACATCAGCATCGCTACACTGGAATATGGTACCAGGAGCGAATCATCATCTGTCTTGAGAGGATTTGGGAATTATTTTTTTTTGTTTGGCATCTGCATTGCTGCACTGGAATAATGCCAGGAGCAACTCATCATTTGCTCCGGGAGGATTTGGGAATTGTTTTTTTTTTGGCATCTGCATTGCTGCACTGGAATGATGCCAGGAGCAACTCATCATTTGCCCTGGGAGGATTTGGGAATTGGTTTTGTTTTGGCATCTGCATTGCTGCACTGGAATGATGCTAGGAGCAACTCATCATGTGCCCCGGGAGGATTTGGATTTGGTTTTTTGTTTGGCATCTGCATTACTGCACTGGAATAATGCCAGGAGCAACTCATCATTTGCCCCGGGAGGATTTGGGAATTGGTTTTGTTTTGGCATCTGCATTGCTGCACTAGAATAATGCCAGGACCAACTCATCATGTGCCCCGAGAGGATCTGGAAATTGGTGGCTTAGGAGACAGGTTTAGATCCCTGTCACCTAAGGCTTTTCCATTTTGTGAGACGTAAGGGTCTCACAAAGCATTTTCTCCCTACGGATCGTAAGGATCCCGTAGGTGTATTTTCTCCTTAGGAGTCGTGGGGACTCGTAAGTGTGTTGCTCCTTTGTGAGTCGTAAGGATCTCACGCGGGAATTTTCTCCTTACAAAGTCGAGAGGACTTTGCGAGTGCATTTCATTTCTTTTTCTTCTTTTACGAGTTTGCGCCCTTTCGGGTTTTCACAAACTCGCCGGCAGTCCTGCTGTTTTTACTCACGGAGCCTTTTCGGGTTTTCATCCGTGCCCATTTTGCTTGTGGACATACCGTTTTTTTTTGTTTTTTTTGGAGGGATCGGGATTGTCTTACGCCCGTGGATTGTATACGGTTTTGTAGGATGTATGATCCAGACCGTAGGGCCAGAAAAATTTCAGGACCTTGTTGGCGTCTGCATCGCTGCACTGGAATGTGGCACCAGGAGCGACTCATCATTCGCCATCGGGGTATGGGATTTGGAATTTAGTTGGCGTCTGCATCGCTACACTGGAATATGGTACCAGGAGCGACTCATCATTCGCCACTTGGGGTTGGGAAGCGATGGCTTAGGAGACAGGTTTAGATCCCTATCACCTAAGGCTTTCTAATTTCATGGGCCGTGAGGGTCCCATAAAGGTATTTTCTCCCTGGGAGTCGTAAGGATCCCGCAGGTGTATTTTCTCCTTAGGAGTCATGAGGACTCCTGAGTGTGTTTTTCCCTTGTGAGTCGTAAGGATCCCACAAAGGTTTGTTCTCCTCATGTATCGTGAGGACACATGAGTGGTTATCTGTTTCTAGTTTAATGACTTAGATGTCGACTGTCTCCAGTTTAACGACGTGGTGGTCATCTGTTTCCAGTTTAACGACGTGGTGGTCATCTGTTTCCAGTTTAACGACGTGGTGGTCATCTGTTTCCAGTTTAACGACTTAGAGGTCGACTGTTTCCAGTTTAACGACTTAGAGGTCGACTGTTTCCAGTTTAACGACTTAGAGGTCATCTGTTTCTAGTTTAAAGACTTAGAGGTCTACTGTTTCCAGTTTAACGACTTAGAGGTCTACTGTTTCCAGTTTAACGACTTAGTGGTCATCTGTCTCCAGTTTAACGACTTAGAGGTCAGTTGTTTCCAGTTTAACGACTTAGAGGTCGACTGTCTCCAGTTTAATGACTTAGAGGTCATCTGTTTCCAGTTTAACGACGTGGTGGTCATCTGTTTCCAGTTTAATGACTTAGAGGTCATCTGTTTCCAGTTTAATGACTTAGAGGTCATCTGTTTCCAGTTTAACGACTTAGAGGTCGACTGTTTCCAGTTTAACGACTTAGAGGTCATTGTTTTCCAGTTTAACGACTTAGTGGTCATCTGTTTCCAGTTTAATGACTTAGTGGTCATCTGTTTCTAGTTTAATGACTCAGAGGTCAATTGTTTCCAGTTTAACGACTTAGAGGTCGACTATCTCCAGTTTAACGACTTAGAGGTCATCTGTTTCCAGTTTAATGACTTAGAGGTCATCTGTTTCCAGTTTAAAGACTTAGGGGTCTATTGTGCCCAGTTTAACGACTTAGCGGTCATCTGTTTCCAGTTTAACGACGTGGTGGTCATCTGTTTCTAGTTTAACCACTTAGAGGTCTACTGTCTCCAGTTTAACGACTTAGAGGTCATCTTTTTCCAGTTTAACGACTTAGTGGTCATCTATTTCCAGCTTAAAGACTTAGAGGTCTACTGTTTCCAGTTTAACAACTTAGAGGTCATCTGTTTCCAGTTTAAAGACTTAGAGGTATACTGTTTCCAGTTTAACGACTTAGAGGTCATCTGTTTCCAGTTTAACGACTTAGAGGTCATCTGTTTCCAGTTTAAAGACTTAGGGGTCTATTGTGCCCAGTTTAACGACTTAGCGGTCATCTGTTTCTAGTTTAAAGACTTAGAGGTCTTCTATTTCCAGTTTAAAAACTTAGTGGTCTAATGTTTCCAGTTTAACGACTTAGAGGTCATCTGTTTCCAGTTTAACGACTTGGTGGTCATCTGTTTCCAGTTTAACGACTTGGAGGTCATCTGTTTCCAGTTTAAAGACTTAGGGGTCTATTGATGGCGAGCTTGGAATTTTGGGGTAGGGGCCCGCATTAGCGTTGCTAACACTGAAGCAGAGGTGCCAGGAGCAATTCATCATTTGCCTACTCTTGTTGGCGGAGCGATGGCTTAGGAGACGGGTTTTAGGTCCCTATCGTCTAAGGCTTTTCAATTTTATGGGCCGTGAGGGTCCCATAAAAGCATTTTCTCCCTGCGAGTTGTGAGGATCCCGCAGGTGTATTTTCTCCTTAGGAGTCGTGAGGACTCCTAAGTGTGTTTTTCCTTTGTGAGTCGTAAGGATCCCACAAAGGTTTGTTCTCCTCATGTATCGTGAGGACACATGAGTGGGTCTTCTCAATGGAGCATAACTCCAAAGGCGGAGACCAGCCGCGTAACTGGTGATTACGGTGGGGCATGGGTATGATGAGAATTATTTGAGCCCGTGGATTGTATACGGCAGTCAATTTGGGGACTGGCCGTAGGGCCGGGAGAATTTTGGAATTTTGAATTTTTGTTGGTGTTCAGTTAATAAAACTGCACATTTGTAGTACATTTTCCTACCATTTTCATATTAAAAAAGGACATTATTATAATATATTATACATATGAGGGTTTATGTGTAAAAACATTATTTTCCATGTGTTAATATATTTTAATTATCATTTGGTAGGAAAATGTATGTAAATAAATCTATTAACCAAATCCTAGTAGAACTAAGCCTACTAAATATTATTTGAGATTATTGTGCAGAATTTTCCAAGTTGTTATGCAGAATTTATCAAGCAAATCAAGTTGTTGAAGAAAACTTGCCAAATTAAGAAGCAAAACTTGGAGACCAAGTCTGGAAGCAACCGAGAGAAGATTTCTGAATTATGAAGGTGCCTAGGATTGCCACATGTCACAATCACAAAGCCCAAGAAAACTCATCAAGAGATCTCCACCTTTGGCCGCGGAACCGCGGCCAAACCCCCCTGTTGGCCGCGGATCCGCGGCAATCTAGAGAGATCTTTTGCTACAATTTTGGGAGATCAATCACTGCTGAATTTTACCAAGTTTCCAACCTAAAGATTCTGGCTTTGCACTATAAAAAGGCACCGAGAGCCTCTTGGAAAAGTTATCAAGCCGAAGAGATTACGAAGCTCCAGACGCTCACGCATCCAGGCTGATCATCGACTGTTCGACTACCTCCTTAGGAAAGATCGAGAAGCAACTAGTTTGTAATCATTTTCTACGGATTAAAGTGTAGTTTGTTCAAGTTGATTAATAAAGGTAGTTATTTTATTTAATTCTTTTTGCATTTACATTATATTTTCCCTCTCTGTCTTTTCATCTTCTTCTCCCAACATGCGCGAGTAATTCTCCGCTTGTTAGGGTTCGTAGGATTATGGTAGGCTAATGGACGATGAAAATAACTAAACCCTTTTTAAGTCCTATAAAGTTTAGGAACTTTATCAAAAGAATCATTAACATCCTAATCGGGCGCGCTAGCAATTCTTTGCTAGTTCCGACCGCGATTAGAGATTAGATTAATGATTGTTTTGGTAAAGGCTAGATATGAACGGAGTTCCGTGTCGAGGTAAGGGTTAAGAGTGGGATTCCTTTTCCCTCCAGAAACCCTAATCTACACGCATCACCGTCGTTCTAATTCTAAATCTATTAATGGATAAAAAGGGTAACTTTTAATTAATCATCCATAACTACTAAATCCTAACGAACCCTACAAGCCCTTTTATTATATTAACTACATTCTTGAAATAATCTAGATCTATATTTTACACTCTTGTTTAACGTAGATCTAGAAACCATTCTATAAAATTCTTTATCCCTCCTCTCTTTCTCAATACATCTAAGGTAAAAGTAAAAGGTTCCACGTTTCCCAGAGGACGACCCGTACTCATCTCGGTCTAGCTACATGCGACACTGTTATTGATTGCGGTTATTCTACACACACTTTTTCACATCAATCAAATGGCGCCGTTGCCGGGGATACGTGCGTAATTTTTTATTTTTACTATTTGTGTTGAATTCTTAGACGATTCATATCATTATTAACATAAAACTGCAAATTGCATATTTAACGATTTGTGCGTGAATTTTGCGAGAAAATCTGGAGTCACAGAATTAAGGAAAACAGGAAACAGAGACATTTTTAGAGATCCAGAGGAGCAAAGAAGGCCACTGAAAAATTTTCATCAACTGTTCTCTCCACATTGCGGCGGAACCGCGGCACAAAGGTGCATTTTGCGGCGGAATTGCGGCAGTTTAGAAGGGTTAGGGCTACAAAACTCTCTGGTATCTTTCTTAACTCCTTCTCTCTCCTCTCAAATCCAATAAAATCTATCTTCTGCAGGATTCTTTGCAAAATTGCGCCGCTAAAAAAATCTTTTTGCAAAAGTTTTGTGATTGGTTTTGTTTTGCATATTTAATACAGATTTTAAGGGGCAAAGACCAAATCAAGATTAGGTGCGGATTTCATCACCCTTCCTAAGCCCCACAAATCACAAACCGAGCATATAGATCAACCCTTCATTAATTTAAAAAATATCTAGACCAGACTCTAAGGACTGTCGCGCTCATAAGGACAGAGGAAGGTCGTGGGTAATCTATCGTTTATCCGCATTACTTTTGTAGTGCCTAGGCAAGTGTGACAAAGGCTAGTGGTTTTTAATTAGGCCCACGACGTGGTTCTTAATTAGGCCCACGACGTGGTTCCTTCCCACTTACCTGGCACTTACCTGGCTATAAGGGTAGTACGGAGGCGGTAGAGGATTTATCCTGCGGCTTGTCCTTTGAAAGTCTAGGAGCGGTCTAGAGACTGGACCTAGGTGACCTTAGTTCTAGGGTTGCTTATGCATCTTAGGGTGATTTGTCTTGAGTCCCACTTTTTAAAAAACAAGCCAATTTTAAAGTCACACACACGCTGCCACTTGCACTAAACCCGCTTAGTGCATGCTCGGCTGGAAACGGGATCCTAGTGCCCGTCTTGTCCGCGTTCCTGCTATCGACGCCGAAGTCGGTACTTCTTCATCTTCTTTTCCCCCACCACACACCACAACCGAGATGGACGGTACTCCATCAGATTTTAACACCACTCTGCCACCGCCCGTAGGTGCGCAGAATCCACCGCGCATCTCTCTCCAAGAGAGATGCTATCCTATCCGTGGTCCTCTTCCCACTTGTCTATCTCTTCCACCACCTAACGGGGATAATTTCGAAATTAAACCCCACTACATCAATCTGCTGCCCAAATTTCACGGGCTTGAGTCGGAAGACGCGTACGTTTTCATCACCAAATTCGAAAACGTATGCGCAATGATGGGTACTTCACAATTAACTTTAGATGCTATGCGCTTACGTCTTCTCCCATTCACATTATGCGACTTGGCAGAAAAATGGCTTTACAATACTGCCGCACACTCTATCACTAATTGGGACGAATTCGTCATAGCATTTCTTAAGAAGTTTTACCCAAACCATAAGACTGCCCACATTAGGAGCGAGATCAACCAGTTCACCCAGCTTCCCAATGAACCATTTTGGAAGTGCTTTGAACGTTTCAAGGATCTGCTTGTCCAATGCCCCCATCACAGAATACAAAGATGAGATTTATGTCGGATTATATATGAGGGCATTAATCCAGCGACAAAGCAGATGCTTGAAATAATGTGTCAATGCAATTTCATGTCTAAAGATGACGGTGAAGCATGGAAATATCTGGAAGAACTCGCAGAAAGCACTTTGCAGTGGGAAAGCGTAAGACCACCTTCAACTAAGGGAGGTATTCACCAGCTCGATATTTCTATCGCAATAAAAGCTGAAATGGCAGCAATACAGAAGAAACTCGACGCTATCGAAAACAAGTTCTCATCTTTCTCTCTAAATCAGGTCACGCTTCCTAAGACCGTCTGTGGTTGCTGTTCGGATCCTTCACACTTAACGGAAGAATGTCCTATGAATGCATCGTTTCAAGCTAATGCTGCTCTTCAGCAGCGACCTAGAAACGACCCTTATTCTTCCACGTACAATCAAGGATGGAGGAATCATCCTAACTTTACTTGGAACCAAAACCAACAAAGCAATTATTAAAGACCTCCTCCACAGCAACCACAACCACAGAATCGGCCCCCCTTTCAGTCACAGAATTTCCAAAATCCGGCCAACATTTCTACACCATAAGTGGCCGGTACTGACAACTCACTTGCACAAACTTTGGATATGTTCATGAAACAATCCATGCAAATTTCGGCTGAGATGAGGTCTTCTATTGATACCCTAACGAAAAACTCCGCCTCCCATGGTGAGAGTATTAAATCAATAGAAAACCAAGTCGCACAGTTAAACGCCGCAATGAGTGCGAGAGAAAAAGGGAAACTCCCATCTCAACCCATACCTAATCCTGGCTACTCACAAAGTTATAATGTGAGTGCTGTTACCATGTTGAGATCGGGAAAAGTGCTGAATAACCGAGTGGGTGAGCAGTGTGATGATAGTGACACCAATGATACCCCAGCTTTTTTTTCTTCCCCTAATTCGTCTAGTCTCCCACCTTCACCCGAGCCTATTCTCCGTTTTCCCCAAGGCTCGAACCCTTCACCCACTTTGCCAAATCTATCTAAGTCGATTCCCACTCCAGTTTTGGGATCGAATCCGTCCCCACAATCCTCTCCAATGTTGGACCAAACCCTTATTGATAAAGCACCTTATCCAAACAGGTTAAGGGGCAACAGACCAAGTCCACAAATGGAGAAGATTGTGGAAATTTTTAAGCAAGTTAACATAAAGATTCCTCTCCTAGATGCTATTCAACAAGTTCCGTCTTATGCGAAAATCCTAAAGGACTTGTGCACTAGGAAAAGAAAAGTTCAAGTACCTAAAAAAGTTTTCCTTGCAAGTAATGTGAGCACTGCTTTTACACAACAACTACCCAAGAAACGAAAGGACCCCGGAAGTCCTACAATTTCAATTTCTATTGGGGGTAAAAATATCAATCGTGCTCTACTCGATTTAGGTGCTAGTGTTAACTTACTTCCGTATTCTGTTTATGAGAAATTAGGGATCGGAGAGTTAAAACCTGCGCATTGCACTCTTCAGATGGCCGATCGATCTATCACCCAACCAAGGGGTGAGCTAGAGGATGTGTTAATCAAAGTCGGTGAATTCATATTCCCTGTGGACTTTATCGTTATTGATACACAACCTGTAGCAAACCCACGCAATCAAATCCCGGTGATACTCGGTCGACCCT
The DNA here is from genome assembly GCA_030015575.1 of Agapanthus africanus. Classification (NCBI taxonomy): domain Eukaryota; kingdom Viridiplantae; phylum Streptophyta; class Magnoliopsida; order Asparagales; family Amaryllidaceae; genus Agapanthus; species Agapanthus africanus. The sequence continues at coordinate 129,385,492 of JASDDO010000026.1, read as the reverse complement.
TTTTGGCCACTTCCAACGCAGTAATTAATTGTAGAAACGGCTCTATGACCCTATCCTTTGGAAAGAAGTCAATTGAGCTTAACATTTACAAGTTGGGAAGTGAACCCTCCGAACCCTATGCTCATGTGTGTTCTGTCGAATTAATGGATGTCGGCAGCAGCGAATATGATCAACCTCATAATTCTGACTCTTTTCATATGTTGTTGTTTGACACGGACTCTTCCACCGAGTTGTCCGGGTCAACATCTAACGCTGATAAGGAACTTTTTATAGAGTCTGACGATCACCCTATTTTTTCTGATGACATTATTTTTCGGGGTATCGATGAAAGCTTTGAGGAAATTTTCGCTGATGAACTCGCATTTTTACAAGACACGGGTGTTGAGATGAATCAACTCTAAGATGAAGAAATTGGACCTCCACCCCTTCTTTTGGACAATCATGATAATGCGAGTAATCTATCATTACTATCACTGTGTCGTCTCTCCAAATTGAGACGCAATCCTTTTCCATTACACCTCTTATCACCGCCCCACTTCTTCACGTCGAAAGGTGACATGTTCTTCCACCAACCTTGGTGCTTCATCGATAAATTTTTTGAATGGTTGGTGTTGACTTTTGGTCTTTGTAAGGCTTTACTTTGACTAATAACTTTACCCCCCCAATGATTTTAATTGTTTAACATTATTTAACTCAAGTTTGGGAGGGGGAATATTTTGGCTCTTGAAAGAAAATGATTTTTACAAAATTGTGAGCCAAGAAATAAGTTTGGGGGAGGATTTCACTTGCATTATTTCTTGTCCCTTTTTTTTCCTCCTAAGTCTACAGGTTTTTAAGCTTAACGGATGACATCAGTGAGGACACTGCTGTAAACAGGTTTGGGGGAGGTTTGTGCTTATTTACGCATCAATTTTCATCATACTTTGCATAAGCACAACATTTTCAAAAATTTAAATTTTTTTTTGATAATAAAAGAATAGAAAGTGAAAAATTACATCCAAAAGATAGGAATAGTTTAAGAAAACTAAGAAAATTTGAAGTTTTTTTAAACGAACTAGTAATAAGTAGTTATGAGCTGTTGTCCCAAGGGTTAGTAAGATGAAAGAAGTCACTAATCTGAGGATAAAAATAAGTCTGAAAAATAGTTTCTATTATAGAAGCCAAACATTTGAATGTTGATACCTTACTATTTGCACTTACACACGTCTTGAAACTCGGGATAGTAGAGAATACCTTGAAATGCTCTTGTCTAAAAGCCAAAGTATGAAGGAAATGAAAAGAAAAAATGAAGAAAATATAAAAATGGTGAAAAGAAAAAAAGGAACACTGGTTTTGTTATCGCCAAGGCAGCAATAAAAAATATAGCGAGGGTGCCTTTTCACCTAGTGCCCTAAGGCCAACTGGTCTGGGAGTTACTGCTAAGCCTTAGGTGGTGCAAGACGAGAAAAATATTATCACCGAATCAGCAAGCACATAAGTAATCGGTCAGTTAGTACCTCAAGAAGTATTAACGGTCGCATGAAAATGTGTGAGCAAATCTTAATATTCATTAAATTAAAAAGTACTAAGGTAGATGGACAAGAGTATGATAGCTTGAATTGAATTCTCTGAGTGTCGGGATGTTCTATACACACACGTAGGGGTATGTGATCAATGTTTGGAAGAAAGATAGGAACGAAGAATAAAGACGATGTTTTATTGAGGGATGATGTGATTTCTAACATTTTTTCATAACTTTTAAGATAGGGCTCATGACAACTGAAAAGCTGGTATAGTTGGAAACTCTTATTTTCAAAGTCTTTCTTTTATGGTTCTTATCTTTATATGTAAATTTCACCATCTCTCTTTTGTTATAGGATTTTGTGGGTGTAATCCGCTGAAAACCCTCAGGAGACAACACTCCTCCTACTAGGGACACCTAGAGGTTTAACGGCTTGTTGCACGTGCTCAGTGCAATCGTGTTTGCCTACGAAAGTGTGCTTAGTTTTCTCCTTTTCTACTTCTTCTTCCTCTTGAATAAACTAGTTTGCTCGGGACGATCAAAGATAAGTTTGGGGGTATTTGTTCAGTTGATAAAACTGCACATTTGTATTACATTTTTCCTACCATTTTCATATTAAAAAAGGACTTTATTATAATATATTATACATATGAGGGTTTATGTGTAAAAACATTATTTTCCATGTGTTAATATATTTTAATTATCATTTGGTAGGAAAATGTATGTAAATAAATCTATTGACCAAATCCTAGTAGAACTAAGCCTACTAAATATTATTTGAGATTATTGTGCAGAATTTTTCAAGTTGTTATGCAGAATTTATCAAGCAAATCAAGTTGTTGAAGAAAACTTGCCAAATTAAGAAGCAAAACTTGGAGACCAAGTCTGGAAGCAACCGAGAGAAGATTTCTGAAATATGAAGGTGCCTAGGATTGCCACATGTCATAATCACAAAGCCCAAGAAAACTCATCAAGAGATCTCCACCTTTGGCCGCGGAACCGCGGCCAAACCCCCCTGTTGGCCGCGGATCCGCGGCAATCTAGAGAGATCTTTGTTCCCCTCCGAATGGCGGCGCACAAGACTGCGATGTCTTGGCACTGAGACTCGGGGCAGATGCTAATTGGTGCTATCCGTCCACCTCTCCGAAGATGCCAAGTTGATTTGTGGCACCATGTATCGAAGGTTTAGACGGATGCGTCCGATGTAGCAGACTTCGTCAGATTCCCCCTCGTTTGAGGGGTTTTTGATTGTGGGGACGCTCTTCCCTGCAGGAGCAAGCCCCTGCAGTTAATTACGCTACCGCATTGCGGTAACAACTTTCTCCTTCTCCAGATGGTCACTTCGTGTCGTGGGTGTTTGTTTTGTGTTTTGTTGCCCATGGATTGTTTACGGAGACTGAGTTATGTCGTCGCCCGTAGGGCGTGGACTAGTCCAAATCCGTATTATCTTAGATTTGGGTTTGGGGGTTTGGTTTGAGGATACGTCAGCCATACTTGAGGCTAAGATCAACTCAAACGTTTGTTAAGGATACGTTAGTCTAACTTTGAGACTAAGATCAACTTAACGGGATCGTTTAGATCCGACAAAGGAGCGTTTTAGGCTCCATTGTTCAAGTTTAGGGACATAGTGGTCCATCGTATGTATGGCCGTCGGGACCCGTCACCTCTCTGACGACGTTGAGGGATTACAACGACGGATGTCAGAGGAGTTCAGAGATGTACCCTCGAGCCAGAGTTAATTGGGGGGATTCGTAGTCCAGTCTGTTTGAAGGTTTAAGGATACGTTAGCCATCTTTAAGGCTAAGATCAACTTAAACGGGACCGTTTAGATCCGACAAAAGAACATGCGGGGCTCTATTGTTCTAGTTTAAGGACATTGCGGTCCATGGGTAGTTTAAGGACGTTGCGGTCCATGGGTAGTTTAAGGACATTGCGGTCCACGCGTAGTTTAAGGACGTTGCGGTCCACGGGTAGTTTAAGGACGTTTCGGTCCATTGTTAGTTTTAAGACATCTCGGTCGAGGTTAAGGACGTCGTAGTCCATGGGTTTAAGGACTCCATAGTCCGGTATGTGCTCTGGATGCTTCACACGGGTTCACTGCCGTGCTTGGTGAGGACCAGGCTCCGCTCTGGGCGTTTTCCGCGGGGTCAAAGAGTGACGTTATCCGCATTCCACGTAACCAGGAATTTTGCACTAGATGCTTCACACGGGTTCACTGCCGCGCTCGGCGAGGACTAGGCTCCGCTCTGGACGTTTTCCACGGGGTCAAAGAGTGACATTATCCGCGTTCCACGTGACCAGGAATTTTGCACTAGACACGGGTTTAAGGACCCCACAGTCCATATCAATGTGTGGTCGTCGGGACCCGTCACCTCTTTGAAGACATTGAGGGATTACAATGCCAAGTATCAAAGGAGTGAAGAGATGTACCCTAGAACCGGAATGGCTTAAATAGTCCTTGACCCAATTTGGGATCAAGACCGATTAATTATGTTATGAGCCCATTAGCCCAGTTAATTACGAATTGAAGACTCATGGCCTAGCTTGGGCTAAGTCCGATCATGTCTGGAATATTGGCTTCTTGTTGGTCCATTGAAGGAGAGGCTTTGCCTCTATCCATTTAGCCAATTGGGCCAAAGCCTAGTGTTAAACACTACATAGCAATCAGTGTTGAACACTGGGAATGAGGTTGACAAGTTAGTGTTTAACACTAAAAGATAATTGGTGTTAAACACCAGCAACAAGGCTTTCAAATTATCATAAACACTAAAACAGATCAGTGTTGAACACTGGCAATGGAGATCTCAGATTAGTGTTAAATACTAAGGTAATCAGTGTTGAACACTGCGAATAAAGTTTTTTGATTAGTGTTGAACACTAGGGCCCAACAGTGTTTCAATACTGGATTCGAGAGTTCCAATTTAGTGTTGAACACTAAGGCAAGAGGGGTCACGTGGCAACACGTGAGAGCGCCCTCCCTTCATTTATTCTGCTGAGATTATCGTATCTTTCAGAGCATCACGTGCCATCACGTGACGGGCATTCAAATGCTTGTGTGTTAAAGCTTCTGTCAAGGATCACGTGGGTCACGTGGGGCACTGCCTCAAAGGGGCCTTCTGTAGGTCTTTTGGGGGGGGGTCACGTGGTGGCACGTGACCCTGCCTCTCTGTATGTTGTTTAGAGGATCTGTTAATCTTTTCCAGGAATTAAATTCCTCGTAGAGTTGAACCCTAGGGTTTTCTTTTGCAGAAGATCCAAGTTCCTCGAAGTATCAAGGCTCTCTCTCCCTTTCTTCCCTCTGCGTATATATATTTTTTTGTGTCTCTTGGCTCCTATTTATAGGAGAAGCAGCCGAGTCAATTAGTTTTTGACGAATCTTCATTGAGAGATTTGATTTGCATCCATCATTCGTTTTTGACCTTTGGATTATTAGGTGAATTTTATTCACCATTGGATTTCAAATCCAGGGATTCTCTTTTGTTATCTCGGTTAGATTTAAAGGGGAAATCTTTCCAAACCCGAGATTTTCCCATAAATAGGTGATATTTAATCACCTCTGAACCTTTAATTTAATTGTTTCTAGATAGTCGCTTTCCTTTGGAAGGATTTGAATCTCCTTCAGAATTTAATTCTGTTAACAAAATGGGCTTTGAAAGCCGGTCACGTGTGACCACGTGACCCATGGTCACGTGTGGGCACGTGACCCCCTTTGGAATGAGCCTTCTTCTTTCTTTCTGCGCTTTGCTTTCTGTTCTCTGTTTAGCTGTCATGTGCCACCACGTGACAACTGGTCACGTGTGAGCACGTGACCCTAGCATGGAGCCTTCTTCTCGATTTAACCGGAGAATGAGCCTGATGTTTTGAGTGTCACGTGCCAACACGTGACCCTGGTCACGTGGGAGCACGTGACCTCTTCTGAAGCCTTTTTCTTGATTCGATCAGGAAACCATTGTGTCTTTGCCGCTGCTTTTAAATGTCACGTGCCGACACGTGACCCAGGTCACGTGGGAGCACGTGACCCTTTTTGAAGCCCCCTTTCTTTGACGTATTTGGGAAACTGAATTTGCCTTGTCGATACTTTTAGGTGTCGCGTGCCCACACGTGACTGCTGGTCACGTGTAAGTACATGACCCTTTTCTGAAGCTTTTCCCATAAGCTTTTCTGATTTTAAATCAGGAAACAAATGCCCCCACAGCGTTGTTCTCACGTGTCAGCATATGAGTGCAACGCTGTCACCTTTTGTGACCGTTGGATTCCTTTAGGGATTTGGGGAGATGTAGCGTTTCCATCGCCATCTATAAATACCACCGTCTCTTCCGAGGAGCCTTCACTTTGCTCATCTTCTTCTTCTGAGAACTTTTTCCTTGAGAATTTAATTCTCGCTTCCAGAGCTTAGTTCTCTGTCTTGAAACAATCTTTAGAGTTTAACTCTGTTCGAAAAGAATTCTTTTCCTCAGGTAATGTTCTTGGACAAACGATGGACCTTCACATTCCTCTGGATTTTAAATCCAAAACAAGGGTTTTTACCCTTTTTTCTTCATGTTTTTCCATAAGAACATGAAACCGCTTAACCTTCAAACTGTAGATCTTTTAGGGTTTAGATGATCTTTGGGGAGATGATGATGGCGTTTCAACTCCATGGAATCCAAAAATGTTTTTGGGAATTTAATTCCCTTTTCTTAATAAGGAATTTTAATTCCAATGAAGGACTTGATTTCTTCACGCGGAGGCTTCCTGGGGTCTCTTGGCCCGAGGTTGTTCTTCTGCAATTAATGAAATGGGTTTTTTGTAATGATGTCTTCTGTGGGAATTTAATTCCTTTGATCTTGTTGGATTCATTGTAGAGCCCGAGACAGATCCTGTTGGGGGAATGTGCATGGTCATCATTCTTTATTAAATGAGGATATTCCCTTTGTTTTATTGTAACTATTTGGTCTCATTATTAATGAGCCGTCATCCGGATTCTATGGGGCCCATGTGTTTTGTAGCCAATGGTCCCAGGAAACTCTGCTGTTGTTTTCTTCAACTAGTCTTCATGTTCATGCATGAATATATATTGCTAACTTTTCTTTTAACGGTCTTCCTTTATTGGATTTCAGGTGCGATGGCTTCTGTTCCACGCTTTCCCTTTTCTCTCTCGGAGGCTGCTTTTCCTCAGTCACCATCTGATGAGGAAGCGATGGCGATGATTCGGGCCCATGACCCGAACTGTACCAACCTTCTTCAATGGGGATCTTGGTACAGTCAGATTATTCAGGGTCGCCGGAGTTTTCTTTGCGCGGTGCCGACGGAGCCCACTTTCCCATTTTTACCGATGGATCCTCCGAGGACAGTTTTTGCTGTGGAAATGCCCAACTGGACTCCAACGGGGAGGCTCGAGCCTTCGACGACCGGTATTCCGAACCATCCGATCCCGGCCATAGACATCTTGGGGCGGCGTATCTGCCAGGGTGAGGCCCACCCATGGGGGAAGATCTATAAGATAGGGCTCACTCCCCGACACCCCACGGGCTATCTTCTCTGGGCTCGCTACATCCTTGCCACCCATCGTGCGTGGCTGCAGAAGGTCGGGCTTTATCAGGCAATATACGTGTCACTCTTCCATTATAAGTCCCCGCATGTCTGGTGGGTTAAGGCGTTTTTGAACCAATGGAATCTTCCCACCAACACTTTCATTCTAGGAGATCGTGAGGTCTCGATCTCTCTTGCAGAATTTTATGAAATCTCGGGATTGCCAATCAGGGGTGCACTGTATGAGGAGTTGTTGCCTCCTGACGAGTATGTCTTTAAGCCCGAGTCTGCACCGGCTGACGGCTTGTCTGTTGAGAACGCCGTTCGCCACAAGCGCCCCAGCTTGATCAAGGCGCTGGGTATTTTTGATCGATTGTTCACTGAATCTGAGGAGCAGGGTGTTACTTTTAAAAGCTTCATTTCCTGCTTCCTTTCGAAGATTTATATTCCGGAATAGAGTTGGACTCTGAATTTTCTGTAGGAATTAAATTCTTCATATATGTGAAGAACTGAATAGGGTTAAACCCTAATTAAACTCCCATTCTCTGTTAAATTACGATTAAGGGAATTAAATTCCCGCTGTTTCAACAGAACTAGGTTCTTAATTAGGGTTAAACCCTGTTTCTCTTTGTTCTGAAGAAATTAAATTCCCATGACACAGGGTCAAACCCTAATTTTATTTTAAAGGAATTAAATTCCTATAGTTCTGTGAGAATTAAATTCTCGTGCTTCCGTTCCCTCTCTATGTTTTGGATCTGCATGGCAGGATCTCGACCCATTGAGAATTAAATTCTCAACTTCAAGGGGAGATGTGCACTTTGCAGATCCTCTATCAAAGAGAGAAGAAATATGTTCTTCTGTTTTATATATCAGAGTTAAACTCTGTTGAGAATTAAATTCTCCTTTCTTTCAAGGAGCCTTCCCTTTCTTACCTAGGGTTTTCTTTTGCAGAAGATCCAAGTTCCTCGAAGTATCAAGGCTCTCTCTCCCTTTCTTCCCTCTGCGTATTGTCCTTTCCTCTGGGCAAGGTTAGTGTCATTTGCCCCTTTTTTTTTACCATAGCATTGTTACTATTTTGCGAAATGACGTTGATGTTTCTTATAGTTTTGGAAGCCGACGATGAGGTCGAGGTCGTTGAAGGGCCAGGGGAACCTTCAGCTCCTACTTGCATGACTGTCGGTGAGTGACATTTTATTATAGTCCCGTTCGCTCTGCGTTTAAGAGTTTTACTAACATTTGCCAAATTTGAACAGCCCTGCCAGTCTCCATGGCTTTGGAATCACGCATTGTGATGCCGCCCGGCCCCTACGCTCTGCGGGCTTCAGAACGCTTGGCCCAATTGAGCCTTGTCTCCCTATCTTCTTTCGTCGAGGAGCTCCGTGCTGGTAGTGCGACCACAGCCGAAGCGTTTGCCGCTGAAGCTAACGGCTCCCTTCCTTTTCTCGCCACCTATCACAGCGAGGAGGTGGTGCGGGTCTGGGTGGAGTTCTGTAGGAAGGTGGAGGCTTGTTTGTATGCTCTCGAGTGTTCTCGTCTTTCCTCGGAGGCCGTGGCTGCAAAGGCGGAGTTACGGGGGCTGATGGCACGGTGCGCGGCAAACATGACGTCATGTGAGAAGAGGCTTGGTCGCAAGTTCTCGGAGAGGGAGCTAACCTCCAAGGCGCTGGGCGAGCTTCAAGCCAATCTCACAGCCAAGGCCAACAAAGCGTATGAACTCTGGCGGGTGCTTCAGGAGTCCATCAAAGAGGCGGTGGCTCTCGATAAAGCTGCCACATTTACTCGTGAGAGGGTCGAGGCTCATAAAGCCACCGAGAAAGAGCTCGAAGCTCGGCTCGCTTCGTATCAGGCTCAGCAAGCTCAGGCGGAGGCTCGTCTTCTGGAGATCTTGCGTCATGAAGCCGTGACTCAACAACAGAATGACGAGTTGGTAAAATTATTGCACCTCCCGCCGGCTTGAGGACTTGTATCTTCTTTCCCTTTTTTGTACATACTCATGGATGAGAATGTCTTTTTTTTTGTTTCTTTCATGAATTGTACTTTGTATCCATTTTGGTTTATGAATAAAAGATACATTTTTCTTCTCAATGGTGTGTCCCCCTTTTTATTGAATGTATTCTGCGGATATTCTACCTCGATCTCCTTGCAGGACAGTGATGGCTTAGGATTCAGGGTTAAGATCTGCTTCCTAAGACTTTTGCATTTTACGAGCCACGAGGGTCTCATAAAGAGTTTTTCTCCCTACAGGTCGAGAGGATCCCATAGGTGTGAGTTCTTCTTAAAGATCGTGAGGATCCTTAAGCGGGTTTTCCCTTGAGAGTCGTAAGGATCTCACAAGAGAGTTTTTCTTCCCCGCAGGTCGTGAGGACCTGCAAGTGTTGGATGTGGTCGCCCTTATTCGTGTTTCACGGGGTCAGGGGTCGCTCAAGGTATCGTAGTTTAAAGACATCACGGTCAAGGTTAAGGACCTCATAGTCCGTGGATTTAAGGACTCCATAGTCCGCTGTTAGTTTTAAGACATCACGGTTAAGGTTAAGGACCTCATAGTCCGTGGATTTAGAGACTCCACGGTCCGATGTGTGGTTGCAGGGACCCGTCACCTCTTTGAAGACGTTGAGGAATTACAACGCCAGGCATCAAAGGAGTGAAGAGATGTACCCTTAAACCAAGGCAAAATCTGTAAGGAATCGGGGTGTTTGATCGTTAGTTTTAAGACATCACGGTCGAGGTTAAGGACGTCATAGTCCGTGGATTTTAAGGACTCCACAGTCCGGTATTTGCTCTGGATGCTTCACACGGGTTTACTGCCGTGCTCGGCGAGGACCAGGCTCCGCTCTGGGCGTTTTCCGCGGGGTCAAAGAGTGACGTTATCCGCGTTGCACGTAACCAGGAATTTTTCACTAGATGCTTCACACGGGTTCACTGCCGTGCTCGGCGAGGACTAGGCTCCGCTCTGGACGTTTTCCACGGGGTCAAAGAGTGACATTATCCGCGTTCCACGTGACCAGGAATTTTGCACTAGATGCTTCACACGGGTTCACTGCCGTGCTCGGCGAGGACTAGGCTCCGCTCTGGACGTTTTCCACGGGGTCAAAGAGTGACATTATCCGCGTTCCACGTGACCAGGAATTTTGCACTAGATGCTTCACACGGGTTCACTGCCGTGCTCGGCGAGGACTAGGCTTCGCTCTGGACGTTTTCCACGGGGTCAAAGAGTGACATTATCCGCGTTCCATGTGACCAGGAATTTTGCACTAGATGCTTCACACGGGTTCACTGCCGCGCTCGGCGAGGACTAGGCTCCGCTCTGGCTGCTTCACACGGGTTCACTGCCGTGCTCTGCGAGGACCAGGATCCGCTCTGGACGTTTTCCACGGAGTGAAAGAGTGACATTATCCGCGTTCCACGTAACCAGGAATTTTGCTGATTGTATCCGCATTTCACGGGATGGAGGTTTGACTGTTGGCGATATGTATACCACCGAGCTGTGGAACTGGGAGTTGCCGCTGTTCCGCTTAGCTTGAAGTTGTGTCCGTTGTTACGAGACGAGTGTTGGGATGATCTCTAGGTCGCTTGTGGCCCGTCGAGATTTAGCTTCTTTCTTTGGTGAAACCTGGGGGAGGGAGGTATGTTCCCTTTTTGTTTATGCCATTGGATTGTATACAGGGTGTGATGGAACATCACCTGTAAGGAATACATTTTATTTTTATTTTATTTCTTTTTCCGCGATGCTCTATCGTTTCAGCTTTTATATCGCGAAGGTCGCGATTGCCCCATCATTTCGGCTATTTTTCGCGGTGCCCAATCATTTCGGCTATTAATTTATTTTCTACTCGCTTCTTTTTATTGCGAGTTGCCCCATCGTTTCGGCTATTTTTCATGCATACATTTTTACTTGCTGCTTTTTATTGCAAGTTGCCCCATCATTTCGGCTATTTCGTAGGCATGTGTAGCTTGCTAGCTTTTTCGCCGCAAGCTTGGATTTTAGACACCGATTTCGGCATCAGCACCGCTGCAACTGGGATGTTGCCAGGAGCGAATCATCATTTGCTTCTGTCGATATTGAACAAAGGTGGCTTAGTAAACAGGGTTAAAGGTCCTGTCGACCAAGGCTTTTGACTTCATGAGCCGTAAGGGTCTCACAAAGGTATTTCTCCCTACAAGTCGTGAGGATCTTGCAGGTGTATTTTCTCCTTAGGGATCATGAGGATTCCTAAGTGTATGTTCCTCTGCAAGTCGTAAGGATCCTACAAGAGGGCTTTCTCCTTATGGGTCGAGAGGACCTACAAGGGTTGCTCATCATATGGGCATATCCCTAGTCACGGGTGGGACTTTGCTGGGGAAATGTTTTTTCGCGCCCGTGGATTGTATACAAGGGTCAGTATTGAGCCTCTCGTTGGGCAATATCGAAGGTTGTGGAGGATTTGCTTAAGAACAGGTTTAGGTTTCTGTAACTTAAGACTTTCAAATCTCATGAGCCGTGAGGGTCCCATAAGAGAATTCTCCTTACGAGTCGTGAGGATCTCGTAAGTGTATTTTCTCCTTAGGAATCGTGAGGATCCCTAAGTGTGTTGCTCCTTTGTGAGTCGTAAGGATCTCACACAGGTGGTTTCTCCTTACAAGGTCGAGAGGACCCTACAAGTGTCTTTTAACGAGGTTGCGCCCTTTCGGGTTTTCACAAACACTCGCCGGTAGTCCTGCTATTTTTACTCACGGAGCCCTTTCGGGTTTTCATCCGTGCCCATTTTGCTTATGGACATACCGTTTTTATTCTTTTTCACTTTTTTTTACAAGGTCGCGCCCTTTCGGGTTTTCACGAACACTTGCCGGCAGCCCTGCTGTTTTTACTCACGGAGCCCTTTCGGGTTTTCATCCGTGCCCATTTTGCTTATGGACATACCGTTTTTCTTTTATTCTTTTTCATATATATATATTTTTTTATTTTTTCTTTCTCTCTCCTTTTTTTTATCTCGTCAGCCTAAAGATACTGCGGTAGTAGTTTTAGGGACGTTTCGGTCCGTCGTTAGTTTAAGGACGTTTCGGTCCGTCGATAGTTTAAGGACGTTTCGGTCCGTCGTTAGTTTAAGGACGTTTTGGTCCGTCGTTAGTTTAAGGACGTTTCGGTCCGTCGCTATGGGAAGGCCGGCTGCTGCTTGTAAAGTCTGAGCCTAGGAAGATAGTGAGCGAACATAGTCGTCGTCATCTATCATTGACCCAGGCTGTGGCTTATTAAGCATAGTATTTCTTTAAGAAGCGGCCGTTTATTGGCCTGAAAGGCCTTTCACCGTGCATGTCCGTGAGTAGGTAGGCTCCACCCTGGTAGACCTTGTCTATGATGTACGGGCCTTCATAGTTTGGCTCAAATTTTCCTCGCTTGGCACGATTGGGGATCATAGGTCTTTTGACCGCTAGTACGAGTTCGCCTTGGCGGAATGTCCTCGGCCTGGTCAATCTTTCGTACGAGCGCGTCATCTTTGCTTTGTAGGCCTCTAGATGTTGTTGCGCTATGAGCCGGGTTTCGTCGAGGGCATCAAGCTCCTCAAGCCGAAGGTGAGCATTTTCTTCGTTCGTCAGCTCGTGGTGGACTGCTACCCGTAGAGAGGGTAACTTTATCTCGAGGGGGAGCACTGCTTCCGTCCCAAATACCAACGGGTACGGTGTTGTGTTCGTGGCCGTCTTGAATGTAGTTCGATAAGCCTAAAGGGCTTCTTGCAGCCTTTCGTGCCAGTCTCTCTTATTCCTGGAAACGGTCTTTTTTATGATCTTCATCAAGGTCTTATTGAAGGCCTCGGCCAGACCGTTAGCTCGTGGATTGTAAACCGAAGAATATCTCCAGTCTATATTGTGCTGCTGTGCGAAGCGGCTAATCTTATGGCTTCGGTAGGCCGGCCCATTATCGGAGATAATCCGCCGTGGAGTTCCGAACCGATAGATGACGTGCGTCTTGAAGAAATGGAGGATATTCTCCGTCTTCACTTCCCTCAGTGGTACTGCTTCTGCCCATTTAGAGAAGTAATCAGTTGTCGCCAGGATAAAACGGTGTCCCCGGGATGATGCTGGTTCAATGGGGCCGACTATGTCAGTCCCCCACATTTCGAACGGCCAGCTAGCCACCGTTGGGTGCAGTGGATTCGGATGTTGGTGGATGAAGTCTCCATGAATCTGGCATGAGTGGCATTGCTTCGCATACTCGAGGCAGTCCTGGATCATCGTGGGCCAGTAGTAACCCATCCGTTTAATTTTTAACTTCATCTTTGGGCCTGCTTGGTGAGAACCGCAAAGTCCGTCATGAACTTCCTGAATGACTCTTTCTGCTTCGTCAGGTCCTAAGCATCTCAGCCATAGAGAATCAAACGATCTCTTGTATAGAATATCGTTGACGAAAGCGAAAGATAGAGCTCGTTTCATGAGCTGATGTCTTGAGGACGCTTCTTTGGGCATTCGGTGGGACTTAAAGTAGTCTATGAAGACTTCCCTCCAGTCTTCGGCCTTCTCATGGTCTTTTATTTGTAGGGTCGTCTGCTCAGTCGCTCCCTTTTCTTCGTATAATTCCGGAGGTATTTCTGCCGGGGCGAGCACTCGACGGCTTTGTACCACGATTCTGACGTCATCGAGGTTCTCGTCAGCCAGTTCTTTAGCAAGTTTGGCCAACGCGTCTGCTTTGCTGTTTTCCGCGCGCGGTATGTTCTCCAAAATATAGGAGGGAATTTGGGTCAATAGTTGTTGCACCTTTTCGCCGTACTTCACCAACTCCGGCTTGCACGTTTGGTAGTCACCATTTACTTGACTAACGACCAGCTGAGAATCCCCGTATATAAGGAGGTCTTCAATTCCCATGTCGATGGCGATTTCGAGGCCTGCTATCAGAGCTTCGTATTCAGCTTCATTGTTTGTCCTCGGCTCTGTTAAAGAGAAGGCGAAGCGCATTATCCCTCCTTGTGGAGTTGCAAAGACGAGGCCTATCCCCGATTTGGTTATTGGGATACCTTGTTTCTGTTTCTTTACGGAGGACGCTCCATCGAAATAGAGTTCCCATCGGGCGCTACCGCCGCCAATCGCATCAAATGCATGCTCGTCCGGCAAATCACAGTTCAGAGGAGAATCGGCCGGTATCGGGTGCTCAGCGAGGAAATCGGCAATGGCCTGGCCTTTCATTGCCTTGAGAGGTTGATACGTTATCGAGAACTCCATCAAGAGCAGGGCCCACTTAGCGAGTCGTCCCGTCAATATGGCTTTCGACATCAAGTATTTAAGGGGATCCACCTTTGAAATGAGACGGACTTCATGTGCCAACGCATAGTGCCTGAGCTTTGTTATCGCGAAGATTAACGCCAAGCAATGTTTTTCAATGGGAGAGTAGTCGCTTTCTGCCCCCAATAGAACTCGACTTAAGTAGTAGAGTGCCCTCTCTTTCCCCTGATCGTTCTCTTGTGCCCATAATGCGCCCAAGGAACCTTCGAGGGCGGTCGTATAAAGAATGAGGGGTTTTCCCTTGACCGGCGCAGCCAACACCGGAGGGTTCTGCAGGTACTGCTTGATCTCGTCTAGTGCACCTTGACATTTGTGATCCCAAGCGAATGGAGTTCCCCTTTTTCATCAGGTGGCTGTAAGGACGGCATTTGCCCGAAAGATTAGCGATAAACCGCCGGATGTATGCGAGCTTCCCTTGGAGAGACCGCAACTGCTTGAGGGTTCTTGGCGGAGGCATTTCCATGATCGCTTTAATCTTTGACGGATCTATTTCAATACCTCGGTGTCGAACGATGAATCCCAGAAATTTTCCCGAGGAGACTCCAAACGCGCATTTGAGGGGATTCATTTTCAAATTATATTGCCGAAGGCGTCGAAATACAGTCTCCAGATGCTTTAAATGATCTTCGTATGACATGCTCTTTACTACGAGGTCATCGATATAGCACTCGACGACGTCGTGTATGAGGTCATCAAAGATCTTTGTCATGGCCCTTTGATAGGTAGCCCCAGCGTTCTTTAGACCAAAGGGCATAACCCTGTAGCAAAATATACCCAAAGGGGTGCGGAAAGCGGTGTGCTTCTGGTCTTCGGGATGCATCTTTATCTGATTGTATCCTGACGAACCATCCATAAAGGAGAAAACCTCGTGAGTGGACGTGTTATCTATCATTAGCTCGGTTACTGGTACTGGGAAATCATCCTTTGGACAGGCTTTATTGAGATCCCTGAAATCCACGCATATGCGTACCGTCCCATTCTTCTTCATTACCGGGACGATATTGGCGATCCAGTCGGGATATTGGACTTCTTGGATAAATCCAGAATCGATCAGCTTCTTGACTTCTGCGTTGATGCTCATCTCAAGCTCGAGTCGCATCCTCCTTAGCGCCTGCTTGACTGGCTTGATATCTGGGGATATTGCTAATTTATGCACAGCAATCTCCGGATCTAATCCTGGCATCTCGAAGTAGTTCCACGCGAAGCAGTCTTTATGCCGTAGAAGCACGTTCTTTAACGCAGCCACCCTTTCTTCGGATAGCAGCTCACTGACAAATGTCGGTCGCGGGTCGTCTGCCGATCCCAACTCAATCTTCTTGAGGTTATCTGCAGTAGTATGTATACCAGCTTCCAGTTCTTTCGGAGCGGGCGAAAATTCTGAGATCACCTCATCATCGCTGTTCTCAAAGCACCGGGGAAGGTCATCTACGTTCTCGGGCTCTTCTCTTAATATCGTAATCGTATAACAGGTGCGAACCCGCTCCCCGGACTGAGGTGGACCCGGTTCTGCTCTTGCGGCCTTAGGTTCATGCTTTTGTGGCGGCGTTACCCTCCAGCCGTCGGATAAAGCGAATCTGCCCTGTTGGTACTGGTCCTCGACCCAGTTCTTGAAGGTGAAGCAGTCTTCGGTAGGATGTCCTATGGCTCGGTGATAAGAGCAATAGCTCAGATGAGAAGCCTTGTTAGCTTGCTCAGGATGTCTAGACTCTGGAAGCGCGATCATTTGATGTTTTATAGCGAGCTTGAGTAACTTCTCCGTCTTGTCTCGGGGGAAGGAGTACGCTCGACTCATCTTCTTCATGAGGGACAAATCCGAGCCGTGCAACACCCGACCACGTAACCCTCTAATCCTGCGTCGTTGTTGTCGGCTCCTCTTTTCGCTTCTTGATTTATTTCCGTCTCTGCGTCGGGCCTTTCGTACAACGGATTGACGAGGATGAGCGCCTTTGTCTTTTGCAGCCTGTTGAAATAGACGTTGCGTCCTGGCCTTCTCGTAGATGGCCATTTCGCGGTTGTGGTCTTCCCGAGCTTTCTGACCCACTTTCCTGATAGGCTTGCTCATTCGTTCTTCAAACGACGGACTCGGCGCTTCAATTGCGGGGTCTAGTTTTGATGAGGGGTTGGCATCTCCCGACGAGGCGTCCTCTTCTTCATCAAAGGTATATATGGCGTAGCTACTGTGGGCCCGTTCCCGTTTTCCGGCTCTTGCGTATCCAAGCCCGAGTGTTTCCATTTTCCCGTTGGGCAATTTGCGTTGAGTCCCGGGGACATCCCAAATCCTGTTGTAGAACCGAGCCTGCCGAACAGTCTGTTTTAAGGGTACTCCTTGGCGCTTCAATAGCTTCTTTAATCCATTTGTATAGTATCTGGGCAGACGGATGGGTTGGAGCCTGTCAAGTGTAGCATCCGCGCCATGCCAGATCTCTTTCTCTATTTTCGACTCTGAGGATCGGTAGAATAGGATCACCTTCTCACCCTTTTGCCTGGGAGGGACGTAAAATGTTTGCAGGTCCTGCACATTGTAAGCCTGAAGCGTGTCGAGATCCTTGTAGTGTTCTCGCGGTACCATGGTGATTTGCAAACTATGGTCATCGCCAGGGGGTGCTTGTATTGACAGCCGATTGGAGAACACAGCATTAACTTCATCTTCTGAATCACTTCCGAAGACTAACATGGGGGCGGGCGTCCCCAGGTTGTTACGTTGAGATGGCCCTGCATAAACTATCTCTTCCTCTTCTTCGGTATCGCTCCCCAAAACAGGGATGGTGGCGGCGGTTTTGTTCTCCGGATTGCGACACCTTTCTGTATCCTCGAAATCTGGCAAAAAGTACTTCGCATCTTCGTATTTGCGGACTTCGTTCACGGAGAATGGGTTTAGCTCTCCTGTTACAGTATACTCGAAACCATCCTTAAAGTATTTCATACACTGATGTTGTGTAGAAGGAATGATGTTGTATTCGTGTAACCAAGGACGACCGAGCAAGGCCTTGTAGCAGGTCTTGGCGTCAATGACATGGAATTTGATGTCTGTGACGAGAAGTCCAAAGCGTAATGTTAGTATCACAGATCCGAGAGTCCGTGACGATTGTGAATCGAAACCGGAGATAGTAATTTTGTCACGAGCGAGGTGTTGCACACTCATGCAGATTTTCTTCAACACCCGAACAATAAGGAGATTGACGGAGGATCCATTATCCACCAGGATCTTGCCTATCTTGATATCATGGCAGTATCCGGAGACATACAGGGGACGGTTGTGGTCGCACGTCCCGAGAAGGAGGTCTTCATTACCGAAAGTGATGTCGGCCGTATGCACTTCCTCTAGTTCATCCTTCATCTTTTCAGTGGCGAGGAAGGCTTGGAATTGCTCAGGCTCTTGTAACGCCTTAATTAGTGAGTCTCGCGCTTCTTTTGATAATAGGAGGGCATCGAGAATGCTAAGCTAAGAAGGTAGCTTCCTTAGGTGCGCGAGGATGTTATAGTCCACCTTACCCTTCCTAGGAGGGTCTTTGGCAGCCAGCTCTCTCATGACTTGGTCATCTAAAGTGATATCTTCAGTGACCTTTTCCTTTCCCTTATCCTTTCTACTTACGGGCCCGAGATTCTTTTCTGGGAGTGTGCGATTGCGTAGCTGAATGTTCTCGCAGATCTCCGATTTCTCCTCTTTCCCTAAAACGGATTCTTTGAAGAGAGGGCCCAGAGCATTTCTTCATCAGAGTCGCTCCCAAAGGTGAGTTGTGACCCCCCGGCGTGAGCCATACAACAGTTGCCAGTAGTTCTGTTGTGCCCATCGATAGTACTTCTTCGCTCCCGACGGCTCTTGCGTTTCATGCGCTTAACATGTTGCCGACGAGCAACATATCCTTGCCACCATATCTTAAAGGCGTCGCACTCCTCCGTGGGGTGTGATATTTTCCGGTGATATGCGCAATAATCAGGGTGCCTTTCCACCCCATCGTGTGTGTTTCCTTCCGAGGGCGGTAGCTTCATCCCTATTGACATGGCTTTGGCAAACCTTTTTCTCGTCTTGAATATCTTCTTGTCTACTTCGGATGCCTTTCGCTCTGGTAGGGGTAGGTCAACTCTTTCGTTCAGTTGCCCGCATTTGGCTCCTTCCGATGTGGCCATCTCACGCTCCTGGTCCACTTTACTTTTTAGACGAATCTCGTCTAGAAAGGCATCGATCATTTCATTTGTCGGCCACGCACGCTCTGGTCCAGGCTCTGCTTCCAGCTTCTTAGTGCCTGGAGTTTTCTCATCATCGGTAAACGAGTGGGAGATTACGTTACAACTCGCCATATACCCTTCAGATTCCTCCGACGAGCTCTCTCCATCGTCTCCCTCTTGAAAGATGTGGTTGAGGAACTCTTGCAGTGTGACAGGAGTCCGCGCCTTTTGATTGTACTCTTCCAGTGCGTCGATTTGCTTCTGCAAGTTCGTGTGCTCGTCTCCGAGCTTCACGGTCTTCTTGGATTTCTTCTTCTTTTTCTTCGAAGATTTTGACGGTTGGGCGTGAGTATTTGGGTCCTCATCGCGAGTCTTCGTAGTTGGGCGGCGCCTTAGCATCCCTTCAATAATCTGAGGTTCAAGAGGGTCCTTCCATTCGATCGCAGGGCACGCATGAAGGTCTCTCAGCATTCTTTTGGTTTTAGTTGATAGCACGACCTCCCATGGAGCTTCTTCAATAAAGGAGCAGGTTGCCCCCGGTGTATCTGCTTTCTTAGGAGTATGCGGTTGTGGTGGGTTCACCTTCCACTTTTCGGACAGTACAAACTTCCCCTGGAGGTATTGATCTTCAATCCATCCTTTGAAGACGAAGCAATCTTCAATCGGATGGCTTACCGTTTGATGGTAAGGGCAATAGTTAGGGTTATTCACCTCGGTGGGTTGCGGCGGTCGCCTTGGATTTGGTATGCTTATAAGTCTGTTGCGTATTGCCAGCTCGAATAACCGTTTCTTCTTGTCTCGTGGGAACGAGTAGGGACGCTTCATCTTCTCATTATAATACCGGCGTCTTTCCTCCAGTTGATCTGCCGGTTTCGGGGCGTTAGGTTGCTGTTGGGCATTCGCAACAAAGGTTGCCCTTCCTTTACCCTTGTCATTCCGAGGTTCCGACTTCGGAGGAGGTGGTCTATGACCCATCTGGTCCATCTGAGCCAACTTGTCGATTAAAGCCTGGAATGTGGTTGGCTTAAAGAACATCATAAACTGGGAGATAGTTGCGTGGGGGTCTAGGGTTCCCACGAACATGCCCACTGCAGGTGCCTCCTCAATGCGTTGTTCACATCTCGACCACAAGTTCCGCCAGCGTATAGCATACTGGACCCAGGTTTCGCCTGGTTTTACCCTGGCGTTAATCAGTGCAGTTATTGGAGTGCGTTCGCTGGCACTTGTGAATCGCTGAGTGAATAACAACTCCATTTCAGCGAACGTTTTGATAGAATCGTTCGGGAGTTCCGAATACCATTCGAACGCAGTTTCTAATAAGCTGCCCACGAACTGGCGGAGCAACAGTTTATCATCACCGCCGGTGTTACCGCAGAGGGCCCGGAACTGGGCGACATGTTGATGGGGGTTGCCAGTCCCCTTGTACACGTGGAATTTTGGTATCGTATAGCCTTGCGGGTATTTGATTTGGTCGTACCAGCTTGGATACGGCCGCCCCGTTTTCACGACTTGACCAGCTGCCTCAGTCGCGTGATGAACCCGGATTTGCTGGGCTATGTAGTCAACCAAGTCAGCCTTAGAGATTGCCTCCTCCTTGGCCGTTGAGAGGGCTGGTGGTGGATTTGACGTTTCTCCTAGGTCGTCTTCAAGAACGATTGGGGGATCCTCGGCGGGTAAGTCCTGCTGGATCATCATTCCTATCATATCTTGGAAGAGAAGGCCCATACGTTGTATGTTGGCCGCTTGTTCAGCAGCCTCTTTGTCTTTTTTCTCCAGTATCCGGCGAAGGAATTCAGCGTCGGTTTCTTCCTCCTGGCGTGCGTCTGAGGACGTTTCTGGGTTTTCTTTTAGCCCGGTAAGTGCGGCCATAGCATTCATCATTTCCTGAAGCTTTTGTTGCTGCTCCTGGGCTTTCGTTACGGATCGGGTTAGCGGTCGGTGGCCCGTAGAAGTGCGGCTTTCCTCCTTTCCAGAGGCCATGTAAACAGTGTGCACCACCATGCCCCCAGACTTAGGGCGTCTGGGCTCAGTGCTTTTAGTCGTCGTTGCATGTTGGGGGGTCTTCTCTGGCCTCCTCCTTTTATGAGCCATGGAGGTTGAGGGGGCCGTTGAGGTGGGCGTCCAGACAGCCTTTTGGGTTTAGCCTGGTGACCAGCTTCCGGTTGGATTTTCAGCTTCTTGTGCTGGCGGGAGAAGTTTGGATCGATGATCGAGTCTTGGGCCTGCCGCCAAACCTTATAGATTTTGGAAGACAGCCGTTGAGGAGATCGGGGCTGTTCTGGTTTTATTTCCACAACCTTTTTTAATGGGGGAGGAGACCTCTTCAGCACTGCAGTAGGAGAATTCCTTCGCACCTTATTTAGCATTTCGAAGCTGTTCCCAGTTGGAACAGCAGCATTAACTTCTGCCACCGGGGCTGATGGAGTCAACCCGGAGGGGGAGTTGCCCCCAGCCTTCCTTACTCGGCGCCAATGTCGACGTCAAGCGTGTCGAGCGGACGGTGTAGGGTCAGCGGTAAGAATGGTTTCGTCTTGCCCCCTGTGTAGGTGGGGGGTCGCTGTTGGTATTAGCCTGTCAAAGATCGATGTCCTTTGGGCAGCAGGAGCGGGAGCTGAAGCCGTCAATCTTGTAAAGACCGACCTTTTGACCGGAGAAGCCGCCTTGACGATTTCGGGGGCAGGAGCGGCCACTTTCTTAGAAGCAGCCTTCTCTGGGATTGTAGACCTCGTGATGGGTCTACAGGATTTCTGGCCCAATCTAGAGAAGACCGAGGCGTTGACGTTGGGCGACTCGTTGAGAGGAGCCGCGGCAGGGGTAAGACGATCAAAGACCGACTTCTTGAGAGCTTCCGTTGTCAGCACTGGAGCAGTGAAGCTTGTCGGCGGGAGCATGGTCCCAAAGAACAATCCTGTGGTGGCGCGAGTGACCTGTTCCACGGGCATTGTGAATAGCGAAGCAGCTTGGGGTCCGTAGGCTATACCTCCTGGCGAGGCAGAGCGTTGGTTGCAATTGCAGTCCAAGCAGTTGGAGAATTTCGCAGAAGTAGAAGCCATCGATCCTTTGCTTTCTGCAATAAGCAAGACGCCAAGTTTCAGTATCTTGAAACCCAAGGGCAACCGTTAGCGAACCGCGATTGGTTCGCGAGTCACGACACACGAAGTGTGGAGTGGAAAGAGGAAAAGGTCCCACCGGGCGTGCCAGAATCTGTTCCCCTCCGAATGGCGGCGCACAAGACTGCGATGTCTTGGCACTGAGACTCGGGGCAGATGCTAATTGGTGCTATCCGTCCACCTCTCCGAAGATGCCAAGTTGATTTATGGCACCATGTATCGAAGGTTTAGACGGATGCGTCCGATGTAGCAGACTTCGTCAGATTCCCCCTCGTTTGAGGGGTTTTTGATTGTGGGGACGCTCTTCCCTGCAGGCGCAAGCCCCTGCAGTTAATTACGCTACCGCATTGCGGTACCAACTTTCTCCTTCTCCAGATGGTCACTTCGTGTCGTGGGTGTTTGTTTTGTGTTTTGTTGCCCGTGGATTGTTTACGGAGACTGAGTTATGTCGTCGCCCGTAGGGCGTGGACTAGTCCAAATCCGTATTATCTTAGATTTGGGTTTGGGGGTTTGGTTTGAGGATACGTCAGCCATACTTGAGGCTAAGATCAACTCAAACGTTTGTTAAGGATACGTTAGTCTAACTTTGAGACTAAGATCAACTTAACGGGATCGTTTAGATCCGACAAAGGAGCGTTTTAGGCTCCATTGTTCCAGTTTAGGGACATAGTGGTCCATCGTATGTATGGCCGTCGGGACCTGTCACCTCTCTGACGACGTTGAGGGATTACAACGACGGATGTCAGAGGAGTTCAGAGATGTACCCTCGAGCCAGAGTTAATTGGGGGGATTCATAGTCCAGTCTGTTTGAAGGTTTAAGGATACGTTAGCCATCTTTAAGGCTAAGATCAACTTAAACGGGACCGTTTAGATCCGACAAAAGAGCATGCGGGGCTCTATTGTTCTAGTTTAAGGACATTGCGGTCCATGGGTAGTTTAAGGACGTTGCGGTCCATGGGTAGTTTAAGGACATTGCGGTCCACGGGTAGTTTAAGGACGTTGCGGTCCACGGGTAGTTTAAGGACGTTGCGGTCCATTGTTAGTTTTAAGACATCTCGGTCGAGGTTAAGGACGTCGTAGTCCATGGGTTTAAGGACTCCATAGTCCGGTATGTGCTCTGGATGCTTCACACGGGTTCACTGCCGTGCTTGGCGAGGACCAGGCTCCGCTCTGGGCGTTTTCCGCGGGGTCAAAGAGTGACGTTATCCGCATTCCACGTAACCAGGAATTTTGCACTAGATGCTTCACACGGGTTCACTGCCGCGCTCGGCGAGGACTAGGCTCCGCTCTGGACGTTTTCTACGGGGTCAAAGAGTGACATTATCCGCGTTCCACGTGACCAGGAATTTTGCACTAGACACGGGTTTAAGGACCCCATAGTCCATATCAATGTGTGGTCGTCGGGACCCGTCACCTCTTTAAAGACATTGAGGGATTACAATGCCAAGTATCAAAGGAGTGAAGAGATGTACCCTAGAACCGGAATGGCTTAAATAGTCCTTGACCCAATTTGGGATCAAGACCGATTAATTATGTTATGAGCCCATTAGCCCAGTTAATTACGAATTGAAGACTCATGGCCTAGCTTGGGCTAAGTCCGATCATGTCTGGAATATTGGCTTCTTGTTGGTCCATTGAAGGAGAGGCTTTGCCTCTATCCATTTAGCCAATTGGGCCAAAGCCTAGTGTTAAACACTACATAGCAATCAGTGTTGAACACTGGGAATGAGGTTGACAAGTTAGTGTTTAACACTAAAAGATAATTGGTGTTAAACACCAGCAACAAGGCTTTCAAATTATCATAAACACTAAAACAGATCAGTGTTGAACACTGGCAATGGAGATCTCAGATTAGTGTTAAATACTAAGGTAATCAGTGTTGAACACTGCGAATAAAGTTCTTTGATTAGTGTTGAACACTAGGGCCCAACAGTGTTTCAATACTGGATTCGAGAGTTCCAATTTAGTGTTGAACACTAAGGCAAGAGGGGTCACGTGGCAACACGTGAGAGCGCCCTCCCTTCATTTATTCTGCTGAGATTATCGCATCTTTCAGAGCATCACGTGCCATCACGTGACGGGCATTCAAATGCTTGTGTGTTAAAGCTTCTGTCAAGGGTCACGTGGGTCACGTGGGGCACTGCCTCAAAGGGGCCTTCTGTAGGTCTTTTCGGGGGGGTCAAGTGGTGGCACGTGACCCTGCCTCTCTGTATGTTGTTTAGAGGATCTGTTAATCTTTTCCAGGAATTAAATTCCTCGTAGAGTTGAACCCTAGGGTTTTCTTTTGCAGAAGATCCAAGTTCCTCGAAGTATCAAGGCTCTCTCTCCCTTTCTTCCCTCTGCGTATATATATTTTTTTGTGTCTCTTGGCTCCTATTTATAGGAGAAGCAGCCGAGTCAATTAGTTTTTGACGAATCTTCATTGAGAGATTTGATTTGCATCCATCATTCGTTTTTGACCTTTGGATTATTAGGTGAATTTTATTCACCATTGGATTTCAAATCCAGGGATTCTCTTTTGTTATCTCGGTTAGATTTAAAGGGGAAATCTTTCCAAACCCGAGATTTTCCCATAAATAGGTGATATTTAATCACCTCTGAACCTTTAATTTAATTGTTTCTAGATAGTCGCTTTCCTTTGGAAGGATTTGAATCTCCTTCAGAATTTAATTCTGTTAACAAAATGGGCTTTGAAAGCCGGTCACGTGTGACCACGTGACCCATGGTCACGTGTGGGCACGTGACCCCCTTTGGAATGAGCCTTCTTCTTTCTTTCTGCGCTTTGCTTTCTGTTCTCTGTTTAGCTGTCACGTGCCACCACGTGACAACTGGTCACGTGTGAGCACGTGATCCTGGCATGGAGCCTTCTTCTCGATTTAACCGGAGAATGAGCCTGATGTTTTGAGTGTCACGTGCCAACACGTGACCCTGGTCACGTGGGAGCACGTGACCTCTTCTGAAGCCTCTTTCTTGATTCGATCAGGGAACCGTTGTGTCTTTGCCGCTGCTTTTAAATGTCACGTGCCGACACGTGACCCAGGTCACGTGGGAGCACGTGACCCTTTTTGAAGCCCCCTTTCTTTGACGTATTTGGGAAACTGAATTTGCCTTGTCGATACTTTTAGGTGTCGCGTGCCCACACGTGACTGCTGGTCACGTAACCCTTTTCTGAAGCTTTTCCCATAAGCTTTTCTGATTTTAAATCAGGAAACAATCTTTTGCTACAATTTTGGGAGATCAATCACTGCTGAATTTTACCAAGTTTCCAACCTAAAGATTCTGGCTTTGCACTATAAAAAGGCACCGAGAGCCTCTTGGAAAAGTTATCAAGCCGAAGAGATTACGAAGCTCTAGACGCTCACGCATCCAGGCTGATCATCGACTGTTCGACTACCTCCTTAGGAAAGATCGAGAAGCAACTAGTTTGTAATCATTTTCTACGGATTAAAGTGTAGTTTGTTCAAGTTGATTAATAATGGTAGTTATTTTATTTAATTCTTTTTGCATTTACATTATGTTTTCCCTCTCTGTCTTTTCATCTTCTTCTCCCAATATGCGCGAGTAATTCTTCGCTTGTTAGGGTTCGTAGGATTATGGTAGGCTAATGGACGATGAAAATAACTAAACCCATTTTAAGTCCTATAAAGTTTAGGAACTTTATCAAAAGAATCATTAACATCCTAATCGGGCGCGCTAGCAATTCTTTGCTAGTTCCGACCGCGATTAGAGATTAGATTAATGATTGTTTTGGTAAAGGCTAGATATGAACGGAGTTCCGTGTCGAGGTAAGGGTTAAGAGTGGGATTCCTTTTCCTTCCAGAAACCCTAATCTACACGCATCACCGTCGTTCTAGTTCTAAATCTATTAATGGATAAAAAGGGTAACTTTTAATTAATCGTCCATAACTACTAAATCCTAACGAACCCTACAAGCCCTTTTATTATATTAACTACATACTTGAAATAATCTAGATCTATATTTTACACTCTTGCTTAACGTAGATCTAGAAACCATTCTATAAAATTATTTATCCCTCCTCTCTTTCTCAACACATCTAAGGTAAAAGTAAAAGGTTCCACGTTTCCCAGAGGACGACCCGTACTCATCTCGGTCTAGCTACATGCGACACCGTTATTGATTGCGGTTATTCTACACACACTTTTTCACATCAATCAGTTGGCGTCTGCATCACTACACTGGAATATGGTACCAGGAGCGACTCATCCTTCACCTTTTTTTTTGTTGTTTTTTTTACCGCGATTGCTCTATCATTTCATCTTTTCTTATCGCGAAGATCGCGATTGCCCTACCATTTTGGTTTCTATTCGCGGTTGCCCTATCATTTCGGTTTTATTTTCATCTTTATTTTACTCGCTGATTTTTATTGTGAGTTGCCCCATCATTTCAGCTTTTCTCTATTTTTCTTTTATTTACACATTTTTTTAAATTTATTTACATATATATATATATGTATATTTTTACATTCCCAGTTTAACGACTTAGAGATCGACTGTTCCCAGTTTAATGACGTGGTGGTCGATCATTCCCAGTTTAACGACGTGGTGGTCCTCTTTGCTTATCCATGCTTCTTGAACTTTGATCTTGGCGGAGCTGTGTTGATGACCTAGCTCTGTGGCTTGCCTATACATCCGAGGATTGTGAGGTTTTTCCAAGCTTATATTGGTCCTCTGCCCAATCTTTGAAAATATAGCAGTCTTCGATGGTATGACCCACCACTTTATGATATGGGCAGTATATGGGATTGCCGGTCATGTTCATTTCCTGTGGCCTCTTTGGAACAGGCAGTTGCAGACCGTTGTTCAAGGCGTCCATGAATATTTTGCGGACTTCATCCCTCCTGAAGAAGTACACCTTCTTCTTTCTCTCCATTGGAGTAGGTGCCTTTACTGATGCTGGTTCTCGAAGCCGATCGGTCTTTGGTTTGCCCTTTTCACATAATGGACAGTTCTATCTCTCCCGTCCTGTATTGCCTTTCGACCCAATCTTTGAAGACAAAGCAGTCCTCAATGGCATGACCTATCACCCTGTGATAGGGGTAATATTCTGGGTCGTCGGTCATATTCGCTTCTTGCGGTCTCTTTGATTCCGGCAGTTGTAGACCGTTTATTAGGGCGTCCCTGAATATCTTGTGGACTTTTTCCCTTTTGAAGGAATAAACTTTTTCCAGCTTCTCTTTTAGAGGTGATTCCCCCCCGGCGTATGTATCGGAGGGACTGGAGGCTGATTGCGACCGTTTTTCACGAAGGCGCTCCGCTGTTAGGTTGAAGGGGATATCAGTTGGCTGCCTCCGGGTATCAATCCCTGGCTCATGAACCAAAATTTGATTCTGCTGTAATTGCAATCGGGCGACTTGGGTCGCGAGATCTGCCACGACGTTTGCCAGCTCGTCGACTTTGGAATAGACCTCGGCCATCTTCTCATCCCTGTCCTGAAATTGCCTTTGAAGCCATTGGAATAATGCTTGTTCTGTAGTTCCGGCTATGACAACCGGGTAATCTTTATTGCCTGAGCTCAATTCCGCGGGAACCACGGGCTCCTCTGGCTTATCGGCCTGAGTGGGCTCTTCATCATTTAGATCGAGCCGATGCTGGGTAGCGTCAACCATATCATCACCATGGCTGTGAAGAAGAGGAGGGTTCGTTTCTTCATATCCGGCTATGTAGACAGTGTGGATAACACATTCAGCTATTCTTTCATCACTGGAAGCTGGTTTCGCGGAGCGGTCCGGGCTTTGGAAATTCATAAATTTTAACATGGCCAGAGCCCTAGCCCTTTTGTTGGCTCTATATCTGAGCCGCTCCTGCCTCAGCTTCTCTGCCTTAAGCACTTGGCAGGCTTCTGCTCTTCGGGAAGCAGCCATAGGCCGAGCGATGGGGATGCTTGAGAAGACATCTGCCTGCATGTCCGTCGAAGGTATCGCCTGGGCTTGCCCACGACGTCTGGCAACTTCTTTTGTTCCGATGGCTTTGCCCCCAGTTGGGGCCATGGAAAGCCGTCTAGACACCGATTTGCGTTTGGGTTGGGGCGCCCTCGAGATTACCACATTCGGTCTCCTGCCTTTCCAGGCCGGTCTGTCTGTTGCTGGAGCTTGAGGAGCTGGGATGGCGTTAGCTGACACGAACAGGATAGAGCCCAATGGTAGCGGCTCCTCCTCCCATTGTCGCCCGAGACCGGCCGGAAGGACTGTCATAGAGTCTATCCTCATCATGTAGGAGATGGGAGCCGTGCTGAGAGCTGAGTTCATCTTTGGAGACATTGTTGAAAAGTGATTGCTTGAAGACCTGCATGAAAGAGCATTATTTTAGTATAAATACAGATATGTACATTGATTGAGTTCGCATGAATGCTTAACCCGAAATATGGGAGGAGAGATTGGTCCCACCGGGCGTGCCAGAATCTGTAGGGTGTTTTTCGTCACCCCATTGAGATGGGAATCCGCGCGCGCTTGTCAGGCGTACTACAGATTCTCCCTACCTAGGGTAGGCCGGGGTTTAATGATTGTGGGGATCCGAATCTCCGGCAGCCACGGACTAAGCTGCCGTTAATTACTCCTCGCCTTTGGAGCGAGGGAACCTCCGATTGACGGGTTAAACTGGTCATGCGAACTCAATGTGCAGTGTACGTGTGTTGTGTTTTGAAAGGGGTGTTTGGATATATCGGGAGCCACGCAGAGTTTTCACAGGGGGCCCGCTACCCGGATAGCGGGCTGGGGGTCAAGGGGGCTAGCAGCCCCCTTGCGGGGTGCGGGGTAGCGCCCCGTTAGAAATTTTTTTTAACAGAGACAGTGTCGTGGTGTATGTGTGTGTGCACATATGTATGCATATGTGTGTGTGTATATATATATATATGCACATATGTATATATATATATATACAAAAGAAAGAGGGGGGAAAGGCATCCAAAGGATGCGTGGGGCCAGCGCCTTAGGCGCTGTGCGCCCAGGTGCTGTGCGCTCAGGCGCTAGCGTGCCACGTGTCGTCACGTGGGCGCTCTGCATTTGAGCGCAGGGCGATGTAGCGCAAGCGCGCCATGTGTCGGCACGTGGGCGCTTTGCGCTTCAGCGCCTGACGCTCGAGCGCAAGTGCGCCACGTGTCAGCACGGGGGCGACTTGCGCTTGAGCGCTGGGCGCTTGAGCGCAAGTGCGCCACGTGTCGGCAGGGGGGCGACTTGCGCCAGAGCGCTGTGCGCTTGAGCGCAAGCGCGCCATGTGTCGGCACGGGGGCGACTTGCGCTCGAGCGCTTGCGCTGGAGCGCAAGCGCGCCACGTGTCGGCACGTGGGCGCTTTCCGCTCGAGCGCAGGGCGCTGTTGTGCAAACGCGCCACGTGTCGGCACATGGGTGCTTTGTGGTTGAGCGCTGGGCGCTTGATCGCAAACGCGCCACGTGTCGGCACGTGGGTGCTCTGCGCTTGAGCGCCGGCGAGGAAAAGAGGCTTTTAGCCTAAAAAGATTCTCGGAAGAGAAATCAGAGTGGATTTGGACTCCTAAGTGTGTTTTTGGGGCTAATGGAAGGGGTTCTTTTTCTTCCTCCTCTGTTAGCTGGATCTTGAAGATCAAGAGATGGGAGATCTCAAAATCTCTCCTTTTTGAGATCTGATGACAGATCCAAGTTCCCCTTTGTGGGTTTCGTGGTGAAAAACTATTTTGTTTTGGAAAAGGAAGAGTAAAACTCTTGATTTAATTCAGAAGAAAGAAGAAGGTTTGAGACCTTCAGAAAAAGGAAAGAAATACAAACCCTAGGTTTTTTGAGAGAATGAAAGTGTCCTTTTTTTATTCATCATCATTTTGCCTTATATAGGCTTACATATTTACATATAGCCCCTTGGGCTTTACAAAAATGGCGTTTTGCCCATCCCATGGCTCATATGCCATTTCATTTTTGCACATAAGCCATGGGCTTACAAGAATTTGGCTTTATGCCCATTTTGTTTACATTCATGCATAAAAAATTACATAAAAAATATTTATGACATGATTTCGTTGTTGGCATGGGGAGGCTGGCCGCGGGCTCGACTTGGGCATGGGCCCGCTTGACCTGGGCTTGGGCCCACCTAGCTTAGGGGTTGACCTTGATTTTGACTCGGTCAACAGGGGTGTAAATTTTTTACCCAACAGAGTTACCCGCTAAGGATAGACCGAGCAAGGTGGCTGCTCGGTTACCTCTTGGTGAAGGCTTTTGATCCTTGGCGTTGGTGGGTAGTAAACTATTAGCCATGGATGGAACGAGCATGGTAGCTGCTCGGTTGCCTCTTGGCGAGGGCTTTGATCCTTAGCGTAGATGGGTAAGGAGTTACCCACTAAGGATAGACCGAGCAGGGTAGCTGCTCGGTTGCCTCTTGGCGAGGGCTTTGATCCTTGGTGTCGGTGGGTAGTGAACTACTAGCCATGGATGGACCGAGCAGAGTAGCTGCTCGGTTGCCTCTTGACGAGGGCTTTGATCCTTAGCGTAGATGGGTAAGGAGTTATCCACTAAGGATAGACCGAGCAGGGTAGCTGCTCGGTTGCCTCTTGGCGAGGGCTTTGATCCTTGGCGTCGGTGGGTAGTAAACTACCAGCGATGGATGGACCGAGCAGGGTAGCTGCTCGGTTGCCTCTTGGTGAGGTCTTTGATCCTTGGTGTCGGTGGGTTGTGAACTACCAGCTATGGATGGGCCGAGCAGGGCAGCTGCTCGGTTTTCCGAGGCTCTGCCCGTCCTTCCAAGATGTGTGAATATTGGAAAGAGTGACCGTCACGGGCGGTACGTGGCAGAGGCGTATAGGTGAGGCGAGGCGCTCCAGGATCCGCGTTGTTCCGACTTCGATTTGCCGAGAAACATGGGATACCCGCCACGTGGCGGTATGGTATTGGAAGAATCGAGCGAATCTTAGGATTCGCGCCCATACGCGCGCAAATTCAGACTCTTGGGGATTCTGCGGAGGCTATAAATAGAGGAGGAGATGCCAACTTTTCAGCATTGCTTTTCGAGATGGCCGGGCATATCTATGCGATCGAAGATATCAATACTCCCGATGACATCTATATATATGACCAGTCCGTTTCCGAGGAGAGCTACCGGGGAGTGGTCCGGCGCATCGAGGACCACATCGGCTGTCTCCTTCCTCGCCGATCTCCTCTCCTCCACTTGCTGATGTACGCCATTTGGAGGAGGTCTCCAGGGTTGTACAACCCCCTCGCTAAGGAACTGCTGGACGAGGCGCTCGATAAGGTGCGTATGATCTTCTTGATCGGTCTTATCTCGAAGACCAGGCATGACCGACCCTTGGCCCTCATTTTGGAGTGCTTCAATAAGAGACGTATCGTAAGCCAGGGCTCGACAGGTGGAGCGCCAGGTGCCTCCGTGGCGTCCCGGGTTCGCGCGCAGCATCAGCAGGGACGAGTTGCGGAGGCTAAAGCTTGGCTAGTGGAGATCTCTTTGGAGTATCACCAGGAGTACTTCTTCGACCCCGCTCCCCCTATTGTAATTTTTCATTTTATGTAAGGCTGAGGAGCCCATAATACCTTTTGATGAATAAATAAAGCTCTCCTTTTTACGACGTTTTATGGTTTTCCTTTTTGTCTTCCGAGTGCATTTGAGTAATTCCGTGGAGCAAAAACTCGTGACCTTTGAAACGAGGAAGGGGCAAACAAATAGGGGGAGTTCCTTCTCATTATTAAAAAGAACTTATAAAAATTTACATCGCTTTTGTCAAAGGAGAAACATGTATTCATAGGCATGCTTTTTAAAGGTACAACTTGAGCTTCTCGGCGTTGTAAGGTTTGAAGGAGTTGGATCGCTTTCTTGTTCACCTGTACGAGATTGCTTGGTCAGAGATCACATTCTCCTCCCACTGCTTGGGAGCTCACGGTTTCATGTTCTACTTTTAGGGCTTGACCGAGGGCACTTTAGACAACTTTATTATCTTGCCATTAGTGAAAGACTAAAAAACCGATCCCGACATTGAGTTCTGCTTTCAATCATCTACTATCTGACCATAGCTATGACTTTCTTTCGTGTCTGTCTCCTTGACTTTACTAGGGATCCTAATAGGGAACTCTCGACTTCGTCCCAGGAAGCGAAACATAGTCTTTCAAAGCCCGGAAGGCCGTGGAAATTTGCGACCCTCAGCGTCTTGTAGGCGACAGGCCCCGCCAGGCAAGACTTCGGAGACGAGGAAAGGGCCGTCCCACTTCGGAGAAAACTTATGCAACTTTTCCTGATCAACAAACTCGTTCCGCCTTAGGACTAAATCTGCGGTCTTGAAGGCACGATTCTTGACCCGAGCTTTGTAGTAGCGGGTTGTCTGTCGTTGGTAAGCGGCAGCTCTGATATGTGCCCGGTCCCGCTTCTCCAGCAAGACGTCCAAATTATTCCGGAGGGCCGAGGTATTTGCTTCGTTGTCGAAATGCTCGACCCTGTAACCGGGCAGACCGATCTTTGCTGGGACCATCACCTCGGTATCGTAGCACAGGCTGAAGGGGGTCTCTCCAGTGGGGGTATTCTTCGATGTACGCAAGGCCTATAAGACCCAGGGTAATTCGTTGACCCAACCGCCCTGTCGTCCTTCCAGGCGAGCTCGAGGTCCTCAAATGACGTCCCTGTTAGCGACCTCGGCTTTCCCGTTGCACTGGGGGTGCGTGACTGCGGCGAACTTCATCAGTACATTGTATTCGCTGCAGAATTCTTTAACCCTTTCGTTTTCGAAATTCGTCCCGTGGTCGGTGATGATACACCTCGGGATCCCGAACCGGAATATTACGTTGTTCTGCAGGAACTTGATGGTCGTGGTAGTGTCCGGTTTTCTGATGGGGACGACCTCGATCCACTTCGTAAAGTAGTCCACCGCGATGAGGATGTATTTGTGCCCGCCCGTACCTGTAGGGAGTTGGCCTATCATGTCCATTCCCCACTGGGCAAACGGCCATGGGGAGGTCAGGCTAGTCAGCTCGGTAGCAGGAAGGCAGGGTATGCTGCGGTGGAGTTGGCAACTCTTGCACCTTCTGACGAGCTTCTGAGCGTCATGGTAGATGGTCGGCCAATAGTACCCTTAGAGGAGAATCGTCTGGACTAGGGTGCGGGCCCCTTGATGTGCTCCGCCGACCCCTTCATGGACCTCATGGAGGACATAGTCGGCTTCATGGGGGTCGACGCACCGAAGCAGGGGTTGTGTGAAGGACTTCTTGTAGAGGTTCCCATTGCTCTAGACAAAATAGCGGGATTTGGCTCGATTCCTCGGTGGGTGACCATGAAGCCGAGGAACTTTCCACTGGTTACCCCGAATGCGCACTTGGCGGGGTTCAGTTTTATCTTATATTTGCAGAGGACTTCGAAGGCCTCGCCCAGATCTTTGGTGTGCTGATCCGACGAGGTCGATTTGATGAGCATGTCGTCGACGTAAACCTCCATGTTTCTGCCGATCTGAGGCTTAAACATCCTGTTGACCAAGCGTTGGTACGTGGCCCCGGCGTTTTTGAGGCCGAAGGGCATCACTTTATAGCAGTATACTCCCCGGTCCGTTGTGAATGCGGTGAGCTCTTCGTCTGCCGAATTCATACAGATCTGGTTGTAGCCAGAGAAGGCGTCCATAAAGCTGAGTAGCTCGTGGCCTGCCGAACTGTCAACGAGCTGATCTATCCGAGAGAAGGGATAGTTGTCTTTCGGGCAGGCCTTGTTAAGGTCGGTGAAGTCGACACACATGCACCACTTCCCGCTTGCCTTCTTAACCATGACCACGTTCTCCAGCCACTTCGAGTAAGCCACGTTCTGAATGAAGTTAGTAGCGAGCAGCCTATCAACCTCGTCCTCGATTGCTCTTTGCTTGATCGGGGCGAATCTTCGTTTCTTCTGCATGACGGGTAGGACCGCCGACCCCGAGCTTATGCGATATTATTTTGGGGTCGATCCCAAGCATGTTGGCGGACGCCCAGGCGAACACGTCTGAGTTTCCTCTGAGGAAGTGGACCAGGTCGTCGCGCCGAGCTCCCGTTAAGAGTGAACTGATTTGGATGGTGCGTTCACTGTCCCCTTCGATGAGGGGGACCTCAGTCAGCGGCTTCACCGGGGCTCCTCAGATCTCTTTATGCTCATCCCAAGTATCCAAAGATCCCCTGAAATCATTCGTGCTCTCAAGATCGTCATTTCTTTCCTCGGGCATAGATGTCGCTATGAAGCAAATATTCGCAGTTTGCTGGTTCCCGTAGGCCCGACTTATCCATCTTTGGTCGAGGGGAAACTTGATTGCCAGGTGGTAGGTCAATATCTAGGCCCGGAGGGAATTCAACGTTGGGCGTCCCAGGAGGATATTGTAGGCCGATGGAATTCTGGCGACGATGAATTCCACTGGCACGGTACGCGTATGGCCAGCCTCCCCGATGTTAAGTAGGATGGTGACCACTCCTTCTGCCGGGATGGAGTGATTGGTGAATCCCGACAGGATATGGGCGGTTGGCCTCAGGTCCGACGAGGTAAGTCGCATACGTTGGAAGCAGTCGTAGAAGAGGATGTCCGCCGAGTTTCTTAAGTCGACCAGTATCCTATGCACCTTGTAACAGTGGACCCACACTGTGATTACCAGAGGTTCGTTGTGAGGTAGGGATATCCCGTAGAGGTCCTCGTCGGTAAAGATGATGGGCTCAGCTGATTTGACCGTCTTCCTGGGTTGGCTGCTAGTCCCTTCGACTGGCAAGGGGTGCCGTGTCTCGTCGGCCCCAGGAGCACCCTCCGCTGATACGACCATGATTTGGTCGATGATGAGGGGGATGGTGCTCCTGCTCTCTGTCGGCTTGTCGCTTGTCCCGCAAGTATCTTGCCAGGTGCCCCGAGCGGATTAACTCCTCGATGTAGTCTCGGAGATGTTTGCAGTTCTCGGTGGGGTGTCCTTGCGACCTGTGGAAAGCGCAATAGGGGCCTCGTGTTCGTTTGGCCGCCTTCGGGGGGAGTTTGAAGAATTTCTAGCCTTTTGCCTCCTCCAACAGCTCTGTTTGGGAGACGTTGAGCGGGGTATACTCCTGGAAATTTGGAGAGTAGGGGTTTGGCCGCTCAATCTTCTTTTTATCCTCCCTTGCCCTCTTCTTCTGGTCGGTCTGGTCTGTCCGAGGTAGGTTTGCGTTCACCTCGGACTCGAGCTGGATCTCTTGCTCGGTCCATGCCTTTACCTCGGCCATGGTCTTAGGTTGCGCTAATGCAAAGGAGCGGAGCCACTCCTTGTGCCTAAGACCCGACCTAAGGGCAGTGATGACCATCTCGTCCCGATGCTCTGGGACCTCAAAGAGAGCGTTGTAGAAGCAGGTGATGTATCCCTTGAAGGACTCCTTGTACCCGCTCTTTATTGTGAAGAGATGATCGACGGTCCGCTTCTGCCGTTTGTTTCCGACGAAATGGCCGAGGAACTGGGTGGCCAGCTCATCAAAAGTAGAGATTGATCGTGGCATGAGTCCCCGGAACCAGCCTCGTCCAGAACGGATGAGAGTAGCATGGAAAGCCCGGCATTGCGTGGCGTCGGAGTTGTCCTGGAAACACATCCCTGCTGTGAACGCGTCCAAATGGTTTTTCGGGTCGGACTTTCCGTCGAATAGGGAGACTTTTGGGGGCTTGTTCCTAGAGGAGACGTGGACCACGAGCAGCTCTTCGGTGAAGGGCTTTGTAAGCAAGTCGGAAGCATATCTGTCCCCATCGCTTGAAGGACGACTCTCCCGATGTATACCCTCGATTTTCTTTTCGAGGGCATCGAGTCGGTCGTGGTATCCCGAGGATTCGGCATACTCGGATTTATGGCCTCTGCTGCTGGCGGCCTACGCCTGGCCGCGGTTCCAGTTCCGTTCGATGAGGTTCCTCAGGTCCCCTGGCGAGGTCGTCTTCGAGCTACCGTGGTGAGTCCCGTCCGCCCGACCCTGTCGAGGAAGAGGGCGCCGACCATGCCTGGGAGCAGGCGAGCTGACCGACACCTCCTCAGGAGGGACAGGAGCGCGAGCCTCAGGGCGGGGTGCTCTTTCATAGGACCTCGGCGTCGAGCTGTGAGGTTCTCAGCGGGTCATCGAATTAGTCGGCACGGGGGATCTGCGGCTGCCGGAGACAGCGAGGCGGTGCTCGGATGTGCCAGCACGGGCCGCGTCTTCTCTCCCCATGTGTCGCTCCCGAGGTGGGGGAGAGGCGACTTGGGGAGCTTGTCCCGCCGTTTGGACACGGACAAGTGCATCCACGACGGACGCGAGCCGATTTATTCGAGCAGACAGTGCGTGAATGGCGTTCGGGAGAGGAGGGATCCATCCGCGCCTCCATAGTGGAGAAGACGGCGGCTAGTGCTTGGATCGTCACAATGATCACTCGCCATGAGTTTAAGATCAAAAGATCAACTTGCGTTGAGTGGAATTTTGGACTTTCCCACAGACGACGCCAACTGATGGAGCTCAGGATCTCCTTCAGATGTTGTCTTCCGTTGATCCGCAACGAGTGGTGATGAGTGGCTGAGATTGGATCTGAGGGTTGCCTCTTTATGCGTGTGGATCTCAATGGGCTTGATTTGAGGATGAAGCCGAGCTATCTGCAAGGAAGTTCCGGGGTGGTTGTACTACCGTGGACCCTCCGACAATCAAGTTAGTCGAAGTATGTGAGCAGAGTAACGGCCTATTGGTGTAAAAATGTCTTACCTGAGTCGTCTGAGAGAGGGGTTTATATAGTGGTAGACATAGGCTGGCGAGCGCGAGATTCACGTCGGCCGTTACGCCCCTGGCGTTATGCCTACGTGAAAAGCGGGATCTCCCATTAATGATGAGATATGCTCGTTAAAAGGAGAACGCGGGATCGTGGGCGGCGGATATCTCGTGTTTGGCGAGATTCGCGGAGCCGTGACGGAGACGCCTGTGATCTGTACTGTGGGTCGGTCGATGAGACCGAGGAATCTAAGTTCGGCGGGAGGCTCGGAGGCGAGCGGGAGGCCGATCAGGCTTGGTTCCGTGATAGCTCGGAGGCGAGCGGGGAGGGCCGAGGAGGCCTATCGTGCAGGAGGGCTCGGAGGCGAGTCAATGGTTGTTTGTAAGGCGGGCATAGGAGTGGTCTGGGAGGCCACTGAAGGTCGGGAATATTCTCGGGTCGAAGGCCCGGGGCATACTTCCAATGTGCCGTTCTTACTCCTTTCCCGTAAGTCTTAGGACACGTCATCTGCCACGTGTCATGGTCTGGAGAGTGCTCAGTACTGAGCATCATCAATAACCTTCCGGTTCCGTTATGAGAGCTGAAACCCGAGTCTTAATTCATCTTCCTCCTCTACCAATAATTAAAAAAAAAATCAAAAAGAATAATTATGTCGGTTGTCTCTTGGTCTCAACAACTCAATCTGAGGTTTCTCAATCTCTACGATTCTTCTTCTCTTAATCAAAAAGTGTCTTTTTGGTTGTAAAAAGATTCAACGATCAGAGATGACCTTTCTCCATAAAACTTTATTACTTTTTTGATGTTAGACTTTTCCCATCTCCATCTCCTTTTCTCAATTAGTTTTTTGGTATTTGTGGGGTCAGTGGAAAAATATTTTTGCTATTAGATACCTAATGTTCTCATTGACAACTTATCCTAAATCTATTCCTCATGTTTAAAATCTTGATGCTTATTTACTCTCTGCCAGCAGTACTTTAGTACGTCCATTAAATTACAACGCATCTTTCTTTCTTTTATATTGTATGTTTCAAGATCTAGAGGCGATTCTTTTATTTTGTATATTTCAGGATCTAAAGATGAGCAAAATGATTGGGACTTGTTGTAAAGTTGACGGGTTGTATTAATTTTGATTTCGAACTGTGGCAGGTTTTTCTTTTTTACGATAACTGCCATAGGTTGTCTCCAGTAATAATGAATCAAGAGAAAAATTATTGGCCCAAATTAGAATTTCACATGTTAGGCTAAGTAATCTTCCATTATCTTCACTTAAAATTCTATATCCAAATCTTATTTCTTAAATCTTTGTTAGCTCATTAAAATGTGAAATTTGTCGGTAATCAAAACAGCGTAGAACTGTATCTCAAACTCTGAATAAAAGATTTTTACATTTATTTGCCCTTGTTCATTCTGATGTTGGAGGACTATGCACTTGTATTTTAGTAGATAACTTTTGATATTTTATTATATTTATGAATGATATGCTTTACATGGTTGTATTCAATGAAAAATAGAGATGAAGTTTATGAACTTAAAAAAAAATCGCTTTGATATGTGCTTACACCTCTCAACACATAATGGAGTTGCTAAAAGAAAAAAAATTGACAACTGCTTCAAGTTGCTCACGGAATTATGCTTTCTACCTATGTTCTTAAATTTTATGGGTCATTTGCTATTATAATAAGGTGTTTTCTTATGAATTGAGTGCTTATCATTCCTCTTTTTACTTTAGTATATCCAAAAAATGCTACATTTTCAGTTCCAATTCTTCTTCTTCAGCATCATTCTTTCCAAAAAAACATAACCATCCATACCATTTTCTTCAATATCTTTCTTTCCTTAAAGAAATCATGGTGAAATTCTAGACTCCGAATTTGAATGAGCAATTGAGGACGAATTGAAGATGATGGGAAAGGATTATTAATAATCAATTAATTTATTTCGATATTTTAGATTAAGATTCATGGGGTTATTATAGAGAATAAAAAAACAACCTAGATCTTCAAATTATGAAATTCCTTTTCTTTTGACTAGGATTTATGTAGAGATAAAAAAGCTTAATGCTGTAATATTTGATTTGATTTATCTTTTGTTGTGCCCTGAGCACTTAAGCAAGCATGACGGAGTGAGCCTCACAAGCTAATGCAACCAAGCGGTACGGCGTAGCAGAAATAAACAAAATCGCGTGCAATCAAAGATAATGAAAGACCTATGTAACGCCTATCAAGCAATTACACAAGAAATAGAGAAAAACCAAGAACACAAGGATATGCCCAGGTTCGGTGCCAAATCGCACCTAGTCCTGTCTTCACCGATATGAAACTTCCACCATAATAAGTATTACACGAGATACAATAGCCACGTATTGGCCCTTATACAAGAACATCGTTATCTTTCTTTTCTCATTCAAACCCTAGGTTTTAATGATCGCTTCCTTTTGATGGAAACTATTGATGAGGCATCCGAAAACCTAGATAAACTATTCGATTTATAATTTACAGGAAACTTGAAGAACACTTAAGCTAAACGGATATCTTAATTGCCTTATGACCCGGCCCGCAAAGTCCTCCTGCACCCGCTAATTGCATAGTCGTGTGCAACTCACGTAGTTGCTCGAGCATGGGTGTTCCCTCATAAAAAAAAATTACCTTTTGTTTAAATACAATCAGGCGGCGCCTCACGTGAAAGAAACGTAAGGGCCGGCGCCATACTCTAATAGGATTAAATCCTATAGCAGCGCCTCACGTGAAACACACGTGAGCGCTAGCGTGCAAAGCACGTGGATGCTTAATTAAATCTTATGGCAGTGCCTCATGTGATACACGCATAAGCGCCGGCGTGCAAAGCACGTGGATGCCTATTTATGTGTAAAGAATTAAATTCTTGAGCGACGCCCATATGCATAGCACGTGAGCGTGAGCGTCCAAATTAAAGCTGGTAGAATTAAATTCTATATGGGAAGTATTTCCCTAAAATCTGGGGATATTCTCTGTTAAACAGAGCCGTTGGATTAAAAATCCAATGATTATTAAAAATCATATGATGAGAATTAAATTCTATTAAGGGAAAAAATCTTCCTTATCTTTATAAATGAGAAAGATATTCTCTGTTAAACAGAGAGCTGTTGGATAAAAGATCCAATGATAGAATTAAATTCTAAATATATTTCTTCAATCTTTCTAAACGAGAAAGATATTCTCTGTTAAACAGAAAGCCCTTGTATCAAAAATCCAGTATTGATTAAAAATCACCGTTTAATAGAATAAAATTTTATATATGGAAAAATATTTTCCCAATCTTGTTAAAAAATACAAGAAAATATATTCTGTAAACCCTCCCACTGGATCAAAGATTCAACGGTGGATAAAATTCTCAAATAATCTTTGAGACTAATTGATTCAATTGGTATCTCTCAAATGAGAGATTTTCTCAAAACTGATCAACAGCTTACAATCACTATATAAAGGACTTGAGACTTCAAGTCTCTCTCACACATAAATAGAGAGAACCCCACATAAGTTTTTGCAAACAAAAAGTTAGAAGCTGCAACAGAGAATTTAATTCTCTTCGAAGAAGAAGATCCTTCTCCTTTCAAACCCTAGGTAAAGAAAAAGAAGAGATAAAATGTATCTTCTTTACCTAGTACACGTAAAAAATAAGGGTTTAACCCTTCATAAAAGAACTTAGTTCTTTCTCTGGATCTGATATCCATAAGACAAATCTCCCACAAGTTGAGAATTTAATTCTCATCGGGAAGATTCTGTTTTTCAGACTCAAAATTTAGGGGAAAGAACTAGATAAAAAGAAAAGACAGAAAACAAACATATTTCAGGAATTTAATTCTTCTAAAAACAGGGTTTAACCCTACACAAAGAACTTACTTCTTATAAAAAGAACAGAAGAACTTAGTTCTTAAAAGAAAAACCGATCCCAAATCATTAAAACAGAGATCTTGGTAATTATTAATGGCTAAAAACGCCATTAACAGAGATTAAATCTCTAAAAGAAAACAACTCAGCGTCCCACATGCTTCCCATGTGAGCGTCCAATAAAGAAAGGAGCTCGGCACCTCACGTGCTTTCCATATGAGCGCCCAAAAATACAAACTCAGCGCCTCACGTACTTCTCACGTGAGCGCCCAACAAAGAAAGAAGCTCGGGCCTCACTTGCTTCCCATGTGAGCGCTTAAAAATATAAACTCAGCGCCTCACATGCTTCCCACGTGAGCGTCCAGAGGTGAAGACTCAGCGCCTCATGTGAAAGACACGTGAGCGCTGCATCATATAGTCCAAACGATTAAGTGCTTAGCACCGATTGGGAAACGCCTAGGTCTAAGCGCTTCACGTGCTTCCCACGTGAGTGCCTGAGCAACAATTAAGTGCTCAACACTTCTGAATAAAGGGAGAAAGCCCAAGACTGAGCAGACCGAGCCCAAATTAGCTAAGTCTCTCTTGTACGATGTTTTTCGTCACTCCATTGAGATGGGAATACGCATCGCTTGTCAGGTGTATTACAGATTCTCTCTGCCTGGGGTAGGCTGGGATTTATTGATTGTGGGGATCTGAATCTCCGACAGTCACGGACTAAACTGTCGTTAATTACTTCTCACTTTTGGAGCGAGAGAACCTCCGATTGACGGGTAAAATTGGTCATGCGAACTCAATATGCAGTGTGTGTGTTGTGTTTTGAAGGGGATTTAGATGTATCAGGGGCCTCGCAGAGTTTATGTTGGGTTACGGCAGCGCCCCGGTCATCAGTCCGTGGCCAAATGCGAAACAAAAACTTTTAGAAACCGGTGCTAATGAAATCCTAATCTATGGATCGTACCATTAACCCTACACTAGCTATATGAAATGGAGTTTAGAGAGGTTATACCAAACGATCCGTGTCCTTCGGTCTTCAACCTCTGTCCCAAGCTCCTTATGGATTCCTCGATTATGTTTGATCTCCGATCTCCCGACATCGAAGAAGATCCACGTCGAGGGTTCGTAATACGGGCCCCGACCTCAAAACCGAAGCAACTCGAGTATCTAGTTTGCTAACTTAGATAGCCAAGATGAAGTAGAGAGAGTTTGTGATTACTTTGTCTCAATACACCCTATGTTTCTCAACACATGAGACATGTAGGGTGGAGGTTGAAGAAGATGCCATGGAGAGAAAGTGTGAAGCAAAGAAATGGCAAGTGAAGAAAAGAATTGTGGCTGCCTATTTCTTTTGGTGTTGTCTTGTGTGAGTTAATTGTTTTGAGTGTTTTATATGAAGCAAGCTAGCAAGTAAAGAAAACCAACTCAAGAAAAAATATCTCCTTTGCTCACAACAAATATCCCACACCACAAACAAAACAACATCATTCCACCATGAGTGTCACGCCCCGCTTCCCAGTATACGGGCAGAGGACACGACGGGCCCGCTACGTATTTACTCAGAAGTAAACACGCTAAGTGTATCTAAGCAATATAAAGTAAAATACACAAGTGACAAGATGTGAATGAACAATAACATTATTTATTAACATTCTTTTTACAATACAATGAAAAGTAAATACATGGAAAGAAAGCACTGCCTAAACAGTGGCATGACAGAAATGAAAATGGAATAAGTACAAATGGCTATAGCTCTGGGTCTTCGGTCTACTGCTCAGGGGCCTGCTCCAAATGCTCCTGGCTGGTCTCGTACTCCTCAGCATCGGGTCCTCCTGACAACATTCCAAACAAGAAGAGAAACAGGAATGTCATCAGCGAACAATCGCTCGGTAAGTCCCAAAAATGAGGGAGAAGTAGAATAGACAGAGAGAGAGAGAATAAAGTTTTATAATGTTTTATTATAATGTTAGCGCAGTTGTTTGTAACTTGGTACAGAAAATGCCAGTGTATACGAGAGGAGTCCCACTTACACCGGAGACTTTGGCAACCGGTAGTACAAGGCTCCGTCGATAATACCATGGAACAACGATATGAATGTAATTACGTCTTAAGTGACCAGCTCGTGCCACCTTTAACATGTTCCGTACCAGTCTACCCCTTTTATAACCCCGTAGTGTTTACGTATTGATTGTATGGATTGTATTATCTTGTCTTGTATTATAAATTATATATGGATGACTTGCCGAAACCATGATATCAGTAAATGGATGTAATTGAAGAATCATTTAGATAGATGTATATCCATGGTTCGGTCCGGTCAAGATAGATTGGTATAAATTGAATAGATGGATTCATGGATTCATGTTCTATTGTAGTTTGTACTTGAATCACATTCAAGTCAGATTAATTAGATTTAGACTCAGTCTGAGTCAGGCATTTTGAAAAGAAATTGAAATCCTGAATTAGTTTTGATGTTATCTGAAACTGCTGCACATGGACGGCAGGATTTGTGTCTTTTTCCAAGATAATTACCGTATTGATAACACCATTTGTTATATTGACTACCTTAGATAGGCAAGCACCCATATCTCCGGCTCCCTGAGGCTCAAGAGACCGGTCCCGCTTGAACCTATGTTTACTAGGGTCCTTATTGCAATTTAATATAACTTGAGGGGGTTTTATGTAAAAATAGTTTTGGCATAATTTCAAAATACACCTCAAGTATTTAATTATCGTTTTTAGGGTTTTCATAGATGTATATTTTGTAAATGTGAAATTTCTAATGAGTAGAACCTAGTTTCATAGTATATGGTATTTTCTTGAAATATTGTACTTGTGTTGTATTTGGATGGTATATTCATGTAATAGTGATTCCTTTGATTTAGAAAACTTGGAATATTTATATAATTAAAATAGATCTTTTGATAATAGGGATATATATATATATTTAATGAAAATAATTTATTTATTTTCTTGTAGAAATCTTATTTTCTAAATAAAAATGCATAAAAATTCTATCGAGATCGAATGCTCCTTACGGAGGTCTGCATCTCGCTCTACTAAGCCCAAGGATTTGCGATAATTCGCACCATCCCGAACGGGATCCCCAAAATGGGTTGTAGAGGCACAATTGCATGGAAATATTTAATACACCTTTTATAGAAAATGGTTTTGTAAGTTTTGTTAGTTATGTGTATTCCCTAGATGCCATTATTGTATATATGATGTATATTATAGTGGATGTTTGGACATATATAGGGAGGACTTTCTTACTTGACATGATAGTATGCTATCTGGTTGCACTTTGTCTTAATATGTAGACTTATATTATGATACTGTCTTGCTCTCACATGTTGATGAAGCCCTTAGGATGTGTACTTGATTACCAGGACTATGATAGAGATCATACTAGTGGGGCCAGGATAGTCCATAAGTACATCCTTTATTTTTTCCTAGTCGAGTGTGTATCGAGACAGGGCATCGATATTCCAGAGTAGACTAGCTTATACACTTCTTGACCCATATGATGGGCGATGGATGATCCTACATCCATTGGTGTTTGACATCAAAGATGGTATACGGATGCTTAGTGGAGACTGGATACACTGAACGGACTCGCCGAGAACTCCTAGTTGGTATTATACCTATCGTCAGATAGCAGTTCTCTGGTGACACTGGTACAGGTTAGTCTGTAGACCCGAGATCGTCATAGAGTCTTGTGTAATTCCCACTGTGCTTTGATT
Source organism: Agapanthus africanus (assembly GCA_030015575.1). Classification (NCBI taxonomy): domain Eukaryota; kingdom Viridiplantae; phylum Streptophyta; class Magnoliopsida; order Asparagales; family Amaryllidaceae; genus Agapanthus; species Agapanthus africanus. The sequence goes on along the minus strand of JASDDO010000026.1, from coordinate 129,341,703 downwards.
TCCATCTTACCACGTTTAAAAGAACGTGCAAAATGGTGGTTTTTGGGTACAGTCCCAAATCACATGGAGGCAATGAGCGATATGAGGGGTTTCGTCTCTCCCGGTATTGGGGGTTGATGTTGCACCGTGCTCGATTGGCTATAACAGGAAGTCCCTGGCCAGGGCTGATATGGAGATCTACTGGTAAGTGTTATCAGTGGTTTCTCGACCCGTTATGAGCCTCACATCGGCACGACTTATCGGTTACCGGGGTCTGACGATTACCACCCCTAGACTGGATATGCGACATATCAGACGAAGAGATCGGACTGTACGGTAGTGTTACTGACAGGCTTTACAGGAGTATGAGCAGGCTTGCTTGTTAATGTTCTGATTGCTCAATACCCGGGTAGCCATTACGTCCAGCTAGTATCGCTGACGACTTATGGGTGCCTGATATGATCACCACCTACTGCAGGCATATTGACGAGTCTTTAGAGTCCTACACAGAGGTTTACTGGCTCAGGCAAAACGAAGTAGGAGCACATATGTGATATGTGCGGGACCGAGATTAATACGTGTATATGATACCGTATTCTATTCTCGCGATATGTGATATCGGCCGGTTATATGTGATATAGCCGGGTTATCCCATCAAGTGTTGATTCGATAAAATGATACATATGATATTAGTCGGTTATATGTGATATAGCCGGATTATTAAATCAAGTGTTGATTTAATAATTTAATGTATAATTATATATTTAATATATTAAATTATATTAACTAATATTTGTTCACTTAAGTATTTCCTTTTTCTCACTTATGATACATTTAATATATATATGTGATATTTATTAATTGTATTGTTTTCTTTTGTGCACAAATAATATATATGTGATATATATTATTGTGGCATGCTAGGTTATACATGCAACATGGGTGTATGAGACTTACACCATGCTATTGATAATGTATGGGTTTTTATTTATATAAGTAATTCAAAATTATTTGGAAATTATTCATGGTTGAGCTTGGATGGAAGCTTGTAGAACCATTGACTTAGTCCACTAATTTTGTTTTACCTAAAATATTTATTAACCTAACCATTATCATTTAGCCATGGTTTATTCTCTACATGGGTTAGTATATGATATGAACTCACCCATGGTTGCATTTCTAACCTCACTATTATTCATTCATCACTTCATCCTTTTCTTCATCTCCTTCTAGATCTCTTGCTTTTGATAAAGTGAAGATAAATAGTGTGAAAATAAATTCTAAAGTGAGCAAAATTCCTACTTCATCATCCTCTTCTAAACTAGCCATTTAGTTTAGGGTGTTTGCTTCACTAATTCCATATTAGTGAAGAGATAGCTTGAGTCTGTGTCTCCTCGACGTAGATCATCTTCGGTTTTGAAGACTTCAAGTAAGTTTGTATCTTTCACCTTGTGGAGCCTCTCAAGAGTTCAGGAAATCATTACTTGCAGCGAAGGGACCACTACTTGGAGCTATTGAAGTGAAGGACCGGACTACAAAGGTTGTATTCCATATTCACTTAGTTGTAAAGTTGTTTATATATTGTATTGTCTAATTCTCAAGTTAAGATTCTAGGGTTAGGATTAAGTAGCATGGCAAAAATTTAAAAATGGCATGGACGATACCTCCCGAAACCTTACTGTCGTGCCAGGTAACCCTACAGTGGTATCAGAGCCAAGCTAGAGAATTAGACGATGTTTGTTAGATTACGAAACTGAAACTACTCCGAAACTTGAAACAACGATATCTAGTTTCTGTCGAATTTTAAATGGGCTCTAAAATTTTTTTTAGCAACTGCAGAATGTTGTATGTGATATAACATGAACACCAAAGAAATTTGAAGCAATACGGTCAGATTTTGGCCAGCCACATGTAGTGTTTTTCCGAGCTAGCTGGTTTAGTGGTGGATTTTTGGCTTCAAAATTTTTTGGTGTTCCAGTCTCTGGGTTTTGGTGTTTCAGGTGTTCCTTGTTTTTTCTAAAATTGCATGGGATGTTATTTTTCTATAAAGGCAATTCAGAGTGTTTCGTAGTCGTAATTCTAACATTATTTCGGGTTATTTAGACGGCGTTAAAAATTTCGAACGGATATCAATAACCCAATTTTTCCCTCGACGGAAAATTTTCAAGAGTTGGATTTTTTCCAAAATAAAGAACATTCAAAAATCATGCAAGTAATGCGATGGACCCTCTAGAAGAACGAAACCCTAACTCGATTCTGTGACAGTAAGAACCGACGCTAAACCCTAGGGTTTGTGGTAGTTCCGCGGCGCCATAGGTGAGGCAAGGGTTGACCCTTCTACGGTTGGTCCATAGGTATTGTGGCATGTACTGAGTATTTTTTAAACTACGCTCAAGTGTTGAGCTCTTTGGGAAATTTTGAGTGTTTGTTGATTCGATCGGAATGTTTAACATCGTATAGCTTTTTCTGGAATGTGATACAATATTTGGAATTCATATTGTTAGGCATGAAATCCGAGGTATGTGATATTTCGGGTTTATGATGTCAAGGAGATTGTAGATTCCAAATGTTGTAGTTTGACATTTTCTTTTCTGCGACCGTAAGTGTAATATGTGGTGTATCGCCGGTTTCGTTGCTATATGTCAACGACAATTGGGATACGCATATTTACTTACGTTGATGACATGTGATATTATGTGTTGTTGTGATATATTATATTGGATCGTTGTGTTTTGAATAGCCAGGAGTTTTATGTGAGATGAGAGTTTTTATTTTCATTCATGTAAAATTCTTTATATGGAATATTCTTTTATTGGGGCACTTCCGGGATGAGGATGATGTCACCATTATTATATATTATTTACTTTTCCGCATTAGGACAGACCCAAGGTGGGGAGCATAAGAAACCGGGTTCTAGAGTCTAGTGGGAGACCATCTCGAGGAGTAGAGAACGGGTCTCCTAACTCTAGAATTGGTAGGGTTGCTTGCCGCTCTCGTAGGGGGTCTAGGGATGTGGGCTTGGCTATTCATCGCGACTGTGGAATCCGTGTTTTATACTGGCTTAATTTAAAACATGGAATTCTTAGTATATCCAATATTTCATATGTTATCTTCTGCTGCTGATATTCTATGATGTGATCAATTTATATGCGTGAGACAAATGCTTTATTATTATATATATGATATATAATAAACATTGCTTATGTTTTGCACCCGCGCTAGTCCCGCCCCGCTATGCCGTTAGTTAAGTAACCTAACGGTGCATAACGTGACACTGTGGCGAATGCGGATGGTATAAGCGTACGTTGTATTTTCGTTTCTTCTGTGATGCTTAAGAAGCATAAATGATGGGACTTCATTAATGTGATTAATGAAAGAAAAAGAAACATAAAAGATGTTGTAGAATCACATTTTCAAAAGGGGTAGCTCTAGTTTTTGCTTTGTATAGTGGTATTTGTGAAATATTCTGCACTTTATTCGATAAGGAAAGAGCCGAGATACCTTTACCAGGAGTGACCTCTTTAGCAAAACTAGTAAAAACCTAAAAAACACTCCTTTTCAAAATCACTAGATTCTACAACGATACCAAATTCATTATGCAAAATGTTTTCTAAAAACCTGTCGTAGCCTTCCGTCATTTCAAATAAGTACTATTTAGTATTCGTGCTGCGTTTGTTGACCTCTGTCAAGGCGTAGTGTGCGGTAGCCGATTGGCGCTTATCTGTAAAGCATGTGATGCGATTGGATTAGGGTAGTCATACGACCTTGTTGACCTCTGTCAAGGATCGTGCGGGTGGGTTTGATTCAATCATGAAATGTCGGGTTGAACTTGACTAGTGCACTATAGTTTGTTGACCTCTATCAAGGTCATAGAATGCTAGGGGTAAAATTATTATCGGGAATTTCAAATGTTGAAATTTGCAATAAGATTGCATACCTTCTGTGAGATAGTTGGATCCCAATACCCACTGCGAGTAAGAGTTACTCCTGCGAGAGTTTTACACATCACAATTAGCCAATCAAGTAGGTGTCTAGAAAGGTGTTAACGGGGTTATGCCTCTGGGAAAACGGGGTTTATTTTAATTAGGTCGGTGCGAAAGAACGGGAATCCTCCCTCAAAGTACCAACACTGGTCTGACTGAAAGATTGGCAAACTTGTAAGGTGTAATTAATCCCGGCTAGTCTTACCTTTAGGGTTTGAAGGAAGATTTGATAAAAACAGTGGGAGCCATCCTGATTAGATAAGATAATAACCAATCTAATATTGCAAGAGTATACGCTAAAGTGTTTTCTTCTCTCTCTCTCTCCAGGTAGCGACCATGTCAGGCCTTAATCAAGATAATAATATGGATGTATTGACTGAACCCACGTGTTATTGTCACGTCCCGCTTCCCGGTGTACGACGAAGGGGGCGCGACGAGGCCGCTACGTATTTACTCTGAAGTAAATACGCTGAGCATATCTAAGCAATATAAAAGAAATATACACAAGAGACAAATGTAATGAACAACAATTTTATTTATTAACATTCTTTTGTACAATGCATGGAAAAGTAAATATACCTGAATGAAAGCAATGCCTAAACAGCAGCATAAAAGAAATGGAAAATACAGAATGTAAAGAAAAATGTACAAGTGTAACTACAGCTCGGGGTCTTCAATAAACTGGTCCAGGTCTTCAATGCTGGGCTCGATCTCGGGAAGGTCCGAATCACCTGACGACATTCAAAGAAGAAGAAAGAGAATGTCATCAGCGAACAAATCGCTCGGTAAGTCCCAAAGATAAGGGAGAAGTAGAATAGGCAGATAGAAAGAGTATAACTTTTAAAGTTGTATTATTTTGTTATACTGTTGTATTTAGTGTTAACACTGTTGTTTGTAGCTTGATACAGAAGGATGCCGGTGTATACGAGCGGAGTCTCTATATGCCAGAGACTAAAGGCAAATGGAAGTACAAAGCTCAGTTATACAACCCGGAACAACGGAAATTGAATTCAGGTTAGGTGTCTTAAGTCTTGCAGTCTCGTGCCACTTCTAACACCTTCCGTACCAATCTACCCCTTAAACCCCGTGAAGTATTGTTTCTATTGTTTGTATTGTATTGCAACTTGTATTGTCTTGTAGTATAGATTGTATAATTGGATGACTTGCCGAAACCATGATATCAGTAAATGAATGTGACTGGAGAATCATGGATGTAACTAGAGAATCATGTAAATGGAAGTATATCCATGGTTCGGTTCAGTCAATATAGATTGAATAGTTTGAACATTTTGAATATATGGATTCATATATTCATATTGAATTGCAGTTGTAGATTGTACTTGAATCATATTACAGTCATATTATAATAATGAGACTCAGTCTGAGTCAAAACAATTAGAAAATAAATTGGATCCTGAATTAGATTTTGGTGTTATCGGTAACCGCTGCACATAGGCGGCAGGATTTGTGTCTTTTTCAAAGACGATTGCCGTGTTGATAACACCGTTGTTAAGTTGTCTACCTTAGATAGGCAAGCACCCACATCTCTGGCTCCCTGAGGCTCAAGAGACTGGTCCCGCTTAAACCTATGTTTACTAAGGTCTTTATTGTAATTTATAAAACTTGAGCGGGTTTTGTGTAAAAATAATTTTGTATAATTTACAAAATACATCTCAAGTATTTAATTATCTTCTTTAGAGTTTTCATAGCTGAAGATTTTATATTTGAGACATTTCTAGTAAATAAACTTATTTTTCATAATACATGGTATTTAATTGTAAAGTATTGAACTTGTATGGAATTGCATGGTATTTTCATTTAAATGATTCTTTTTAATTTAGAAAATTTGGAATATTTATAATATATCAAAAATGAATGTTTTGATAATACATATATAAATATTTATAAAATAATTAAATTTATTATTTATCTAAAAATCATATTTTCTTAAGATATTTGTATTTTAAATCTCTCGAGACCGAATGCTCCTTGCGGAGGTCTGCATCTCGCACTACTAAGCCCGAGAATGTGCGATAATCCGCACCATCCCGACGGGTTCCCCAAAATGGGTTGTAGCGGCACTTTACAAAGATTTATAAAAATACGTAATCATGTAAAGAACGGTTTTAATAGTTAAAGGTAGTTTTATGTAAAACGGTATTTCCCGAATCTATATTTCCCAAAAGGTATCGTGCTATATTGCATATGAGTGTTGTGAAATGGTAGGTCATTACCTCGTGATCTATCTTAAGGTATAGCAAGATTAATGATGTTTTAAAGTCAAAACTAAATTACATGGTATTTTACTGAAAAAATACGATAAAAATTGCAATAAGAAGTATTTTGCTATGAAACTTGTTCAACAAGTTTTGTTAATGATTAGTAGTCAAGATGTAAGAGTTTTGTATGGTTGTGTTAAGGAAAATTGAACTTTACAAAGAAAACCGAATCGGAAGTCGGATTTAACTCCGCTTCTGTCGGGTTTTAAAAAAAGAAGTTTTAAGAATAGATTAGAGAAGAGAGTGGTGGGACTTGCTAGATTTTGGTTTAGAGGAGAGGAAAAGAGAGTGGAAGTAGGTTCCGGTGCGTCGTTTCGTAGCCGGGAACTCCTAGAGTCGTTGTCGGAAAATTGCCGGAACTTCGCCCTTCGCTAACTTCACTTGTACACAAAAATTCTAGAGAGTTTTCTTGAGAGTTTGGACATAATTTGTGAGTGAGGGGTGTGTGTTTAGGTGTGGTATTTATAGGGAAATTCTAGGGTTTAGGGTAGATGAAAGGTTGTATGAAAATTGTATTAAAAATAGATTAATGGGATTTTAAAAAGGTTCTGTTAATGTGCAGGTAAAATAAACTGTACAGGGGTTATGGGGAGGCAAAAAGACACAGAATTCATGAAGAGAAGAATCTAATCCGGCTGAGTTGACCCGGCGCCACCGGCCGATTCGGCCGAGTCGCCGGTCCGAGTCGGCCGAGTCGGGCCGAGGATCGCCGCCACGTGTCCACCGTCGATAGGTCTACCTCCTGGGACAATTTTCTTTATTTGTGACTTTTGGTTTTACGGGTTTAGCATGTGTAGACTCTTGGAATTCTAAAAATTTAAAAAGAAATCAATATTAAAAATAATGTCGGGGATGGGATTTGAACACTGGTGCTTCGGTTCAGTAGTGCAAGGTCTTACCAATATACTACAAGCTCCTTCTTTCTATTAAAAAGCATAACAAACTTATAACTTGTGCTCAGGCAAAAGTACCCTTTCTGTATTTTTTGAAAAATCTGTACAGAAAGTTGTTCAGGAAGCTTAGGGTTGTTACATTTTACCCTCCTTATAAAAATTTCGTCCTCGAAATTTGTAAAAGGAAAATGTAACAGATTCAAGAAAAGTTTGGTGACTGAAGTACTGAAAGTGTATGAAAAATATGTGAAGGAACTGAAGAATGCGATGGTTTTGGTAAGATTGTAAAAGAGATAAAGGAATTTTAGGTTAGGACAGATTCAATGTATATGAAATGATAAGATTCAAAGAATATGAATTGTAAAGAATATTTTCAGTTGCTGGTTCTTGTGTTATATTGCTTAGGTTGTTCACGTAGAACAGAACTGCATGGTAGGGTTCCAAACAGCTCGGACCTGCATGGGCTGCCAACAAAACCTGTCACGTCCCGCTTCCCGGTGTACGGTGAAGGGGGTGCGACGAGGCCGCTACGTAATTACTCTGAAGTAAATACGCTAAGCGTATCTAAGCAATATAAAAGAAATATACACAAGAGACGAATGTAATGAACAACAACTTTATTTATTAACATTCTTTTGTACAATGCATGGAAAAGTAAATACATATGAATGAAAACAATGCCTAAACAGCGGCATAACAGAAATGGAAAATACAGAATGTAAAGGAAATTGTACAAGTGTAACTTCAGCTCGGGGTCTTCAATAAACTGGTCCAAATCTTCAATGCTGGGCTCGATCTCTGGAAGGTCCGAATCACCTGACGACATTCAAAGAAGAAGAAAGAGAATGTCGTCAGCGAATAAATCACTCGGTAAGTCCCAAAGATAAGGGAGAAGTAGAATAGGCAGAGAGAGAGAGAGAGTATAACTTTTAAAGTTGTATTATTTTGTTATACTGTTGTATTTAGTGTTAACGCTGTTGTTTGTAGCTTGATACAGAAGAATGCCAGTGTATACGAGCGGAGTCTCTATATGCCAGAGACTAAAGGCAAATGGAAGTACAAGGCTCCGTTATACAACCCAGAACAACGTCAATTGAATTTAGGTTAGGTGTCTAAGTCATGCAGTCTCGTGCCACTTCTAACACTTTCCGTACCAATCTACCCCTTAAATCCCATAAATTATTGTTTGTATTGTTTGTATTGTATTGCAACTTATAATGTCTTGTAATATAGATTGTATAATTGGATGACTTGCCGAAACTATGATATCAGTAAATGAATGTAACTGGAGTGTTCCCCTCCGAAAGACGGCCAAGACATGAGCGTCTTGCCTGAGATTCGGGGCGGATGCTAATTGGTGCTATCCGTCCACCTCTCCGAAGATGCCAAGTTAATTTATGGCACCGTGTATCGGAGGTTTAAACGGATACGGCCGATGTAGCAGACTTCGTCAGATTCCCCCTCGTTTGAGTGGTTTTTGATTGTGGGGACGCTCTTCCCTGCAGGCGCAAGCTCCTGCAGTTAATTATGCTACCGCATCGCGGTAACAACTTTCTCCTTCTCCAGCTGGTCACTTCGTGTCGTAGGTGTTTGTTTTGTTTTTGGTTGCCCGTGGATTGTATACGGAGACTATTTATTTTGTCGCCCGTAGGACGTGGTTTAGTCCAAATCCGTATTTTCTTAGATTTGGGTTTGGAGTTTTGGTTTGAGGATGCATTAGCCATATTTGAGGCTAAGATCAACTCAAATGTTTGTTAAGGATACGTTAGTCTAATTTGAGACCGAGATCAACTTAACGGGATCGTTTAGATCGGACAAAAGAGCATTTGGACTCTATTTGTTCCAGTTTAGGGACATAGTGGTCCATTGAATGTATGGCCGTCGGGACCCATCACCTCTCTGACGACGTTGAAGGATTACAACGACAGATATCAGAGAAGTTCAGAGATGCACCCTTGAACCAAAGTTGGTTGGGAGACCTGTAGTCCAATTTGGGACTAAAGTCTGGTTGAGGGTTTAAGGATACGTTAGCCGTATTTGAGGCTAAGATCAACTTAAACGTTTGTTAAGGATACGTTAGCCCAGTTTGAGACTAAGATCAACTTAACGGGATCGTTTAGATCCGACAAAAGAGCGTTTGGGCTCTATTGTTCCAGTTTAGGGACATGGTGGTCCATTGCCAGTTTAGGGACATGGTGGTCCAATGCCAGTTTAAGGACATAGTGGTCCATCTCCAGTTTTGGGACATAGTGGTCCATCATTTCCATTTTGGGGACAAATGTTAGTTTAAGGACGCATTAGTCCATGAGTTTAAGAACTCCACAGTCCGTATTAATGTGTGATTGTCGGGACCCGTCACCTCTCTGAAGACGTTGAAGGATTACAACGACAAATATCAGAGGAGTTCAGAGATGTACCCTTGAACCAATGAGTTGGTTGAAAGAGCAGATGTGCTCAGTTCAAGATGATTTGAGGACTTATGGCCAGTTTGGGCTAAGTCCAATTATGTTTGAAATATTGGCCCTTTGGGCCATTAGACATTTGTCTGGGTTCAGCCCCTCATCATTCAGCAGTGCTAAACAGAGGTTTGGGGGTCTTAAAAACATTGTCTTTTATTAGGCACTGACCATTCATCATGGCTCTGGAGTTTACTTTGAATGTCATGTAAAATGATCAAGTTTGGAAAATAAGGGTATATTTGAAGTTCGGTCAAAGGGGAATCCTGCCTCTGGAAAAACTTAGCCATTTTCGGTTAGGTTGGTTTTAAAACAGTGTTAACACTAGAAAGTATTTGACGACCACGTGTTCCCACGTGATGCGCATTAAAAATAGTGTTAAACACTAAAAATGGGGTGGTCACGTGGGGTCACGTGAGGCGCTTGAGATTGGGCCGAAACTCCTTTATTTTACCCTTAAGGCTGCAAATAAGTGTTAAACACTTAGCTTTTAGGCCATCACGTGTGAGCATGTGAGGCATCTGAAGATGGGGCCAGATTTCCTTTTACTTTGTTCTGCAAATAAGTGTTAAACACTTTTTGACTCTCTGGCCATCACGTGCGGGCACGTGTTAGGCATCCATTCATCGGATATTAAAGGGATTTGTTAGGGGTCACGTGGGGACACGTGAGGGCGCCCTAAATGTGGAGCCAGATCTCCTTTGTTTTATCCTCAAATCTGCGAATAAGCGTTAAACACTTTTCATCTTTATTTTAGAGCATCACGTGTTGGCACGTGATGGGGATTTATGCGTCGATAATTACAGCACTTGCTGAGGGGTCACGTGGGGACACGTGAGAGCGCCCAAAGCTTCTGTTCTTTTGTTTTTTCTTTCTGTATTTTGGGAGGCACGTGGGAGCACGTGAGGCATTGCCTCAAAACTTTCCTCCTTCTCATTTCTGGGGATCTCTTCAGGGGTCACGTGGGGACACGTGACCTTGGTCTTTTACATGCATGGAGATCTTTCAAGTCTCTTTTTTAAAAATTAAATTCTCTGTAAGGTTAAACCCTAATTTTTGTTTTGGAGGAATTAAATTCTTATTGTGAAAGAATTAAATTCTTATTTAGGGTAAAACCCTGATTTCTTTTTAAAGGAATTAAATTCCCAGATATGTAAAAGAATTAAATTCTTAATTAGGGTTAAACCTTAGTTTTGTTTTAGGAGAATTAAATTCTCAAAACTCAATTCCCCTTCTAAGTTTAGGATCTGCATGGCAGGATCTCGACCCGATGAGAATTAAATTCTCAACTTATGGCGATATGTGCTCTGTGCAGATCTTCAACCAGAAGAAGAACTAAGTTCTTTTTTGTATAAGAGTTAAACACTTGGATTTTGAGAATTAAATTCTCTGTTTGAAGTTTTGATTCCCTTTCTTTTCTCACCTAGGGTTTTCTTTGTTCAGAATTAAATTCTCCTTTCTTTTCTTCCCTCTTGAGAATTAAATTCTCCTCTCTCTGTTTTTCTCTCCCCAAAAAGTAGATCCCTTCTCTTCTTTTCTTGGCTCCTATTTATAGGAGAAGGAAAAGAATCAATTTGTTTAGCAAATCTTTCATTGAAAGATTTGATTTGATTTCATCATTAATATGATCCTTTAGATCATTCAGTGAATTTTATTCACCGTTGGATTTTAAATCCAAAGATATTCTGTTTGTTATTTCGGTGAGATTTAGAGAGATCTTTCTTTGTTTAAGATTTTTCCATAAATTGGTGATTTTTAATCACCCTTGGATTTTTAATCCATCGGTCCCCATAATCCTTTTCCATTTGGAAAGATTTAGAAGCTTTTAGAATTTTAATTCTTATTTGGAAAGATTTAGAGAACTTTAGAATTTTAATTCTATTAAACCGTAAGGCTTTCAAAACCAGTCACGTGCTGACATGTGGCCCTTGGTCACGTATGAGCACGTGACCCCCAATTGAGTTCTTTAACGACCACTTTTTTATGCTTCAGTTTTAACCATCACGTGTCAACACGTGACCATTGGTCACGTGTGAGTACGTGATACGTCATTGAGGTAACTTCTGATTTTTAATCAAGGAACAGATTTTAGAATTTAATTCTATTCATTATTTTAGAGGCCTGAAGAGCCCATTACGTGTCTGCACGTGACCCATGGTCACGTGTGAGCACGTGATGCCCTATTGAGGTCTTTTTTGAGTTTTTATTATATTTTTAACTCCTCCAGCGGGTTCTTAAAGGTCCATCACGTGTGGACACGTGATACCTCATAATTTTTGATCCCTGATGAATTACGAGGCCCATAATATATCAAATCGAAGGGTTTTTCGAGATTCTTCCAATACCATCAGAATTTATCTGTTTCTCATTTGGGAGTCTATCAAAAAACACCCCGGAAGATACTAGTTCGCATTTTCTTAAGCGTATCACTGCCATTTGATACCTTGGGCTTTTTCGCACAGAAATTTTTGGCGGGAACAAATGCCCCCCACTACTTTGCCCACGTAAGTATGTATGTGGGAGAAGTAGTGCAGAGTTATGCAGAGTGTATGACCAGTTTCGGGTTGGTATATAACTTTCAGAATCTTGATCTGAGAAGATAACGAGCGGATACAAGCGTCGTCATTTATCATTGACTCAAATCTTGACTCTTAAGAGATATAGTTCCAAACTCTCAACTCCATGAGCCGCACCCTTCTATTTCTTTACGTCTTACTCTGGCGTGGAGTAGTTTATACGCTTATGAGTAAGTTCTCCATTTCAGTGGCATGTATCTTTGGCAAGTGTGGCTCATAGATGGTCCATCTTGACCTCTTTGCAGGGCAGTGATGGCTTAGGAGACAGGTTTAGGATCTGCCACCTAAGACTTTTCAACTTTATGAGCCGTGAGGGTCTCATAAAGACTTTTCTCCCTACGGATCGAGAGGATCTCGTAGGTGTATTTTCTCCTTAGGAGTTGTGAGGATTCCTATGTGTGTTTTCTCTTATAAGTCGTAAGGATCTTGTAAGAGAATTTTCCCCTCTTACGAGTCGAGAGGACCCGTAGGCGGTTGTTTCCCTCCTTGTCGAGATTCGACTTTGGAGAGTGTGACCCGTGGATAGTATGCAAGAGACCATTTTGGATCGCCTTGCAGGGCCCCAGTGCTTAGGAAACAGGTTTTTTAATCCCTACTGCCTAAGGCTTTATCTCACGAGTCGAGACGAATCGAGAAGTTCTCGCAAAGACATCAATTTCCTCACGACTCAAAACGGATCGAGCAGATCTCGCAAGAATATCCTAACGTCACAGTTAACCTCTGCTCTTTACGACAGAAGTCCGTTAGAGTCTGTGGTACTTAGGGTTTTGGCCGTCGTACCGTCGCATGAGCTGATGTATTCCTCGATAGGCAATCGTGCTGTTCGAGTAGCCCTGCGACTGCCGTGTCTCTAATCCCTTCGGGGACTGGACAAGACGTCTTCAAGCAATCCTCCTTGGCAGTTTGACCGTCGGAAGAGCAAGCGTTAGGAATTTGCCATGCCGCTTTTTACTTGAGGTTAGGCTCATTTTAGAGAGCCCCGATGAGTCATAACCACTCCGCGCTGGTGTGGGATGATCTCCGATAGTCTTTCAGGCTTTATATGACTTGCCGTTAAGACCCTGAAGCTAGGAATTTGGCCTTTGCTTCGTTTGCTGGCATTGCGTCCTCTGTATCGAGACGAATGTCATGGTTGTCTCTAGGTTGCTGATGAACCGTCGAGGTTTGGAACTAGGGATTTTGCCGTGGCTCCTTTTGGTGATGTTGCGTCTGCTGTATCGAGACGAACGTCGAGGTGGTGACCACTCCATGTGGGATAATCTCCGGTGGTCTTTCAGGCTTTATAAAACCCTGAAGCTAGGAATTTGGCCTTCGCTTCGTTTGCTGGCATCGTGTCCTCTGTATCGAGACGAATGTCATGGTTGTCTCTAGGTTGCTGGTGAACCGTCGAGGTTTGGAACTAGGGATTTTGCCGTGGCTCCTTTTGGTGATGTTGCGTCTGCTGTATCGAGACGAACGTCGATGTGGTGACCACTCCATGTGGGATGATCTCCGGTGGTCTTTCAGGCTTTATATGACTTGCCGTTAAGACCCTGAAGCTAGGAATTTAGCCTTCGCTTTGTTTGCTGGCATCGCGTCCTCCGTATCGAGACGAATGTCATGGTTGTCTCTAGGTTGCTGGTGAACCGTCGAGGTTTGGAACTAGGGATTTTGCCGTGGCTCCTTTTGGTGATGTTGCGTCTGCTGTATCGAAACGAACGTCAAGGTGGTGACCACTCCGCACTGGTGCGAGATAATCCCTGATTCTCTTTCAGACTTTATATGACTTGCCGTTAAGACCCTGAAGCTAGGAATTTGGCCTTCGCTTCGTTTGCTTGGTGTGTCCTAATCCTGTTGGAGGAAGAACGTTGTTGTTGACATCTCGTCTGCTGTATCGGGACGAATGTCGTGGTGGTGACCACTCCATGTAGGATGATCTCTGATTGTCTTTTCGGTTTTATATGAGTTACCGTCAAGACGTTGAAGCTAGGAATTTGGCCTTCGCTTCGTTTGCTGGCATCGCGTCCTCTGTATCGAGACGAATGTCATGGTTGTCTCTAGGTTGCTGGTGAACCGTCGAGGTTTGGAACTAGGGATTTTGCCGTGGCTCCTTTTGTTTGATTGTCGCATCTGAACCCTGCTGGAGGAAGAATGCTGGGGTGACATCTCGTCTGCTGTATCGAGACGAACGTCGAGGTGGTGACCACTCCATGTGGGATGATCTCCGGTGGTCTTTCAGGCTTTATATGACTTGCCGTTAAAACCTTGAAGCTAGGAATTTGGCCTTCGCTTCGTTTGCTGGCATTGCGTCTGAATCCTACTGGGGGAAGAACGCTGGGGCGACATTTCATCTGCTGTATCGAGATGATCGTCAAGGTGGTGACCACTCCGTGCTGGTGCGAGATGATCTCCGAATGTCTTTCAGGCTTTATATGACTTGCTGTTAAAATCCTGAAGCTAGGAATTTGGCCTTTGCTTTATTTGCTTTGGCGTGTCCGGATCCTGTTGGAGGAAGGATGCTGTAGTGATATCTCATCTGCTGTATCGAGACGAACGTCGAGGTGGTGATCACTCTATGCTGGTGTGAAATGATCTCCGATTGTCTTTCAGGCTTTATATGATTTGCCGTCAAGACCTTGAAGCTAGGAATTTGGCCTTTGCTTCATCTGCTTTGGTGTGTCCGGATCCTGTTGGAGGAAGGACGCTGTAGTGACATTTCGTCTGCGGTATCGAGACGAACGTCGAGGTGATGACCACTCCATGTGGGATGATCTCCGATAGTCTTTCAGGTTTTATATGAGTTACCGTCAAGACCCTGAAGCTAGGAATTTAGCCTTTGCTTCGTTTGCTTTGACCGTAAGGTCTTTTGTTGACGCTGTGTCTGCATCCTGCTGGACCGCGAAGGAACGCTGCTGTTGACATTGCATCTGCTGTAACGAGACGAATGCTGAGGTGGAGTTAGGATTTTGTCGTCACTCCGCTTTGCTGACCATGGGGTCTTTCGTCGATGTTGCATCTGCATCCTGCTGGACTGCGGAGGAACACCGTCGTTGACATCTCGTCTGCTGTAACGAGACGAATGTTGAGGTGGAGCTGGGATTTTGCAGTCACTCCGCTTTGTTTCGACTATGAGGTCTTTTGTTGACGTTACATCTGCGTCCTGCTGGACTGCGAAGGAACGCTGCTGTTGATGTCTCGTCTGCTGTAACGAGACAAATGTTGAGGTGGAGTTGGGATTTTGCCGTCGCTCCGCTTTGTTGACCATGGGGTCATTCGTTGACGTTGCATCTGCATCCTGCTGGACTGCGAAGGGACGCCGTTGTTGACATTGCGTCTGCTGTAACGAGACAAATGCTGAGATGGAGCTGGGATTTTTCCATCGCTCCGCTTGGTGGTATAACATCTGTGTCCTGTTGGAATGAGGAGGCCCACCGTTGTTGGTCTCCAGGCTGTAGATGTGGCCATTGAGATTTGGAACTAGGGACTTTGCCATGGTTCCGTTTCGTTGCGACTCTGGGGCCGGTTGTTGACGTCATGTCTGCATCTGGTTGGAGTGAGGAGAAACGCCGTTGGTGATCTCTAAGTTGTCGATATTGACGTCGAGACCCTGAAGCTAGGGACCTTCCTTT
Organism: Agapanthus africanus; assembly: GCA_030015575.1. Taxonomy (NCBI): domain Eukaryota; kingdom Viridiplantae; phylum Streptophyta; class Magnoliopsida; order Asparagales; family Amaryllidaceae; genus Agapanthus; species Agapanthus africanus. Next base: position 129,325,929 of record JASDDO010000026.1, on the reverse strand, counting down.
GCTTCGTTTGTTGATATTGTGTCTGCAATATTGCGACAAATGTCGAGGTTGTCTCTAGGTTTTCTATGAACCGTCGAGATTTGGCTTTGCTTTCTGATGGAGCCCGTTGGGAAGGTATGGTTCCCTCTTTGTTTGTTCCCCTGGACTGTATACAGGGATCGATGTGATCTCACCTGTAGGGCATAAATTTCATTTTTATCTTATTTCTTTTTCCGCGATGCTCTATCATTTCAGCTTTTGTATCGCGAAGGTCGCGATTGCCCAATCATTTCGGCTATTTTTCACGGTGCCCAATCATTTCGGCTATTTTTCTTTTTACTCGCTGCTTTATATTGCGAGTTGCCCAATCATTTCGGCTATTTTTGTATGCATACATTTTTACTTGCTGATTTTGTTGCAAGTTGCCCCATCATTTCGGCTATTTCATATGCATTTTTTTTGGCTCGCTGATTTTTTTCTCGCGAGTAGGGGATTTGGGATCTGATGCCAATCTTAGCATCAGCATCGCTACAACTGGAATATTGCCAGGAGCGAATCATCATTTGCCATGAAAGGACTTGGAATTTGATACCGGTTTAGGCATCAGCATCGCTGCAACTGGGATATTGCCAGGACCGAATCATCATTTGCCGTGAAAGGGCTTGGGATTTGATACCGGTTTAGGCATCAGCATCGCTACAACTGGGATATTGCCAGGAGCGAATCATCATTTGCCTCTGTCGATGTCGAACAAAGATGGCTTAGCGAACAGGGTTAGGATGCTGTCAACTAAGGCTTTTGACTTCGTGAGCCGTAAGGGTCTCACAAAGGTATTTCTCCTTACAAGTCGTGAGGATCTCGTAGGTGTGTTTTCTCCTTAGGAATCGTGAGGATTCCTAAGTGCATGTTCTCTTGTAAGTCGTAAGGATCTTACAAAAGGGTTTTCTCCTTATAAGTCGAGAGGACTTACAAGTGTTGTTTGCTGTACAAGCATATCCCTAGTCACGGATGGGACTTTGTTAGGGAAATGCTTATTCGTGCCCGTGGATTGTATACAAGGGTCAATATGAGCCGCTTGTAGGGCAATATCGAAGGTTGTGGGAGTTGCTTAAGAACAGGTTCAGGTCTCTGTAACTTAAGAATTTCAAATCTTATGAGCCGTGAGGGTTTCATAAGAGAGTTCTCCTTACGAATCGTGAGGATCTCGCAAGTGTATTTTCTCCTCAGGAATCGTGGGGATCCCCAAGGGTATTGCTCCTTTGTGAGTCGTAAGGATCTCACATTGGTGGTTTCTCCTTACAAGGTCGAGAGGACCCTATAAGTGTCTTTTAACGAGGTTGCGCCCTTTCGGGTTTTCACAAACACTCGCCGGTAGTCCTGCTGTTTTTACTCACGGAGCCCTTTCGGGTTTTCATCCATGCCCATTTTGCTTATGGACATACCGTTTTTTTATCCTTTTTATTTTTATTTACTTTTTTTTACGAGGTCGCGCCCTTTCGGGTTTTCACGAACACTCGCCGATAGCCCTGCTGTTTTTACTCACGGAGCCCTTTCGGGTTTTCATCCGTGCCCTTTTTGCTTATGGACATACCGTTTTTATCATCATTTTTTTTATTATTTTCTTTTTCTCTTTTTTCTCTTTATTTTTTTTATTCATCTCGTCAGCCTAAGGATGCTGCGGTAGTAGTTTAAAGACGTTTCGGTCATCAGCTAGTTTTAGGACGTAGTGGTCCATCATTAGTTTAAGGACGTTTCGGTCCGTCATTGCCGTATTTGAGGTGAAGCTCTAGTTTACTGACTTTTCGGTCCCTGGGGCCTTCCTTATTAAGGAGCATGATGCCCCCGGCGTCTCCATCTTTCTCGAGGCATGTGATTGTGGCGGGCTCATCTTCCAGTTTTCGGACAGCGCGAGTTTGCCTTGTTGGTATTGTTCTTCAACCCAGTTTTTGAAGACGTAGCAATTTTCGATCGGATGGCCCAATACTTGGTGGTAAGGGCAGTAAGGATTGTTTACCTCATTCAGTTGTAGCTGGCATTTCGGCTCCGGTAGACTGATAAGCCCGTCGCGCACTGCTAGTTCGAACAGCCTCCTTGTTTCATCCCGGGGAAATGAGTATGGACGTTTCAACTTTTCATAGAGGGGTTGCCGCTTGTTGCTTTGGCGAACAACCGGTCTAGGGCCACTCGATTATTGTTGAGCGTTGGCGACGAAGGCCATTTTTTCCTACCCTTTATCATTTTTGTTCGATCCCTTGTTTGCGGGTCTGAGATTCTTTCCGGGTAGTGTGCGATTGCACGGCTGAATGTTCTCGCAACTCCTCAACTCTTTTGTTTTAGAGATGGACTTCTTGAAAAGAGGGCCAAGGGCTACATTTTCGTCGGAATTGCTCCCGAATGTGAGAACTCGTGGTCCTTCGGGATCAACCCTATGACAATAGCCGGCAATTCTTTTACGCTCATCTGTTGCATTTTTCTGCTGTCTACGAGCTTCATGCTTTGTCCTGTTGAAGTGTTGCCTGTGAGCGACATACCCTTGCCACCAACTCTTAAAGGAGTTGCAGTCCTCAGTAGGATGTGCGATCTTCTGATGATATAAGCAGAAGTTAGGATGTACTTCCGCTTCATCAAGATGTATACCACCATGAGAATTTTCTCTGAAAGAGGGCAGTCTCATCCCCATCGATATGGCTTTGGCGAATCGTTTCCTTGTCTTGATCCTGCTTTCATTTGCGTCGGATGTACTTTGATCCGGTGGGAGTGTTTCGACCCTTTCATCTAGTCGCCGGCGTTTGGCCTTTTCAAATATGGCCATCTCACGCTCCCGATCGGCTTTACTTTTTAGACGAATTTCATTCAGGAATGCATCAACCATCTCGTCTGATGGCCACAGAAGTTCCGGTTTAGAATCCGACCCCGATTTCTCGGTGCAAGGAGCCTCTTTATCATCTATCAATGAGTGAGAGATCACATGACAACTTGCTACGTAGTCCTTAGATTCATCTGATGAGTCTTCTCCATCGTTTTCGTCCTCGAGGACGTGGCTGAGAAACTCTTGGAGCGTGATGGGAGTCCGTGCTTTCTGATTATACTCCTCCAGCGCGTCGATCTGTTTTTGCAGGTCCGTGCGCTTGTCGTCAGGCTTCACGGGCTTTTTGGATTTCTTCTTCTTTTTCGAAGATTTCGACGGCAGGGTGTGCGAGCTTTGGCTATCACCACTGATCCTTAGAGTTGGGCGTGGCTTTAGCATCTCCTTGATGATCTCAGGTTCCAACGGATTCTTCCATCTGATCGCTGGACATGTCTGGAGATCATTCATCATCTTTTTAGTTTTAGCGTGAAGCACGACCTCCCACGGAGCTTCTTCAACAAAAGAACAAGTTTCCCCTGGTGTGTCCGTCTTCTTTGGAGTGTGCGGTTGTGGTGGGCTCACTTTCCACTTCTCAGACAGCGCGAACTTTCCTTGCTGGTACTGGTCCTCGATCCAACCCTTAAAGACGAAGTAATCTTCAATTGGATGGCTTACCGTTTGGTGGTAAGGGCAATAATTGGGATTGTTGACATCGCCTGGCTGCAACGGACGTTTTGGATCCGGCAGATTGATGAGTCTATTGCGCAATGCCAGTTCGAACAGTTTCCTCGTTTTATCCTGGGGAAATGAGTAAGGTCGTCCCAGTCTCTCCTTAAGGGATGGGCGTGGACGTACGTTGCTTTGGCGGACAACCGGTTTTAAGTTGCTCGGCTGTTGTTGAGTATTGGCGACGAAAGTTGCTTTCCCTTTCCCCTTTTCATGCCAAGGATCCATCTTTGAATGAGATGGTGTGTGACTCATCTGATCCATTTGGGCCAATTTATCAATTAAAGCCTGGAACGTGGTCGGTTTGAAGAACATCATGAATTGCAAGATGGTTGTTTGCGGATCAAGAGTGCCCACGAACATACCTACCGTAGGTGCTTCTTCGATCCGCTGTTCGCATTTTGACCACAGATTCCGCCATCGTGTTGCGTATTGAACCCACGTTTCGCCTGGCCTTATCCTGGCGTTGATCAGTGCTGTTATCGGGGTGCGTTCACTAGCACTCGTGAATCTTTGTGTAAACAGCAACTCCATCTTGTTCATATCAGATTTTTGCATTTTTATACCGCCCAATTTTTATCATATTGCTTATCGGTAGGTACTCTTGAGCCGTGTTTTCTAGTCAATTGCAGGATACAGGTTCTCGGCTCTAAACGGTGAAATTCATGGAAAAGCACGACAAAATCCGGGTTCCCGCCAACCACAGATAAAACACGGGTCTCTGCTCTTTATCCGTCTGTTGCCACACACCAGTTTAAGAGACAAAATGGCAAATCAATGTTATTTTCATGCACAAGGCTCAATGGCAACACAAGATCCAAGAAATCTACGCGGAGCTCGAGAAAATCATGACAAAAAGATCCATATCCAATCATCTTTTGATCAACAGAAATCCTGGAAAAATCGTGAAGCAATTCTGAGAAAAATCATATACCAGACTAATGGGAACAGCAAAACAGGAAAAGCCACCAAAAATGATGAACCAATTCCTCTAAAGTGCCGCGGTTCCGCGGCAATAGCAGGCTTAGGCCGCGGAACCGCGGCCGTACGGTCTCCTCAGTTGACGAAACTTCAGGGTTATTTTGGTATTTTCATGTAAAGGCAGAATTTTGCCCTAGATTTCCAGTTCCCTGCCTATAAATAGCCCAGAACCTTGTGAAGCCAAGGGTGCTTAATCTTGTATTTTAGGTTTTAGAATACTTGTTGTTTTTCTTCCTCTTCTCATCTCTTCTCCATTGAAAAACTTGTAGTGAGCTTTTGTGAGTGAAGGATGATGAATAAAGAAGTTCTTTTTGTTATTATACTTGTCTTGCTCTTATTATGTTAATTGCTTGTAATCTTTAATTGATAAGTAGTTGTTGTTATTTCTTGTTGTTTCTTTCTTTTCTCTTTTCCTTTATCCTTAAACAACCATGATGGTTACGCTTGATCCTTGCCAAGGTGAGGTCGCAAATAGCTAGTTGTTATCTTCTAATCTCTTTCTTTCTATCTTCCTCTTTTGTTTTATTTTCTTTTCGTTATGATGTGTGAGTAGTTTCCATATTTGTTAGGGTAGGATAAGGGAAGTTTGAGAGAAGGAAATCTCTCTCACTCTTTCTTTGCCCAACATCTTAAATCGACTCCCGTTAATTGAACCACAATCCGCTCCCTACGGCACCCTATCCTACATGATAGCGGTGATTCCGTAGTGAGACCGGTTGTGGTTGAATTAACCGGAGGTTATGGCTAAGAGCCAAGAACGGACGGACAAGCACCAAAAGGAAGAACTTAAGCGTTGGAAAGCCTAGCTTATACTCGCAAGTTCCTTCCTAGTCATGCTAATCCCCGTTGTTGCCGATTACCGTAACACCGATATTAAGAGTGGCAACGAAAAAAGTGAGCGACTCCTAACTCAAACTAACCTAATCCTAACCCTAACAAGCTCTCTTTACATATCATTTTAACACTTAGTTAATCACAAATAAATCTGGACTTTTGGACTTAACTCGTTAAAGCACATAGAAAAAGATTCCCATCTCCCTGCGGACGACCCGTACTCAACCGGCTAGCTACAAGCGAAACCGTTTTGATTGCGGTAATTAACTAAACTTGAACACGCAGAATCCCTAACAATCAAATGGCGCCGTTGCCGGGGAGACGGTAGTTTATTTTTTTGTGTAATTTCGGGTTAATTTGTGAATATAAATCTAACCGAAAAACAAAACAAAAAAAAATATACGTTGTAAAAAAAAATCCATCTTGTTATTTTTGATTAGTTTTTGTGCAAGTGTGCAGGAACAAAAGACGGCGAGTTCAGTGCCAAAGACGTGGGAAGTTAGACCCACATCTCGCGGCTACACCGCGACGGATCAAAACGAAGCAAACGGTCTACTGTAAAAACCTGGAGCAGGTACAGTGAGCAAATCAAGATTCAGCAAATCCAGACGAGCAGAGGACAACCACAGCAGCACACCCAAAATTTTTTGTAGCTCAATCCCTCCTTACCGCCGCGGAACCGCGGCCTTAGCACGTGTTTGGCTGCGGAACCGCGGCCATTTGTTGGCTTCAGGGTACCAAATTTTCTATGAGTCTCTCTCTCCTCTTCCCCACTCCTCTGAACTCCACTGAATTATGTTTTCTGCAGGATTCTTTGCGCAAACTCTCTTCCCCCTTCCAATAAACTGTTTTTGTGCAGGATTCTTTGCGCCGCGCTAAAAAATAAAAATTGTTTGCACTTGATTTGTTACTGCTTTGCATTCATTAATACGGACTTTAAGGGGCTTGAAACCAATTCAGATTGGGTGGGGATTTCATCACCCTTCCCAGGACCCCAGAAATCACAAAAAGCATATGCATTGACCATTGTTAAATTAAAAAATACTAGACTCAGCCCTAAGGACTTTGCGCTCAATAGGACAGAGGACTAGTTACAGGCATCGGCCGTTTATCCTATCTGACTTTTGCGGTGTCTAGACAAGTGTGTCGAAGGCAAGTGGTTACTTAATTAGGACCACTAATTACGTAGTGGGGAGCCTCCCACTTTCCTGGCACTTACCTGGCCGCAATTGACGGAGAAGAGGCGGATTGAGGTCCTATTTCTAGCCCTCTGGAACAGTTAGGAGCTGTCTAGCAGACCTAGGTGACCCTAGATCTAGGTGTGAGTGTGCATATCTTGTTTGTGATTGCTTAAAGCCGTAAGTCCGTACATATTCCTGTAAAGCTCTTTCTAAAAAAAAAAGGAATAATCAAAAAACTTTTATAAAAACTTGCCCTTTGTCGCCAAAATCCATTTTTCACCCACCACCCATTCTATTTCTCCATTGACGTTTTCTTACCCTCACCTTCTCCACTTTGACTATACTAAACCCATTTAGTGTATGTTCGCTTGGACTCGGGACACTAGCGCCCACCTAGTCCGCGTTACGTTAGTCGCTACCAACTACGCGATCGACTCAGACGTCGAAACTCCGTCCACACCTCTTTCACCTTTACCTTTGCCGGCCAACTCCGACGTTGACCGGAATTCTGTTCATACATCTTCACCTTCACCATCACCAACCTCTTCTTCCGCGATGTCAGGATTTAATCCAAACATCTCTTTGACTACCCCTGGATTGGCTCCACCTCCTACGGAGACCAATAACCCACCACCACCGCCTGTTGTAGCGCCGCAGCGAATCGCGCTCCAGGATCGTTTCTATCCCACCCGTTCTGCACTTCCCACCTGCCTTTCTCTTCCACCGGCCAATGGGGATAATTTTGAAATTAAGCCCCACTTCATCAACATGCTTCCGCGATTTCATGGGCTTGAATCTGAAGATGCCTATATCTTCATCAATAAATTTCAAAACGTTTGTGCCATGATGAAAACTACCCAACTGTCGGACGATGCTATACGTCTACGGGTCATTCCGTTCACTCTATGCGATCTTGCTGAAAAATGGCTGTATAGCACCGCTTCCTACTCCATTACCAGTTGGGACGAGTTTGTTAAAGCGTTTCTAAAAAAATTCTATCCGAATCATAAAACCGCAAGGATCCGTAACGAAATCAACCAATTCTCTCAGCTTCCTTCTGAACCCTTCTGGAAGTGCTTTGACCGGTATAAAGACCTTCTTGTTCAGTGCCCTCACCATGGTATAGAGAAATGGCAACTTTGCCAAACCTTATACGAGGGCCTGAACCCAGCAACGAAGCAGTTGTTGGAAACCATCTGTCAGGGCCACTTCCTATCGAAATCTGACGAGGAAGCGTGGCAATTCTTCGACGACCTTGCGGAGCAAACGCTACAATGGGAGAGCACCAGACCGAATTCTTCTTCTTCTACCTCCACTTCTACCCGTCAGTCTAGGGTAGGAATTCACCAACTTGATGTCTCTATTGCGATGAAACCTGAAATGGCTGCAATAACGAGAAAGCTTGAAGCGATAGAGAGCAAATTTTCTTCTCCTGCTCCTACCCCTGTTCTTCCCCTTCGTACCATTTGTGCTTGTTGTTCCGATCCTTCTCACTTAACCGAAGAGTGTCCTTACAATCCACCATCGCAAGGACAGGATCAGGTTAATGCGGCATTTCAGCAAAGACCGAGGAATGATCCATACTCTTCCACCTACAATCCCGGTTGGAGGAACCACCCCAATTTCGCCTGGAATCAGAATTCGCATCAATTCCAAGGCAACAATTTCCAAAGGCCCCCTCCACAGCAACAACAAGCACAACAACAAACTCAACATCAATTTCAGCAGCCCTTCCAACCCCAACCTTTTCAAAATCAGACGAACAACTTTGCACCCAACAATTCTTTTCCACCAAACAACTTTGTTCCGTCAAACAATGATAAGGTTTCCTCGCTCGAACGAAGTCTGGAGGCGTTCGTTAAACAATCGACACAATCCACCACAAACATCCAGTCTTCCATTCAGTCCTTAGTGCAACACACTGCCGCTCACGGGCAAAGCATCAAGACCATCGAGGCCCAGATTGCACAACTGAATGCGGCCTTAAGCGAGCGAGAGAAGGGGAAGCTCCCATCCCAGCCACTCCCAAATCCCGGTCACCCACATAATGTACATGTTGCTCTTGAACAACAGAACCATAATGTGAGTGCCATGACCACATTGAGATCGGGAAGGATGCTGCAAAACAACATTGGCACACGGATCAACGATGACACCCCGGCCGCTTCTTCTTCTTCTTCTTCTTCTTCCTCTGCTACGTCTTCGTCTTCTGAGCCTATTCTCCATTCTTCAAAAGGCTCTTCTTCTTCTTCTGCTCTGAACGGACCCACTTCTCACTCCACGAAAACACAAGTTCTGGGATCTGTTCCAACTCCAAAATCTCCTCCTCCAGCATTGGACTCAACCAATTTTAAAAACGTTCCATTTCCAAACCGGTTGAAGTCCACCAAACAAAATCCACAAATGGAGAAGATTCTGGAGTTATTTAAGCAGGTTAACATTAACATTCCTCTTTTAGATGCTGTCCAACAAGTCCCGTCCTACACGAAAATCTTAAAGGACTTGTGCACGAAAAAGAGGAAGTCTCAGATATCCAAGAAAGTTTTCTTGGCTAGTGCTGTGAGTGATGCCCTTACCCAATCTTTACCACAAAAACGGAAGGACCCTGGCTGTCCTACGATTTCTATTACCATTGGGGATAAGAACATCAACAGCACACTATTAGATCTTGGTGCCAGTGTTAACCTGCTTCCGTAAGTATACGAGCAATTAGGCGTAGGAGAGCTGAAACCCACGCACTGCACTCTCCAAATAGCCGACCGATCGATCACCCATCCTAGGGGTGAGCTAGAGGATGTGTTAATCAAAGTCGGGGACTTCATATTCCCCGTTGACTTCATTGTATTAGACACACAGCCTGTAGCTAACCCCCGGAATCAAATTCCGGTGATACTCGTTCGCCCATTCCTTGCAACCTCAAATGCTGTGATCAATTGTCGCAATGGTTCGATGAACCTCTCTTTTGGAAACATGACAATTGAACTCAACATTTTTAGGTTGGGGAATCAGCCCTCCGAACCTATTGCTCATATACTGGACGTTTGCTCAATCCAGAAGATCACCCCAGAAGAGTGTGAATTCGAGGAGTTTCTGTTCGATCATGATAACCTTAACGCCACTAGTGCGTTCCTCCTCGAACCTGCTGCTGTTTCTGCGCCCGACAACGACTACGAGTGTTTCACGTTCTTGAACGATCTTAGCCGCTCGCAACCCGAGTTTGAATCCTTCGAATTTCCGGATGAGTTACCTGAACCATCCGACTCGGTCGCTTACACTCGTTTTGAACCTTTGCTGGAATCTTTTGAGTTCGAGACTTTTGCACCAATCTTGCCTTCAATCGTTTCACCTCCAACGCTCGAAATCAATCCTTTGCCGTCTCACCTTAAGTACGCTTACATAGGTGAGAACGAGACCCTCCCTGTCATCATCTCGGCTTCTCTAGCTCCAGAGCAAGAGAAAGCACTTCTCGCGGTCTTGCACAGCAACAGGCAAGCTTTTGGCTGGTCCATGGAGGACATCAAGGGGATTAGTCCCCTGATCGTTGAACATACATTCATCTGATGGATGATGCCAAACCAGCCCGGGATCCACAAAGACGTCTCAACCCAGTCATGAAAGAGGCTGTGAAGAAGGAGATTGTAAAATGTCTCGATAGTGGTATCATTTATCCTATCTCTGATAGCCAGTGGGTTAGCCCCATTCACGTTGTCCCTAAGAAATCAGGTATAATGGTCATCACTAACGAGGCGAACGAGTTAATCCCTACTCGCACCCAAACTGGGTGGCGAGTATGCATCGATTACAGAAAACTCAACGCCGCAACGCGGAAAGACCACTTTCCGCTACTTTTCATTGACTAAATGCTTGAACGATTGGCCGGACACGAGTACTACTGCTTTCTTGATGGCTACTCCGGCTATAATCAAATTCCCATCGCCGAAAAAGACCAGGACAAGACCACATTCACTTGTCCTTTCGGCACGTTTGTATATCGTTGCATGCCCTTTGGGTTATGCAATATGTCCGCTACATTCCAGCGGTGTATGATGGGAATCTTCTCAGACATGGTGGAAAAATTTCTGGAGATCTTCATGGACGATTTCTCCATCTTCGGCGATTCCTTCAACGAGTGTTTGCTGCATCTTGACGCTGTCCTTACCCGATGTAAGGACAAGAATCTCACTTTGAATTGGAAGAAGTGCCACTTCATGGTGCGCGAAGGTATTGTCTTAGGACATATCATCTCGCAAAATGGCATAGAGGTTGACAAAGCAAAGATTGAGGTCATTTCCAATCTACCTCCTCCCAGATGTGTCCGAGACATCCGAGCCTTCCTTGGCCATGCCGGTTTCTATAGACGGTTCATCAAGGACTTTAGCAAGATTGCTAGGCCTTTGACTCTTTTGCTGGCCAAGGACACGCCATTCAACTTCAACTCGAGCTGTGTGACTGCGTTCGAGTCACTAAAAAGCTCACTCACTTCTGCTCCCGTTCTTTCTTCACCTGACTGGACGCACCCATTTGAGATTATGTGCGATGCATCCGACTTTGCCATTGGTGCTGTCCTTGGACAACACATCAAAAAGATGCCGCACGTAATCTATTATGCGAGCCGAACCCTGAACGACGCCTAACTCAATTATACAACAACCGAGAAGGAATTCTTGGCTGTTGTATTTGCTTTAGAAAAGTTCAGGCCCTACCTCATCGGCTCTCCAGTCATTGTCTACACAGACCATTCTGCTCTGCGCCATCTTTTTGCGAAGAAAGATGCAAAATCTTGGCTAATACGTTGGATCCTCTTGCTTTAAGAGTTTGACCTTGTCATTAAGGACAAACGAGGATGTGAAAACGTAGTTGCCGACCATCTCTCACGACTTCCTTCTTCGCCTTCGCTTCCAATTCCGATCAACGACGTTTTCCCGGATGAACAGCTCTTGACAGTATCTTGCGAACCCTGGTTCGTAGATATTGTGAACTATTTGGCCACAGGATTACTACCGACTGAATGGTCAAGTCAGGACAGACTTCGCTTCTTATCCCAAGTAAAACACTTTTACTGGGACGAACCCTATCTGTTCAAGTACTGTCCCGACCAGATTATTCGTCGGTGTGTCCCTGACGATGAATTCAAGAGTGTGCTGTCGTTTTGCCACGATCAAGCGTTTGGCGGGCATTTTGGCCCCAGAAAGACAGCTGAGAAGATCTTGCAATGTGATTTCTACTGGCCACAACTCTTCAAAGACGCTCATGACTATTGCAAGACTTGCTCCCGGTGCCAACACATGGGGCGGATATCCCGGAGGAACGAGATGCCGCTCCAACCGATCTTGGTTGTGGAGATTTTCGATGTTTGGGGGATAGATTTCATGGGGCCGTTTCCCAGCTCTTTCGGGAACTTGTACATCCTTTTCGCTGTTGATTACGTCTCTAAGTGGGTCGAGGCTGTGCCCAGCCGGACTAACGACAACAAGGTTGTCGTTAAGTTTCTTAAAGAAAACATTTTCTCCCGGTTTGGGCACCCCCGAGCGATCATTAGCGACAATGGAAGTCATTTCTGCAACAAGACTTTCGAGGCCTTGATACGGAAATATTCCATTAATCATAAGCTCTCTATGCCCTACCACCCCCAAACCTGCGGGCAGGCCGAAGTTTCAAATCGGCAAATCAAGCAGATACTGGAGAAGACGGTTTCCAAGAACCGTAAGGATTGGTCGCTGAAACTCACTGATGCCCTTTGGGCCTTTCGAACCGCTTATAAGACCGACCTTGGCATGTCTCCCTATCGGCTTGTGTACGGAAAGGCTTGCCACCTACCTGTCGAAATAGAGCATCGCGCATTTTGGGCAATAAAGGAGCTGAATCTGTCTCTCGAAGATGCGAGCAGCCATCGGAAGCTGCAGTTGAATGAATTGAGCGAGCTTAGGGATGAGGCTTACGATAACGCGGTTGTCGTTAAGAACCGAACGAAGGTGTTTCACGATAAACACCTTTTGCGCAAAACTTTCGTACCTGGTCAACAGGTATTGCTTTACGACACCCGGCTACACTTCCATCCAGGAAAGCTCAGATCTCGCTGGAAAGGGCCGTATTTTGTGCGGAATGTGTATCCGCATGGCGCTGTGGATTTGGAGAATCCATAGGACGGTTCATTTTTCAGAGTAAATGGACACCGACTCAAACCGTACTTTAGCGCCGAACCAACAGAGGAGCTCCTGTTCTTACAGGAGCCGGTTTACCCTGCATAATCTTCCTCTGCCTATCTCCAAACTTCGGTTATCCAGCCAAGAACAAGTGGACACTGTTCCAAATAAGTTTGTGGGTATGTATATACCATTTTGTACATTTTTGTGGATATTCTTTTCCATTTTTTCTTTTCTTTTCTTTTCTTTAGAAACCAAAAAAAAAAATGTGTATAGCTAACCGACAATTTTGACCCTTCAAATAATCTCTTCTTGCAATGACAGTGAGGACACTGTCCAGTTTAAGTTTGGGGGTACGCTCGGTACGCATTTCTTACCTTCGCATTCATATGTATATTTTGCATCTGCATATTTAATTCCATAAAATCCATAAAAATCAGAAAATTTTCTAAAAACATAAAAACTTTTTGTCAAGTTAGCTAGTGGGAGAACTCTGATTCAACATTTCGACGGTTTTTGTTTAATAAGACAAGAATAACTAAATCTTATTTTTAGATTTTGAAAACCTGAAAGATAACTCTCCTTTGAAGTTAACTATAGCTGATATACGTCTTTACATCACACTACACGTGTCGTGAGTTTTGGAAATTAGATGACAAGTCTTTTATGTCTAAAAACTTTTAAATGGATAAATGATTTTTTGAGGATCAAATAGATTTGTTCTAAAATAAGTAATATCAAGAATAGTTTATGAAGTGAAGTGAATATGAAAGGATATTATTGATGCCTTAATTGGAACTAAGTCTGAAAAATAACCCATCTGAAACTTGATTGGAATGATTACACACCGAACCCACTAAACACGTCTTTTATCCAAAAAAAAAATAATTGAACCGCCGGTTATGTCTCCGTTCTTATTGAATCATCATGATTTTCACGCAAAACTGTCTTTTGTTTTTGGACCTAGGTAACTTGAGTAATTAAGTCCGCTGGGGTGTTTCTACACCTAATGCCCTAAAGCCAACTGGTTTGGGAGCATTGGCCCAAAGCTCGCTAAGAAGCCTAGAAAGTCCAGATTAAAACAAAGTCAAGCAAGTGTTCTCTCCGAGTTAAAATTCCTAACGGTTCTTTGTGTGAGAATAATCTTGATAAAGACAGGCTTTTATAAAAATTTTAGCGGAGATATGAAGGTTTTATTCTATGATAAAGACTATTGCACGTTCACAGAGGTGTGTATGAAATGAAAACAAGAAAAAGGTGGAGTGAAAAATAAGACCTAGTTTCCTGTTAAGGAAGATAGAAATTCTGAAGTTGAAACTTTACTGGAAAACGAAACTTGAAAAATGCTTAACTCTTTATAAAACTTATGTGATCCTTTTAAAATTTTTATCTGGGCTTTATTGTGTGACATAATGACTTTAATCGATCCTTCTGGAAACTTAATGACACTATTTGCACTGCACGTAAAGACATATAAAATCTGTAGTTAAATAAGAAGCGAGGTGTGAAAAATAAGGGTTTGATAGTCTAGACTTGGGATCATAGAATTTTTATTTTCTGAATCAAAACTTTAGGGTTTGAATCATAGTTATTTTACAAAACTAGCTTGACCGGATTTTGTGGGTAGTATCCGCTGAAAACTCTCAGGAGACAACACTCCTCCTACCAGGGACACCTAGAGGTTCAACGGCTTGTTGCACATGCTCAGTGCAATCGCGTTCCCTGCGAAAGTGAGGTTAGGAGTTTTGTGAATAAATTGGTTTTGCTCGGGACGGGCAAATGATAAGTTTGGGGGTATTTGTTCATATCAGATTTTTGCATTTTTATACCGCCCAATTTTTATCATATTACTTATCGGTAGGTACTCTTGAGCCGTGTTTTCTAGTCAATTGCAGGATACAGGTTCTCGGCTCTAAACGGTGAAATTCATGGAAAAGCACGACAAAATCCGGGTTCCCGCCAACCACAGATAAAACATGGGTCTCCGCTCTTTATCCGTCTGTTGCCACACACCAGTTTAAGAGACAAAATGGCAAATCAATGTCATTTTCATGCACAAGGCTCAATGGCAACACAAGATCCAAGAAATCTACGCGGAGCTTGAGAAAATCATGACAAAAAGATCCATATCCAATCACCTTTTGATCAACAGAAATTCTGGAAAAATCGTGAAGTAATTCTGAGAAAAATCATATACCAGACTAATGGGAACAACAAAACAGGAAAAGCCACCAAAAATGATGAACCAATTCCTCTAAAGTGCCACGGTTCCACGGCAATAGCAGGCTTAGGCCGCGGAACCGCGGCCGTACGGTCTCCTCAGTTGACGAAACTTCAGGGTTATTTTGGTATTTTCATGTAAAGGCAGAATTTTGCCCTAGATTTCCAGTTCCCTGCCTATAAATAGCCCAGAACCTTGTGAAGCCAAGGGTGCTTAATCTTGTATTTTAGGTTTTAGAATACTTGTTGTTCTTCTTCCTCTTCTCATCTCTTCTCCATTGAAAAACTTATAGTGAGCTTTCGTGAGTGAAGGATGATGAATAAAGAAGTTCTTTTTGTTATTATACTTGTCTTGCTCTTATTATGTAAATTGCTTGTAATCTTTAATTGATAAGTAGTTGTTGTTATTTATTGTTGTTTCTTTCTTTTCTCTTTTCTTTTATCCTTAAACAACAATGATGCTTACGCTTGATCCTTGCCAAGGTGAGGTCGCAAATAGCTAGTTGTTATCTTCTAATCTCTTTCTTTCTATCTTCCTCTTTTGTTTTATTTTCTTTTCGTTATGGTGTGTGAGTAGTTTCCATACTTGTTAGGGTAGGATAAGGGAAGTTTGAGAGAAGGAAATCTCTCTAACTCTTTTCTTGCCCAACATCTTAAATCGACTCCCGTTAATTGAACCACAATCCGCTCCCTACAGCACCCTATCCTACATGATAGCGGTGATTCCGTAGTGAGACCGGTTGTGGTTGAATTAACCGGAGGTTATGGCTAAGAGCCAAAAACGGACGGACAAGCACCAAAAGGAAGAACTTAAGCGTTGGAAAGCCTAGCTTATACTCACAAGTTCCTTCCTAGTCGTGCTAATCCCCGTTGTTGCCGATTACCGTAACACCGATATTAAGAGTGGCAACGAAAGAAGTGAGCGACTCCTAACTCAAACTAACCTAATCCTAACCCTAACAAGCTCTCTTTACATATCATTTTAACACTTAGTTAATCACAAACAAATCTGGACTTTTGGACTTAACTCGTTAAAGCACATAGAAAAAGATTCCCATCTCCCTGCGGACGACCCGTACTCAATCGGCTAGCTATAAGCGAAACCGTTTTGATTGCGGTAATTAACTAAACTTGAACAAGCAGAATCCCTAACAATCACATCTCCGCAAATGTTTTGACACTGTTTGGTAGCTCCGAATACCATTCGAATGCCGTTTTCGCTAAGCTGCTGACAAATTGTCGAAGCAACAGTCTGTCATCGCCTCCAGTATTGCCACATAAGGCCCTGAATTGAGCGACATGCTGATGTGGGTTCCCTGTCCCTTTATATACGTGGAACATAGGGATCGTATATCCCGGCGGGTAACTAATTTGGTCATACCAGCCCGGGTAGGGTCGTCCGGTTCTAGCAATTTGCCCAGCCGCTTCATTTGCCTGGTGAGCTCGTATTTGTTGAGCTATATGGTCATCCACTGCGGCCTTGGAAATGGTTTCTTCCTTGGCTGCTGAAAGAGCCGGAGGAGGATTATATGTCTCCCTTCCGTCGTTTCCAACAATTATAGGAGGGTCTTCAGCGGGAGGGTCCGGCTGTAACATCATCCCTACCATATCTTGGAAGAGGAGCGCCATTTGTTTTATGTTAGCCGCTTGCTCTGCGGCTTCTTTGTCCTTCTTTTCGAGGACTCGGTGTAAGAAATCAGCATCAGTCTCTTGTTCGTGACGCTGTTCTGATGATGCCTCCGAGCTCTCTTTTGGCCCGGTAAGTGCAGCCGTTGCAGTCATCATCTCTTGAAGCTTCTGTTGCTGCTCCTGGGCTTTCGTTATGGATCGGGTGAGTGGTCGGTGACCCGTCGAAGCATGGCTTTCCTCCTTTCCAGAAGCCATATAAACAGTGTGCACCCCCATGCCCCCAGACTTGGGGTGTTTATGCTCAGCGCGTTTACGGTTCGCCATGTTCACAGGGGCTTTTTGCGGCCTCCTTTTCTTTTGAGTGGTTGAAGTTGAGGGGGCCGTTGTAGTGGGCACCCAAGTAGCCGTTGCTTTTCATGGCTTAACGGAGTAATCCTTCCCCTGCCGAACCTTCATCATTTTCTGTCGGCGGAGATAGTCTTGATCAATCACCGACTCCTAGATCCGTCGCCAGACCTTGTAAATTTTAGAGGTTAGCCGTTGAGGGGGCTGCTCCAGCTTCTTCTCTGGAGTATCCTCCACAGGTGAAGGAGTTCTTTTTAGCATCGCAGTAGGAGAGTTTCTGCGCACCGTGTTCAGCAATTCAAAGCTGTTCCTGGTTGGAACAGAAGCATCGATCCCCACCGTTGGAGTTGGCGGAGTTATCCCAGATGGGGAGTTGCCCTCAGCCTTCCTCACTCGGCGCCAGTGGCGACGTCGAGCGTGTCGTGTGGATGGAGTTGTCTCAGCCGTAGGGGTGACCTCCTCATGCCCCCTGCTTTGAGGAGAGACTGTTATTGGTGCTAGCCTGTCGAAGACTGACACCTATTGAGAAGCAATGTTTAATCTGTTAAAGACAGACCTCTGGGCAGAGGAAGCAGCTTTGAGAACCTCGCCTGGAGCAGAAGCCGGAATGACCAGCCTTGTAAAAACCGACTTTTTGGAAGGAGAAGCCTTTCCAATGATTTTGTCCGCTTGAGCCGGGATGGCTTTCCGCTTTGGGATGGCAACTTCGGGTATAGCGGGCTTGTAGATGCTCTGGCCCAATCTGTTGAAAACTGAGGTATTGAAGTTGGGCGACCCGTTGAGAAGGGTCGCGACAGTGGTAACCCGATCAAAGACCGACTTCTTTGGGGATTCTTGCAATGTCGTTGTGGCATTGAAGCTCAACGGTGGGAGCATGGTCTCGAAGAATAATCCAGTGGTGGCCTGAGTTACCTGCTCCACTGGCATCTTGAAAAGGGAGGCCGCTTGGAGCCCGTAAGTCACTCCTCCAGGAGGGACGAAGTAAGAGTCGCAGTTGCAGATAGTGCAGTTTGAAGCCATTGATCTTCTGTTTTCTGCACGGAGCAAGACGCCAAATCTAAGTATCTTGAATCCACAGGCAACCACAGCAAACCGCGATTCGTTCACGAACACGACACACGAAGTGTGGAGTGGAAAGAGGAAGAGGTCCCACCGGGCCTGCCAGAATCTGTTCCCCTCCGAAAGACGGCCAAGACATGAGCGTCTTGCCTGAGATTCGGGGCAGATGCTAATTGGTGCTATCCGTCCACCTCTCCGAAGATACCAAGTTGATTTATGGCACCGTGTATCGGAGGTATAAACGGATGCGGCCGATGTAGCAGACTTCGTCAGAATCCCCCTCGTTTGAGGGGTTTTTGATTGTGGGGACGCTCTTCCCTGCAGGCGCAAGCCCCTGCAGTTAATTACGCTACCGCATCGCGGTAACAACTTTCTCCTTCTCCAGCTGGTCACTTCGTGTCGTAGGTGTTTGTTTTGTTTTTGGTTGCCCGTGGATTGTATACGGAGACTATTTATTTCGTCGCCCGTAAGACGTGGATTAGTCCAAATCCGTATTTTCTTAGATTTGGGTTTGGGGTTTTGGTTTGAGGATACATTAGCCATATTTGAGGCTAAGATCAACTCAAACGTTTGTTAAGGATACGTTAGTCTAATTTGAGACCAAGATCAACTTAACGGGATCGTTTAGATCGGACAAAAGAGCATTTGGACTCTATTTGTTCCAGTTTAGGGACATAGTGGTCCATTGAATGTATGGCCGTCGGGACCCATCACCTCTCTGACGACGTTGAAGGATTACAACGACAGATATCAGAGGAGTTCAGAGATGTACCCTTGAACCAAAGTTGGTTGGGAGACCTGTAGTCCAATTTAGGACTAAAGTCTGTTTGAGGGTTTAAGGATATGTTAGCCGTATTTGAGGCTAAGATCAACTTAAACGTTTGTTAAGGATACGTTAGCCCAGTTTGAGACTAAGATCAACTTAACGGGATCGTTTAGATCCGACAAAAGAGCGTTTGGGCTCTATTGTTCCAGTTTAGGGACATAGTGGTCCATTGCCAGTTTAGGGACATGGTGGTCCATTGCTAGTTTAGGGACATGGTGGTCCAATGCCAGTTTAAGGACATAGTGGTCCATCTCCAGTTTAGGGACATAGTGGTCCATCATTCCCATTTTGGGGACAAATGTTAGTTTAAGGACGCATTAGTCCATGAGTTTAAGGACCCCACAGTCCGTATTAATGTGTAGTTGTCGGGACCCGTCACCTCTCTGAAGACGTTGAAGGATTACAACGACAAATATCAGAGGAGTTCAGAGATGTACCCTTGAACCAATGAGTTGGTTGAAAGAGCAGATGTGCTCAGTTCAAGATGATTTGAGGACTTATGGCCAGTTTGGGCTAAGTCCAATTATGTTTGAAATATTGGCCCTTTGGGCCATTAGACATTTGTCTGGGTTCAGCCCCTCATCATTCAGCAGTGCTAAACAGAGGTTTGGGGGTCCTGAAAACATTTTGTCTTTTATTAGGCACTGACCATTCATCATGGCTCTGGAGTTTACTTTGAATGTCATGTAAAATGATCAAGTTTGGAAAATAAGGGTATATTTGAAGTTCGGTCAAAGGGGAATCCTGCCTCTGGAAAAACTTAGCCATTTTGGGCTAGGTTGGTTTTGAAATAGTGTTAACACTAGAAAGTATTTGACGACCACGTGTTCCCACGTGATGCGCTTTAAAAATAGTGTTAAACACTAAAAATAGGGTGGTCACGTGGGGTCACGTGAGGCGCTTGAGATTGGGCCGAAACTCCTTTATTTTACCCTTAAGGCTGCAAATAAGTGTTAAACACTTAGTTTTTAGGCCATCACGTGTGAGCACGTGAGGCATCTGAAGATGGGGCCAGATTTCCTTTTACTTTGTTATGCAAATAAGTGTTAAACACTTTTTGACTCTCTGGCCATCACGTGCGTGCACGTGATGGGCATCCATCCATTGGATATTAAAGGGATTTGTTAGGGGTCACGTGGGGAAACGTGAGGGCGCCCTAAATGTGGAGCCAGATCTCCTTTGTTTTATCCTCAAATCTGCGAATAAGCGTTAAACACTTTTCATCTTTATTTTAGAGCATCACGTGTTGGCACATGATGGGGATTTATGCGTCGATAATTACAGCACTTGCTGAGGGGTCACGTGGGGACACGTGAGAGCGCCCAAAGCTTCTGTTCTTTTGTTTTTTCTTTCTGCATTTTGGGAGTCACGTGGGAGCACGTGTGGCATTGCCTCAAAACTTTCCTCCTTCTCATTTCTGGGGATCTCTTCAGGGGTTACGTGGGGACACGTGACCTTGGTCTTTTACATGCATGGAGATCTTTCAAGTCTCTTTTTTAAGAATTAAATTCTCTGTAGGGTTAAACCCTAATTTTTGTTTTGGAGGAATTAAATTCCTATTGTGAAAGAATTAAATTCTTATTTAGGGTAAAACCCTGATTTCTTTTTAAAGGAATTAAATTCCCAGATATGTAAAAGAATTAAATTATTAATTAGGGTTAAACCCTAGTTTTGTTTTAGGAGAATTAAATTCTCAAAACTCAATTCCCCTTCTAAGTTTAGGATCTGCATGGCAGGATCTCGACCCGATGAGAATTAAATTCTCAACTTATGGCGATATGTGCTCTGTGCAGATCTTCAACCAGAAGAAGAACTAAGTTCTTTTTTGTATAAAAGTTAAACTCTTGGATTTTAAGAATTAAATTCTCTGTTTGAAGTTTTGATTCCCTTTCTTTTCTCACCTAGGGTTTTCTTTGTTGAGAATTAAATTCTCCTTTCTTTTCTTCCCTCTTGAGAATTAAATTCTCCTCTCTCTGTTTTTCTCTCCCCAAAAAGTAGATCCCTTCTCTTCTTTTCTTGGCTCCTATTTATAGGAGAAGGAAAAGAATCAATTTGTTTAGCAAATCTCTCATTGAAAGATTTGATTTGATTTCATCATTAATATGATCCTTTAGATCATTCAGTGAATTTTATTCACCGTTGGATTTTAAATCCAAAGATATTCTGTTTGTTATTTCGGTGAGATGTAGAGAGATCTTTCCTTGTTTAAGATTTTTCCATAAATTGGTGATTTTTAATCACCTTTGGATCTTTAATCCAACGGTCCCCATAATCATTTTCCATTTGGAAAGATTTAGAAGTGTAGGGAGTTTTTCGTCACCCCATTGAGATGGGAATACGCGCGCGCTTGTCAGGCGTACTACAGATTCCCCCTGCCTAGGGTAGGCTGGGGTTTAATGATTGTGGAGATCCGAATCTCCGGCAGCCGCGGACTAAGCTGCCGTTAATTACCCCTCGCCTTTGGGACGAGGGAACCTCCGATTAACTGGTTAAACTGGTCATGCGAACTCAATGTGCTGTGTACGTGTGTTGTTGTTTTGAAAAGGGGGGTTTTGGATATACCGGGAGCCACACAGAGTTTTTACGGGGGTCCCGCTACCCGGATAGCGGGCTGGGGGTCAAGGGGGCTAGCAGCCCCCTTGCGGGGTGCGGGGCAGCGCCCCGTTAGAAATTTTTTTCTAACAGGGACAGTGTCGTGGAGTACGTGTATGTATAAATTTGTATACATATGTATATATGTATGTATATGCACAAAAAGAGGGGGAAAATGCATCCAAGGGATGCGTGGGGCCAGCGCCTTGAGCGCTGTGCGCTTAGGTGCTGCGCGCTCAGGCGCAAGCGCGCCACGTGTCGGCACGTGGGCGCTTTGCGCATGAGCGCTGCGCACAGGAGCGCAAGCACGCGTGCCACGTGTCGGCACGTGGGCGCTTTGCGCATGAGCGCTGCGCGCTGGAGCGCTGCGCGCAGGTGCGCAAGCGCGCGCGCCACGTGTCGGCACGTGGGCTTTTTGCGCATCGCGCTGGTGCGCAAGCGCGCGCTCCACGTGTCGGCACGTGGGCGCTTTGCTGGCGCTGGAGCGCAAGCGCGCTGGTGCGCAAGCGCGCGCGCCACGTGTCGGCACGTGGGCGCTTTGCGCATCGCGCTGGTGTGCAAGCGCGCGCGCCACGTGTCGGCACGTGGACGCTTTGCGCACGAGCGCTGCGCGCAGGAGCGTAAGGGCGCGCGCCACGTGTCGGCACATGGGCGCTTTGCGCTCGAGCACTTGCGCGCCGGCGAGGAAAGGAGGGCTTTTAGCCCCAGAAACCCTCGAAAGAGAAATTGGTGGAGTTAAACTCCTGAAAAAGGGGAGAATGTTTTGGTTGGGGAAATGGGTTCTTCTTCTTCCTCCTCTGTTGGCTGGCTCAAGAGATGTGAGATCTAAAAATCTCTTCTTTTTGAGATCTAATGATAGATCCAAGTTCCCCTTTGTGGGTTTTGTGGTGAAAAACTAATTTGTTTTGAAAAGGAAAGAGTAAAGCTCTTGATTTAATTCAAAGGAAAGAAGAAGGTTTTGGAACCTTGAAGAGGGAAGAAAGATCTCAGATCTGAAACTTTTTTGGAGAGAGAAAAAGTTGTTAGATATTTTCATTATCTTTGCCTTTATAGGCCATACACTTTACACATAGCCCCTTGGGCTTCACAAAATGGCATTTTGCCTATCCCATGGCTCATGTGCCATTTCTTTTTTGCACATAAGCCATAGGCTTTACAAAAATTTGGCTTTATGCCTATTTTTCTTATATTTATCCAAAAATAAAATAAAAGAAATACAAAAAAATTATTTATTACAAAAATTTTATCTTGACATGGGGGAAGGCCGGCCGCTTCATGTTCGGGCTCGACCCGGGCATGGGCCCACTGGGTCTGGGCTTGGGCCCACTGGGCTTGAGGTTGACTTGGATTTTGACTTGGTCAACCGGGGTGTAAATTTTTACCCCAACAAGAAGTTTTTAGAATTTTAATTCTTATTTGGAAAGATTTAGAGAACTTTAGAATTTTAATTCTATTAAACCGTAAGGCTTTCAAAACCAGTCACGTGCTGCTTGGTCACGTGTGAGCACGTGACCCCCAATTGAGTTCTTTAATGGCCGCTTGTTTATGCTTCAGTTTTAACCATCACGTGTCAACACGTGACCATTGGTCACGTGTGAGCACGTGATACCTTATTGAGGTAACTTCTGATTTTTAATTAGGGAACAGATTTTAGAATTTAATTCTATTCATTATTTTAGAGGCCTGAAGAGCCCATTACGTGTCTGCACGTGACCCATGGTCACGTGTGAGCACGTGATGCTCCATTAGGGTCTTTTTTGAGTTTTTATTATATCTTTTAACTCCTCCAGCGGGTTCTTAAAGGTCCATCACGTGTGGACACGTGATACCTCATAAATTTTGATCCCGGATGAATTACGAGGCCCATAATATATCAAATCGAAGGGTTTTTCGAGTTGCTTCCAATACCATCAGAATTTATCTGTTTCTCATTTGGGAGTTTGTCAAAAAACAGCCCGGAAGATACTGGTTCGCATTTTCTTAAGCATATCACTGCCATTTGATACCTTGGGCTCTTTCGCACAGAAATTTTTGGCGGGAACATGGAGAATCATGTAAATGGAAGTATATCCATGGTTCGGTTCGGTCAATATAGATTGAATAGTTTGAATATCTGGATTCATGTATTCATATTGAATTGTAGTTGTAGATTGTACTTGAATCATATTCAAGTTAGATTATAATAATGAGACTCAGTCTGAGTCAGAACAATTAGAAAAGAAATTGGATCCTGAATTAGATTTTGGTGTTATCGGTAACCGCTGCACATGGACGGTAGGATTTGTGTCTTTTTCAAAGACGATTACCGTGTTGATAACACGTTGTTAAGTTGTCTACCTTAGATAGGCAAGCACCCACATCTCCGGCTCCCTGAGGCTCAAGAGATTGGTCCCGCTTAAACCTATGTTTACTAGGGTCTTTATTGTAATTTATAAAACTTGAGGGGGTTTTGTGTAAAAATAATTTTGTATAATTTACAAAGTACACCTCAAGTATTTAATTATCGTCTTTAGAGTTTTCATAGCTGTAGATTTTATATTTGTGACATTTCTAGTGAATAAACTTATTTTTCATAATACATGGTATTTAATTGTAAAGTATTGAACTTATACGGAATTTCATGTAAAATGATTCTTTTTAATTTAGAAAAATTGGAATATTTATAATATATCAGAAATAGATGTTTTGATAATACATATATAAATATTTATAAAATAATTAAATTTATTATTTATCTAAAAATCACATTTTCTTAAGATATTTGTATTTTAAATCTCTCGAGACCGAATGCTCCTTGCGGAGGTCTGCATCTCGCACTACTAAGCCCGAGGATGTGCGATAATCCGCACCATCCCGATGGGTTCCCCAAAATGGGTTGTAGCAGCGCTTCGTAAAGATTTATAAAAATACGTAATCTTGTAGAAAACGGTTTAAATAGTTAAAGGTAGTATTGTGTAAAACGGTATTTCCCGAATCTATATTTCCCAAAAAATATCGTGCTATGTTGCATATGAGTGTTGTGAAGAGGTAAGTCATTACCTCGTGATCTATCTAAACGTATAACAAGATTAATGATGTTTTAAAGTCGAAACTAAACTACATGGTATTTTACTGAAAAAGTACGATAAAAATTGCAATAAGAAGTATTTTGATTTGAAACTTGTTCAACATGTTTATTTAA
This sequence comes from Agapanthus africanus, assembly GCA_030015575.1. NCBI lineage: Eukaryota > Viridiplantae > Streptophyta > Magnoliopsida > Asparagales > Amaryllidaceae > Agapanthus > Agapanthus africanus. The sequence continues at coordinate 129,301,385 of JASDDO010000026.1, read as the reverse complement.
TGATTAATAGTCAAGATGTAAGAGTTTTGTTTGGCTGTGTTAAGGAAAATTGAACTTTACAAAGAAAACCGAATCGGAAGTTGGATTTAACTCCGCTTTCGTCGGGTTTTAGAAAAAGAAGTTTTAAGAATAGATTAGAGAAGAGAGAGGTGGGAATTACTGGCTTTTGGTTTAGAGGAGAGGAAGAGGGAGTGGAAGTAGGTTCCGGTGCGTCATTTCGTCGCCGGGAACTTCTAGAGTCGTCGTCGGAAAATTGTCGGAGTTTCGCCCTTTCCTAACTTCACTTGTACACAAAAATTCTAGAGAGGTTTCTTTAGAGTTTGGACAGAATTTGTGAGTGAGGGGTGTGTGTTTAGGTGTTGTATTTATAGGGAAATTCTAGGGTTTAGGGTAGATGAAAGGTTGTATGAAAATTGTATTAAAAATATGTATTAAAAATAGATTAATGGGATTTTAAAAAGGCTCGGTTAATGTGCAGGTAAAATAAACTATACAGGGGTTTTGGGGAGGCAAAAAGACACAGAAGTCATGAAGGGAAGAATCTGATCCGGCCGAGTTGACCCGGCGCCGTCGGCCGATTCGGCCGAGTCGCCGGTCCGAGTCGGCCGAGTCGGGCCGGGGATAGCCACCACGTGTCCACCATCGATAGGTCTACCTCCTGGGATAGTTTGTTTTATTTATGACTTTTGGTTTTACTGGTTTAGCACGTGTAGATTCTTGGAATTCTAAAAATTTGAAAAGAAATCAATATTAAAAATAATGTTGGGGATGAGATTTGAACTCTGGTGTTTTGGTTCAGTAGTGCAAGGTCTTAGAAATGAGCTACAAGCTCCTTCTTGCTATTAAAAAGCAAAACAAACTTATAATTTGTGCTCAGGCAAAAGTACCATTTCTGTATTTTTTGAAAAATTTATACAGAAAGTTGTACAGTAAGTTTAGGGTCGTTACATTATACCCTTCTTATAAAAATTTCGTTCTCGAAATTTGTAAAAGAAAAATGTAACAGATTCAAGAAAAGTTTGGTGACTGAAGTACTGATAGTGTATGAAAAATATGTGAAGGAACTAAAGAATGCGAAGGTTTTGGTAATATTGTAAAAGAGGTAAGGGAATTTTGGGTTAGGACAGATTTAAAGTATATGAAATGATAAGATTCAAGGAATATAAATTGTAAAGAATGTTTTCAGTTGCTGGTTCTTGTGTTTTATTGCTTAGGTTGTTCATGCAGAACAAAACTGCATGGTAGGATTCCATATAGCTCAGACCTGCATGGGCTGCCAACAAAACCTGTCACGCCCTGTTTCCCGGTGTACGGTGAAGGGGACGCGATGTTCATATCAGATTTTTGCATTTTTATACCGCCCAATTTTTATCACATTGCTTATCGGTAGGTACTCTTGAGCCGTGTTTGCTAGTCAATTGCAGGATACAGGTTCTCGGCTCTAAACGGTAAAATTCATAGAAAAACACGACAAAAATCCGAGTTCCTGCCAACCACAGATAAAACACGGATCTCCGCTCTTTATCCGTCTGTTGCCACACACCAGTTTGAGAGACAAAATGGCAAATTAATGTCATTTTCATGCACAAGGCTCAATGGCAGCACAAGATCCAAGAAATCTACGCGGAGCTCAAGAAAATCATGGCAAAAAGATCCATATCCAATCACCTTTTGGTCTACTAAAATTCGTGAAGAAATGTGGAAGGATTATCAGAAAAAAACATATGCCAAACTACAGACAACATCAGACCAGGGGGCCCCACAAAATACGAGGAGCCAAATCCTCTATTAGGCCGCGGAACCGCGGCCTAAGCATGCTTAGGCCGCGGAACCGCGGCCGTACGGCCTTGTCGGCTGATGACTTTTCAGGGGCAGTTTTGTATTTTTATGAGGGTTCAGAATTTTGCCCTAGGTTTCTAACTCCCTGCCTATAAATAGTCCAGAACTTGCCAAAGCCAAGAGTGCTTAATCTTGTATTTTTTTTCTAAGTTTTAGAATACTTGTTCTTCTTCCTCTTCTCATCTCTTCTCCATTGAAAAACTTGTAGTGAGCTTTTGTGAGTGAAGAATGATGAATAAAGAAGTTCCTTTTGTTATTATACTTGTCTTGTTCTCTTATTATTGCTTGTAATTTTCATTTGTTAACTTAGTTGTTGTTATTTCTTGTTGTTTCCTTTTTCTCTCTTTTCCTTTATCCTTAAAACAACCATGATGCTTACGCTTGATCCTTGCCAAGGTGAGGTCGCAAATAGCTAGTTGTTATCTTCTAATCTCTTTCTTTCTATCTTCCTCTTTTGTTTTGTTTTCTTTTCATTATGATGTGTGAGTAGTTTCCATACTTGTTAGGGTAGGATAAGGGAAGTTTGAGAGAAGGAAATCTCTCTCACTCTTTCCTTGCCCAACATCTTAAATCGACTCCCGTTAATTGAACCACAATCCGCTCCCTTCGGCACCCTATCCTACATGATAGCGGCGATTCCGTAGTGAGACCGGTTGTGGTTGAATTAACCGGAGGTTATGGCTAAGAGCCAAGAACGGACGGACAAGCACCAAAAGGAAGAACTTAAGCGTTGGAAAGCCTAGCTTATACTCGCAAGTTCCTTCCTAGTCGTGCTAATCCCCGTTGTTGCCGATTACCGTAACACCGATATTAAGAGTGGCAACGAAAGAAGTGAGCGACTCCTAACTCAAACTAACCTAATCCTAACCCTAACAAGCTCTCTTTACATATCATTTTAACACTTAGATAATCACCAACAAATCTGGAAAATCGGACTTAACTCGTTAAAGCACATAGAAAAAGATTCCCATCTTCCTGCGGACGACCCGTACTCAACCGGCTAGCTACAAGCAAAACCGTCTTGATTGCGGTAATTAACTAAACTAGAACACGCAGAACCTCTAACAATCAAATGGCGCCGTTGCCGAGAAGACGGTAGTTTATTTCTTTGTGTAATTTCGGGTTAACTTGTGAATATAAATATAACCCAAAAACAAAAAAATATACGTTGTAAAAAAATCATTTTGTTATTTTTGATTAGTTTTTGTGCAAGTGTGCAGGATAAAACGACGTTCAAGTTCAGTGCCAAAGACGTGGGAAGTTAGACCCACATTTCGCGGCTACACCGCGACGGATTGAAACAAAGCTAACGGTCTATAGTAAAAATCTGGAGCAGGTACAGTGAGCAAATAAAGATTCAGCAAATCCAGACAAGCAGAGGACATCCAAGGAAGCCCACCCAAGAAATCCAGAAGCCTAAACCCACCTTACTGCCGCGGAACCGCGGCATAAGCAAGCTTAGGCCGCGGAACCGCGGCCGTTTGGGGCCTTCATGGTGCCATTCTTTCTGTGAGTATCTCTTTCCTCTTTCCCACTCCTCTGGACTCCTATAAACTGTGTTTTCTGCAGTATTCTTTGCACAAACTCTCTTCCCCCTTCCAATAAACTGTTCTTGTGCAGGATTCTTTGCGCCGCGCTAAAATAAAAATTGTTTGCAGTTGATTTGTTACTGCTTTGCATTCATTAATACGGACTTAAGGGGCTTGAAACCAATTCAGATTGGGTGGGGATTTCATCACCCTTCCCAGGACCCCAAAAATCACAAAAAGCATATGCATTGATCATTGTTAAATTAAAAAATATTAGACTCAGCCCTAAGGACTTCGCGCTCAATAGGACAGAGGACTAGTTACAGGCATCGGCCGTTTATCCTATCTGACTTTTGCGGTGCCTAGACAAGTGTGACGAAGGCAAGTGGTTATTTAATTAAGGAACTTCGCGAAAGCGTTGGATAACCTCCCACTTACCTGGCACTTATCTGGCCGCATTTGACGGAGAAGAGGCGGTTTGAGGTCCTATTTCTAGCCCTCTGGAACAGTTAGGAGCTGTCTAGCAGACCTAGGTGACCCTAGATCTAGGTGTGATTGCGCATTTCTTGTTTGTGATTGCTTAGAGCCGTAAGTCCGTACATATTTCTGTAAAGCTCTTTCTAAAAAAAAAGCGGAAGAAATCAAAACTTTTATAAAAACTTGCTCTTTGTCGCCAAATCCATTTTTCACCCACCACCCATCGTATTTCTCCATTGACGTTTTCTTACCCTCACCTTCTCCGCTTTGACTATACTAAACTTGTTTAGTGTATGTCCGCTTGGACTCGGGACACTAGCGCCCGTCTAGTCCGCGTTACGTTAGTCGCTACCGACTACGCGATCGACTCAGACGTCGAAACTCCGTCCACTCCTTTTTCATCCTTACCTTTGCCGGCCAACTCCGACGTTGACCGGAATTCTGTTCATACATCTTCACCTTCACCATCACCAACCTCTTCTTCCACGATGTCAGGATTTAATCCAAACATCTCTTTGACTACCAATGGATTGGCTCCACCTCCAACGGAGACCAATAACCCACCACCACCGCCTGTTGTAGCGCCGCAGCGAATCGCGCTCCAGGATCGTTTCTATCCCACCCGTTCACTTCCCACCTGCCTTTCTCTTCCACCGGCCAATGGGGATAATTTTGAAATTAAGCCCCACTTCATCAACATGCTTCCACGATTTCATGGGCTTGAATCTGAAGATGCCTATATCTTCATCAATAAATTTCAAAACGTTTGTGCCATGATGAAAACTACCCAACTGTTGGACGATGCTATACGTCTACGGGTCATTCCGTTCACTTTATGTGATCTTGCTGAAAAATGGCTGTATAGCACCGCTTCCTACTCCATAACCAGTTGGGACGAGTTTGTAAAAGCGTTTCTAAAGAAATTTTATCCGAATCATAAAACCGCAAGGATTCGCAATGAAATCAACCAATTCTCTTAGCTTCCTTCTGAACCCTTCTGGAAGTGCTTTGACCGGTACAAAGACCTTCTTGTTCAGTGTCCTCACCACGGTATAGAGAAATGACAACTTTGCCAAACCTTATACGAGGGCCTGAACCCAGCAACGAAGCAGTTGCTGGAAACCATCTGTCAGGGCCACTTCCTATCAAAATCTGACGAGGAAGCGTGGCAATTCTTTGATGACCTTACGGAGCAAACGCTACAATGGGAGAGCACCAGACCGACTTCTTCTTCTTCTACCTCCACTTCTACCGGTCAGTCTAGGGTAGGAATTCACCAACTGGATGTCTCTATTGCAATGAAAGCTGAAATGGCTGCAATAACGAGAAAGCTTGAAGCGATAAAGAGCAAATTTTCTTCTCCTGCTCCTGCCCCTGTTCTTCCCCTTCGTACCATTTGCGCTTGTTGTTCCGATCCTTCTCACTTAACCGAAGAGTGTCCTTACAATCCACCATCGCAAGGACAGGATCAGGTTAATGCTGCATTTCAGCAAAGACCGAGGAATGATCCATACTCTTCCACCTACAGTCCCGGTTGGAGGAACCACCCCAATTTCGCCTGGAATCAGAATCAGAATCAATTCCAAGGCAACAATTTCCAAAGGCCCCTTCCGCCGCAACAACAAGCGTAACAACAAACTCAACATCAATTTCAGCAGCCCTTCCAACCCCAACCTTTTCAAAATCAGACGAACAACTTTGCACCCAACAATTCTTTTCCACCAAACAACTTTGTTCCGTCAAACAACGATAAGGTTTCCTCGCTCGAACGAAGTCTGGAGGCGTTCGTTAAACAATCGACACAATCCACTGCCAACATCCAGTCTTCCATTCAGTCCTTAGTGCAACACACCGCCGCACACGGGCAAAGCATCATAACCATTGAGGCCCAGATTGCACAGCTGAATGCGGCCTTAAGCGAGCGAGAGAAGGGGAAGCTCCCGTCCCAGCCACTCCCAAATCCCGGTCACCCACAGAATGTACATGTTGCTCTTGAACAACAGAACTATAATGTGAGTGCCGTGACCACATTGAGATCGGGAAGGGTGCTGCAAAACAACATTGGCACACGGATCAACGATGACACCCCGGCCGCTTCTTCTTCTTCTTCTTCTTCTTCTTCTCCTCCTGCTTCTTCATCTTCTGAGCCTATTCTCCATTCTTCAAAAGGCTCTCCTTCTTCTTCTTCTTCTGCTCTGAACGGACCTGCTTCTCACTCCACGAAAACACCTGTTCTGGGATCCGTTCCAACTCTACAATCTCCTCCACAAGCATTAGACTCAACCAATTTTAAAAACGTCCCATTTCCAAACCGGTTGAGATCTAATAAACAAAATCCTCAAATGGAGAAGATTCTGGAGTTATTTAAGCAGGTTAACATTAACATTCCTTTTTTAGATGCTGTCCAACAAGTCCCGTCCTACGCAAAAATCTTAAAGGACTTGTGCACGAAAAAGAGGAAGTCTCAGGTACCCAAGAAAGTTTTCTTGGCTAGTGTTGTGAGTGATGCCCTTACCCAATCATTACCACAAAAATGGAAGGACCCTGGCTGTCCTACGATTTCTATTACAATTGGGGATAAGAACATCAATCGTGCACTATTAGATCTTGGTGCCAGTGTTAACCTGCTTCCGTACTCAGTATACGAGCAATTAGGCGTAGGAGAGCTGAAACCCACGCACTGCACTCTCCAAATGGCCGACCGATCGATCACCCATCCTAGGGGTGAGCTAGAGGATGTGTTAATCAAAGTCGGGGACTTCATATTCCCCGTTGATTTCATTGTATTAGACACACAGCCTGTAGCTAACCCCCGGAATCAAATTCCGGTGATACTCGGTCACCCATTCCTTGCAACCTCAAATGCTGTGATCAATTGTCGCAATGGTTCGATGAACCTCTCTTTTGGAAACATGACGATTGAACTCAACATTTTTAGGTTGGGGAATCAGCCCTCCGAACCTAATTCTCATATACTGGACGTTTGCTCGATCCAGGAGATCACCCCTGAAGAGTGTGAATTCGAGGAGTTTCTGTTCGATCATGCTAACCTTAACGCCACTAGTGCGTTCCTCCTCGAACCTGCTGCTGTTTCGTCGCCCGACAACGACTACGAGTGTTTCACATTCTTGAACGATCTTAGCCGCTCGCATCCCGAGTTTGAATCCTTCGAATTTCCGGATGAGTTACCTGAACCATCTGACTCGGTCGCTTACACTCGTTTTGAATCTTTGCTGGAGTCCTTTGAGTTCGAGACCTCTGCACCAATCTTGCCTTCAATCGTTTCTCCTCCCACGCTCGAACTCAAGCCTTTGCCGTCTCACCTTAAGTATGCTTACTTGGGTGAGAACGAGACCCTACCTGTCATCATCTCGGCTTCTCCAGCTCCAGAGCAAGAGAAAGCCCTTCTCACGGTCTTGCACAGCAACAGGCAAGCATTTGGCTGGTCCATGGCGGACATCAAGGGGATTAGTCCCCTGATCGTTGAACACCACATTCATCTGATGGATGATGCCAAACCAGCCCGGGATCCACAAAGACGTCTCAATCCAGTCATGAAAGAGGCTGTGAAGAAAGAGATCGTAAAATGTCTAGATAGTGGTATCATTTACCCTATCTCTGATAGCCAGTGGGTTAGCCCCATTCATGTTGTCCCCAAGAAGTCGGGCATCACGGTCATAACCAATGAGGCGAACGAGTTAATCCCTACTCGCACCCAAACTGGGTGGCGAGTATGCATCGATTACAGAAAACTCAACGCCGCAACACGGAAAGACCACTTTCTTCTACCTTTCATTGACCAGATGCTTGAACGATTAGCCGGACACGAGTACTACTGCTTTCTTGATGGCTACTCCGGCTATAATCAGATTCCCATCGCCGAAAAAGACCAGGACAAGACCACTTTCACTTGTCCTTTCGGCACGTTTGCATATCGTCGCATGCCCTTTGGGTTATGCAATGCGCCCGCTACCTTCCAGCGGTGTATGATGGGAATCTTCTCAGACATGGTGGAAAAATTTTTGGAGATCTTCATGGATGATTTCTCCATCTTCGGCGATTCCTTCAACGAGTGTTTGCTGCATCTTGACGCTGTCCTTACCCGATGTAAGGACAAGAATCTCACTTTGAATTGGGAGAAGTGCCACTTCTTGGTACGCGAAGGTATTGTCTTAGGACATATCATCTCGCAAAATGGCATAGAGGTTGACAAAGCAAAGATTGAGGTCATTTTCAATCTACCTCCTCCCAGATGCGTCCGAGACATCCGAGCCTTCCTTGGCCATGCCGGTTTCTATAGATGGTTCATCAAGGACTTTAGCAAGATTGCTAGGCCCTTGACTCTTTTGCTGGCCAAGGATACGCCATTCGACTTCAACTCGAGCTGTGTGACTGCATTCGAGTCATTGAAACGCTCACTCACTTCTGCTCCCGTTCTTTCTTCGCCTGACTGGACGCACCCATTTGAGATTATGTGCGACGCATCCGACTTTGCCATTGGTGCTGTCCTTGGACAACACATAAACAAGATGCCGCACGTAATCTATTATGCGAGCCGAACCCTGAACGACGCCCAACTCAATTATACAACAACTGAGAAGGAATTCTTAGCTGTTGTATTTGCTTTAGAAAAGTTCAGGCCCTACCTCATCGGCTCTCCAGTCATTGTCTACACAGACCATTCTGCTCTGCGCCATCTTTTTGCGAAGAAAGATGCAAAATCTCGGTTAATACGTTGGATGCTCTTGCTTCAAGAGTTTGACCTTGTCATTAAGGACAAACGAGGATGTGAAAACGTAGTTGCTGACCATCTCTCACGACTTCCTTCTTCGCCTTCGCTTCCAATTCCGATCAACGACGTTTTCCCGGATGAACAGCTCTTGACAGTATCTTGCGAACCCTGGTTCGCAGATATTGTGAACTATTTGGCCACAGGATTATTACCGACTGAATGGTCAAGTCAGGACAGACTTCGCTTCTTATCCCAAGTAAAACACTTTTACTGGGACGAACCCTATCTGTTCAAGTACTGTCCCGACCAGATTATTCGTCGGTGTGTCCCTGACGATGAATTCAAGAGTGTGCTGTCATTTTGCCACGATCAAGCATGTGGCGGGCATTTTGGCCCCAGAAAGACAGCTGAGAAGATCTTGCAATGTGGTTTCTACTGGCCACAACTCTTCAAAGACACTCATGACTATTGCAAGACTTGCTCCCGGTGCCAACACTTGGGCCGGATATCCCGGAGGAACGAGATGCCACTCCAACCAATCTTGGTTGTGGAGATTTTCGATGTTTGGGGGATAGATTTCATGGGGCCGTTTCCCAGCTCTTTTGGGAACTTGTACATCCTTCTCTCTGTTGATTACGTCTCTAAGTTGGTCGAGGCTGTGCCTAGCCGGACTAATGACAACAAGGTTGTCGTTAGGTTTCTTAAAGAAAACATTTTCTCCCAGTTTGGGCACCCCCGAGCGATCATTAGCGACAATGGAAGTCATTTCTGCAACAAGACTTTCGAGGCCTTGATGCGGAAATATTCCATTAATCATAAGCTCTCTACGCCCTACCACCCCCAAACCTGCGGGCAGGCCGAAGTTTCAAATCGGCAAATCAAGCAGATACTGGAGAAGACGGTTTCCAAGAACCGTAAGGATTGATCGCTGAAACTCACTGATGCCCTTTGGGCTTTTCAAACCGCTTATAAGACCGATCTTCGCATGTCTCCCTATCGGCTTGTGTACGGAAAAGCTTGCCACCTACCTGTCGAAATAGAGCATCGCGCATTTAGGGCGATAAAGGAGCTGAATCTGTCTCTCGAAGATGCGGGCAGCCATCGGAAGCTGCAGTTGAACGAATTAAGCGAGCTTAGGGACGAGGCTTACGATAACGCGGTTGTCGTTAAGAACCGAACGAAGGTGTTTCACGATAAACACCTTTTGCGCAAAACCTTCGTACCTGGTCAGCAGGTACTGCTTTACGACACCCGACTACACTTCCATCCAGGAAAGCTCCGATCTCGCTGGAAAGGGCCGTATTTTGTGCGGAATGTGTATCCGCATGGCGCTGTGGATTTGGAGAATCTAAAGGACGGTTCATTTTTCAAAGTGAACGGACACCGACTAAAACCGTACCTTAGCGCCGAACCAACAGAGGAGCTCCTGGTCTTACAGGAGCCGGTTTACCCTGCATAATCTTCCTCTCCTACCACCAAACTTCGGTTATCCAGCCAAGAACAGTGGACACTGTTCCAAATAAGTTTGGGGGTATGTATATACCATTTTGTACATTTTTGTGGATATTCTTTTTCTTTTTCTTTTTCTTAAAACCAAAAACACAAAAAAATAAAAATAAAAATAAATTTTTTTTGTGTATATCTAACCGACAATTTTGACCCTTCACATGATCTCTTCATTCAATGACAGTGAGGCCACTGTCCAATTTAAGTTTGGGGGTACGCTCGGTACGCAGTTCTTACCTTCGCATTCATATGTATATTTTGCATCCGCATATTAAAATCCATAAAATCCATAAAAATCAGAAAATTTTCTAAAAACATAAAAACTTTTTTGTCAAGTTAGCTAGTGGGAGGACTCTGATTCAACATTTCGACGGTTTTGTTTGATAAAATAAAAATAACTAAATCTTATTTTTAGATTTTGAAAACCTGAAAGATAACTCTCCTTTGAAGTTAACTATAGCTGATATACGTCTTTACATCACACTACACGTGTCGTGAGTTTTTGGGAATTAGATGACAAGTCTTTTATGTCGAAAAACTTTTAAATGGATAAAATGATTTTCTGAGGATCAAATAGATTTATTCGGAAATAAGTAATATCAAGAATAGTTTATGAAGTGAGTGAATATGAAGGAATGTTATTGATGCCTTAATTGGAACTAAGTCTGAAAAATAACCCATCTGGAACTTGATTGGAATGATTACACACCAAAACCCACTAAACACGTCTTTTATCCAAAAAAATAATTGAACTGCCGGCTATATCTCCGTTCATATTAAATCATCATGATTTTCACGCCAAACTGTCTTTTGTTTGTGGACCTAGGTAACTTGAGTAATTAAGTCCGCTGGGGTGTTTCTACACCTAATGCCCTAAAGCCAACTGGTTTGGGTGCATTGGCCCAAAGCTCGCTAAGAAGCCTAGAAAGTCCAGATTAAAACAAAGTCAAGCAAGTGTTCTCTCCGAGTTAAAATTCCTAACGGTTCTTTGTGTGAGAATAATCTTGATAAAAGACAGGCTTTTATAAAAATTTTATTAGAGATATGAAGGTTTTATTCTATGATAAAGACTATTACACGTTCACAGAGGTGTGTATGAAATGAAAACAAGAAAAAGGTGGAGTGAAAAATAAGACCTAGTTGCCTGTTAAGGAAGATAGAAATTCTAAAGTTGAAACTTTACTGGAAAACGAAACTTGAAAAATGCTTAACTCTTTATAAAACTTATGTGATCCTTTTAAAATTTTTTTATCTGGGCTTTATTGTGTGACATGATGACGTAAATCGATCCTTCTGGAAACTTAATGACACTATTTGCACTACACGTAAAGACATATAAAATCTGTAGTTAAATAAGAAGCGAGGTGTGAAAAATAAAGGTTCGATAGTCTAGACTTAGGATAATAGAATTGTTATTTTCTGAAACAAAACTTTAGGGTTTTGAATCTTAGTTATTTTACAAAGCCAACTTGACCGGATTTTGTGGGTAGTATCCACTGAAAACCCTCAGGAGACAACACTCCTCCTACTAGGGACACCTAGAGGTTTAACGGCTTATTGCACATGCTCAGTGCAGTCGCGTTCCCTGCAAAAGTGAGGTTAGGAAATTTTTTGTGAATAAATTGGCTTTGCTCGGGACGAGCAAATGATAAGTTTGGGGGTATTTGTTCATATCAGAATTTTGCATTTTTATACCGCCCAATTTTTATCACATTACTTATCGGTAGGTACTCTTGAGCCGTGTTTGCTAGTCAATTGCAGGATACAAGTTCTCGGCTCTAAACGGTAAAATTCATGGAAAAACACGACAAAAATCCGAGTTCCTGCCAACCACAGATAAAACACGGATCTCCGCTCTTTATCCGTCTGTTGCCACACACCAGTTTGAGAGACAAAATGGAAAATCAATGTCATTTTCATGCACAAGGCTCAATGGCAGCACAAGATCCAAGAAATCTACGCGGAGCTCAAGAAAATCATGGCAAAAAGATCCACATCCAATCACTTTTTGGTCTACTAAAATTCTGGAAGAAATATGGAAGGATTATCAGAAAAAACATATGCCAAACTACAGACAACATTAGACCAGGGGGCCCCACAAAATACGAGGAGCCAAATCCTCTATTAGGCCGCGGAACCGCGGCCGTACGGCCTTGTCGGCTGATGACTTTTCAGGGGCAGTTTTGTATTTTTATGAGGGTTTAGAATTTTGCCCTAGGTTTCTAACTCCCTGCCTATAAATAGTCCAGAACTTACCAAAGCCAAGGGTGCTTAATCTTGTATTTTTTTTTCTAAGTTTTAGAATACTTGTTCTTCTTCCTCTTCTCATCTCTTCTCCATTGAAAAACTTGTAGTGAGCTTTTGTGAGTGAAGAATGATGAATAAAGAAGTTCCTTTTGTTATTATACTTGTCTTGTTCTCTTATTATTGCTTGTAATTTTCATTTGTTAACTTAGTTGTTGTTATTTCTTGTTGTTTCCTTCTTCTCTCTTTTCCTTTATCCTTAAAACAACCATGATGCTTACGTTTGATCCTTACCAAGGTGAGGTCGCAAATAGCTAGTTGTTATCTTCTAATCTCTTTCTTTCTATCTTCCTCTTTTGGTTTGTTTTCTTTTCATTATGATGTGTGAGTAGTTTCCATACTTGTTAGGGTAGGATAAGGGAAGTTTGAGAGAAGGAAATCTCTCTCACTCTTTCCTTGCCCAACATCTTAAATCGACTCCCGTTAATTGAACCACAATCCGCTCCCTTCGGCACCCTATCCTACATGATAGCGGTGATTCCGTAGTGAGACCGGTTGTGGTTGAATTAACCGGAGGTTATGGCTAAGAGCCAAGAACGGACGGACAAGCACCAAAAGGAAGAACTTAAGCGTTGGAAAGCCTAGCTTATACTCGCAAGTTCCTTCCTAGTCGTGCTAATCCCCGTTGTTGCCGATTACCGTAACACCGATATTAAGAGTGGCAACGAAAGAAGTGAGCGACTCCTAACTCAAACTAACCTAATCCTAACCCTAACAAGCTCTCTTTACATATCATTTTAACACTTAGATAATCACAAACAAATCTGGAAAATCGGACTTAACTCGTTAAAGCACATAGAAAAAGATTCCCATCTCCCTGCGGACGACCCGTACTCAACCGGCTAGCTACAAGCGAAACCGTCTTGATTGCGGTAATTAACTAAACTAGAACACGCAGAACCTCTAACAATCACGCGACGAGGCCGCTACGTATTTGCTCTGAAGTAAATACGCTAAGCGAATCTAAGCAATATGAAAGAAATATACACAAGAGACAAATGTAATGAACAACAACTTTATTTATTAACATTTTTTTGTACAATGCATGGAAAAGTAAATACATCTGAATGAAAGCAATGCCTAAACATCGGCATAATAGAAATGGAAAATACAGAATGTAAAGGAAAATGTACAAGTGTAACTACAGCTCGGGGTCTTCAATAAATTGGTCCAACTCTTCAATGCTGGGCTCGATCTCTGGATGGTCCGAATCACCTGACGACATTTAAAGAAGAAGAAAGAGAATGTCGTCAGCGAACAAATCGCTCGGTAAGTTCCCAAGATAAGGGAGAAGTAGAATAGGCAGAGAGAGAGAGAGTATAACTTTTAATGTTGTATTATTTTGTTATACTGTTGTATTTAGTGTTAACGCTGTTGTCTGTAGCTTGATACAGAAAGATGCAAGTGTATACAAGCGGAGTCTCTATATGCCAGAGGCTAAAGGCAAATGGAAGTACAAGGCTCCGATATACAACCCGGAACAACGACAATTGAATTCAGGTTAGGTGTCTTAAATTTTGCAGTCTCATGCCACTTCTAACACCTTCCGTACCAATCTACCTCTTAAACCCCGCGAAATATTGTTTGTATTGTTTGTATTGTATTGCAACTTATATTGTCTTATAATATAGATTGTATAATTGGATGACTTGCCGAAACCATGATATCAGTAAATGAATGTAACTGGAGAATCATGTAAATGGAAGTATATCCATGGTTCGGTTCAGTCAATATAGATTGAATAGTTTGAACAGTTTGAATATATGGATTCATGTATTCATATTGAATTGTAGTTGTAGATTGTACTTGAATCATATTCAAGTCTGATTATAATAATGAGACTCAGTCTGAGTCAGAACAATTAGAAAAGAAATTGGATCCTGAATTAGATTTTGGTGTTATCGGTAACCGCTGCACATGGACGGCAAGATTTGTGTCCTTTTCAAAGACGATTACCGTGTTGATTAAACCGTTGTTAAGTTGTCTACCTTAGATAGGCAAGCAACCACATCTCCGGCTCGCTTAGGCTCAAGAGACTGGTCCCGCTTAAACCTATGTATACTAGGGTCCTTATTGTAATTTATAAAACTTGAGCGGGTTTTGTGTAAAAATAATTTTGTATAATTTACAAAATATACCTTAAGTATTTAATTATTGTCTTTAGAGTTTTCATAGCTGTAGATTTTATATTTGTGACATTTCTAGTGAATAAACTTATTTTTCATAATACATGTTATTTAATTGTAAAGTATTGAACTTGTATGGAATTGCATGGTATTTTCATATAAAATGATTCTTTTTGATATAGAAAAGTTGGAATATTTATAATATATCAAAAATAGATGTTTTTATAATACATATATAAATATTTATAAAATAATTAAATTTATTATTTATCTAAAAATCACATTTTCTTAAGATATTTGTATTTTAAATCTCTCAAGACCGAATGCTCCTTGCGGATGTCTGCATCTCGCACTACTAAGCCCGTGGATGTGCGATAATCCACACCATCCTGACGGGTTCCCCAAAATAGGTTGTAGCGGTGCTTTGCAAAGATTTTTAAAAATACGTAATCTTGTAGAAAACGGTTTTAATAGTTAAAGGTAGTTTTGTATAAAACGGTATTTTCCGAATCTATATTTCCCAAACGGTATCGTGCTATGTTGTATATGAATGTTGTGAAGAGATAGGTCATTACCTCGTGATCTATCTAAAGGTATAGAAAGATTAATGATATTTTAAAGTCGAAACTAAACTACATGGTATTTTACTGAAAAAGTACGATAAAAATTGCAATAAGAAGTATTTTGCTATGAAACTTGTTCAACATGTTTTGTTAATGATTAATAGTCAAGATATAAGAGTTTTGTATGGTTGTGTTAAGGAAAATTGAACTTTACAAAGAAAACCGAATCGGAAGTCGGATTTAACTCCGCTTCTGTCGGGTTTTAGAAAAAGAAGTTTTAAGAATAGATTAGAGAAGAGAGAGGTGGGACTTACTGGCTTTTGGTTTAGAGGAGAGGAAGAGGGAGTGGAAGTAGGTTCCGGTGCGTCGTCTCGTCGCCGGGAACTCCCAGAGTCGTCGTCGGAAAATTGCCGGAGCTTCGCCCTTCCCTAACTTCACTTGTACACAAAAATTCTAGAGAGTTTTCTTGAGAGTTTGGACAGAATTTATGAGTGAGGGTGTGTGTTTAGGTGTTGTATTTATACGGAAATTCTAGGGTTTAGGGTAGATGAAAGGTTGTATGAAAATTGTATTAAAAATATGTATTAAAAATAGATTAATGGGTTTTTAAAAAGGCTCTGTTAATGTGCTAGTAAAATAAACTATACAGGGGTTATGAGGAGGCAATAAGACATAGAAGTCATGAAGAGAAGAATCCGATCCAGCCGAGTTGACCTGGCGCCGCCGGCCGATTCGGCCGAGTTGCCTGTCCGAGTCGGCCGAGTCGGGCCGGGGCTCGCCGCCACATGTCCACCGTCGATAGGCCTACCTCCTGGGACAGTTTGTTTTATTTGTGACTTTTGGTTTTACGGGTTTAGCACATGTAGACTCTTGGAATTCTAAAAATTTAAAAATAAATCAATATTAAAAATAATACGGGGGATGGGATTTGAACTCTAGAGCTTTGGTTCAGTAGTGCAAGGTCTTACCAATGAGCTACAAGCTCTTTCTTGCTATTAAAAAGCAAAACAAACTTATAACTTGTGCTCAGGCAAAAGTACCCCTTTCTGTATTTTTTGAAAAATTTGTACAGAAAGTTGTACATGAAGTTTAGGGTTGTTACAGTTATACTAAGCAGGGGACCGTTGGTTCCGTTCTTTCTTATAATTGTTATAAGACTGAGCAGGGAATAGGGACATATCCGGATTCCCACTCCGCCCAAACGAAGAATAAGCATGTTGATGAATCTTCTTCGGGTGTGTTAGTTATCGAGAACTGTTTCTCGGTTCACTCTACGTCCTGGGTATTAGATACCGGATCGGGATCCCTCATATGTAATATGTTACATGGGCTAAGGAAAGATAGAGAACTGGGAATGGGTGATCATTCCGTAAGAGTAAGGAATGGTGCAAATGTTGCAGACAAAGCAGTTGGCGAATATCACCTTGTACTACCAAATGGTAATACATTGATTCTGAACGAATGCTATTACATACCGACCCTGATATGCAATCTTATATCAGTTTCTTTATTAAGTAAAAAAGGATATAATTTGGTAGTACAGGATAATGTTATGAATATCTTCCTGAATCAAAAGTTGATTGGATCATACTCGTTAAATAAGGGCATATACGTTCTAAATCAAACCACAGTTCTTAATGTACAAAACACACACAAGAGGAAGAGTTCAGAAATGAACGAATTCTTCTTGTGGCATTGTAGACTAGGACATATCTATGCGACACGACTAGCTAAGTTATATAAGGATGGATATTTGAATCCGTTCGAATTATCATCTTATGAAAGTTGCTAGTCATGTCTCAAAGGAAAGATGACCAAAATTTCGTTTACTGGACACGGAGAAAGAGTTAAGGAACTCTTGGGACTGATACATAGTGATGAATGCGGTCCCATGTCTACAATGCTAGGGATGGTTTCTCGTACTCCATTTCATTCACTGACGATCTCTCAAGATACGGACATGTGTTCCTGTAAAAACACAAGTCTGAAGCTTTTGAGAAATTCAAAGAATATAAGCACGAAGTCGAGAACCAAACGGGTAAAAGTATTAAAATCCTTCGATCTGATCGAGGAGTAAAATACTTGAGCAATGAGTTCCGGGACTATTTAAAAGAGAATGGGATTCTCTCTCAGCTTACTCCTCCGTATACACCACAGCACAACGGTGTATCGGAATGGAGGAATCACACCCTATTAAATATGGTGCGCTCAATGATGAGCACCGCTGAGTTACCTATTTCCTTTTGGGGTTATGCGCTTGAAGCAGCAACATACCTATTGAATCAAGTTCCATCAAAATCTGTACCTACCACATCATATGAGATATGGAGTGGGAAGAGACCATGTCTTAAACGAGTTAAGATATGGGGTTGTCCGGCCTATGTCAAAAGACAAAATCCGGACAAACTCGAGGCACGATCAGTTCTTTGTAAGTTTGTTGGATATCCTAAACATTTAAATGGATAACTATTCTACCATAGTGAACAACAAAAGATGTTTGTTGCTCAACATGCCACCTTTTTAGAAAAGGAATTTCTTGCAAAAGAAATTAGTGGCGAAGAGGTAGAGCTGGAAGAAGTTCCAGCAGAACAAACTACAACTGAACATTTAGTGGAACCAAAGGATTCGATAATTCCCAACGAACCTCAGCCTCTCCGCTGATCGAGTAGGGTTCCTCATCCACCTGAGAGATACTACGATTTTCTCATTGACGGTGGAAGCGAGGATTGCATCATGGAAGATGATGACTCAACTACCTTCGAGCAGGCCATCACAAATGGGGACTCTGTGAAATGGATGGATGCAATGCGATCTGAGATGGAATCCATGTACACCAACAAAGTATGGACTTTGGAAGTTGCTCCTGAAGGGGTAAAACCCATTGGGAGCAAATGGATCTTTAAGATGAAACTTGGTGTAGATGGAAAAGTTGAGACTTTCAAAACTAGACTTGTTGCAAAAGGTTTTCGTCAACGACCAGGTGTGAATTATGATGAAACCTTTTCTCCAGTGGCTATGCTTAAGTCCATCCGGATCCTACCTGCCATCGATACATACCATGACTACGAAATCTAGCAAATGGATGTTAAGACCGCCTTTTTAAATGGTGATTTGGAAGAGTGTGTGTACATGACTCAGCGAGAGGGCTTCGTAGACAGTGGGAGCAGCGAAAAGGTGTGCAAGCTGCTTAAATCCATCTACAGGTTAAAGCAGGCATTGTGGAGTTGGAACATCTGTTTTGATGTTGTAGTCAAAGAGTTTGACTTCATCAAGAACGTAGATGAACCTTGTATATACAAGAAAGTGGTAGAGAGTAAGGTTGTCTTCCTCGTATTGTATGTGGATGACATACTCTTGATAGGAAATGATGTTCCTATGCTGCACTCAGTCAAGCTCTTCTTATCACATAAATTCTCAATGAAAGATCTAGGCGATGCCTCCTACATCTTGGGAATTAAGATCTATAGAGATATATCTAAACGGATACTGGGATTGTCCCAATCCAGGTACATTGACACCATACTAAAGAGGTTTAGTATGGAAGAATCCAAGCATGGGAATTTACCCACGATCACATGACTCACTCTTTCCAAAGAGATGTCTCCCAAGACTGATTTGGAGAGAGCTCGCATGCAAGTGATACTCTATGCTTCGGTAGTAGGCTCTATCATGTACGCGATGCTATGTACCAAACCCGATGTAGCATACTCACTAAGTGTAGTGAGTGAGTATCAAGCAGATCCAGGAGAGAGTCACTGGACAGCTGTGAAGAACATTCTTAAGTACTTGAGAAGAACTAAAGAGATGTTCTTTGTGTATGGTAACGGTGAAATCCAAGTGGAGTCCTTTACCGATTCGAGCTTCTAGAGTGATAAGGACGACTCTAAGTCGGTCTCGGGATTTGACTTTACCCTTAATGGAGGGGCGGTTTGTTGGAAGAGTTCCAAACAGGAAACCGTGGCAGACTCAATGATGGAGGCTGAATACATCGCTGCCAACGATGCTGCCAAATAGGCTGTCTAGATGAAGAAGTTCATAAGCGAACTTGGTGTGGTTCCGTCCATCGAGCATCCAATACCTTTGTATTGTGATAACAATGGAGCAGTGGCTTTGGCCAAGGAACCCAGGTCCCATCAGCGATCCAGGCATATTCTGAGGCGGTATCACCTGATCCGGGAGATAGTTGATCACCGGGAGATCGAGGTCAGGAGAGTTGACACGAAGAACAACACAGCGGATCCACTCATGAAGGCCATACCCCAGATACAATTTGAGAGACTCTTCGAGATGTTGGGTATGCGATACTACAACAACTGGCCTTAGTGCAAGTTGGAGATTATTAGCAATGTATATGCCCTAGAGGCCATTATTGTACATATGGTGTATATTATAGTAGATGCTTGGACATATATAGAGAGGACTTTCTTGCTCGACATGATAGTATGCTATCTGGTTGCTCTTTGTCTTAACATGTAGACTTGTATTGTGATACTGTCTTGCTCTCACATGTTGATGAAGCCCTTAGGATATGTACTTGATTACCAGGACTATGATAGAGATCATACTAGTAGGGTCAGGGTAGTCCACAAGTACATCCTTTAATTGTTCTTAGTCGAGGGTGTATCGAGACATGGCATCGATATTCCAGAGTAGACTAGCGTATACGCTTCTTGACCCATATGATGGGTGATGGATGATCCCACATCCATTGGTATTTGACATCAAAGATGGTATATGGGTGCTCAGTGGAGACTGGGTACACTGAACGGACTCGCCGAGAACTCCTAGTTGGTATTATACCTTTCGTCAGATAGCAGTTCTCTGGTGACATTGATACAGGTTAGTCTGTACACCCGAGATCGTCATAGAGTCTTGTGTGATTCTCACTGTGCTTTGATTTCCACCTTACCACATTCAAAAGAACGTGCAAAACGGTGGCTTTTGGGTACAGTCCCGAATCACATGGAGGCAATGAGCGACAGGAGGGGTTTCGTCTCTCCCGGTATTGGGGTTGATGTTGCGCTGTGCTCGATTGGCTATAACAGGAAGTCGCTGGCCAGGGATGATATGGAGATCTACTGGTAAGTGTTATCAGTAGTTTCTCGATCCGTTATGAGCCTCACATCGGCACGACTTATCGGTTACTAGGGTCTGACGATTACCACCCCTAGACTGGATATGCGATATATCAGACGAAGAGATCGAACTGTACGGTAGTGTTACTGACAGGATTTACAGAAGTATGAGTAGGCTTGCTTGTTGAACTTCGGATCGCTCAATACCCGGGTAGCCGTTACGTCCAGCTAGTACCGCTGACGACTTGTGGGTACTTGAAATGATCATCACCTACTGCCGACGTATTGACGAGTCTTTAGAGTCCTACACAGAGGTTTACTGGCTCAGGCAAAACGAAATAGAAGCACATATGTAATATGTGTGGGACCGAGATTAATACATGTATGTGATATCGTATTCTATTCTCACGATATGTGATATCGGCCAGTTATATGTGATATAATCGGGTTATCGGATCAAGTGTTGATTCGATAAAATGATACATATGATATTAGTCGGTTATATGTGATATAACCGGATTATTAAATCAAGTGTTGATTTAATAATTTAATATATATTTATATATTTGATATATTAAATTACATTAACTAATATTTGCACACTTAAGTATTTCCATTTTCTCACTTATGATACATTTAATATATATATGTGTGCGCGCGCGCGCGCGCGCGCGTGTGTGTGATATATGTTAATTGTATTATTTTCTTTTGTGCATAAATAATATATATGTGATATATATTATTGTGGCATGCTAGGTTATACACGCAACATGTGTGTATGAGAGTTACACCATGCTATTGATAATGTATGGGTTTTTATTTATATAAGTAATTCAAAATTATTTAGAAATTAGTCATGGTTGAGCTTGGATGGAAGCTTGTAGAACCATTGACTTAGTCCGCTAATTTTGTTTTACCTAAGATATTTATTAACCTAACCATTATCACTTAGCCATGGTTTATTCCCTACATTGGTTAGTATATGATATGAACTCACCCATGGTTGAATTTCTAACCTCACTATTATTCAATCATCACTTCATCTTCTTCTTCATCTCCTTCTAACTCTCTTGCTTTTGATAAAGTGAAGAAAAATAGTGAGAAAATAATTTTTTAAGTGAGAAAAATTCCTACTTCATCATCCTCTACTAAACTAGCCATTTAGTTTAGGGTGTTTGCTTCACTAATTCCATATTAGTGAAGAGATAGCTTGACTCGGTGTCTCCTCGACGTAGATCATCTTCGGCTTTGAAGACTTCAAGCAAGTTTGCATCTTTCACCTTGTGGAGCCTCTCAAGAGTTCGGGAGATCATTACTCGCAGCGAAGGGACCACTAGTTGGAGCTATTGAAGTGAAGGACCCGTTTACAAAGATTGTATTCCATATTCACTTAATCGTAAAGTTGTTTACATATTGTATTATCTAATTCTCAAGTTATGATTCTAGGGTTAGGGTTAAGTAGCATGGCAAAAATTTAAAAATGGCATGGACGATGCCTCCCGAAACCTTGCTGTCATGCTTGGTAACCCTATAAGTTTAGGGTATTTATTTGTAAAGTCTATATTCCCAAAATCAATCATGCTATGATAAAGATGAGTGTTGTGATGAGGTAGGTCATTACCTCATAAACTATCTAAAGGTATAGTAAGGAATAAATGTTATAATGTCGAAATGAATAGTATGTGGTATTTTTATGAAAAATGCGATAAATGTCACAAAAATGATTATTTTGATGTGAAACTTGTTTTATTGAGTTTGCTAATATTTATTAATCAACATATGAGAATATGGTTTTATCTTGTTAAAGAATAGTGTAGTTTTTAAAGAAAACCGAATCGGAAGTCGGATTAACTCCGCTTCCGTCGGGCTTTAGAAATGGAACTTTTTAAAGTTGAAGATGAGATGGGAAATGGGACTTACTGGCTTGTTATGCTAGAGGAGAGAGATGAGGTCCTAAAGAAGGCTTCGGGGTGTCGATTCGTCGTCGGAATCTCCTCGGAAGCTCGTTGGAGCTTCGCCCTTCACTAACTCCACTTGTACACTAAAAGACTTGGGATTTTGGTATACTTTTTGTAAGAGAATTCTGAGTGAGAGGGGTGTAGAATGGAATAGGTATTTATAGGACAATTTAGGGTTTAGGGGGTGATGAATAATGCATTAAAATTTTGCATTAAAATGAAATTTGAAGGGTTTTATTATTCTCGGTAAAAGTGCAGAGTAAATAAGCAATACTGAAGTTAAGGGGGGAGTCCAGAGGTCTAGGGTTTACAAAAAAAATAGGGTTTGGACTCAACAGAACCGGCGGCGCCGGCTGGTGGTGAATTCTCGCCGGTCGGATCATGGAGGTGGGGGCTCGGATTCTCGCCACGTGTCCAAATCGGTCTGAATACTAATTTGCACCTGTTTTTTTTAAGTGTGACCCTTCAGTTTACGTGCAGTGCACGTGTAAACCATTGAGCTTCTAAAAAGTTTAAAAGAAAATAAAACAAAAAGATAATGTGGCTGATGGGATTTGAACTCAGGTGCTTTGTAACAGCCGTGCAAGCCTTTACCAGTGAGCTACGAGTATTTTCTTGCTGTTCAAAAGCAAAACAAATTCCTATAGTATTCACAAGATTGCAAATACCCCAATTGTACATTAACTTTAAATGAATTTTTTGTACATTGAAATTGGAGTTGTTACAATTAGTCACACCCATGTGGTCAAGCATGAATCAATGACTCACATTTCTACTCACAAACCATTTAACCTAAAAAGATTTAACCTGTACACATGTCACCAGGGAACTGCTTTCTGACAATAGGTATAATACAAACTAGCATGTTCCTGGCGAGTCCGTCCACTGTACTCATAATCTAATGAGCACATGTATATATCTTAGGTGAACCAACTGACACCAATGGCTTGTGAGACTGGCCACCGCCCCTCGTCAGAGTCTCGATTAGTATACACTAGTCTACTCTTGGAGTATCGATGCCCAGTCTCGAAACTCCCACGACCAGGGTCATTTTAAGGATGTGCTTATAGACCACCCAGCTCCCACGTATATGATCGCCATCATACTGTTGGTAGTCAAGTATGAATCCTATGGGCTTTATCAATATGTAATAGTGATCCGTAATGTCACCTAAAGCTTGTACACGATGATAAAGACAAACCAGATAACATATTATCATGTTGAGTAAGACCGTCCTACCGGTATAGGTTCTCCCTCAATCATTGCAATCACGTGCCTACGATCCAATAATTGACTTGAGGGCACTATAACCAATAATCTCCCACTTGCACTTAAGGCTAATTATTGCGGTGTCGCATACTCATAGACCGTGTGATACCGAATACCCAACATCTCTACTAATCAGTTTCACAAAGCTTGTTTGAAAAACTATTGCATTTGAGAAATAGCCTCAGTGAGGGGATCCGCTCCAATGTTTCTTTCTATGTCTATCTTTATCTCAAGTTGGAGGAGAAAGCCATCTCCCGAAATGAGCAATACCTGTCTTAGAATATTTCTAGATATCTGATGGGACCCAGTTCACAAATGAACTCCAAATCCAGCAAACTTCTTAGACTGTAACGTCCACTGAATTTAATCAGTATCTGCGCCATGCCCCCCTCAGTATCCGCTTGGACCACCTGTCCAAACTACTGCCCCTCGTCAAGAGAGAAAACTATAACTCTGACAATCACTCTGTCATCCAGGTCACCTTAGAAGCCTGGAATGATAACCGTCTCCCGAAGGAGGGTGCCATTACCAAATCCCTAGAACATCCACTTATGTTCATAAACTGATTCCGAACGTTTCTCTACGATTGGATTAATATATAAACTTATTGCAGATAGTGCAAAAACAATATCTGGTGCGGTACTTGACATCTCATGATTGACTCAATTGCCTAAGCAAGTGATATGCCAATCATGCACACCCCTCTCCCCTTTAGTCTGTAAGACACCTTTAGAAAGGGTGACTCCATCACCTGCAGGTACACCACCATGCCAGAAGTCGTCCATTCTAAAACACCTTTAGAATACTGTCTAAGTACCCAGATTGGGAAACTACCCAAATCTAGATCTAAAACCGTAGATCCAGTAACCAGAATGCCTGATATAATATCCATATCCTATATGGAGAAACTACTGTGTGACAACTACAGTATAACCGATCGTAGTATAGGAATTTCACTTCCTACAAAGTGCATGTCATCCAAATACCAGGACATCACACCCTACTACCTTCTTAACAGATCCATCTCCTATTCTGATGAAGTCAAACCCTATGACTGTCATATCAAAATTAGATGATCTATCTCCGCTATACCTGCTTTAGTCTATAAATAGACACAAGCTACTTGTCCACTATGCTTCCGCTACTCCCACTGACTATAATAACCCTATGGCAGAGTCATATACACATTCACTTCTAAAGCTAGTTTAGAACGGCGCTATACTTATCCTCATGCCGGGTCTCATAGTCTAGAACAGCAGTAATGGCAAGTCTGGGTAAACGAGAACCTCCCTGCCACCGTCTTTGAGGATATCGAAGTACCTCTCGGGTGCCTGAGGTTACCCACCATATCTGCGGAGTGGATAATGGAATGTCAAACCCGATTGAATCTTTAGGTTCTATTAAATCTTCAGTAATCATTTGTGGTTCTGGAATTACTTCCAGTTCTACCATACTCCCACTATTGTTTTCTGAAAAAAGTCCATTTTACTAAAACTGTGGCGAGTCAAGAATAATATCACTATTGATCTTCCAGATGGTAGAAAGTTAACCCTCGTTATATCCCGGGATAACCCACAAGCTGCCATTACTGAAACGTGCCTTGAGTTATCCAGAGTCTGGTTTTAAGCATAAGCCAGACAGCTCTATATACCTTAACATAGTTAAGATATGAACCATTCTATATACAATATAGAAACATAGACACTGATTTAATTGGAATCAGATTCAAATCATGCAGCTGTCTCCAGTGCATATCAACTAAATGGAAAGAGGCCGATTAGCATTACTCAACTAGGAGTGCATCCAGATATGAGTAACCTGAAAGAGAAGTAAGTTCTCAAAACCATTACTATTGACTGAATACCAAACACAAGTATCTACATCTTCGATCACCTTGAAGAATCCTGATACTTGCAACACATGGTTCTCTACTTTATTATTGTACCTATAACTTCTCAAAACTTGGACCTTTTATTTCTACGAAATACTTGTCTAAAACTGGAGAAGTCATAAGTAAACAGAATATAGTACGAGGACCAACCCCTTTGTCCTAATGGACACTGGACAACATACAATACTTTGTATAAGTCCCCTGAGTTGAATAACTCAAACCCTGTGCGTCGTAGGTTGAAAACTGTACTATGGTTAAGAAAAATTACACCGCTGTTTAATGCTCCTTACCCAATCATCAACTGATATAGGTAAATGTCATGGACATAATTTCAAAAAGTTATATCTCACTTTATAAAATAAACGTACAGATATATCAGTTTGAAATTGGTGCATAACAACGGATATTCAAAACCAAATATTTGCCTTCAGGCAAAACCCTAGGAGATTTCCTCAAATATCACTAATTACAACGAATTTCGATATAAAGAGAATATAATCACCTAATTCCCAATAACTTACTCCCACTCATCATCTGTAAAACCATACAGATATGAGAATCAAACCTGGTAAATACATACCCTGGAGTAAGGATTTAATTGGGAAATCAGTTTTCAATTAACAACGCATAGTGAAACTGAAACATGAAAATGTTTCGAAGGGGTAGCCGGTTATTCCTAGTAATGCGTCTTCCATTATCCAGATTCATGACTGTAACCTTATATTTCCTTGTCATCTCTCCAAATCCCTTTATTTGTCTTTACTCATTACCTTCTGTACACCACCCTTATGCCAAATGGTTTTCTTCCTTCCCTACCGTTCGACACCAGCCTATGGTTTGGAAGAAGACTATCCAATAAGTGTAATAGGTGTGCTCTCCTGATCCTAGGAGCACTCGCAACCCGAGAGAAGGTAAAGATAAAGGACAACTGAATAATCCTTATTCTATTTCTCCTGAACCAGAATCTATTCTCGAACTGGAACAAGTTCCTTCGAGTTCGTATGTAACTATACGATATATTATCCAATCAATGTGGATCTTCGTAGTGATACGGGGTGTTCTAGAGAAATTCAAAGGTGAAGTAGGAGTGGCGATGAAATACGCGGTTTCGTCATGAATGATAGCAGTCGCAATTTACTTTGCTCTCTTTCTAATCCCTTTATTTGTCTTTACTTATTACCTTCTGTACACCACACTTAGGCTAATTGGTTTTCTTCCTTTCCCACCTTTCGGCACTTGCCTATGGTTTGAAAGAAGACTATCCAATAAGCGCAATAGGTGTACCCTCTCCTAATCCTAGAAGCCCTCATAACCTGAGAGAAGGTAAAAGGAAAAGACAACTGAATAGTCCTATTCTATTTTTCCAGAACCGGAAATCAATCTCGAATCTGAAATGAGTTTCTTCGAGTTCGTGTGTAATTATACGATGGTCATATCCAATAAATGTGGATCTTCGTAGTGATACGGAATGTTCTGGAGAAAAGCAAAGGGTAAAATTAGGAGTGGCAATGATGTATGCAACTCTGACAATCCAAAAGCCAATGTGTTTTAAGAAGGTCCGGTTAACTTGGTTTATGAGTTCTAGTCTAGGGTCGGGCCATGGTCGCTGCTAAAGAGAGAGAGAAAAGAAACACTCGGCATGCACTCTATTCTAAATTAGAATGGTTAATCACTTTATCTAATCAGGAAGTCTCCCACTGTATCCTTAAATTCTCTTCCAAACCCTAAAGAAGAATTAGTCGGGATCATCTAAAATCACCCGAGGAGTAAACCAACTCATCAGTGGGAATCAGGATCCAACTATCATCGCATGATAACCTGATGGAATCCACTCAAGTTATCACACTCCAGAAGGTATGCACATGCCTGGTAAGTTTCCTGTATGTTTGAAACTCCTGATGTGATTTTTACCCCATGCTCTTATGACCTTGACCAAGGTCAAAAAATCATAAGTCACATGTCAAGTTCTACCCGTTATTGTTCAGGTTAATTTAAACCCACCCGTACATACCCTTGATGAAGGCCAACAAAGTAGTACGACTATCCCAAACCAACGCATCTATCTATGCAACAGAAAAGTAACAAGCAGCTACCATACACTATGCCTTGACGAAGGTCAACAAATATAACATGAATACTAAGTGCTACCCGTCTGAAATGACAGAAGGCTACGAATGGTTTTTGGCGAAAAACCTTTAACTTAATGAACTTGATATCGTTGAAGGAACCGGATAGCTTTTTACAAATATATAGTGGCGAAAACTATTGCTAAAGAGGTCATTCCCGGTGAAGAGATCTCGGCTCTTTCCTCGTGGAATGAGGTGGAGGATATTCCCACTGAATACCTCGATGCAAAGTAAAAAGTAATCGACTATAGTGAAGTTATTACCCTGACGCAAACTTTGGCCCAAGAGGTCATTCCCAGTGAGGGGGATCTCGGCTCTTTCCTCATCGAATGAGGTGCTGGATATTCATAACCGAATACCGCTGTGCAAAACAAAAGAAAACGTATTTGTAATAACAGCTTTTTGAAAATTGTTCCAACAACATCGAATAGGTCTGTTTTCCTTGCATTGATCAGAATCAACGCAGTCTCATCAATTAATCACACCAGAAAAGAACGAAAATATGATGTACGTATATGCCATCCGCATTCGCCATTGGGCCCCGTCATCACTCGTTAGGTTACTTAACTAACGACAGAGCGGGGGATGGACTAGCGCGGGTGTAAAACATATACAACATCTACTAGTATATATATAATAATATATAATAATAGTTCCAGGCATGATAAATGCAACATCAAAGATAAGCGATAAGCATCACAGAACAATACTGATAATCTGGGAGCCCCGGGTTTCCTTTGAGCCGCAAGTGAAACCCGACATTCCCCGGGTCTTGTGGATAGCCTATGCAATGAAAACCTAGACCCCTACGAGTGCAGCAAGTTACCCGTCAAAACCAGAGGTGAGGCAACCCCCTTCATCAAAGTGAATGGGCCACCCGGCACTTCACAGAATCCGGTAATTTGAGCACCCTCCTTAGGTCAACCTATACACCTTACGAGTGCGGAGAATAGCCCACCAATTCTAGAGTGAGGCCTCCTCCGTCTCAACGCTATGAGATGCGGGCCCGTTGCCCTCCAGAACCCGGCTATCCGTGCACTCCACCACGGGGTAATCCTAGTACAGAAAAGAAAATATGTACAATGGTGACATCGACCTCAACCCGGTCGTGCCCCAAACAAGTAATATACAAACATGCAGTGATGGAAGTCCACATGTCGGACGCTCACCCCGCGATATCAAATGTACAAATAAAACTAAACTGTACTAACATTGCACCCAAGCTATCCACCACGACGATTCCAGCCACAATACAGCACAACACAGAACATCAACGTGAATGTCACGTTCGCAAACCCGTCTAAAAGAACTATAGCAAATAGACAAGTTGTACCGCTCTAATGACATTCACGGTTGCAGATAGTAATGCATGTACTTTAAAACATTAAACGGTGTTATAAATATCGACTTCGAAACACCTCGAATAGCCCCAAACTTAAAGATAAAACCATATCCAAACTGGGCTAAATTAGCAATACCACTGAACCAATATTCCAGAGACTAGACTACACACCAAAACTCAAGTCCCGGATCAACTCAAAAACCGGTAAGGCTGGATTTTATTCAATTTTCCCCGGTTCTGTAGTGGAGTTAGGGGCTCGTATTTGGTGTGTGTTCTAATAGTCATACAGGTAGTCTTCTGCAGTTTCTTAAATATTTTTAGAAGACTAAATAAAATTTGACAGAGAATGGAATACAAGTTGTTATTGTTTCAGAGTTGTTTCAGTTTCGATACTTCAACATCGTCTAAACAACTAGTATGAAGTTAATGTCTTAGCTCTGATACTATGTTGGGTTACGGCAGCGCCCCGACCATCAGTCCGTGGCCAAATGCGGAACAAAAACTTTTAGAAACCGGCGCTAACGAAACCCTAATCTACGGATCGTACCATTAACCCTACACTAGCTATATGAAATGGAGTTTAGAGAGGTTATACTGAACGATCCGTGTCCTTCGGTCTTCAACCTCTGTCCCAAGCTCCTTGCGTCTTCCTCGATCATATTTGATCTCCGGTATCCCCACATCGAAGCAGATCCACGTCGAGGGTTAGTAATACGGGCTCCGACCTTAAAACCAAAGCAACTCGAGTATCTAATTTGCTCATCTAGATAGCCAAGATGAAGTAGAGAGGGTTTGTGATTACTTTGTCTCAATACACCCTAAGTTTCTCAACACATGAGACATGTAGGGTGGAGGTTGAAGAAGTTGCCATGGAGAGAAAGTGTGAAACAAAGAAATGGCAAGTGAAGAAAAGATATGTGGCTGCCTATTTCTTTTGGTGTTGTCTTGTGTGAGTTAATTGTTGTGAGTGTTTTATATGAAGAAGGCTAGCAAGTAAAGAAAACCAACTCAAGAAAAAATATCTCCTATGCTCACAACAAATATCCCACACGACAAACAAAACAACATCATGCCACCATGAGTCACACCCATATGGTCATGCATGAATCAATAACTCACACTTCCACTCACAAACTATTTAACCTAAAATGATTTAATCCAAAAAGAGATGGCATCTCATAAAGTAAACTTGTAACAAATTACAAGAATACCCCTCATCCGTATATACATACCCGCATCCATATTCCGACTGAATACGAATACAACGAGATGAAAATAATCCAACAATATAATACTAGGATCCGGCTTAAACCAATGCCAACTAGTATTATCCGTCCGATCATGATCCGTGCATAAGTGCACGTATATGATCGAACCTTGCCATAAAACCATACGGCCACTACAATGTTTCGCCCGAAGCAGGGAAACCCTCTGTGCGGGACTCTAAAGACTCGTCAATACGTTGGCAGTGGATTTAACCATAAGCACGTCAGTGGCACTAGCTGTACGTAACGGCTACCCAGGTATTGAGCGAAAGGGAAGCCGACGAGCAAACTCATCCTGAAACCCCTACTGAGCCTGACAGTGACAATATCCGTACAGTCCGGTCCGTTCTTTTATTAGTATCGCATATCGAGTCTAGGGGGTGGATAAATTCAGACCCCTAATAATGCGACATTTAGTGTCGGTATGAAGCCCATCACCACATGAGGAACTACAGATCCGAATCAGTAATTCTCGACTACCATGGCCAAGGATTTCTGGTGATGGCCACCGTTCACACCGCGACATCAACCCCCAATACCGGGAGAGACGAATCCCCTGACGATCCGCTCACTGCCTCCATGTGGCTCGGGACTATACCCAACTAAAACCTGTTTGCACGACTCCTTTGAGCCATGGTAGGGTAGTAACCAAAGCGCAGTGGGAACTCACACGAGACAAATGACGATCTCAGGTCGATAGACTAACCTGTACACATGTCACCAGGGAACTGCTATCTGATAATAGGTATAATACTAACTAGTATGTTCCCGGCGAGTCTGTCCAGTGTACTCATAACCCAATGAGCACATGTATACATCTTAGGTGAACCAACTGACACCAATAGCTTGTGAGATAGGCTACCGCCCCTCATCGGGGTCTCGATCAGTATACACTAGTCTCCTCTTGGAGTATCGATGCCTAGTCTTGAAACTCCCACGACTAGGGACATTTTAAGGATGTGCTTATAGACCGCCCAGCTCCCACGTATATGATCACCATCATACTGTTGGTATGGGCTCTATCAACATGTAACAGTGATCTGTAATGTCACCTGAAGCATGTACACGATGATAGAGAAAAACCAGATAGCATACTATCATGTCGAGTAAGACTGCCCTACCGGTATAGGTCCTCCCTTAATCATTGCAATAACGTGCCTGCGATCTAATAATTGACTTTAGGGCACTATAGACAATAGTTTGGGAGGGGGGTCTCGCTACCCGGATAGCGGGCTGGGAGTGTCACGCCCTACCCACAATACAGAGAGTATTTTCCGCTCTAGCCGAAGCCACATGGTTTTGTCCTTCGGAGCGAACCAGACCCGACCAGGGGCCACTACCTAGGAGGTCACACATCCCAGGACTTCCCTGGCCCGAGCATGCTTAACTACGGAGTTCTCAAACTCCTGTAGTGCCAGTTCACTTAAAAGGCGCCTCTGTATTGAAGAATGATATCATTCCATTTATAGTACAGATCTGTCCTCTTTCGGAATGTATTTCGAAGATTTCCCATTTTTTTTATAGTGGGTCCCCATGCTTATCTGGTATATATGGGTATACCGGAAAATACGTGGGATATTACATTCTCCCCCACTTACAACAATGGTTTGTCCTCGAACCACAAACCTACTATTGAGGAACCTGGCTCTGATACCATTCTGTCACGCCCCACCTCCAATACAGAGAGTATTGTCCACTCTGGCCGAAGTCGCACGGTTTTGTCCTTCGGAGTGAGCCAGACCTGACCAGGAGACACTTCCCAGGAGGTCACCTATCCCAGGACTTTCTTGGCCCGAGCACGCTTAACTACGGAGTTCTCAAATTCCTGTAGTGCCAGTTCACTTAAAAGGCACCTCTGCATTGAAGAGTGCTATCATCCATTTATAGTACAGATCTGTCCTCTTTCGGAATATATTTTGAAGATTCCCTATTATTTTACAGTGGGTCCTCATACTTATCTGGTATATATGGGTATACCGGATAATACCTGGGGTATTACAGGGAGTCAAGGGAGATAGTATCCCCCTTGAGGGGTGCGGGGTAGCATCCCGTTAGAAATTTTTTCTAACAGAGGACATATTTTGAGTGTGGAGCGTGAGGGAAAAAGAGGGGTGAGGAGCGTCCTAAGGACGCGTGAATGGCGCATGGTCGTTGGGTGCCCGTTGTCACGTGCTCGGCAAGTGGGCGCCGGGCGCCCGCGGGTCAAATTCCCTGCGTGTAGGATGCTGGGCGCCAGCGGGTCACGTACACAGTATGCGACCGCTGGAAACACCAGCAGAGAAAGGGGCTTAGCCCTTGGGCTGGGAGTTGAACTCCCGAGGGGTTTTGGAGTTAAACTCCTAAACAGGAATTAGGTATAAATTTGGAGTTAAACTCCCAAAACATTTAGATTTGGAGTTAAACTTCTATGTAATAAATTGCATGTGAATTTAGAGCTAAACTCCTAAAAGTCTTGGATTTGGAGTTAAACTCCTTAAAGGTCTGGATGTGGAGTTAAACTCCTTTAAGGATTTGGATCTTGGAGTTGAACTCCTCGAAGATCTTCGGAAATGATCAAAGGGGACCCATTTCTTCTCTCTGGAGCCTTGGATCCTCCTAAAGTGGGATTTTTGATGTAGGTCTTCTTCCTCCTTCTTTCTTTTTACTGGATCTTGGAGAAGAAGGAAGGTGAGATAAAAATATCCCTTTTAGAGATTTGATTAGAGATCTGAACTCCCACTCGAGGGTTTTATGGTGAAAAACTATTTCTTTTTGGAAAAATAGAGAGTTAAACTCTTGATTTAATTGGAAAACAAAAGAAAAGGAAGAACTTGAGAGAAAGGAGATGGAGGCACAAACCATAGATTTTTTTGAGAGAATGAAAAGTTGTTATTGATTTTTTCATCATGTTTGCTTTTATAGGCTACACACTTTACATATAGCGCCTTAGGTTTTTCTAAATGGCACTGTGCCTCCACATACCTCATGTGCTTATTTCTTTTTGCACATAAGCTATGGGGTTTACAAATTTTGGCCTTTTGCCAATTTTCCATACATTTAGTTCTAAAAACATGTATTTAAACTAATTTATCACCTTCTTTTGGCGTGGAGCCGGCCTCTTCCACGCTCAGTCTTGACTTGGGCTCGGGCCTGCTTGCTTGGGCTCGGGCCCACTTGGCTGGGGGTTGACTGACTTTGACTTGGTCAACCGGGGTGTAATTTTTGACCCCAAAAAATTGCTCCCCATCAATAAATGCACACCGCGTGTATGGATTGTGTGCATGAAATTGATGGATGTTGTTCTATATGGTGATTGATTCGGTTTGGCTCCCTATAGAGGGTCGATGCTGCCCTTTTTGCGACGTGGACGGTCGATACTGCCATTTCTGCGACTTGGACGGTCGGTTCTCCCCCTTTTGCGATTTGTACGGTCGGTGCTGCCCTTTTTGCGACTTGGACAGTCGGTGCTTCCATTTTAGCGATGTGGACGGTCGGTGCTGCCCTTTTTGTGACTTGGATGGTCGGTGCTGCCCATTTTGCGACGTGGATAGTTGGTGCTGCCATTTTAGCGATGTGGATGGTTGGTGCTGCTCTTTTTGTGACTTGGATGGTCGGTGCTGACCTTTTTGTGACTTGGACGGTTGGTGCTGCCCTTTTTGCGACTTGGACTGTCGGTGCTGCCATTTTAGCGACGTGGATGGTCGGTGCTGCCCTTTTTACAACTTGGACAGTCGGTGCTGCCCTTTTTGCGACTTGGACGGTCGGTGCTGCCATTTAGCAACGTGGACGGTCGTTGCTTGATTTGACATGCTCCGCTTCGTGCGGTTTCGAGATTTGATTTGACTTGCTCCGCTTTCTGCGGTGTCAAGATTTGATTTGTTTCCGAGGTGGAGCTTTATTCCGCTACGGAAGTCATTGGTTGACTGATGATTTGATTTGTTTTGGGAGTTTCCTACCCGTCCCGCGGGACTTTTGAGCTTGGAAGCGCTGTTGGGTAGGACATTGATTTGATATGTTTGATTTTTTCCTTATTTTGCGGGACTTTTGAATTTGAGAGGAACTCGGAATTTAGATTTTGTTTGGCATCAACATTGCTGCACTGGAATAATATCAGAAGCAACTCATCATTTGCCTTAGGAGGACTTAGGATTTGGTTTTTGGGTTGGCATCAACACCACTAACATTGAAACGTAGTGCCTGGAGCGACTCATCATTTTCTTTTTGGAAGACTTGGGGTTTGAGTTTTAGGTCTGCATCAGCACCGCTAACACTGAAACGTACTGCCAGGAGCGACTCATCATTTGACTTTTGGAAGACTTAGGGTTTGAGTTTTTGGTCGGCATCAGCACCGCTAAAATTAAAGTGTAGTGTCATGAGCGACTCAGCATTTGCCGTTGCCCGTTGGAGGAGCGATGGCTTAGGAGACGGGTTTAAATCTCTATCACCTAAGGCTTTTTAATTTTATGAGCAGTAAGGGTCTTATAAAAGCATTTTCTTCCTACGAGTCGAGAGGATCTTGCAGGTGTATGTTCTCTTTAGGAATCGTGAAGATTCCTAAGTGTGTTTCTCCTTTGTGAGTCGTAAGGATCTCACACGGGGATTTTCTCTGTAAGTGCACGGCAGCGCCCCGGCCTTCTGAACAAGGCCAAAATGTGGAAACAAAAACTATTTTTTAAATAGAAACTGGCGCTACCGCGGACTAAAAACCCGGATCGGACCATTAACCTACTACTAGCGAACTAGAGAAAGGGTAGAGAGCTATACCGAGCGAACCGTGTCCTTCGGTCTTCTCGTCGCCATCCCGATCTCCCCGCGGAATCTCCGGTCTTCATCTCCTCGTCGGAAAGAGCAGCACATCGTCGAATCTTTTTACGGGCTCCCACCTCTGGACCGAGGCAACTCGGACACGAAGTTGGCAAGCCAACGTGTCCAAGATTGTTGTAGAATATATGTAGATCACTTTTGTCCCAAGGGGTTAGTGAGGTTGCCATTTGAATGTGTAGGTGGAGGATGAACTTTGAAATGGTGCTATGGGATTTTATGTGAGCAAATGAGATGAAAAACCCTACACAAAATTTTTGGATAGCCCACCTAGAGAATGGCCGGCCATGCTCATGAGAGGAAGAGGGAGAATGGGTCAATAATGCAAAGAAAGAGAATTATTATAATCATGAAGAAAGTCACACCCATATCCTAATCATATCCCATCACAACAAAGTCTTCTCCTCATCAACCATCTCATCAAGCAATGATGAACAAAAGGAAGTCAAGGGATGGTAGAACAATCATGGACCCATCATCACAAAAACAACCCTCCAAATTGCTAATTTGCACATTTGCAAATAAGCCCCTCCCATCAATATTCAGCCAAGGAAAGAAACAAAGGAAAATGGCCGAAACGGAATGCAAACTGCCAACCTCAAAAAGTGATCCGGTAATAAATTACAGGAAAACCCCGCGACTGTATATACATACCCGCATTTGTATTGCGACCGAATACAAATGCAATGAGACAAAATCTACACTGTACAATACTTGGATCCGGCATAAACCAAAGCCCGCTAGTATTATCCGTCCGATTATGATCTGTGCAATACCGCACGCATATGATCAAACCCTGCCATATATCCATACGGCCTCTACAGCGTTTCGTCCGAAACTTGAGAAACTGTCTGTGGGGGACTCTAAAGACTCATCAATACTTTGGCTGTGGATTTAACCACTAGCACGTCAGAGGTATTAGCCATACATAATGGGCTACCAGGTATTGACCAAAAGGGACGTTGGTGAGCGAACTCATCCTGACACCCTACTGAGCCTGTCAGTGACAATATCCGTACAGTCCGGTCCGTTCGTCTATGAGCATTGCATGGCGGGCCTAGGGGGTTGGTAAAAGTCAGACCCCCCAAAGCGGTACAAGTCGTGTCGGAGTGTAGCCCAGAACACCCTGAGATACTACTGGAATACCTACCAGTAAATCTCCTGCCTTGGCCAAGGACTTCGTATAATGGCTCTCCTAGACACAGTGCGACCTCACCCCCAATACCGGGAGAGACGAACCCCTGCAGATCCGCTCACTGTCTTCATGTGGCTCGGGACTGTACCCAACTAAAACCTGTTTGCACGACTCCTTTGAGCCGTGGTAGGATAGTAATCAAAGTACAGTGGGAACTCACACGAGACAAATGACGATCTCAGGTTGATGAACTAACCAGTACATATGTCACCAAGGAACTGCTATCTGACGTCAGGTATAAGACCAACTAGCATGTTCCCGGCGAGTCCTGTCCGGTGTACTCATAACCCAATGAGCACCTGTATACATCTTAGGTGAACCAACTAACACCAATGGCTTATAAGACCGGACACCGCCCCTCGTCGGGGTCTCGACTATATACCCTAGTCTACTCTGGAGTATCGATGCCCTATCTCGAAAACTCCCACGACTAGGGACCATTTAAGGATGTGCTTATAGACCCCAGCTCCTACGTATATGATCGCCATCATACTGCTGGCCGTCAAGCAAGAATCCTAAGGGCTCTATCAGCGCGCAATAGTGACCTGTAAGTCTCCTAAAGTAGTACAGGATGATAAAGATAAACCAGATAGCATATTATCATCTTGAGTAAGACTGTCCTACCGGCATAAGTTCTCCCTCAATCATTGCAATCACGTGCCTGCGATCCAATAATTGACTCTGAGGGCACTATCTCCAACAATCTCCCACTTGCACTCAAGGCTAATTATTGATATGTCGCATACTCACAGCCCGTATGATACCGAACACCCAACTCCTCTACTAATTAGTCTCACAAAACACGTTTGTGAAACTATTGCGTTCGAGGAATAGCCTCAGTGAGTGGATCCGCTCTAATGTTTCTTTCTATGTCTCTCATTATCTCAAGTTTGCGGAGAAAGCCATCTCTCGAAATGAGCAATACCTGTCTTTGAATATGTCTGGATATCTGATGGGACCTAGCTCATAAATGAACTCCAAATCTAAACTTCTTAGACTGTATCGTCAACTGAACTTAATCAGTATCCTGCGTAATGCCTCCTTCAGTGTCCGCTTGGATCACCTGTCCAAACACCGCCCCTCTTCAGAGGGAAAACTATAACTCTGACAGTCACTCTGTCATCCAGGTCACCTTGGAAGCATGGAATGATAACTGTCTCCTGAATGAGGTTGTCGTTATCATATCCCTAGAACATCCACTTATGTTCCAAAACTGCTTCCGAATGTTTCTCCAGGATAGGATTAATATTAACTTACTGCATCTCGTGCAAAACAACATCTGGTGTGATACTTGACATCTCATGATTGAATCAATTGCCTAAGCAAGTGATCTGCCAATCATGCACATCCCTCTCCACTTTAGTCTGTAAGACACCTTTAGAGAGGGTGGCTCCATCACCTGCAGGTACACTACCGTGCCAGGAGCCGTCCATTCTAAAACACCTTCGGAATGCTGTCTAAGTACCCAGATTGGGACACTTCCCAAATCTAGATCTAAAACCATAGATCTAGTAACCAGAATGTCTGATATTATATCTATATCATATGTAGAGAAACCACTGTGTGATAACCAAAGTATAACCGATCGTAGTATAGGAATTTCACTTCCTACTCTGTGTATGTCATCCAAATACCAGGACATCACACCCTACTAACTTCTTAACAGATCTATCCCCTATTCTGATGAAGTCAAATCTATGACTGTCACATCAGAAATAGATGATCTATCTCCGCTATATCTGCTTTAGTCAATAAATAGACATAAGCCACTTGTCCACCAATACTTCCGCTGCTCCCACTGACTACGACAACCCTTTGGCAGAGTCATATAGACGTACACTTCTAAAGCTAGTTTAGAAAGACGCTATATTAATCCTACTACCGGGTCTCACAGTCTGGAACAACAGCAATGGTAAGTCTGGGTAAACAAGAACCTCCCTGTCACCATCTTTGAGCATACCGAAGTACCTCTCGAGTGCCTGAGGTTACCCACCATATCTGTGGAGTGGCTAATGGAATGCCAAGTCAGATTGAATTTTTAGGTTCTTATCAAATTTTTAGTAATCGTTTGCGGTTCTGGAATCACTTCCAGTTCTACCATACTCCCACTTCTGTTTTCTGAAAAAAATCCATTTTACTTAAAACTGTGGCGAGTCTAGAACAATATCACTATTGATCTTCCAGATGGTAGAAAGTCAACCCTCGTCATATGTAATTGTTCGTTCGCTTGACCTGGAAGTTCGGTTATGAAATCCACCCCTTTAGTTATGGTAGGATTGGTCAACTCACAAACTGCCATTACAGAAACGTGCCTTGAGTTATCCAGAGTCTGGTTTTAAGCATAAGCCGGACAACTCCCCGTACGTTAACATCGTTAAGATATGAACTGTTCTATATCCAATATAGAAACAGAGGCACTGATTTAATTGGAACCTGATTCAAATCATGCAGCTGTCTCCAGTGCATGTCAACTAAATGGAAGGAGGCCGATCAGCATTACTCAACTTAGGAGTGCTTCCAATTATGAGTAACCTGAAAGAGAAACAAGTTCACTTAAAACCATTACTATCAACTGAATACTATACACAAGTATCTACATCTTCGATCACCTTGAAGAATCCTAATACTTGCAACACCTGGTTCTCTACTTTATTCATATACCTATAACTTCTCAAAACTTGGACCTTGTGTTTCTACGAAACGCTTGTCTAAGAACTAAAGAAGTCACAAGTAAACAGAATATAGTACGAGGACCAACCCCTCTGTCCTAATGGACACTGGACAATATACAATACTCTGTATAAGTCCCCTGAGTCTAATAACTCAAATCCTGTGTGTCGTAGGTTAAAAACTGTACTTATAGTTAAGAAGAATTACACCGCTGTTCAATGCTCCTTACCTAACCATCCACTGATATAGGTAAATGTCATAGACATAATTTCAAAAAGTTATATCTCACTCTATAAAAATAGACGTATAGATATATCAATTTGAAATTGCTGCATAACAACGGATATTCAAAACCAAAAATTTGCCGTCCGGCAAACAACCCAGGTGACTTCCTCAAATATCACCAATTACTACGAATCCCGTTATAATGAGGACAATCACCTAATTCCCAATAACTTACTCCCACTCATCATCTGTAAAAACTATACAGATGTGAGAATCATACCTGGTAAATACATACCCTGGAGCAAGTGTCTAATTGGGAAATCATTTTTCTTATTAACAATACACAGTGAAAATGAAACATTGAAATGTTTCGTAGGGGTTTCCGGGTATTCCTAGCAATGCCTCTTCCATTATCAGATTCACAACTGTAACCGTATATTTCTTTGCCATCTCTCCAAATCCCTTCATTTGTCTTTAGTCATTACCTTCTGTACACCCTCTTAGGCTAAATGGTTTTCTTCCTTCCTTACCGTTCGGCACCAGCCTATGGTTTGGAAGAAGACTATCCAATAAGCATAATGGGTGTACTGTCCTAATCCTAGGAGCACTCGCAACCTGAGAGAAGGTGATGATAAAAGACAATTGAATAAAACCTTATTCCTATTTCTCCTGAACCAGAATCCATCCCCGAACTGGAACAAGTTCCCTCGAGTTCGTATATAACTATACGATGGAGTATCCAAAAAACTGTGGATCTTCGTAGTGATACGGAGTGTTCTGGAGAAATACAAAGGTGATGTAGGATTGGCGAAGAAATACTCGGTTTGGTCATGAATAGCAGTCGCAATTTACTTTTCCCTCTTACTAATCCCTTTATATGTCTTTACTTAATACCTTCTGCACAACATCGTTAGGCTAATTGGTTTTCTTTATTCCCCACCGTTCGGCACCTGCCTATGGTTTGGAAGAAGACTATCCAATAAGCGTAATAAGTGTACTGTCCTAATCTAAGGAATACTCGCAACCTTAGAGAAGGTAAAAGGAAAAGACAACTAAATAGTCCTATCCGTTTTCTCCAGAACCGGAAACCATCCTCGAATAAATTCCTCCGAATTCGTATATAACCATACGATAATTTTATCCAATGGAAGTGGATGTTCGTAATAATACGGGGTGTCCTGGAGAAAAGGGTAAAAGTAGGAGTGGCAATGAGGTATGCAACTCTGACAATCCAAAAGCCAGTGTTTAAGAAGGTTCGGTTAATTTGGTCACTGAGTCATAGTCAAGGGTCAGGCCATGGTCGCTGCCAAAAAGAGAGAGAAAAGAAACACTCAGCGTACACTCTAACCAAGATCAGAATGGTTACCAATTTATCTAATCAGGAAACCTCCCACTGTAATCTCAAATTCTCCTCCAAACCTGAAAGAAGAATTAGTCGGGATCACCTGAGGAGTAAACCAACTCATCAGTGGGAATCGGAATCCAACTATCATCGCATGATAACGTGATGGAATCCACTCACGTTATCACACTCCAGAAGGTATGCGGATTCGCGGCCAAAATGTGGTTTTGGCCGCTGATCCGCCGCGCTACAGTAATATCAGCCGACCAAATTTCTTCAGTTCTCTCAGAAAAGCCTGCACATATTTCTGCAACACTCCAAATAATTTTTCGAGCCAAAAAAAATCGATAGAAACTGATGCACTTGAAATCGCGGTTTTGGAATATTTGTTCGATCGAACTTTTAAACACGCTAGAGCAAGCTAGTAAGGGTTAATGGCGTGGCTTTGATACCAATGTAAGTGCACGGCAGCGCCCCGACCGTCTGAACGAGGCCAAAATGCGGAAACAAAAACTTTTCTTTAAACAGAAACTGGCGCTACCGCGGACTAAAAACCCGGATCGGACCATTAACCTACTACTAGCGAACTAGAGAAAGGGTAGAGAGTTATACCGAGCGATCTGTGTCCTTCGGTCTTCTCATCGCCATCCTGATCTCCCCGTGGAATCTCCGGTCTTCATCACCTCGTTGGAAAGGGCACCACATCGCCGAATCTTTTTACGGGCTCCCACCTCTGGACCGAGGCAACTCGGACACGAAGTTGGCAAGCCGACATGTCTAAGATTGCTGTAGAATATATGTAGATCACTTTTGTCCCAAGGGGTTAGTGAGGTTGCCATTTGAATGTGTAGGTGGAGGGATGCACTTTGAAATGGTGCTATTGGATTTTGTGTGAGCAAATGAGATGAAAAACCCCACACAAAATTTTTGGATAGCCCACCTAGAGAATGGCCGGCCATGCTCATGAGAGGAAGAGGGAGAGTGGGTCAATAATGCAAAGAAAGAGAATGATTATAATCATGAAGAAAGTCACACACATATCCTAATCATATCCCATCACAACAAAGTCTTCTCCTCATCAACCATCTCATCAAGCAATGATGAACAAAAGGAAGTCAAAGGATGGTAGAACAATTATGGACCTATCATCACAAAAACAACCCTCCAAATTGCTAATTTGCACATTTGCAAATAAGCCTTTCCCATCATTATTCAGCCAAGGAAAGAAACAAAGGAAAATGGCCGAAACGGAATGCAAACTGGCAACCTCAAAAAGTGATCCGGTAATAAATTACAGGAAAACCCCGCGACTGTATATACATACCCGCATTTGTATTGCGACCGAATACAAATGCAATGAGACAAAATCTACACTTTACAATACTAGGATCCGGTTTAAACCAAAGCCCGCTAGTATTATCCGTCCGATCATGATCTGTGCAATACCGCATGCATATGATCGAACCCTGCCATATATCCATACGGCTTCTACAGCGTTTCGCCCGAAACTTGAGAAACTGTCTGTGGGGGACTCTAAAGACTCGTCAATACTTTGGCTGTGGATTTAACCACTAGCACGTCAGAGGTATTAGCCATACATAACGGGCTACCAGGTATTGACCAAAAGGGACGTCGGTGAGCGAACTCATCCTGACACCCTACTGAGCCTGTCAGTGACAATATCCGTACAGTCCGGTCCGTTCGTCTATGAGCATCGCATGGCGGGCCTAGGGGGTTGGTATAAGTCAGACCCCCAAAAGCGGTACAAGTCGTGTCGGAGTGTAGCCCAGAACACCCTGAGATACTACTGGAATACCTACCAGTAAATCTTCTGCCTTGGCCAAGGACTTCGTTTAATGGCTCTCCTAGACACAGCGTGACCTAACCCCCAATACCGGGAGAGACGAACCCCTGCAGATCCACTCACTGCCTCCATGTGGCTCGGGACTGTACCCAACTAAAACCTGTTTGCACGACTCCTTTGAGCCGTGGTAGGGTAGTA
This sequence comes from Agapanthus africanus, assembly GCA_030015575.1. NCBI lineage: Eukaryota > Viridiplantae > Streptophyta > Magnoliopsida > Asparagales > Amaryllidaceae > Agapanthus > Agapanthus africanus. The sequence continues at coordinate 129,259,149 of JASDDO010000026.1, read as the reverse complement.
ATCAAAGTACAGTGGGAACTCACACGAGACAAATGACGATCTTAGGTCGATGAACTAACCTGTACACATGTCACCAGGGAACTGCTATCTGACGTCAGGTATAAGACCAACTAGCATGTTCCCGGCGAGTCATGTCCGGTGTACTCATAACCTAATGAGCACCTGTATACATCTTAGGTGAACCAACTGACACCAGTGGCTTGTGAGACCGGCCACCGCCCCTCGTCGGGGTATCGACTGTATACACTAGTCTACTCTGGAGTATCGATGCCCTGTCTTGAAAACTCCTACGACTAGGGAGCATTTAAGGATGTGCTTATAGACCCCAGCTCCCATGTATATGATCACCATCATACTGCTGGCCGTCAAGCAAGAATCCTAAGGGCTCTATCAGCGCGCAATAGTGACCTGTAAGGTCACCTAAAATAGTACACGATGATAAAGATAAACCAGATAGCATACTATCATCTTGAGTAAGACCGTCCTACCGGCATAGATCCTCCCTATTGCAATCACGTGCCTGTAATCCAATAATTGACTCTGAGGGCACTATCTCCAACATTCTCCTCACAAGGTCGAGTGGACTTTGCGTGTGTATTTAATCTCTTTTCACGAGTCTGCACCCTTTCGGGTTTTCACAAACTCGCCGACGGTTCTGCTATTTTTACTCACGGAGCCTTTTCGAGTTTTCATCCGTGCCCTTTTTGCTTGTGGACATACCATTTTTTAGCTGCATCGCCGGTAGGACTTCAGATGTAGTCTCGCCGGTAGGACTTAGGAGAGATAGTGGTCGTTTATACCCATGGATTGTATACGGTTTTACAGGATTTATGATCCAGACCATAGGGCCGGTGTTCTCAATTAGTCTACGACTTGGAGCATTCACGCGTAGTATTTCTTAAGATATCGGCCATTGATGGGTAACATGGACCTTTCTCCCTCGGCATTTATTAGTTGGTAGGATCCTCCGTCGAACACTTTCTCGATGACATATTGCCCTTCCCAATTTGGTTCGAATATTCCTTTAGCAATTCGATTAGGGATGATCGGCGTTTTGAGGACCAGCACCAATTCGCCTTTCTTGAAAGCACGGAGATGATTCATCTTATTATAGGCCCGTGACATTTGGACTCGGTACAGCTCTAGATTTTGCTGTACTGCGAGCCTCTTTTCCTCGAGCGCATCGAGCTCTTCGAGCTGAAGGAGAGCATTTTTCTCTTTCGTCAGATTATGCTGGACAGCCATCCTTAGGCTTGGAATTTCGACTTCCAGGGGGAGGATTGCCTCCACTACGAAGAGCTGTGAGTATGGAGTGGACTACGTTGGAGTGCGGTGCGTGGTACGATATGCCCACAATGCCTCGTGGAGTTTCAGATCCCAGTCTCGTTTATTAGCTGAAACATTTTTTTCAGGAGCTTGCACAGGGTTTTGTTGAAGGCTTCGGCTATCCCATTCACCCTTGGATTATAGATGGAAGAATATCTCTAGTTTATCTTGTGTTGAGTAGCGAACCTTAAGACTTTGAAACTCTTGAAAGAAAGCCCATTTTCAGATATGATTTTTCTTGGTGTACCAAAGCGGTATAGAATATTATGCCGGAAGAATGTTAGAATATCTTCCATCTTGACTTCTTTTAGCGGGATAACTTCAGCCAATCTGGAGGAGTAGTTAGTTGCAGACAATATGAACCCGTGGTCTTTGGATGGCGGAGGATCAATTGGACCAACTATGTCGGTGCCCCAAACTTCAAAGGGCCATGATGCCACCGTAGGATGCAGCGAATTGGGATGCTTGTGAATAAAGTCACCGTGAATTTAGCAGAGATGACACCACTTCACATGCTCTTCGCAATCTCTTATCATGGTAGGCCAGTAATACCCAAACCGTTTAATTTGAAGCCGCATTTTTGGGCCAGATTGATGAGCTCCGCAGACGCCCGAGTGAACTTCTTTCATGACTTTTTGGGCTTCAGCCGATGATAGACACCTGATCCAGAGTTGGTCATATGATCTGCGGTATAACATATTATTTATAAACACGTATCGGTGAGCTCTTTTCTTAAAATGAACCATCGCAGATTTTTCTTCGGACAGTTTTTTGTATCGGAGGTACTCTATGAAAGGTTCCCTCCAATCGGGCCCGTCTTGAATGATCAGAGCTTCTTCGACATGATTGTTCTCTTGTTCTACGCTTCCTTCTTCACGTAAAGAGATTTGAGGTAGAATTTGCCGGCTTTTGACTGTTATTAGAATTTCATCCATGTCGAGATCATCCAGCTCTTTCGCTAGCCGAGCGAGTACGTCAACTTTTTCGTTCAACGCCCTAGGGACTCTCATTAGTTCAATGTGAGTGAACTGTTTCATGAGTTCCACCACCCGGCTTCTGTATCAAGCTAACTCGGGTTTATATATCTTATAGTCGCCGCTCACTTGGTTGACGACAAGAGCCGAGAGTCACTGTACACCCATAGCCGAAGGATTCCATTTCTATGGCGAGCTCCAGCCCAGCTATCGAAGCTTCATACTCAGCCTCGTTGTTTGTGCAAGACTCGGTAAGAGCAAAAGAATGTCGTAGGGTTCCCATCGATGGCGTGATGAACATCAATCCTATCCTTACTTTTATCTTCGAGACGCTTGATTTGCTGGAGGTCCTTATCGATGACGCTCCATCGAAGTAGAGCTCCCAGCATGGCTCGTTATTTTTGAGATGCAGCACTTGTTCGTTGGGGAGCTCGCAATTGAGCGATGACCCTTCAGGTATGGGACGAGTAGTAAGGAAGTCGGCGAGTGCTTATCCTTTTAATACTTTCTGTTGAATATAGACTATGTCGAACTAAAGCAGCATGATAGGCTATCTTTCCATTCTGTCAGTGATTGATCGTGAAAAAGTGTTTTGTAAATAACCGCAATCAAGACGGTGTCGCTGATCACTAGCCGCAATGAGTACGGGTCGTCCGCAGGGAAACGTGAACATCTTTTCTTGCTTTAGACGAGTTGATAAAAGAGAGAATGGTTTGTAGTCGTTTTATTTTAATATGGATATAAAATTTTATAATAGAAAGGCTTGTAAGGTTTATAGGACTTAGTCGCTAATGGATGAATGTTTAGAAATGTCTCTTTTGATCTTTTAATAGTTTAAAACTTAGAGAAATAGTGATAAATGTGGATTAGGGGTTCTTGGAGGGAACTAGGGTTTCCCACTACTACCCTTTGTCCTTCCATTGATCTCTATTAATCTCAAGCTTTTAACGAAATAAGTGTTTAACTAATCTCGAATCGTGGTCGTGACTATCAATAAATTGATAGCGCGCTCGATAAGAGGGTTAACATTTATTTTGCTAAAATTTATAAACATTAAAATGTCAAAAGAAGTTAAAAGATATTTCATCCATTATTCTACCTTGTCCTACAAACCCTAGCAAGCAAGAAGTTATTCGCTCATGGTTAGTAGCGATTTAGAAGAAAGGTTGAAGATGAATGAAACCATAGTTAAAAGTGCAGAAAAGTAATGTGTAAAATTTATGTGGAAAAGTAACGCGTAAAGTAAATGCTGAAAGTAAATGCAAAAAGAATTAAATCAAAAACTACATTTATTAATCAACTATTGCATTACAACTTTCTCCTTCAAAAGTAGATTACTAGAACCCTAGCGCTAGATCTTTCTCTATATGGAGGTAGATGATGAGATGTGGAATGAATATCAAATGCATAGCTCTCGGTCCTTTATATAGTCTTTGAAACCAGAAACCCTAGATTCCATATGAGAGTAAATGTAGTTACAATCATATCCACAAAATCCCATATCCAACGGCTACCAAAGAACCGCGGTTCCGCCGCCCCCTAATGGAATTGGGTCTTAAGATTTTTTCTGCCTTTTTGTGTTGATATTTGGAGATCCTCTTAATATATAGATTCTGAAAATATTGCTCCGAGTCTCTGCCGTTGCTAGATTTCTCGATTTGCTTCTTAAATTTGGCAGATTCGGTTTCGATATCCCGATTTGACTTGGATCTCTTACTTGGATTTTAGACCTGAGCTAATACCTGCACAATATCTCAAATCAAAGTATTAGTAACATTTGGTATTTTTGAGATATTATTCTAACCATTTATATGATATAATATCTTAAGAATATTGATTAGGAATATTTGATATGATATGTATATTTTAATTACTGATATTTCATTTAAATATTATATAAATATATTTTCCCTAATTATATTAATTAAAATGAAGAAACATATGATAATAATCTTTTTACAAATAAACCCACATATGTTCTTTATTTACAATTAACACCTTTTAGCAGTTAATAATAGTAGGGAAACTGTTCATACAAATGTGCATTATTTTTGACTAATCAAATACCCCCAAACTTATCTTTTATCATCCCAAGCAAACTATTTATTAAAAGGAAAAAGAAAAAAACTAGCACATTTTCGTAGGCAACACGATTGCACTTAGCACGTGCAACAAGCCTTTAAACCTCTAGGTGTCCCTAGTAAGAGGAGTGTTGTCTCCTGAGGGTTTTTAGCGGATTACACATACAAAATCCCATAATAAAAGAATGAAGATGAAAATTACATGTAAAGATAAGAACTTATAAGAGAAAAACTTGAAAAGAAGAGTTTCAAACTACACTAGCTTTTTACTTGTCATTAGCCCTATTTTAATGGTCATGAAAAGATAACAGAAATCACATCATCCCCAATAAAACATCGTCTTTAGTCTCTTCCCCCACCTTTCTTCCAAACATCTATCATATACCCCTACGTGTGTGTAAAAAACATCCCTACACTTAGAGAATTCAATTCAAGCTATCATACCCTTGTCCATCTTCCTTAGTATTTTTTAGTCGGTGAATATTTTAGATGGATTTGCTTACACATTTTTCATGCGACCGTTAATACTTCTTGAGGTACTAACCAACCAATTACCAAATGTGCTCACTTTTTTAGGCGTAATTAGCAATATTCTAGTCTTGCAACACCTGAGACTTAGCAGTGACTTCCAAACCAGTTGGTCTAAGGCACTAGGTGATAAAGCACCCTCGCTATATTTTTTAATGATGCCTTAAGTAATTGCAAAACCAGTGTTCATTTTTCTTCACCATTTATATTTTCTGTGTCATTTATATTTTTGTTTATATATTTTTCCCCTTCATACTAAAGCTTTTTGACAAGAGCATTTCAAGGTACCCTTTACTATCCCAAGTTTCAAGATGTATGCAAGTGTGTATAGTAGGATATCGACGTTCAGATGTTTGGACTCAAGAATAGGGAATATTTTTTAGACTTATTTCTATCCGTAGATTAGTGATTCCTTTCATCTTACAAACCCTTTGGACAACAGCTCATGATTACATATTACTAGCTTGTTTTAAAATATCTAATTTTCTTGCTTTTCTTAAATCTCTTCCTTTCTATCATATGTATTAATTTTTCACTTTCTACTTTTATTTTCAAAAAAAAAAATTCTTTTTCAAAATCTTTTTTTCATATATAGTGCCTAGTGCCAAATGGTATTTCAGTAAATACAAACCTCCACCAAAACTTGTTTGCAGCAGTGTCCTCACTGATATTGAGCGTATAAACCTGTAGACTTGGGTGGAGAATAATAGGGACAAAAGATAGTTAAATGAAAAACCACCCCAAACTTGTTCTTTGGCATGCCCAGATATTCAGTTATATTTTTTACTCACCTCTATTCTTAGATGAAACAGTGTTACCGAAACATGGAGGTGAGGCGGAGGAAAGTTAGATGTGATAAAGCGGCTCCTGTAGGAACAGGAGCTCCTCCGATGGGTTAGCGGAAAAGTTCGGTTTTAATCTATCCCCATTTACTTTAAAAATAGAACCGTTTTTAACGTTTTCTATATCCACTGCACCATGCGGGTACACATACCGCACCACAAAAGGTCATTTCCAACGAGATTATAGCTTACCTGGATAAAGATGGAGACGGGAATCGTAAAGAAGGACTTGTTGTCCCGGTGTGAAAGTTTTTCTCAAAAGGTTTTTGTCTTGGAATACTTTTGTCCGGTTCTTTACTATAACCGCATTATCGTAAATTTCATCGCGAAGTTCGCTTAGCTCATTTAATTGCAGCTTCCGATAGCTGCTGGCTTGATCAAAATCACAGTTAAGTTCTTTAATAGTCCACATTGCTTTGTGTTCGATCTCGACATGAATGTGGAAAGCCTTCCCAAACATTAGTCGGTATGGAGACATACCAAGATCGGTCTTATAAGCGGTACGAAATGCTCAAAGAGCATCCGTTAATTTGGTGGACCAATTTTTACGGTTCTTAGAAACCGTTTTCTCCAAAAAAATTTTGATCTGTCTATTGGAGATCTCAGCTTGCCCGCTCGTTTGGGGATGATAGGACGTAGAAAGCTTGTGGTTGATTGAATATTTTTGCATCAAAGTCTCGAAAGACCGATTACAGAAATGTGTCCCATTGTCGCTAATGATAGCGCGCGGGTTCCCGAACCGAGAAAAGATGTTTTCTTTAAGGAACTTAACAACAACCTTGTTGTTGTTATTACGACACGGTATTGCTTCCACCCATTTAGAGACACAATCAACCGTTAATAAAATGTATAAATTCCCAAAAGAGTTGGGAAAATGACTCATAAAATCAATTCCCCAAATATCAAATATCTCCACAATCAAGGTAGGTTGGAGCGACATCTCATTTCTTCATGAAATCCAACCTATGTGTTGACACCGAGAATATGTTTTGCAATAATCATATGCATTTTTGAATAACGTTGGCCAATAAAAGTCATTTTGCAAAACTTTCTCCACCATTTTTCTTGGACCAAAGTGACCTCCAGATGCCTGATCATGGAAGAAAGACAATACACTCCTGAATTCATTATTAGGGACACATTGGCGAATGATTTGATCGGGACAATACTTAAACAAATAAGGTTCATCTCAGTAAAAGTGTTTTACTTAGGATAGAAATCGGTGATTGTCTTGTTTTGACTATTCGCTGGGTAGAAGTCCCATTGCTAAATAATTCACAATATCCGCGAACCAAGATTCGCAGGATATGGTCAAGAGCTGTTCGTCTGGAAAGGATTCGTTTATTGGCAAGGTCAACATTGTCGAAGAAGAAAGGCGTGAAAGATGGTCGGCTACGACGTTTTCACATCCACTCTTGTCTCATATCACAAGATCAAATTCTTGTAACAACATGATCCAACGCATTAGGCTGAATTTAGCATTCTTCTTCGATAAGAGATGTCTTAGGGCGGAATGATCGGTGTAAACTACAACTGGAGAGGCAATTAAATAGGGCCTGAATTTTTCTAATGCAAATACAACTGTCAAGAGTTATTTCTCGGTAGTTGTATAATTCATTTGGGTATCGTTCAAGGTCCTACTTGCATCGTAAATCACATGTGGCATCTTATCAATGTGTTGTCCAAAGACTGCACCAATAACAAAATCGGATGCATCACATATAAGCTCGAAAGGGTGATTCCATTCCGGAGATGACAGAACGAGGATTGTAGTGATGGAACTTTTAAGTGATTCAAAAGAAGACACGCAATCCGAGTCGAAGTGAAATGCTGTATTCTTGGCTAAAAGAAGAGTTAAGGGTCTAGCAATTTTGTTAAAGTCATTAATGAATCACCTATAAAATTCTGCATGACCAAGAAATGATCGTATATTTTTGACGCATTTGGGAGGAGGAAGGTTGGAAATGACATCTATTTTAGGTTTGTCTACCTTAATTCCTTTTCGTGAAATAATATTCCCTAGGACAATACCTTCTTGGACCATGAAATGACATTTTTCCCAATTCAAAGTTAAATTCTTATCCTTACAATGGGTAAGAATAGCGTCAAAATGACGTAGGCATTTCTCAAAGGAGTCCCCAAATATGGAGAAATCGTCCATAAATATCTCCAGAAAATTCTCGACCATGTCCGAAAATATCCCCATCATACACTGTTGATATATAGCGGTAGCATTACTGCATAACCCAAAGGGCATGTGTTTATAAGCAAAAGTATTGAAAGGACAAGTAAAAGTTGTCTTATCTTGATCCTTCTTGGCGATGGGAATCTGGTTATAGATGGAGTATCCGTCCAAGAAACATTAGTACTCATCCCCGGCTAATCGTTCCAACATCTGGTCAATGAAAGGTATAGGGAAGTGATCTTTCCTCGTTGCGGCATTGGGTTTTCTATAATCAACACATACCCGCCACTCAGTTTGGGTGGGTGTTTGGATCAACTCATTAGCCACATTAGTTATGACCGTGATGCCAGACTTTTTAGGGACCACATGAATAGGACCTACCCATTGGCTATCAGATATTGGGTAAATTATACCATTATTTAGGCATTTGACAATTTCTTTCTTTACCGCCTCCTTCATGACGGGATTCAACCGTCTTTGTGCGTCTCGGGATGGTTTGGCTTCATCCATCAAATGTATATGACGTTCAACAATCAAGGGACTAATCCCTTTGATGTCCGCCATTGTCCAACCAAAATCTTGCCGATTTGATCTCAAGACCGATAAAAGAGCTTTCTCTTACTCTAAAGATAGAGAAGCTGATATGATAACGGGTAAAGACTCATTCTCACCTAAATATGCATATTTAAGATGATAAGATAGTGTCTTGAGATCTAGTGTCGGCGGAGAGACGATAGAAGGTAGGGTAAGAGAATGATACTCGGACTCCATAAGAGGTTCATAGCTAGCGTAAGAGATTGACTCGGATAGATCAGCTAACTTATGTGGCAAGTTGAAGGATTTGAACTCGGGGGTGGACTTGTCAAAAGGGTCCTCACTAGTATAATAATTTGCTGGATCAAACAATGACACACTAGTGGCGTCGAGATCATTATCGCAAAGTTCCTTAACTTCGCAGCTGTCGGAAGCTATCTTGTTGACAGAACATATATCAATTAGATGAGCAGAAGGTTCGGAGGGTTGACTTTCGATCCTGAAAATGTTAAGCTCAATTGTCATTTTCCCGAAAGATAGGTTCATAGAACCATTACGACAGTTGATTACAGCATTGGAAGTTGCTAGAAATGGGCGACCAAGAATCACCGGGATTTGGTTCCGTGGGTTCGCCACAGGCTGTGTATCTAAAACTATTGTCACGCCCCGCTTCCCAGTGTAGGGGCAGAGGACACGATGAGGCCGCTACGTATTTAATCAGAAGTAAACACGCTAAGCGTATCTAAGCAATATAAAATAAAATTTACACAAGAGACAAGATGTAAATGAACATCAACTTTATTTTTTAACATTCTATTTACAATACAATGAAAAGTAAATACATTGAATGAAAGCAATGCCTAAACAATGGCATAACAGAAATAAAAATGGAATAAGTACAAGTGGCTACAGCTCTGGGTCTTCGGTGTACTGCTCAGGGGCCTGCTCCAAATGCTCCTGACTGGTCTCGTACTCCTCAGCGTCGGGTCCTCCTGACAACATTCCAAAGAAGAAAAGAAATAGGAATGTCGTCAGCGAACAATCGCTCGGTAAGTCCCAAAGATGAGGGAGAAGTAGAATATACAGAGAGAGTGTATAGTTTTATAATGTTTTATTATAATGTTAGCGCAGTTGTTTGTATCTTGGTACAGAAAATGCCAGTGTATACGAGAGGAGTCCCACTTACACCGGAGACTTTGGTAACTCGTAGTACAAGGCTCCATCGATAATACCACGGAACAACGGCATGGATGTAATTACGTCTTAAGTGACCACCTCGTGCCACCTTTAATATGTTCCGTACCAATCTACCCCTTTATAAACCCCGCGATGTCTTTTATATTGATTGTATTATTTTGTTATATAGATTGTATTGTCTTGTCCTGCATTATAAATTGTATAGATGGATGACTTGCTGAAACCATGATATGAGTAAATGGAACGGATATAATAGATGGACATGTAAATAAAGTATATCCATGGTTTGGTTTAGTCAAGTGGTATAGATTGATATGGCTTGAATATATGGATTCATGGATTTATATTGAATGGTTGTATTGTACTTGAATCATATTCATGTCAGATTGATTAGATTGAGACTCGGTCTGAGTCAGACACTTTGAAAAGAAATTGAAGTCCTGAATTAGTTTTGATGTTATTGGTAACTGCTGCACATGGACGACAGGATTTGTGTCTTTTTTCAAGACAATTACTGTGTTCATAACATCGTTTGTTAGATTGTATACCTTAAATAGGCAAGCACCCATATCTCCGGCTCCCTGAGGCTCAAGAGACTGGTCACGCTTAAACCTATGTTTACTAGGGTCTTTATTGTAATTTAGTATAACTTGAGGGGGGTTTATGTAAAAATAGTTTTGGCATAAATTCAAAATACACCTTAAGTATTTGATTATCATCTTTAGGTTTTTCATAGATGTTTATTTTATAAATATGAAATTTCTAGTGAGTAGAACCTAGTTTCATAGTATATGGTATTTTCTTAAAATATTGTACTTGTGTTATATTTGGATGGTATTTTCATGTAGTAGTGATCCCTTTGATTTTAGAAAACCTGGAATATTCATATAATTAAAATAGATATTTTGATAATAGATATATATATTTAATGAAAATAATTTATTTATTTTCTTGTAGAAATCTCATTTTCTAAATAAAAATGCATAAAAATTCCATTGAGATCGAATGCTCCTTGCGGAGGTCTGCATATCGCTCTACTAAGCCCGAGAATGTGTAATAATCCACACTATCCCGAACGGGGTCCCCAAAATGGGTTGTAGAGGCGCAATTGCATGAAAATGTTTAATACATCTTTTTGTAGAAAACGGTTTTGTAAGTTTAGGGTATTTATTTGTAAAGTCATATTTTCCCGTATTCTATTGTCCCAAACTTCATCGTGCTATGATAGAGACGTGTGTTGTGATGAGGTAGGTCATTAACTCGTGAGTTATCTAAATGTATAGCAAGGAACATGTTAATTATGTCGAAATGTAAAGTATGCGATATTTTTCGGTAAAAGTGCGATAAAAGACACAAAAATAATTCTTTTGAGGTGAAACTTGTTTCAATAGGTTTATTAATGTTTTCTAAATAATATGTGAGAGTATGGTATTTTCTTGTTTAAGAAAAATATGATTTTTAAAGGAAAAACCGAATCGGAAGTCGGATTAACTCCGCTTCCGTCGGGTTTTAGAATTTGAAGTTTTTAGAATAGAGAAAAGAAGGGAAAGAGGGGACTTACAGGCTTGGGATCAAGAGAACAGGGAGAGGAATCTACGGAACGCTTCGGGGCATCGTTTCGTCGCTGGAATCTCCTCGGAAGTTCGTCGGAGCTTCGCCCTCCGCTAACTCCGCTTGTACACTAAAAGACTTGGGAATTTGGTATAGTTTTTGTAATAGAATTCTGAGTGAGAGGGGTGTAAAATGGAGTGGGAATTTATAGGGAAAATTAGGGTTTAGGGGTGATGAATTTGAGAATTAAAATGCATTTAAAAGGAATTAAATGGGTGATTTAAGTTCTCTGTGTGAATGCAGAGAAAACAAGCAGTGTGAAAGGAAGTGGGGTAGGCTAAGGGTTGCAGGGTAAAATTTTGGGAGCATTCCAAACGGCGGAGACCGGCGGCACCGGGCCTTTTGGTCTTTTTGTCGGTTTTGTACCGTCGGGTGGGGATGGGTTTGGTGCCACATGTCGGGGTTGATTGATATTCCACAGTGCACATGTTTAAATGGTCTGTAACTCTTCATTTTACGTATTGTGCACCTGTAGTCCTTTAGGCTTCTAAAAAGAATTAAAAGAAAATAAAATAAAAAGATAATGTGGCTGATGGGATTTGAACTCAGGTGCTTTGTCTCAGCAGTGCAAGGTTTTACCAGTGAGCTACAAGCTCTTTCTTGCTGTTCAAAAGCAAAACAAACTTATAACTCGTGTTCAGGCTTAGGTGTCCCTTTCTTTATTTTGAAAAAAAAAATTCGTACAGAAAGTTTGGGTTGTTACATTCTACCCTCCTTATAAAAATTTCATTCTCGAAATTTGTAGAAGGAAAGTGTAACAGATTCAAAGCAATTTAGTGATGGAACTATTGATAGTGTATGAAAAATATTTGGAAGAACGAAAGAATGCAAAAGTTTTGGAAAAAGGTGAGTGAAATACCAGGGTTACTTTGGTCAACAATCTCGGCTTCTACGGCTGCTAAAGTGAAAGCCTAACGCCGGGGTGCATTCCTCCTAGCTGGAGGTACATTCCTTTGTCCTTAGGGCATGTTCCTTTGCCCTCGAGGCATGTTCCTCATTGCCTGATGGAATTGGCGATTAGGCTGTGCAGGAGGTGGAGCTGGGAGTGCAAGACGAGGTGCAGGAGCCTGGATAGCTGTCCGCTGTGGGTAGTTGGTGAGTGTGTGAGCTGAGTTGCGTCTATAGGGACATGTTCCAATTCCGTGATTGGATGCGCCACAAATTAAGCACAAGCTTTTTGCGCGCTACAGTCCTTCCACAAGTGTCCTTCCCTTTTGCAATAGAAGCAAAAATAGGGACTTGGCTGGTTATTGGGTTCTTTCGGTCTCCTCGGTTCAACAGTTGATCTTGAAGAGGCTCCTCTTCCATCTGAGTGGCAGGGTGCTTCACTCCAGCAGATTGAGGTCTGCCCTTCCTTTTCACCATTGCCTCGTATCTTCGGGCAGCCTTCAAAGACAAATCATGGGCTGGGAAATCCCATGTAGCTAAGGCAGCTTGGATCTACAGATCTAACCCTTGCTGAAATCGTCTAGACCTGATCTCAGCAGTCGGTATCAAGTGTGCCGCGAATCTATTGCGGTCTAGTGTTAGCTCTGTAGTATGTGATATTTGCAAATCGAAATATTGAGACGTATCTTACCGACTGAGCATGGTAAACTCAGCATCGTACTCATCCACTGATTTGGTCCACATTGAACCCTGTTGTAGGTGGATGAATTGCTGTTCCATGTCGAATCTGGCAGTCTCATGGAAGTACTTCGCGTCGAGCATATCACGGAAAGTCCTCCATTCGATCGGCTGGGTGAGATGGCTTTCTTCCGCTTTCCACTAGACCCGTGCATTATCAGTGAGCTGCAGCTTCGCAACTCGAACCAAAGCTATCTCTGGTACTTGTGCCGCTGCCAGGTCATCTTCAATACTTTGAGCCCATTCTTCAGCTTCTAGAGGGCTCTCTTTTCCTGAGAATTGTTTGGGGTGCAAAGCCCTGAATTGTTAGTTATATGTATGCCCTAGAGGCCTGCTTGGACATATATAGGTAGGACTTTCTTGCTCGACATGATAGTATGCTATCAGGTTGCTCTTTATCTTAACATGTACTCTGATTGTCTCTATGTTACATGTTGATAAAGCCCTTAGGATGAGTACTTGACTACCAGGACTATGATGCAGATCATACTAGTGGGGACAGTGTTGTCGCTAAGTACATCCTTCAAATGTTCCTAGTCGTAGGTGTATCGAGACAGGGCATCGATATACCAGAGTAGACTAGCATATGCGCTTTTTGACCCATATGATGAGCGATGGATGATCCCATATCCATTGGTGTTTGACATCAGAGAAGGTATACGGGTGCTAAGTGGAGACTGGGTACACTGGACGGACTCGCCGAGAACTCCCAGATGGTATTATACCTCACGTCAAATGGCAGTTCTCTGGTGACACTGGTACAGGTTAGTCTGTATACCCGAGATCGTCATAGAGTCTTGTGTGATTCCCACTGTACTTTGATTTCTATCATACCACGTCCAAGAGGGCGTGCAAAATGGTGGCTTTTGGGTACAGTCCCGAATCACATGGAGGCAATGAGCGATATGAGGGGTTTCGTCTCTCCCGGTATAGGGAGTTGATGTTGCGCTGTGTTCGATTCGCTATAACTGGAAATCCCTGGCCAGGATTGTTGATATTTACTGGTAAGTGTTATCAGTAGTTTCTCGAACTGTTATGGACCTCATATTGACACGACTTATCAAGCTACCGGGGTCTGATGTTTACCACCCCTAGGCGAGATATGCGACATATCAGACGAAGAGACCGGACTGTACGGGAGTGTTACTGATTGGATTCACAGGAGAATGTACAGGCTTGCTTGTTGAACTTCTGATCGCTCAATACCTGGGTGGCTGTTATGTTTAGCTGACCGCTTGCAGCTTGTGGGTGTTTGATATGATCATCACCTACTGCCGGCGTATTGACGATTCTTTAGAGTCCTACACAGAGGTTTCCTGGCTCAGGCAAAACGGAGTAGGAGCACATATATGATATGTGCGGGACCGAGAACAATACGTGTATGTGATACCGTATTAGATTCTCGCGATATGTGATATCGGCCGGGTATATGTGATATAGCCGGGTCATCGGATCAAGTGTTGATTCGATGAACTGATACAGATTATATTAGTCGGTTATTTTTGAAATAGCCGGATTATCGGATCAAGTGTTGATTCAATAATTTAATGTATAATTATATATTTGATATATTATATTACATTAACTGATATTAGCTCATTTAAAGATTCTTTTTCTCACTTGGATAATACATTGATATATATGTGATATATGTTAATTGTATTATTTTATTTTGTTACAATAAATATTATATATGTGATATATAATATTGTAACAAGTTAGGGTTACAAATGCAACATGTTTTGTGGAGTTTAACTATGGTTAGGGTTTGGATTAGGGTTAAGCTTGCATGAAGCTTTCAAGAAGCTTCTTGAAGTTTTGACTTTGACTTTGATATTTTGTGAAGATATTTTCTTAACCCAACCCAAACCTTTTACCATAGTTAATTCTCTACATGGGTTAAGTCTTCATTCTTAACCCATGGTTGCATTTCTAACCTCACACTTGATTTCATTATTCATCACAAATGGATTTGCTTCTTCTTCTTCTTCCTTTTCTTGAAAAAGCTTTCTAGCTTTTTGTGAAGTGATGAAAATGAGTGAGAAATCGAAAACAAATGAGAGCTAAATTCCTACTTCATCATCCTCATCTATTCTTGCTACTTAGATTAGGGTGTTTGCTTTGCTAATACTTGATTAGCAAAGCAAGATCTTAGGTTTGAGTTTCTTCAAGGTAGATCATCTTAGTTTTTGAAGATCGGAAGCAAGCATGGATCATTCGACCTGTGGAGTCTCTCTAGAGTCCGAGAGTTCATGGATTGCGGCGAAGGGACTACTACTCGGAGCTTATGAAGCGAAGGAACGGACTACGAAGGTTGTAATCCCTTTCTCTTAGAAGTAAAGTTGTTTACTTGCTTATTGTTTCGCCTAATCTCTAGTTTACGATCTTGCTTAGGTTGTTCGGCACTTGAAAAATTTGATTTTGGCATGGTTGATGCCTTGTAGAACCTTGTATAGTGCCCAGTAACCCTACAGTGGTATCAGAGCAAAGCTAGACCTTTAGGCGTTGTCTAGACGAAGTTTAAAGTCCGATCGAATCCCGAAACGTCGATATACACCCCCTCTCTGGAAATTTTCTAAAAAGTTAGTTTTTTCCGTATTAAAAATACTCAGAAAATTAAGCAGGGAATTCTAAGGATTACTATGAAAAACGAACCTCTAATCCCCTCAAGTCGCCGCGGCACCACGGCAATACCATGCCTTGCGCGGCGGTTCCGCGGCCATACTTGGGTATTAAGGTTAGATTTTTCACAGTAACATCCATAGGTATTTCTACATGCTTCTGGGAATTTTTAATATTACTCAAGTGTTGAGTTTTCTGGAGATCTTTTGTATTCGTTGATTTGATCGGAAAGTTTAACATCGTTTAGTTTTTTGGATAATTTAGAACGTGTTAAAAAGTTCGAACGGATATCAATAACTGACTTTTTCCCCTGACGGAAAATTTTCAAGTGTTGGATTTTTTCATGAGTTTGAAACTTCCGGAAAATCTTGCAAGCGTATCTGTGGACCCTCTAGAAGAACGTAACCTTAACTCGATTATGTGACCGTCAAAACTACCACTGAACCCTAGGGTTTGTGGTAGTTTAGCGTTGCCACATGTGAGGCGTTGGTTTGGCCCTTCTATGGCTGGTTCACTGGGGCTGTGACATGTTCTGGGTTTTTTGAACTCCGATCAAGTGTTGAGCTATTTGGGAAATCTTGGGTGTTTGTTTATTCGATCAGAAAGTTTAACATTGTCTATTTATCTGGAATGTGATACAATATTTAGAATCCACATGTAGTTATGAGATAACTAATTTGAATGTTATAAATCTAGCAGTTTAGTCTCAGATGATCGGTTGCCACAGAATTTTGATGCGATCAAAAGTCCGTTGCAATCATGTAACATACGTGGATACTCGCCGGGTAAACTTAATAGACAGCCATGCCCCATAGCCCTGACCAAGTGACTGTAGAAGAACCCCGTCACCAAAAGCATCCGTTCGGGTGCTCGCGGCAGCGGTGTTTTGCCTTAGTGCACTTTGTCGACGGCATCGGGGGGTGTGGCCATCTACTAAAGTTTTCGACGAGCATTCGATCAGGTTGTCGGGAATCTTGTTGAATTGCCCGACTAGATATTGAAAAGTGTTTTCGAGATCGAGACTAAAATGCGGGGTTTATAATTTTTGGGCATGCGATGTCTAAGGAATTCATTTGGTTAGGCATGCGATGTCTAAGAAGGTTGCGGATTCCAACTGTTGTAGTTTTACACTTTCTTTTCTGCGACCGTAAGTGTAATATATGGTGTATCGCCAGTTTCGTTACTATACATCAACGACAACTGGGATACGCATATTTACTTACGTTGATGATATGTGATATTATGTGTTGCTGTGATATGTTATATTGGATCGTCGTGTTCTGAATAGCCGGGGTTTTTATGTGAGATGAGGGTTTTTATTTTCATTCATGTAAATTTCTTTATATGTAATATTCTTTTATTGGGGCACTTCCGGGCTGAGGATGATGTCACCATTGTATATTATTTACTTTTCCGCATTAGGATAAACCCAAGACGGGGAGCACAAGTAACCGGGTTCTAGGGTCCAGTGGGAGACTATCTCGAGGAGTCGAGACCGGGTTTCCTAACTCTAGAACTGGCAGGGTTGCTTGCCGCTCTCGTAGGTGTCTAGGGGTGTGGGATTAGCTATTCATCGTGACCGTGGAATCCGTGTTTTATACAGGCTCGTATTAAAACACAGACCTCCTAATATATCCAATATTTCATATATGTTCTTCTGCTGCAATGTTCTGTGATGAGATCGTATTACTGCCTGAGACGAATGTTTATATTATATATATGAGATATATATTATATATTATTGATTTCGTTTCATATCTGATGCTTGTGAAGCATAATAAAATGGGACTTCATTAATGAGATTAATGAAACTAAAAGAAACCTAAAGATGTTGTAGAAACTTGTCTTAAAAACTGGTAGCTCTAGTTCTTGCTTTGCACAGCGGTGTTCCTTGTAGAACATCCAGCACCTTATTCGATAAGGAAAGAGCCGGGATCCCTTCACCGGGAGTGACCTTTTTAACGAAACTAGCAGATGCTACAACCCTCGGTTTGTCTTTTGATTGCTTCTATAGTTTTGCTTTGCATAGTGATATTTGTGAAATATCTTGCACCTTATTCGATAAGGAAAGAGCCGACGATCCCTTCACCGGGAGTGATCTCTTTAGCAAAACTAGAAAAGCCTAAAAAACATTCCATTCAAAATTCACTCGATTCTGCAACGATATCAAGTTCATTACGCAAAGGGTTTTCTTAAAAATCTGTCGTAGCCCTCCGTCATTTCAGATAAGTACTTCATAGTATTCGTGCTACGTTTGTTGGCTTTCGTCAAGGCATAGTGTGCGGTAGCTATTTATGCTTATCTGTATAAGCATATGATGCGATTGAGTTAGGGTAGTCGTGCGACTTTGTTGGCTTTTGTCAAGAGTCGTGCGGGTGGGTTTAATTCAATCGGGAAATGACGGGTTGAACTTGACTAGTAGCCTATGGTTTGTTGGCTTTCGTCAAGGTCATAGGATGCTAGGAGTAAAATATTATTGGGAATTTCAAGTGTTGAAATTTGCAATGAGATTGCATACCTTCTATGAGATAGTTAGATCCCGATACCCGCTGCGAGTAAGAGTTACTCCTGGGAGAGTTTTACACATTACAATTAGCCGATCAAGTAGATGTCTAGAAAGGTGTCAACGGGGTTACGCCCGTGGGAAAACGAGGTTTATTTTAATTAGGTCCGTGCGAAAGCACGGGGAACCTCCCTCAAAGTACCGACACTAGCCTGGCTGAAAAATTGGCGAACTTGTAGGGTGTAATTAATCCCGGCTAGTCTTTCCTTTTAGGGTTTGAAGGAAGATTTGACTAAAACAGTGGGAGACATCCTGATTAGATATATTAATAACCAATCTAATCTTGCAAGAGCATACGCTGAGTGTTTTCTTCTCTCTCTCTCCAGGTAGCGACCATGTCACGGCTTAATCAAGATAATAATACGGATGAATTGACTGAACCCACTTATTATACTGCGCTAGGGAACGTTGGTCCCACTCCAACTTATAATTGTTATAAGACAGAGTGGGAAATTGGGGATTACCAGAATTCCCGTGCCGTCCAAACGAAGAAAGTACATATTGATGCATCTTCTTCGGGTGTGTTCATTATAGAGAACTGTTTCTCAGTATCCTTTACGTCCTGGGTATGAGATACCGGATCAAGATCCCGCAAATGTAATATGTTACATGGGCTACAGATAGGTAGAGAACTGAGAACGGGTGATAAGTTTTATGAGATAGAAACGATGCAAGTGTTGAAGCCAAGTTTGTTGGTAGATATCACCTTGTATTACTAAATACATTGATTCTGAACAAATGTTATTAGATATCGAACCTGATATACAACATCATATCAGTCTCTTTATTTATTAAAGAAGGATATAATTTTATATTGTTGGATAATGTTTTGAACATTTCTTATATCAAGAGTTGATCGGTTCAGGCACGTTATCTAAAGGTATAGACGTTCTAAATCAAACCACAGTTCTTAGTGTACAGAACACACACAAGAGGAAGAGTTCAGAAATGAACAAATCCTTCTTGAGACATTGTAAACTAGGTTATATCAATGCGACCCGACTAGCTAAGTTACATTGAGATGCATATTCAAATTAGTTTGAATTTACATCTTGTGAAACTTGCCAGTCATGTCACAAAGATAAGATGACCACAGCTCCGTTTATTGGAAACAGAGAAAGAGTTAGTGAACTTTTGGGATTGATACATGATGATGTATGTAAGGTCCTTTGTCTACACATGCCAGGACTGGTTCTTTGTACTTCATTATATTCACTGATGGTCTCTCAAGATTCGGACATATGTTCCTGTTGAAATACAAGTCTGAACCTTTTGAGAAATTCAATGAATATAAGTCAGAAGTAGAGAACCAAAACGGGTAAAAGTATTATGTCCTTTGATGAGATCAGGGAGGAGAATACTTGAGCACGGAGATCGTGGACTATTCTAAAGGAGAATGAGATTCTCTCTCAGCACTACTCCTCCGTATACACCACAACACGTCGGTGTATCGGGGCGGAGCAATCGCACCCTATGTGATATGGTGTGCTCTATGATGAGTACTACTGAGTTTCCTATTTCCTTTTGGGTGTTATGCACTTATGAAGCTGCATACCTATTGAATAGGGTTCCAATCAAATCAGGTGCCTACCACTCCATATGTGATATGGTATGGGAAGAGCCCATCTCTTAGGGATATTAAGATTTGGGGTTGTCTGGCCTATGTCTAAAAGCAAAATCCGGACAAGCTCGAGGTAAAGTCAGTTCTGTGGAAGTTTGTTGGATATCCCAAGCATTCGCAAGGGAATATCTTCTACCTAACCGAGAAACAAAAGATGTTTTGTTTCTCAGCATGCTACCTTTGAGAAAGGGAATTTCTTGTGAAGAAATTAGTGGTCATGAGGTAAAACTGGAAGGAGTTCCAGCTATACAAACTACAGCAGATGATTTGGTAGAACCAAAGGATTCAATAGTAACCAACGAACCTCAGCCTCTCCGCCGATCTGGTAGGGTTCCTAACCCACCTTAGAGATACTTCGGTTTTCTCTATGACAGTGGGAGCGAGGATTGCATCATGAGATGATGACCCAACTAGTTTCAAGCAGGCCATCAAGAGTAGGGACTCTGTAAGAATGGCTGGATGCTTAGTAATCTGAGATGGAATCCTTATATACCGACAAAGTATGGACTTTGGTTGCTTTATCTGAATGTTTAAATCCCCATCAGAAGCAAGTATATCTTGAGAAGATTACTTGGTGTACATGGAAAAGTTAAGACTTTCAAAGCTATGCTTAAGTCCATCCAGATCCAACTTGCCATTGCTACATACCATGACTACGATTTCTGGCGGTTGGGTGTCATGACAGCTTTTCTAAATAGTGATTTAGAAGAGAGCATCTATAAGTACACATCCAGAGGGCTTCGTAGACAGTGGGAGTGTTCCCCTCCGAACGGCGGCCGCGACGCGAGGACGTCTAGCGTGAGATTCGGGGCAGATGCTATTTGGTTTTATTCGTCCACCTCTCCGAAGATGCCAAGTTGATTTATGGCACCGTGTATCGGAGGTTTAGACGGATGCGGCCGATATAGCAGACTTCGTCAGATTCCCCCTCGCTTGAGAGTTTTTTTTTATTGTGGGGACGCTCTTCCCTGCAGGCGCAAGCCCCTGCAGTTAATTACGCTACAGCATCGCGGTAACAACTTTCTCCTTCTCCAGAATTTCACTTCATGTCGTGTGTGTTTGTTTTGTTTTGTGGTTGCCCGTAGATTGTATACGGAGACAGAGTAATGCCGTCGCCCGTAGGACGTGGATTAGTCCAAATCCATATTTACTTAGATTTGGGTTTGGTGTTTTTAGTTTAAGGATACGTTAGCCGTATTGTGGCTAAGATCAACTTAAATGTTCGTTAAGGATACGTTAGTCCTGTCTGAGACTAAGATCAACTTAACGTGGTGATCCATTTATTATATGACCGTCAGGACTCGTCACCTCTCTGACGTCGTTGAAGAATTACAACGATAGGTGTCAGAGGAGTTCAGAGATGTACCCTTGGACCAAAGTTGATTTGGAGTTTTATAGTCCATTTGAACGTTTAAGGATACGTTAGCCGTATTTAGGGCTAAGATCAACTTAAACGGGACCATTTAGATCCGGCACAAGAGCATTTGGAGGCTCTATTGTTCCAGTTTAGGGATGAAGTGGTCCATAGGTAGTTTAAGGACGTTGCGGTCCATGTTCCAGTTTAGGGACGTGGTGGTCCATCGTCAGTTTAGGGACGTGGTGGTCCATCATTAGTTTAAGGACGTTTCGGTCCGATATTAGTTTAAGGACGTTTCGGTCCGATATTAGTTTAAGGACGTTTCGGTCCACGAGTTTAAGGACCCCGCAGTCCATATAATGTGTGGTCGTTGGGACCCGTCACCTCTATGACGTCGTTGAGGAATCACAACGATAGGTGTCAGAGGAGTTCGGAGATGTACCCTCGAACCGGATGTAAATTGATTTAAGAGAGCAGCTGTGCTCAGTCAATTTAGTTTGAGGACTTACGGCCATGATTGGGCTAAGTCCAGTTTCAACATTTTTTGTCTTTGGCCTGTGCTAGGGCTTTACCCCTTTTTAGTAATGCACTGCATTATTCTTGTTTTGGTTGGGCTCTGCCCTTTTATAAATAATGCAGAGCATCTATTTTTTTGTTTGGGCTTTGCCCCCCCTTTTTTTAAATGCATAGCATTTTATTTATTAGGCCTGTTAGGCCTTTTAATTGGGCTCTGTCCTTTTTCTTTAATAATGCAGAGCATTAAATACTCTGACAGTGCCCAACGTGGCTTGTCAGGCGCTTTGCGCTAAGTAATGAGCGCAAACTCATATGGTGGTAACACGTGTCACGCTCTGGTGAGCGCAAGCACAATAGCGCAGTGCACTGTGTCAGTGCGCTGCACTGCTGCGCTACTGACACGTGGTGCTTCCTGGTGGCTTGCGCCAACACAGGAGCGCAACAGCGCAGTTCTTGCAAGTGCAGAGCACTGTTTTATCTTTTGATTGATTTTAAATCAAAGAAAACAAGTTTTTCTTGTTTTCAAGGAACCAATGGTTCATAAGAAAGTGCAAAGCACTATTATTAGTTAGTTTTCTTTCTTATTGAAGATCATTGATCTTGTTCTTAGATCAATGATCTGTTTTTTTAAGAGAATTTTCTCTTTTTCTGAAGGTTTTTACCTTTTTTGTTCTTGAGGAGTTCTTCAGAGTTCTCTTTTTTTTTCTCTCAGAAAATATTGATGCCTTTGAATTGAGGTCTGGGGTCCTTTTTATAGTGCACATAAATTAGTTAAATTTGTTAAAAAGATCTTTTTCTGAGTGATTTGGGGAATTTTCCCCACCGTTGGATCTTTGATCCAAAGGCCTCTGTTTTACAGAAGAAAATCTTCTTGTTTTAACAAGAACAGAAAATATTTCTTTAAAATCTCAATTCTTTTTTGCGCAAACACCCCAGTGTGTGACACGTGTCGAGCAGCGCAGCTGTGCCTGCTCAGATGTGCTTGCGCAACTGTGTAAACACGTGTCGCACAGCGCAGCTGTGCTTGCGGAACTGCGCAGACACGTGTCGCACAGCGCAGCGTTTGCGCAACTGAAACGTTGCTTCCTTTACATTTTGTTTTAAAAGAGCCTTGCTCTGATTGGACGCACTGCCTCGGGCGCTGTGCTGACGCATCCACTTCTGACACGTGGCGCGTTGCGCGGATTTTGATGCGTTGCTTCAAAAAATTTGAATTTTTGAAATTCAAACAGAGCCTTGCTCTGATTGGGGGAAACAAATGCCCCCCCACCGTTGCGCTCACGTGGCGCGCACGTAAGTGCAGCGGTGGCAAGATCCTGGCCGTTAGATCAAAAGGGGTAAGTTGAAGAGGCGCAGGCGTCTATAAATAGGACCCTTGGTCCTTGGTAAATTCCACCGTTTTCTTGAATCTTGAATCCCAGATCCTTGCTCTTGTTTAAGAATTTTTAGAGCCTTGCTCTTGTTTCTTTTTAAGAACTTTCAAAGTTCAGAACCTAGCACCATCTTAGGAAAATTTTTTTTAAGTTAAATTAAATTAAGTTTAATTAACAGAGCCTTGCTCTCTTTTGATCTAAAGAAAACCCCTTTGGGGTCTCATTAACAGAGCCTTGCTCTCTTTTGATCTAAAGAAAACCCCTTTGGGGTCTCATTAACAGAGCCTTGCTCTCAAAAATCTATAAATCTATAGAGATCTTGTTCATGGGTTTTAACCCATGAACTGAGCTTTGCTCATAGATCAAATGTAGATCTTTTAGATCTGAACATGGAGAACTTCTAAAGGTTTTCATGGATCTTTAAGATCCTAAAAATTTTTACTTTTAGGAGTTAAAGTTTTCTTTTTGATGGATTCTTCCATCATTATTATAGAGCTAAGCTCTTTTTAAGAATCTTTACTCTTGAGACCAGAGTTTGACAAGTGTCACTCTGTTGACAGAGCTTTGCTCTAAAAGAGGGGACTTTCTCCTTGTCCTTAGGGATTTCCCATCAATGAGGATATTCTCTTGAGGATCTTTTCATTAATTGACAGTCTCATTCAATGATGGGGTTGTCTTATTAAATGATGCGCTGTCATCCAGATTTTGTGGGTCCCCCTTTTGGTCTCCTACCCACTGTATTGCCGTGTAGTGTAAAATTACAACATTGTTAGCTAATTAAAAGTTTTGTCCCTCCGCAGGAAACATGTCTGGTAATTTGTCTTTTCCGTTTGTTCGCTCGGAGGGAGGGTTTCCCCAGGCACCGGTGGACCGAGTGGTGTTCGCTCTCATTAAGGATCATGACCCCAAGTACAAAAACCTTCACTTGTGGGGTAGGTGGTACAATGAAATCATCCAGGGTCGTCGCAGTTTCAGTTCCGCCTCGCCGTCTGAGCCCATAGTTACGATCCCCTATGCGGACGAGCCCCCGGTGAAGTATGCCGTAGAGGTTAAAAATTGGAATTCTGATGACCTCCTCCAGCCTGCAATCGGCGCCATCCCCGTGCAGCCGCCGCCGGCAATAGACATTCTGGGGAGGCGAATCTGTCAGGGTGAAGCACGCCCTTGAGGACAGGCTTACAATATTGGACTGATCCTGCGACCGCCCGCCGGATATTTGCAGTGGGCCCGGTACATCTTATCGGCGAAAAGGACTCATCTAACGAAGATTGGTTTATATTCGGCCATCTACGTCTCGCTTTTCGAGTATCCCTCTCCTCCAACGTGGTGGATCAAGGCCTTTATTGAACAATGGAATATCCCCACCCACACCTTCCTGATGACGGACAGGGAGGTCTCCATCTCCTTGGAGGAGTTTGCTGAAGTCTCGGGTCTACCAATGAGGGGGGAGCACTACGAGGAGCTGCTTCCTCCTGACGAATACGTCTTTGCCACCAAGCCGCTGGTGTTTGCCCTGACTCCGGAGAACGCCATTCAGCATCAGTATCCGGGCTTGGTGAAGGTGTTGGAGATCTATGAAGGACTCCATCTAGAATCGGGCGACCGGGACGTCAGTTTCGCAGATTTTATTGCCCGCTTCATTCGCCCGGAGTTCCTATCAGAGCGGGGTGATAAGTTCGCCCAGCTGGATGACCCTTTTGGTTTCGGCTTGGACCGCCGACCCGTATCGGAGAACGATCAAAGGGATTTTTATCTCCCCAGTGCTGCCATCGTCCCTTTCTTAGAAATCGCCGTCCCGGGCATGGATGAGGAGACCTTTTTTTTGGGTTCTTGGGCTTGTGGCTATGCAGCTTTGCGCTCCCCATGCACCCACGCCACATGCGGCCCTCTGTCTTTTACCCAGCGCATCGGATGGTGGCTGGTTTGCAGTTATCGGTAGGAATCGCCGGGCTGGCTTACCTTTACAATGGACTTAGCGTAGCGGCGGACGCTAGTGAGCCTGGGGTACAGCCTGCTAACTTCCCGATGCACTATTTCACCTCCTGGATGGAGATGCATGTGCAAGGGGTGTTTGGTGCCCATAAGATTCCTCCGTTCTTTGATAAATGCAGACTCCCGAGAGTCATGCGGTTGGTCGGTGCTTCAATTGTGGTTGCACCCCCGCGGAAGTCTAGGGGGCTGCTCCTTCGTCCATGGTCGGAGCGAAGGTTTCCTTTGTGGATAAGGTCATAACCATAGGCTCAGAGACCACTAAGTCAGTGGTGCCACTGCGTGATGATTTTAAGGACGGGGCTTCCGTATTAAAGGCTCGGGAAATCCTCCACCTCTACTCCATTCGGCTGGGCTATCTAGTGTTTAGGCAGAATGAGACAGCACTGTTTATGAGGTATACCCCGCACCGATTTGCTCAGCAATCGAGCTACAACCAAGGGATCCCGATGGAAGCTTTTTTGGAAAAGCCCGTGGTCAGCCGAGAGGGGATAAAGAATGCAATGCACCATTTCACACGGCTTAACACGGGTTCTTACTTCTTTATCAGCGAACCCAGATGTGTCCCTAAGATGCTCAACACGTACGTGGCTTGGTATGCGCATGCGATGGGCCCAGTTATCTTGACGGAGAAGCGCATGCTGGTTGACCGTAGGGGTGCGCCTCCTGGCGATGATCGCAAGGCCCCCTTGAAGCCAAGGATTCCGGTCATTCCTCCGCTAAAAGATGCCGGAGTCGATCGACCACGCATGTTAAGCCCCCCGCGTGGCTTGCCGCTGCCTGCTATGGTGAATGCACCACCGACGCCCCGCGCTCCCACGAAGACGGTTAATGTAATATTGCCGGAGTCCGGTGCAGGAGCGGATATCGGGACCCGCCGCCCTAAGGTGCCTGCCAAGCGCAAATCAATTCCAGGTGCATCTAGAGCTGGCGGGCAAAAGAAGAAGAAGTCTATCCTTTCCCTCGACGCGATCTTCGGCTTAGAGCCTGAGGCTCCTCTCAACGAATGAATAAGTGAATATGGCAGCAACAAGGGCTTCTTGGTAGACCCCGCAGACACCAATTTGGCGGCCGCCATTGCAGCTTCGGAGCGATCGGCGAGGCTCGAAGCGATGTTAAGTAAACTCGTTGAGTCAGGTAACTATTAGCCGCTTTCTTCGTCACTTTATTGCACTTTTTATCATTATTTTTAACTAATACTTTCCCCATTTTCAACAGGTGTCTCTACCGAAGAAGCTATTGTTGCCTCTTTGAAAACTTTCCAAGAGGAGGAGGAGAAACGTGCTCTAGCAGGCGTTGGTACGTCCCACCCCCTTTTCTTTTATAAGAAAAATTTGTTACCTCTTCTGATGGTCAACCTAACCTTCTTCCTTTGTTTCTTTGCAGGGGCTATATCAGTTGATGCGGGGATCCTCCCCAAGCCTGTTACTGAAGTCTCGGTCTCGTCGGGGCTGCTGCAAGAGCCTCAACTTGACAAAACGACGAGGGATGCCTTGAAAAATTTGGAGGTATCCCTATTCACGGACGAAGACGCCTCAATTAAAGAGGCTCTGGTGGCATCCGTCTCAACGGCTCGGGAGGAGAGGAAGCAGTTGAGACGCGAAGCAAAGGCGCGCAGGGCTGCTTTGGCCATGGGAGCTGGCCCTAGCACCATCCCTCGTGCTGATACTCCCTCCGAAGAGGCCCCTGTTGCCCTATCTACTGCTCGCAGGCAAATGGCGCGCGCGGTTCGGAGTGCAAATGATAAATCCTCTTCAGGTAGCATTTCTTTCAGTACCTTGTTGTAAGAATTATAAAGCCATCGGTTCTTATGTATCCTATCTTGCAGGGCCAAGTCCGACCGAAGGGGAGGCGGAGACCGTTGAACCCAGGGAAACAGAGGAGGTGGTGCCTGCCGAACCCGAGCTGACGGTGGGCAACGCCGTTGGGGCTACGGGGCCTGAAACAGAGGTTGAGGGATCTGCAGCCGAGAGGGTTATTGATGCCGAACCTGAAGCGGCGGCAGATGAAATGATCGTTATAACCGAGCTGAGGGTAGTGGTGGGCGAGGCGCTTGAGGCTGGCGACCTCGTGGTGACGGTGGACGAGACAACCGTGATCGCTGAACCAGAGGGAGTAGCGGGTGAGGTGGCCAAGATTCCTGAGGACGAGCCAACCGCTCCTTCTCAGGAATCTGGCAATGCTCCAGTCATAGCCCTCCCTGCCTGTGGTCCCCCGCCGTTTCTAGGGCTTGCGAGCACAATAACGGTTCCCATTGAGTCGGGTGATGAGGCCACGGGCGGTGGCCTCATGTCGACGGAGGAGGGAATTGCCTCAGTTTCGGCCGGAAGCTCGTCGGGTAAATTTCGAGTTACTATCATTCTATTTTTATATCTTGCGATCTTTTCTAATAAGTTTGTCTTTGTTTTTAACGCAGGTGCGGCCAGCGCCGATGCTCTATTGCTCGAAGGAGCACCGTCAACTACTGCCTTGGCGGTGGTCACCTCCCAGCCTTCCCTTATGCCATCGCGGATGTTGGAAGGTATGGATTTGCGACTCATTAGTTTATCTTTTAGCCGTGTAACTTATGTACTAATGTCATACCACTGCGTCTTTTCAGGAGTGCTCTTTGATCATCTATATCAAGTGTTGCTCCCACACTTCTCCTTCCCATCTGAACTCGCTTCTCCCTCTAGTGGTGCCGGTGAGTATATTTTCACTTCGATGTCTTTCTTTTCTTTTCTTTTTTTTAGCAATGGGATTATTTCTGACTTTTCCTCTTCCTTATTGTAGTGCCACAAATCGAAGGAGGGGACGCAAGACCCGCAACGCCACCGGCCCTTCCGGCTTTGCCGTCCGTTGCAACTGGTATAGTAAATTTCCTTTTTGATGACTCTTCAACATCTCTTGAACCATCGTTTAACTATGTTTTGTTTTGCAGCTATCGTTCTGGCTCCGGTCCCTCTTGAGTCTCGTGTCCTTTCACCGACAGGCCCTTTCTTGAAACGTCCATCTTCAAAGGGTGCCGTGATGAGTTTGGGCATGCTGAGCGGGTATATCGAAGAGCTTAACACGTACGCTCTCCCCTCTGTCGCAGATTTCGCTGTGGAGGTTAACCCAATGTTGGCGGCGCTCGTAAACTTTCACAACGAAGGCGTCGTCGAATCTTGGGTTAACCACTGCAGGCAGATCGAGGCCTGCATATATCGGTTGGAGTCGACGCGTCCTTCCCCTGAAGTTTTGGCCATAAGCACCCAACGGACAGCCTGGCTCGAGCGAAGCACTTCTTATTTCCGCCATTTGGAGCAAGAAGCAGCTTTACGGTTGAAGGAACATCAGGAATCTTCAAGCGCAACTGCTCGCCTGCGCGCTAAAGTTAGGACGAATGCTGCCGAGGTGAAAGCTGTCTTTGAAGGCCTCCTGGAGCGTATCTCTAATGGGCTAGCACTGAAGCGGAAGCTTGATGCCACCTGTTCATACCAGAATATTGCATTCTATACCGCCCATTCTTACGCTCGTTTGTTTATAGGCAGGTGCTTTTTATCAGTGTTTGCTAATAATTGCAGGATACAGGTTCTCGGCTCTAAACGGTGAAATCCATGGAAAAATACGACAAAATCCGAGTTCCTGCCAACCACAGATAAAACACGGGTCTCCGCTCTTTATCCGTCTGTTGCCACACACCAGTTTAGGAGACAAAATGACAAATCAATTGTCACCTTCATGCACAAAGCACAATGGCAACACCAAGACCAAGAAATCTACGCGGAGCTCAAGAAAATCCATGTCCAAAGTCCACCTTTCCCTCAACAGAAATTCTGGAAGAAATGTGGAAGTATTTTCAGAAATTACATGTACCAGACAACAGGGGACAGCAGATCAGGGCCGTACAAGAAACACCATACCCTGACTCCATCATAGGGCCGCGGATCCGCGGCCAATAGGGGGTATTGGCGGCGGATCCGCGGCCATGTAGGCTTGTCAGATGATGGGCTTTGGGGGGTAGAATGGTATTTTCATGTGTGTTCTGATGGTTGCCCTAGGTCTTCAACCCTCTGCCTATAAATACTCCAGAATTGAACTAAGCCAAGGGTCCAATTTTGTGTTCATTCTTTGTTCTTCTTTCTTTTTAGGATTTAGTCTTTTTCTTCTTCTTCTTCATTCTTTTTCCATGAAAATTGTAGTGAGAGCTTTTTGAGTGGGAGATCAATGAAGATGAGGGCTTTTTGTATCATTCTCTTTTGTTTCTTCTTCCCCTTGAGATTCTTGCTTTCTCTTGATCATTCAACCTCTTCATTGAGCTTGAATGGTTAAGGGTTAGTTATTGATCTCAAGGGTCGTATTTTCTTATGGAATTAGCGCTTCATTTCACATGCGTTCTCTACCCTTCTCTTGATCTTGCAACCTCTTAATTGAGCTTGCAAGTTTAAGGATTGGCTATTGATCCCATGCTTGTCTTGAGTTCTAGTTTCTTGTTCTTTTTATTGCTTATTTATTACTTGCTTTTTATTACCTTACTTTACTTTCTTGCAATTTATATTCATGCACTTAATTACTTGTAATCTTTTCTTTTCTTTGTTCTTTTCTTTTTCTCTTTGTTGTTCATTTTGTGAATGTTGTAATTATCATTGTTAAGAATCAATACGGTATTGTAAGTTAAGATTTTCTTTTCTCATTTCCTTTTCCCGTTATTTTCCATTGAACTCCACCCAAACCATACGCAAGCGCTCCGTTAGGCACCCTACCCTAACAAGGTAACGGTGATTCCTAACCGCGACCGGTTGCGTTCGGTTTGGCCGGAGGCGAAAGCAAGAGACAAGAACGGAAGGACAAGGGTAAATAAGCCGTATTCCACGAATACCGCGCTTAAATCCCCTAATCCACGTTGTTGCCGATTGCCTTAGCTTCAATTGGTCAAGACTCGGCTCAAAGGTTTTGAGTACGGATTTCTTTAGCTTATAATCTCGTATCTTTTTCTTAACAACTTCATACTTGCAAATAATACACATAGGATAGTCTCGAACAAACGCATACAAATTCTTTATTGACTCGTCTAAAACGAGAACGGAAATACAACCATCTCCCTGTGGATCGACCCGTGCTCAACCGGCTAGCTGCATAGCGACACCGTCTTGATTGCGGTTAACTTTAATTCTTCCAATCAAATGGCGCCGTTGCCGGGGAGACGGTAGCGTATTTTCTTTCTTGTTATTCGGGTTAATATTCTTTTTGTATATACAAAAAAAATAAAAAAATATTCTTTTTTTTTTGGATCATTTTTGTGGGCAAGAGTGCAGATTTTTGCAGATTTGCAAACTGCGATTGTGGGGAGCAAAGTGTACATTCAAGGCTAAGGTGATTACAAAGTACAGTGCCAAAGATCCGGATAGTTTGACCCGCGCAAGCGAACTTTCCAAGCTTACCGGATTTGATTCAACGGGGGTTTCCTAACCCAAAACTTAACGGTACGTATTTTACTAACACCTTCTTCTCAAATCCGACGCTTCCAATATACTATTCTTTGCAGGATTCTTTGCAAGTTCGCTAGCAAACGCTAAAAAATTGACTAACCCGTATTTGTTGCAGTGCCGTGCTTAAAACTAAAAAACGATTGTTTGATTCTTTATAGAATTTTTTTTGAATTGCGCATTGCATACATTAATACGGACTTAAGGGCAAGCGAACCCCACAATATACGGTAAAGGATTTCATCACCTTTTCCGTGGCCCACAAATCACGAACTTGAGCATAACGTTTACCCGCATAAATTTTAAAAGAAATTAGACTTTAAGCCTTAAGGACTTCGCGCTCACTAGGAGAAGTTAACTGTGTTTAGAATCTCGCTTAACGGTATATTGTTTACGGGGTGTCTAGGAAAGTGTTAACGGCGAAACCGCCAAAAGAGAAAGGGTTATTTAATTAAGGAACTTCGCGAAAGCGTTGGACAACCTCCCCTTATCTCTGCACTTACCTGGCCTCGTGATCAGTGTATCTTGAGCCTGTTTCTCGACACGGTTTTACTTCGACAATTAAGTTCTGGAGCAGGTCAAGTTGACCTAGGTGAACCCTAGAACGATTAGGTGTGTGATATTTTTGTGTCGTGATTGTTTTTTGTCCATATTCTTTTTTGTGTATACTTCATTCTTTTGTTAATATTTAAAAAAAAAAATTAAAAAAAATATCACATTCTTTTTTCCCTCCTTTTCTCTACCTTTTTCTCTCTCTCTTCATATCATGGGTACTCCACCTCGCAAAACTCTTGCCGAACTTTGGTACCCACAACCAGACATTACTTCCTACGTTTCTTGTTTTGGTCGAACTTCGAACGATCCATCCATGCCAAAAATTTCTTTGAAAGACCGGATAGACGCGTCTAGGACGAACAACTGGACCCCGCAATCCACTTCGTATCAACCGTTTCAAACATTCACACCTTCTTGCGTTGATACCACTTTTGAAAATCCAGTTGTAACCCCGAGACCAATGTCTATTGCTGAACGTATTGAACAATCTCGTAGCCGATCTTTCACTCCTTTCACCACTACAAATTCTTGGGATCAACAATTCCATTCACCTTCTTATCCCAATGTTGATCCCACTCCTGTCCAGCCATTCAATTCCTACCAGTCCTACCCAACTTTTACACCTTCCCTAGACATTGCTTCTACACAGCCTTTTGGGAGTTTTCAGTATCCAAACAACTTTGAATCTTTTACTTAAACCCCTTCACAACCAATGTCTAGTCTAGAACAGTCGTTGGAAGACTTTAGGGTAGCGTCAAGCCAACAGATGATGGATTTGAATGCGTCCATGGCCGTCCTCATACAACCTAGTGACCCGGTAGCTAGTTTTCAACTAGCTCCAAATTTTTCAATGTATGATGCGGCGGCAGGACAGGCTGTGAATTTGAGTGGAGAGAGTGAGATGTACCCCCTTCCAAATCAAACCTACCCGTCTCAAATTGAATCCCACAACTCCTGTGTTGAAAGTCTATCAAGTGTCCCAAATGAATTATCAGTTGAAGATAGAATGTTTAATGAGTTGTGCGACTTTGTAGTGTTTGATTTACCTGATTGTGAAGGGTCCCTTCCAAGTGAAACCAATCCCAAACCTTTTGACCTCTACACCTCTATCTTAGAACCTGAATTAATTGAAATCCATGCTTTTGATGCGGTGTCTGAGAATTTGCATTTTCACTTGATTGAGGATATTGACGCTGGGAATATTTTGGATGATGAACCCATAGATTTAGCTGAATTTTTCTCTCCAACTCATCATCCCGAGTCATTAACTGTTTTTCCCGAACCTCATATGCGTCTGGATATTGATGAAATATGCATGGATGAGCTTAATTTTGAGGAGAATATTGAGGATAGTACTGAGGATGAACCAGTTTTAATTGATGAGTCGGATTTTCCAATTCATCCTGTCCCTTCCACTAACTGTGTACACCCTCCTGAACCTTTAACCGATAACCTTCCTCAACCACTTCCCTCCATCCTTTCCATCGTTCCGACCTTGCAAGAACCCGTCTCGCTCTCATTTCATATGTCTGGTTTACCGAGTTCGGCGTACCCATGGTTTCTTACGAACCTTGAGGGATTTGACCCCATTTCTCGACGGGTAAATATATTAGCACAATCGCTTTTCACACATCGGTCATCACAAATTGTGCTAATCTATTTACTCCATTTGCACCCTCAAGTTCGTATTCCACTTCTTTTTCCCTTCCACCATTCTTCTTCCTCTCATATACCGAGACCGTATCCCGCTTCTCTCTGCATACGGTCTCGCGTATTCTCCATTTCCTTCCTCTTCACCTTCTTTCACCAGCCACTGCTTTATCACGATAAGATCTTTGAATGGTTGGTGCTCACCTTTGGCCTGTGTAAGGCCTTGTATAAATTGACACTGTTCTTTCCCCCCTAATCCTGAACTTCAACGCTTAACA